>JANUWF010002383.1:0-1200000 GCA_026120185.1 Voacanga thouarsii | reverse complement strand
TTCTCCCTCCACACTTAAACTGGACATTGTCCTCAATGGCCAAAGATAAAAGAATAAAAGTACAGCAAAGAAGACCAAGATGAAGAAAGAAGGAGAATAAAGTAAAGAGAATACTTCCATTACATTGTTGTGCCATCATGTTGAATCCATCTCAAGGAAAGATCATTATAGGAGTACCTACTAAAAGAAAAGAAACAAAAAGAGAACATAAATCTAGAAAAAGAAAATAAAATAAACAAGACGAAAAAGAAAAGAAACAAAATGACACCTACAAGCTCGGAAAGGTCATTAAAATTTAAAAGAAAAAGAAATAACAGAAAATAAAATACAAAAGAGTGAGTCAAGAATCATCCTTATCATCATCATGATCATCGTGGTTATCATCTGCAGCTCTGCGACTGGAAGATGGACCAATAACATGTTGGATCAAGGTGGCCAGCTTTTGATCTTGGATGTCCTGGCAGTGTCGAATGTTGGCAATGGAATCACGGAGCTGGAAGGAGATGGTCATCTAGCTCTCCAACTGGGCCTCTATGTATGCCTAAAAATCAGTGCGAAAATGAGAGCTAGTGGCATGAGGGGTTGGGCTGGTCTAGCAGGTAGCGCCTCTTCCTCCTCCTCTGCAGTAGGAGGAAGCTCCTCTTGTCCGGGGTACTGAACCTCATAGGGCCTTTTCCATCTTCGTGCCCTCTCATCATAGCGATACCTACACTGAACTACAGTATACTCCATCACAAGGTCACGAGCAGTAGTGGGCTCATTCAACTCTCCATCTAGTCGGACTCCAAAGTCTTTCAAAATACGCATAATAACCATTCAGAATTTGAGGGCTTTAGCTGCAATGTTAGAGGCCACAACCTTTCTAATAGAGTTAATAATAATGGGAGTAAGGGGAATAGGCTCATGGTTCCTCATCTTGTCTAGAATATAAAGATCAATTATTCTAGACTCATTAAAGTCACTAGCCTTGGGATAGACATTAAAAGCAAAGATGTAGACTAGGGCACTCCACTGAGCCTCAAGGTCATTATTAGAATAATACTGATATTACCCCACGACCCCTTTTTTCCACATATAAAAGCTATCCTGTATAGCCCCCATATCCCAGATAAGCTCAGAGATGATTTTCTGGTTATTATGGTCCATAGCTATCCAGGGTCCCTCATCCGGGATTTCTAAAATTCTAGCTGATCTAGCCCTATCAAATTCAATGGGGATCCCTTTGACCATAGTGGAGATGACTTGAAGAGTGTTTTTCCTTTTATCCTGCATGTTGGCATAAAATTATCTCACTTGCATAGGACAATAAGGGCCTTCTATCCTAATATGGGCTCTTACCCCAAGTGCCTAAACATAGTAGAAAGCTGTAGGGAATTGTCTAAAGATGACTTTTAGTGCTTTCCTACTATGATTTTATTATGTTGCTGCCTATCATACCAAATTTGGCACATCAGATTAGAAAATTAGGTAGGTTGGGTGGGTAGAAGGTCGAAGGATGGTGTAGAAGAAGATGCCTCTTAAGTTCTCTTAGTCCCCCGGTGCTAATCCTCTAGGGCGTCTAGATATGATAGGAAGATGAAGAAAGATGAGATAAATATAAAAGTAGGAAGTTCTTTAGGTCACTCTTTACAACAAATGTTCAAGTCTCAACCGTCTCACAATCATACCATACAACACCACCACCATTCAACTCAAAACACCTCAAGATATTCAGTACACACCACTCATCATCCTCCAATAAACCTGCAAGAAAATAAGACATATGCCAATCTAAATGCCTTATCAATCAAGTGGAGCAAAGCCATAATGTGCAATATTTCTCAAGGAAACCATTATTCAATCTAGAATCACCATGCTCAATCAGCCATACCATTTAAATCATACTGCCAAGCTTATCATCATAAGGCTAAGTGAAACATTGAACAATTATCCTTGATCCCAAAAGTTAATCACTATGCATGCTCAATCACTTCTAAGAATGTAACTATCAATGGTATTAATCCTAAAGCATTATTCATGATATTTTCATGCCAATGCAAGCTCAAAGAAAGCAATCTTAACAATCAAATTCTTCACTATAACATATTTAAGAATTTTTGCCCAAAAATGCATAGAAAATTAGCCAAAATTCATAAGAAAAACTTAACCGTAGAAAGTGTAGAGAATTTATACCATACTATTCTCCAATGCATGGGCAATGATTCTATGCAAAGAGTTTGAAGAAATTGTACTCCCAATGGAAGGATTGAAAAATGGGTTTTGGGTGAAAAGTTTGGATTTTTTTTTTTATTTTGATCCAAACTTGCAAGAACAAAGTGGTGATTTTATGCTTTGGAGGTATTTTGGAGGTATGAAAATTGATCTGACAGTGTTTTGAAGATGAACTCGGCGATGGGTTGAGAGAAAATTAGAGAGGAGTGGAGATTGTTGAACAAAAAATGGCCAGAGGGCCATTTTGAGTGTGGTAGACGAATGGGCCTGGCGTCGGTCCTGTTCTACCCACACTTTTTTGTGAAGCCGTGCTGACCCGGCACCCCAGCCACGCCCAGTCAGCTCGGGCCGAAAAATCATTTTTTTTTTTCAAAAATGCATTTGAATGAAAATAAAGAACAAAAGACATGAAATCATATGAAGCATGCAGACTAATTGCTAAATAAATGGGAATTAAAAAGATTTTTCAACAAAAAATAAAGTAGTTCAGAAATCAGTGTTTTCCACACTCTTGGTCCCGTGGGTTGGGTTCCGTGTTTCCTGGTAGTGTTCCCGGTTAATGATCACCAAGGAGTTTGGCTAATTGTTCAATTTGACCTTCCAAGTTGCACATGGACGCTTCCAAGTTCCTCGTGGTCGCATCAATTCCTTGGAACCATGTTTTCGTTCCACTTACCATTTTGGTTATCATTTCCTTCAAAGATAGTTAAGTCCTTTGCATCCCAAAAGTTGTAGAAGCTTGTCGAGGTTGGTTTTGGTTGTTCCAAGAAAAGTTAGGGTGATTCCTCCAATATGGGTTGTAAGTATTACTATAGGAATTATTACCTTGTTGACTATTACCTACAAAATCCACTTGGTCCAATGCTTCTTGCGAAGACCCCATATTTTGGCACTCATGATTTGGATGCCTTTCCCTACAAAAATCACAAGTCACATTCATTACCTATCCTTGGGAAGGAGGCATTACCAATTGATCCATTTTATGCGTGAGTGCTTCCACTTTTGCCTCTAAGGCAGCCATTGCATCCACCTTCATGTACACGAGCTTTGGACCGCGAACTCCCCCAAGCATAGTTATTAGTAGCCAGATTTTCAATTATATCAAAGACCACTTTTGGGGTTTTGAAATTTATAGATCCTCCTGTAGATGCATCCACTAATTGTCTTGTAGCGAAACTCAACCCACTGTGAAAAATCTGCATTTGCATCCCCAACTTGAATCCATGGTGAGGACACTTTCTCAGCATCTCTTTGAACCTCTCCCAACATTTATAAAGGTTTTTGGCCTCTAATTGTTGGAAAGTGAAAATGTCAGTCCTAAGTTTGGAAGTTCTAGTTGGTGGGAAATACTTAGCTAAGATTTTTTCAGCTAAAACGTTCCAAGTAGTAATGGATCCTGTGGGAAAAGATTTTAGCCATGATTTCACTCGATCTCTCAAGAAAAAAGGGAAGAGTCTTAGCTTGATGGCATCCTTAGAAACACCATTCATCTTAAATGTGTCACAAATCTCTAGAAAGCTCGCAAGGTGGGCATTAGGATCTTCCTCAGGTAACACATCAAATTGGACCAAATTCTAGATCATTTGGATCACATTGGGTTTTATCTCAAAATTATTAGCCTCTATCCTAGGTCGTGCTATACTAGAGCCTGTACCTGAGATTGCTGGTTTTACAAAGTCATTTATCACCTGCCTATTAGCTCCGCTGTTTCCACCATCGTTGGACTGATTTACCTCCATTGCTCTCCTTACCCTTTCACTTATAACCTTCCGGACCTTAGGAAGAGTTCTCTCAATTTCCGAATCAAGGTTGACTATTTTAACTTTGGATCGTCTGGTCATAAACTAAGAATAAGGTCTACATAAGATAGAAAAGTTTTGAGATTATAGAATTTACAAGTTAAACAGTTAGGGTATGTTTACAAATTAAGTTACAAGAAATTACACATACAGAGACATTAAAGTACAAGTATACAAGAAAACAACATATAGCACCTAGTCATACAAGGAACATATATATATATTTACATATAAACATATTAACATGGTCAAATCAATAAAGTCCAAGCTTTCATGATATTGTTCCTCGGCAACGACGTCAAAAACTTGATGCGTAAATTTTGGGTATATAAAATTATCAATTTTAAATCCATCCCTTAATCAAGTTTTAATTAAAACATTAATCCCAACATACACGTATGAGTAAGTATACTCATCACAAGTATAGTATAGGGAATTAACGAGTATCAATTCTCAAAGGAACAAGTACACACTAATCACTTTTCTTTCATTGTTTAATCGACCCAAAAAAAGTGAGAAAAGAGTAAAAAGAAAAACAAAAGAAACATACACAACTCAAGGATATAGGTTTATGTAATTTAGATAAGTACCCTAGAAAACCTGACAATGACCTACTTAACAGCTCTCGCAATTCATCATCATTTTGACATCATGAAGGAATATAAAGTAAAGTTCAATCGTTTCTTAAGTCATGAATTGACTTATATAAACTCTACTTTTTTCCCAATCCATGGAATCACTACCCTTTTGTTAAATTAGTAGATTTTCCAATTAAACTAATATAATCAAATGATGCATTAAACACAATTCCTTATAGACATGAAATTAGCTAACAACCCTATGCTCTAGGCGAAATTAACTAACCTTGATTACTTAAGTTTTTTAGTTTTAACTTTGTTTCCCAAGTCTATTAAGATTTAACAAATATGTAGCATTGATTAAATTATGCTTAATCTAACTTCGTTTCCTAAGTCCATTAGACATAAATCTAATTCCATCTACCTATGAAATCAAGTAATCAAACACCAAGAATGGGTGAAAATTGATCAAGTAGTTAAATTGATGCATAAATCATGAATCCCAAAATATTGCTAAGTTACAATGAAAACATTGAAAACATCATTGTTAAAGAAAAAGAGAAAAAAGAAAAAAGAGAGCACTCATAGACAAGCATTTTTCTTCTTCCTTGAAGACTCCCATTGAACAATCCTCCTTAGCTTGGGTGAATTCTTCCTTCAATGAGAAAATCAGAATTTCTGCTTTTTAATTCACTTCTCTTGGTTGTATATCTCAAACCCTTATGTTCTCTTATGCTTTTATAGGCCTCTTGGATGCCTATTTCGTGACTAAGGAATTCTTGGTTGAGTAGGAATAGGAAAATACCAAAATCCTTGATAAGCTCTAATTTTGTGTACAGAAATTTCGCCTCCAGAATCTACTTGGCATCGGGTACCTTTGACCCACCTAGCCCTAAGTACACTCTGTTCTTTCTCTGTTTTGCTCTGTTTTTTGTCGTCTTTTCCTTAGCAAGAAGAATGGACCCGGCGCCAGGTATACTTGCTAGACCTAGCGCTAGGTCTGTTCTGAAAAAATCCTTGAAGCTCGTTCAATCTCTGTTGCTGGACAGAATGGACCTGGCGCTAGGTATATTTTGGTTCTGTGCAGTTTCTGCTCAATTTTTACTTAAATATGCAGATATTTTTAAAAAACACCTTTTACAAGCAAAATGTCAAATAGGAAGGTATATGCCTAGTTATTACAACAAATGTATCTTAAAACAACCTCAAATAACTAGGAAAAGAATTTTGATTTTAACCCTTATCAATAACCGAATCTTTCTTCGGCCAGAGGTTTTGTAAAGATATTGACGAGCTATTCTTCAGTTAAGATATACTCAACACATATATTTCCCTTAAGCACATGATCTCGGATAAAATGATGTTTAACTTCTATATGCTTGGTCCTAGAATGTTGAACAAGATTCTTAGTTAAATTGATAGCACTTTTATTGTCACATAATATGGGTACGCAATTAAAGTTAAGACCAAAATTAAGCAATGTATTTTTCATCCACAAGATTTGTGCGCAGCAGCTTTTGGCTACAATATATTCGGCCTCGGTTGTGGATAAGGATACACATGCTTGCTTCTTGCTGTGCTATGACACTAGAGAGTGTCCAAGAAATTGACAATGGCTACTGGTGCTTTTCCTTTTCACTTTATAGCCCGCATAATTCGCATTGGTATATCCTATAAGATCAAATTTGTTAGTATGAGGATACCATAATCCATAGTCATATGTACCAATTAGATATCGAATGATGCGTTTTATTGCATATAGGTGTGATTCCTTTGGACATGATTGAAACCGGGAACAAAGACAAACTGAAAAATTGATATCTGGCCGACTAGCAATGAGATAGAGTAAGCTTTCAATCATAACTCTATGCTTAAATTCATCTACCTTCTTACCTTTTTCGTCATTGTCAAGTTTTATGGAAGTGCTCATAGGCGTGTAGATTTCTTTGGCTTCATTCGTACCAAATCTTTTGAGCAGTTCCTTGTCATACTTAGCTTGATTTATGAAGATTTCATCCTTGGTTTGTTTGATTTGCAGTTCGAGAAAGAAATTTAATTCTCCCATCATGCTCATTTTGAATTATTGCTGCATTGTCTTAGCAAACATATTGCATAAAGAATCATCAGTGGCACCAAAAATGATATCATCAATATAAATTTGAGCAATAAGGAGATCACTAGATTTTTTTGATTTGATAAACAATGTGGTGTCGATCAAGCCTCTTGAGAACCCTTTTGAAAGCAAGAATCCACTAAGCCTTTCATACTAAGCTCGTGGGGCTTGTTTGAAACCATAAAGAGCATTTGAAAATTTAAAAACATGATTTGGAAAATGTTCATGGATAAAACCCGGAGGTTATTCTACATACACCTCCTCCTCAATAAAATCGTTTAGAAAATACTCTCTTAACATCGATTTGATAGAGTATGAAAATTTTGAAAGATGCGAAGGTAAGAAACATTCTTATAGATTCCAATCTAGCAATGGGAGCAAATGTCTCATCATAGTCAATGCCCTCTTCTTGATTGAATCTTTGGACAACCAATCTAGCTTTATTTCTAACAATAGCTCCATTTTCATCAAGTTTGTTTCTAAATACCCATTTTGTACAATAATCGAATGATTAAGTGGTCTAGGGACAAGTTTCCAAGCTTGATTTCTTTCAAATTGGTTTAGTTCTTCTTGCATAGCAATTATTCAAAATTCATCATGTAATGCTACATCAATACAATTAGGTTCTATACTTAAGAGAAGAGCAAAGTTATCTATGAAATACCGTCTAGTTTTGACTCCATAGCTTGGATCACCAATGATTTTTTCTTTTGGATGATCGGTTTTATATTTCCAATTCTTTGGCAATTCTTGATCCATAGATTCTTCAATTTGTTGCCTTCCTTGTTCAGCTTATTGTTCTTCAATTTCTTTTTCTTTTGCATGAGTATCTAGCGGGGGTGCTTTGTGTTGGTCTTTTCTTACTTCCTTTGAACTTTCTACATCATCATCATCTTTTCTTGGAGCATAAATGTTAGATTTATCAAAAACAACATGTATGAATTTTTCCACACATAGAGTTCTTTTATTGTACATACTATTAAGTTTTCCAAGATTGTCTTGGGTAATAAGAACAAAACATTTGCAGCCAAATATTTTAAAGTAGGAAATTGATGGAGTTTTGTCAAACATAAGTTCAAAGGGTGTTTTTTTCAAAAACGGTCTCAACATTACTCAGTTTACAATGTAGCATTGTACTAACAGCTTCAGCCCAAAAGTATTTTGGAAAGGAATTTCACAAATCATGGATCTAGCAATTTCTTTCAAAGTTCAATTTTTCCTCTCAACAACACCATTTTGTTGAGGTGTTTTAGCTGCTAAGAAGCTGTGAAATACTCCATTTTCATCACAAAAGTGTGTAAATTCATTATTGCAAAATTCTCTACCATTATCACTTCTAATATAAAGCAGTTTACATCTAATAGATTTTTGGATGCGTTTGAATAGTTTTGAAAATTCAGAAAAGGAATCATCCTTTTGTCCAAGAAATAAAGTCCAAGTAAATCTTGAGAATTCATCAACTAACACAGAAGCATATCTCTTACCACCAAGGCTAATGGTCCTCATTGATCTAAACAAATGCATATGAATTAATTCAAGAGGTTTTGAGGTAGAAATCATTTTCTTGGGTTTAAAAGAAGTTTTGATTTGTTTTCCAAATTGGCATGCATCACAAATTTTGCTTTTATCAAACTTCATTTTGGGCAGTCCCCTAACAAGCTCTTTCGAGGATAATTTGTTTATCAAATTGAAAGATACTTGGCCTAATCTTCTATGCCAAAGATAACCATCATTGTCATGCACGGAAAGGCATCTAATACCATGAGCTATAAGGCCATTTAGATAGAATACATATACATTTCCAACACGGTTGGCAATAAAGACTGTTTCATTGTTTGAGCTATCCATGATAGAGCAAGAATTCTTTTCAAAAATGACTTTGCAGCCATTATCACATAATTGACTAATGCTAAGCAAATTATATTTCAACTCATAAATTAATAACACTTGTTTTATAATGGTTGAGGAACCTTTACCAATGTTACCTATGCCAAGAATTTTTCCTTTCTTTTTGTCTCCAAAGGTAACGAATCCTTCATTTGTGGTTTGCACATATTCTAATAGAGCTGCATTTTCAGTCATATGTCTTGAACATACACTGTCCAAAAACACTTGGTGATGCTCATTTTCTCCAATAAATATGCTTATACATGAGAAGGAAGAGTGATTTTTGGTACCCATATTTTTTTGGGTCCACGAAGGTTAGTAGTGTTTCTTTTAATTTTCCAAAATGTTTTTTCACCAAATTCCACTTTCATTTTAATGTGACACCTAGATGTTTTGTGTCTATATTTTTCACAATATGTGCACATTTTGTGTGTCATGTAAGATGAGGCAGCTTTTACAAATTGAGGTTTGTGAATTTTATCCTTGATCTCATGCCTATAATCTAGGCCATTTCAGTTTCTAGCTACGTGTTGAGCCCCAAGTAGTTTTTCCAGGTCATTTTTACCATTTGTAAACTTTTCAATACATGTGGTAAGATCATTTATTCTATTTTTCATATTATCAAATGTGCTAACCATACTTTCAAGAGAATGAATTTTATCATATAAACATCCATTTTCTAGAGATACATACTGTAAATAGTGATGATCGCATCTTTTTCTGTAATAGCGCACATATGTGACTTAAGAGACATTTTGTTTTCACTTAACAACCTTTCATTCTTATCTAATAAACAATCAATCTTCACTTTCATTTTTTTTATTTCTTCTAGACAATTTTTTTAGTTCATGGAACATGTCAATTAGCAATTCATTTAGATCATCATGTTTTTCATGTTTAGAAACATACGAATTAGACATGGAATTAGTGGTGGTAGAGTTTATCTTATTCTCTATTGCCATGAAGTATATGTTGGTAGTTCCATTTTCAGAATCTTCTTCCTTAAACTCGAACTCATTTTGGTCTCCAGTTCCCATCAATCCTTTGCCTTTCTTTGCTTTCAGCTCCTTCTTCTTCTTTTTTTAAGCATTATACCTTTCCTTTTCTTTAGCAACTGGGCAATCAACAATGAAATGTTCAGTGCTTTTGCATTCATAACATTGAGGCTTAAATGCTGAGATTTGTCCTTTTCTTTTTACAAACGTCTTTCCTCTTTTGAAGTTCCCTTTATTAAACATCCTTTTGAATTTCTTTGCTATCATTGCCAGTTCTTCATTGTCTACTTTAGTCTTATCACTGTTGTCCGATTGACTGGTTTCTGCTTCCTCTTTTTCAGCTTTTAGTGCTATTTCTTTTTTACCTTTATCATGATCATCAGATTCTTGAAACCTTTTAAGTTTCATTTCATGTGTTAGAAGAGAGCCAATCATCTTTTCAGTTGGTAAGAATTTTAAATCCTTAGATTTTTCTACAGCAAGAGCTTTCGGCTGCCAACTCTTAGGCAATGCATCCATAATTTTTCGATTTTGTTTCCTAAGGGAATAAACCTTCCTATAGGTTTTGAGACTATTTGCGATATTGGTGAATCTGATAAACATATCAGTTATACTTTCGTTTGGCTTTATTATGAACAATTCATAGTCATGAATTAAAACCCCCAATTTAGATTTAAAAACCCCAATTTAGATTCCTTAACTTGGTTTGTCCCCTCATGGGTGACCACAAACTCGATTGTATTCAGTGGCATCAAGGGCACAACACAAGATATTCATAGTTTAAAAGTTCAATGTCATCTCGCATTATCTTCAACATCAAGTTTGTTCTTTTGTTTAGGCACTTTTTCGCCATCAACAACTTTTATCGGAACAAAAAGACCCTTTTCAATCAAATTCCACAACTCGAAATTGATTGAACAAACATAGATTTTCATTATATTTTTCCAGAATATGTAGTTGTTTCCATTGAACAATGGAGGTCGATTTGTTGAGGAACCTTTAATATCTATGGAAGAGAGGACAAGTTTGCCATGAGAATCTTTCCTACAAGGTTGTTAGACCGAGAATAGAGTAGACAAAGCTCTGATATCAAATGAAAAACCTTAGGGGGCGTGAATAAGGTTTTTGGTAAACTAAAATTTTTTCCAAAAAAAATTTTGTTTTGAAGGATAGAAATGTTCTTCGAATCTTGGACCAAGGACACTTGCAAAAATGAGAGCTTTTTGGAAATATCTAGATTTAGAATTGGGTAAAATGCACGATGCAATTAATGCTGGATTGAAGATGGGTCGGTGAACATCTTTAAGGATTTCTATAAGCAACTAAGAAAATCTGGGAAGGGATAATTTGAAGGTTGTCCAAAAATAAATGATGAAAGTAAATGTAGAGAATTATAACACAAGATTTTATAGTAGTTCGATCTACTAAAATATACATCCACTACCTTAAGCTTACACTTAAGGATTTTTAACCAAATTTTATTTACCAAACTCAATGGTATCAATTTGTACCAAATACAAGAGATGATCACCACACTTGGGTTTTCAAAACCTCTTAATCAACAACAAATCAAGGTTCACCCCAAATGGGTTTTACACCACAACCTTGATACACAAAGATGATTGAAGATAAATGAAACAAAAGTGGCTCACTTTTTTGAGCAGATATGCACCAAGAATAGGCACAAATACTTTTCCCTTTAAGACAAAATTTGATTTCACTTTGAAGCACTTTGATAAAGGAGATTTTTATTTTCTATAGAGCAAGAGTATTTCTAAGAAGGATAGGATAAAAATCTACTTTCAATTCCAATTTTGAAGCCTTATATAGAGTCATAAATTAGAGCATCAACGGCTATAAAACAGCTAGTTTTCGCTGTCAGATTTACCAACGCTTTGGACTCATATTTTAGATGATGGTGCATCCAAAAGGTAAGTCTAAATTGGGTTTTTTTTACGCAGAATCAATTTGATACTATTCATAGAGTTTTGGATGCAGCTTCTGGATGCAAGGTCTGAAGGCGTGGAAAGCGGGAAAACATGGAGCACATAGCGGAAGCGAACATAAAAAAACTGAAAAAACAAGAACAGGGAATTCAGGACAGGGCCAGCGTCGGCTCCGGCTGCCCTAGCCGATGCCGGTTGCACCCTGTCCCAATCCTGAGGTTTTAAAATTTTTACCTCTTCTTCTGGTTCTCAAAGGTGGTTGGACCGGAACGTGCGCAATCGGGGTAGGTGTGCTAGTGGAAGCCTCTAGTGCGATTCCTGCAAGCCTCCTACTCCGCCTTTGCATGTATATTCCCTAACTCTCGGTCTTCCTGTATATGGCCTGCCTAATTACCGTTTGGTGAACAACTAACAGGCTAGGGAATTTTCCTGGAGAGAGAGAGAGAGAGAGAGAGAGAGAGAAGAAGCCGTCTCTTTTGTGTGTCTGATTTTTTTACAACAACGTTGTTTCCAATCCTCCTGTTTAACCTAAATAAAAAACCCTAGGTTAAACTGGACTGGGCCATTGGACTCTTGGTTTAACTTATTGGGCTTAATTAATTATTTTAGTTAGAACCAACTCAATGGCCCAATAAATAATAAATTTTCCAGTCCAAATACACCAGTCCAATTAAATAAGCCTAAATCAGTTTAGTCCCAAATTAATCTCTAATTATTCAAACTGGGCCAAAGCCCTGAATAATTAATTAATCCACCAAACCAATTTAATTAATTCTCTCTCCATGGACCTTTATTTTATTCTAGCCCAATAATTAAATCAGGCTACTTAAATAAAATAATTCTATTTAATTTAAGATCAATTCCTTAGCCCGTATTTAATTAGGACTTATGGTCTATACTGGGGACCAAAAGACACACCGCCTTGGCTACTAAAATGATCAAAATACCCTTATCGTATAAATAGCTATATTTTGTATTTTAAATATTTTCTAATATCACCATAAGGAAATATTGACCCCAAGGACAGTGCTACATTAGCAAAGTTTCTGACCTACATGTGTAATGACTAAAATACCCCTCTAGCATCGCCGTACATTTAGAGAGGAAGAAGTGTACTAATACCTCTCTAAATGACATCTACCATTCTTAGGCCTCTAGTCCAATTGTAATACCCTGCCCAAAACCACCTTTGACCTAGGGGGGAAAAGTCATGCATTGCATACCATTTCGCATTTCACGTGATATCTTAAAATTATGTTTGCACGGGTGCATGTGAATTTCAATGTTATGCTTGCATTAAATTATTTAAATGTGTTGTCACATTATTTGAGAGTTGTTTTAAGTGAAGGTTAGTAGAGGAGATGGAAGGATGAGAATTGGGGTGAAAAGAATTTCCTAGAGAAATATTAGCATCGTAGTTGATTTAGAATAGCGGTTAGGTTGGTGGTTATCCTTTGGTGACCCGAGTTCGAATCTTACCTATTGCGAATCTTAGTTTTTCTTTTTGAATTCTTTTCCCTAGACTTCTTCATGCTTTGGCCAAAAAACCCTAGCCATCCTAGTGAATTTTCAAAGCCATCTTCCAAGGAGATAAATCTCCACATTTATCTCCTAAATTCAAGGACTTTTGATGAGGATAAAGTTTAATTTTATTTTTAGCTTTTGTCCTCTTTGATTTTCGAAAAACCCTAGCTAGAGCAACTAAATTCCAGCTTGTTTTATTCATCAGATTTTATATTAGATAGATGGAATTAATTTGTTATTTTTCTGGAAAGATATCTTGTTGATTTTGATCATAGAACCCTAGCTAAAAATCTGGAAATTTTCCAGCTTTGTGTCGCCACCTTTGGAGCATTCCTAGCTCAACTCAAACTCTTCCAAGACTAGGGAAATCGTATCCAAATCCTTTAGCAAATCAGATTTTATTTCAATCCTAAACCAACTAGGTTTTACTCTTTCTTTTTCTGTAGAATTTCGGCAGCCTTGTGCATGCACAAGCTGCACGAAAAGTCCGGCACTCCTAAGTGTGTTTAAACTCTTCAAACCCTAGTTCAAATCCCCTAAAACACCTTCCACCAATTCAGATAACCTTAGCTTCACAAATCAGATTTTTATCCATAAAAAAAAAATTCTAGAATTTTCGTCCAGCTTTGTACAGGAATTTCGGCCAGCTTTGCTTAGTGCAATGCCTGAAAATTCTGCACTCCAAACCCTACTAAAACTCCTTATTGAATTGGCCAATTTCAATGCCTAAAGAACTCATTATTCCCTCTCTGAATTGCGGACAGAATAGCAACCAAAATAGCCAGAATTTTCCCTCTTTTTGCTCACAGATTTCGCATAGCACAAGCACCACAATCTCACAGAATTTTTGGTTACCAAAAGCTGTACAAACTCCTTCTTGTTTTGGCCAAAAACCTGAACACGCACAGCCCTATTCTTGAGCATGATTTCGGTTAGCATAGGAGAACAATTCTAGATTATTTTCTCCTCTTAAACCCTCTGAAATTTGGCCAGCAATAAGGGTACAACAAGCTGCAATTTTTCTCCATTGTTGTCTAAGAAACCTAGAGCTATTAGGAGTCCTTCTTAGCACCAACTTCTAACCCTAAATCAAATTCTTCTAACCCTAAACAAAAGTAGCCAGCTATTCCAACCTTACTACACGAAAAATTCCAGCAAAGCTTCTCTGCAATTTTCAAAAACTTAAGAGCATTCTAGGCCAACAAACCGATCACACCTTAAGGTAAGCAAAAACCTTCTCCACCTCTTGAATCCTTTCTTCCATTAATTCTTCTCTTCTTCTTCCCTGGAATCACACCACATAGAGGCTAATTTCATCCTCTTTATCTACTTTCGATTAAAAGGAGGTAAAGAAGACAACTTTTCCCTTCTTCTCAAAAGAACTCGGGACGATCACCATAGGAGCATCGAGATCTTGTTAACCCGATGGTTGTAAGGTAAGGGAATTCTTACCCTTAATGTCGAAATTAAAATCTAAGGAGATTGATGAGGTCTAAGAAAGTATGATAGCATGATATATGTGCTTAGTTGGGATAGATGAATATTTTGAGTCGAGTAATTAATTAAGCATATTTGATGAATAGTAATGCCATGTTTTATTATGATAATGATGGATGTGAATTGTGATGGTCAAGTCAAGACCGTTTTGATATATTATTCATATCTTCGATGGATATATGATCATAGTGTATGTACTTTGAGGATTAGATGATTTATTTGAAGTTGGATAATGGATCATGATTTGTCATGGGAATAAACGAGCTTAATGCATGCTTGAGTCGATTGAGAACCTGATCGTGATATTATGTGATTCTAGACCAGGAGGGTATTTGAAGCAAGCAAACTGTGATTTTATCTTGTTTATCTAAGGCATATCAAGTAAATCCTTCATGAACTCTTCTTTTAAATATTTATGATGGCAAGTCGAATGTTGTAAAGCTATTGTTGAACTATGATTCATTGGGTTGTAAACGTGGATGTTTATTCTCTAAATGGTTTTGTCAAACTTACGATTTTTATCAAGAACTGTTCTTTTCTCAACGTTTTAGAAAAATTCTTTTAAAGAAAACCACATTTAGCAAAAGCCAATGTTTGAAAATATTGTGAATTAGGAATTGATGAATATGTTCGTTGAGTACTCAATAAGGGTAGGCTAACAATACTAGTCTTGGAGGGCTAGAGTAAGTCTTCTGGCAGGAGGCCACCTCCAAAAGATAAGCTCTACTTGAAAAGGCGACAGTATTGGTTGGGTAGGCCGGTCCGAGCTAGCATTTGTACCTGGTATGGTATTATCTTTTTCTCGGCATGGATACCCGGATGGTTTTGTTGGGTGTAGAGATGGAGGAGTATCTCACCCGATGGGCTGTACACTCACCTTGATCAGAACGCTCAACGTGTGGTAATCTGGTCCAGGCAAGGTGCACAAAGTGTGGTGCCTTGTCCTCATAGAGCCCAAAGTGTGGTGACATAACTGTTTATTTGAGTGGATGATTTATTTTGTACAAAGTGTGACAATGAAAAAAAAACCCACTCCTTGCAAAGAGAAAATTATTTATGACTTGCCAAATATTTCTGAAAATGTTTTCACTATGCATTCACGAACTGTTCAAAATACCATGTGCACACACAGGACTTACTGAGATTTAATCTCACACTGTTTTATATCATGTTTCCAGGAGATAGATTGTGCTGAGCAAGTGGGACCTGTGATAGTTGAAGCTTTTGTTAATTTTCATTATGTTTTAAAAGACAATTGTTGATTTAAGCTTCTAGATCGGATGTTTATTTTTATTTAGTTTTGCTCCAGTTTGAGCCTGATGTAATGAGAGTTTTCCATTATTTATCTAAGTTTGATTTCTTTGGTTTGTCTTTATATTTTATACCTCGTTTTAAAGACCCCTTGTCCTCCGGGACGGGGCGACATCCCCGCCCTTTTAGGGTACATAGTAGTGGGGTGTTACAAGTCCAATGATCTACGATTTCCTGGATTGTTTCCGCTTTTCAAGAGAGCTACCCTAAAGCAAATATCCAAGTCATGTTTCCTAGGGCCTTGGATATTAGATCATTCAGACAACCACAAGGGGCGATATAGTATAGAAACTATCTTGTACAAGTTTGTCTTAACTAACTAGTCATACATACCCAACATGCAAGTATATTAGCCCTACGATAGAACCTCAACTACAGCATATCAAAGTATATGCTTCTAGCTTCGTTAGACTACCAACTCATACACCAACTCATACTCAAGTCGGAGAGTACTAGCCCATGCTGTAGTGGTAGTAGTCTAGGTTTCTACCATATAGTACTTTTAGAAACCACTACTACAGGTCCTATTCTACGTATTCGAAATACGCTTATGTCATGAAGTGAGTGGACTACTCACTGGCTAAAGGTAAGCCATTCCCCCATTTAGAATTCACAACATAATAACCTAGACATGATGAGATTCACATTCTCATCAAATCGGTTAAGAACAAAAGTTTATGTGTTAAGTAACCCGTGATCCATACCTTACTGTGAAAGACCTCCGTTCACATGGACCACTTACTTAAACACAATGGGTCTTTTCCAAACGTAATTGTGCACACAAAAAATTGTAAATTCACAAACAATTTCTAAGAATAAATTCTTTTATTAAAATATTCGATTTTTACATCAGAAACTTAGTCTAAAAGGGCATATTTCCCAACAAGGTCACTAAAAATGCTTAATCCAAAATTCTAAGGATTTTTAGAACCTTGAAATCTTTTGTTTTAGTGCTTCATGGTGGAATTAAATTGAATAAAAAAGGTAAAGAAGACATAGGAATTTTCATAGAAAGATACCTCAACAAAGGATTCCTAGTCTAAGGTTCTTCCACAATGGATTCTTTGTTTGCAATCTCTTAAGCTTGATCTTTTTCTTGATTTTCTATTTTTAGATTCTATTAATTCAAGAGTTGCTTAGTAATCCTATTTGTACGCCTTGCAAGACCTGAGGTCACACGTGTCCTATTACAAGTAGATCACACAAGTTAGTCCTCATCAATATTTGTCATCAGTCAAAACACAGGAGACCGCCTTTAGGGCTAACAAAATAATTTGTGGACATTACCATCGCAACAAATGAGCATTTTTAAATAATAGTTGATTTACTTCTGAAACAAGGTGTTTTACTTACAAAATTGGATCTTCAACTTGGATAATTTGTAAAGACAATTCAAGAAGGACAAGTGGGTGAAGTCGAAAATGAGCATGCCAAAGCAATCTCCTTTTGAAGTAGAAAGTAAATAGAAAGTATAGTGGAGCTTGCACAAACAGAGGAGAAGCAGGTTGATATAGAGAAAAATGAGACATTCAGAGATTCAACAACTTAGTGTAATGTGATCGAGCCAGCACTGTATAACCAAAAAAAAAAAATTGAGAAAGTTAATTCGAAAGTATCAAAACCTATCCTTTCTATTCCATATCCAGGAAGATTGAGAAAGAAGAAAGTTGATCAACAGTTTCATAAATTTTTGGAATTATTCAAATAAGTGCATATAAATCTTCCATTGGCTGAAGCCCTAGCCCAAATGCCAAAATATGCTAAGTTCTTCAAGGATGACTTGTGAAACAAAAGGAAGTTTGAAGAGTTATTTTGTGACTCTAAATGAGGATTGTTCTGCCATATTACGATGAGTTTGATTTGGAGAAGGTTTCCATTTAGTTTAATTGTCCTCTTCTTTTGATGAGAGATTTATATAGTACCATAGGGGAAAACTTTGTGCACTACAAATGGTCCTAACCATCTAGACTTGAGCTTCCAAGGAAATAACTTTAGTTTTGAATTATACAAAAGTACTCTATCAGCTTCCTTAAATTCCTTGCCAGAGAAGATATGTTGATCATACTATTTCTTCAATTTATCTTTATAAATTGTCAAATTTTTATATGCCTCATTTTTCCATTCCTCTAATTCATTCAACTGTAACAAAATTGTATTTCCTGCATTATTCACATCAAAGTTTATCAGCTTAATTACCCAAAAAGCTTTGTGCTCAATCTCTACTAGTAAATGACAAGATTTTATAGAAACTAATATATAGAGAGTAGTACCAATGGGAGTCTTATAAGCTGTCCTATATGCCCAAAATATCTCATCCAACTTTTTACTCCAATTGTTTCTTGTGTAACTCACCAGTTTTTCCAAAATCCTTTTGATCTCCTGTTTGTCACCTTAACCTGACCACTAGCTACAGTAAAAGTGTGTCCCTCTATCACTAATTAAAACTCTAAGGACTCCAAATCTAATGAACAATTTCTTAAGAAATTTTATCACCATCCTAGCATCGTTTGTTGTTAGAGCTTATGTCTAAATCCATTTGGAAACATAATCCACTGTAACCAAAATATACTTGTTCCTAAATGAATTAGGAAAGGGTTTTATAAAGTTAATTCCCCAACAATAAAAAAATTTGCATGCTTGAAAAACTGTAAGAGGCATCTCATGAGCCTTAGAGATGTTTTCGGTGCACTGAAACCTATCACAATTATTCAAAACCTATGTACATCCTTGAATATTGATGGCCAAAAGAATCCACATTCTAACACTTTTCTTGCAATTCTGTTTACTTATAATGGAAAAGAGGGAGGATGAGTTCCAAACCCTCAAGCAAGGAGGAACAACCATGGCCCAGTATGTTGCATGAATTACTCAACTAAAGTATTGAAAGTATTTGGTGGACACCGAGCAGAAACGGACGTGGCAATTTGTGAAAGATCTCAGGCTGGATCTAAGAAAAGCATTGGCTCCATCTTTACCAATGACATATACAACTGCAGTGGATGAAGCAACCCGGACAGAGAATGAGGATAGGAACCGACTAATGAACTGGCCATTCCAACCAAATCGACCACCGATGAAACCTCCGATTAACAAGTGACCTGCTAATCCAATACAGTGGGAAAACAAGGGGAAACAGCCGAGGATAAACCCCCCAAGTCCTATGCCAAATGCCTCTATGTGTCAGAACTGTGGAAGGCGAGGTCAAGCAGAAAGGGATTGCTAGTCCAAGGGAGTAATAAGAAGATGTTTGTTTCAACTGTGGGGATCCGAACCACTTGAGAAATGACTACCCTAAACCATTTAGGATGGGGTAGGGAGCTACCACCCACTAGTTAGGGTGATCAAAGGTGCACCTGCTGGGACAGCTGGAAGAAGAGGTCAAAAACCTCAAGTGAAAGCTAAAGTCTTAGCTCTAAACTGGGAAGAGTTTGGAGTTGATTCAGCGGTGGTTGACAATACATTTTTTGTTCAAGATCAATCTGTTTCTATTTTGATAGACCTCAGATTGATTCATTCATATGTGAACGATAAATGTGCATGCCATTTGGGTTGGGATGGGGTTGAGTTACCTTATATCATGTTAGTGAGTACACCCTTGGGGAGGTAAAGAGATGTGAGTAGGGTAGTGAAAGAGGGTGGCATTATGGTGGAAGTAGCAAAAGGTGACGATGGATTTTGTTACCGGTCTACCGACGTTGAAGACTTTGAAGGATGCTGTTTAGGTTGTTGTTGACAGGTTGACCAAGATTGCTCATTTTATCCCGGTAAATGTTATGCTGAGTTGGTTTACAACAACAATCATCAAGCATCAATTGGGATGCCACCCTATGAAGCACTATATGGATGAAAGTGTCAAGTACCATTGTACTAGGGTTGGACTGAGGATGGACAAATCAGCAAGTTTGGGGAAGTGAATGTTGAAGAGATGACAGATTAAGTAAAGATGATATGGGAGAGACTAAAAATCGCGTAGAGTCGACAGAAGAGTTACGCTGACAACAGAAGAAGAGAACTGGAGTTTCAAGTAGGAATCAGACTTTTTTGAAGATAACACCTAGCAGAGGTATTCCAAAGCATCCTAAAGGAGGGGAACTGAGTCTTAGATATTTGGAACCATTTCCAGTGATTGAAAAGATTGGACCCGTAGCATATCGATTGGAGTTATCAGAAGGGTTGGCAGGAATTCGCAATGTGTTTCATGTATCTCAGTTGAAGAAATACAACCCTAACTCGAAGCATGTATTCAACGAGAAGCCAATGATTCTACAGCCGGATTTGAGCTATGTTGAGAAACCAATTAAGGTCTTGGATCGTAGTGTCAGGATATTGAGGAACAAGTAGATACCTATGGTGAAGATTTTATGGGATCATCATGGTACTTAGGATGTAACGTGGGAAACTGAAGATTGGGAGAAGAGGAAGTATCCAAATTTGCTTTAAAGGTATAGCGCTCTGAATTTCGGGACAAAATTCTCTTAAGGGGGAGAGGATGTAATACCCCATTTTAAACCACCTTTATTATATGGGAAACTCACACATAGCACAACATTTTATAGTGCATTTCATAATTTGAACCATTTTTGTGAGTTCGTGTGATCCATAAGTTTGTTATTTCATCAATTTATTAATTTTGATATAGTTGTGTTGGATGAGTAGGTTGAGATTTTATTTTATTGAGTGTAATTTATTAGAAGAGAAATGAAGCAAGTGAGCGGGAGTTAAGGGAATTTGTTGGAGGAATATTTGCACAAGAGATATTATGGTCTCGTGGTTAAGGCTTGGTTTGTATTCTTTGGTGACTTAACTTTGAATCCCAACTCTAGCAAATCTTGACTTTCTTAATTCTCATTAAACTCTTTTCCTTATTTTTTTTTTCACCCCTCTTTGTCGAATGCTCTAGGGATGCTGCCACCCTAGGTATTCAATTCCTAAAATGTAGGAATTTGGTTTTCCTAAAAGGAATTAGTATAAATTAAATTCCTCTCAATCTCTAATTAATATTTTATTCCAAAATTTTAAGAAGTTTAATTATTTTATCATCTAGAACTTTCTAATGATCTTACTCAAGGATTTCATTATGGAAAGAAAATATAGGAACATCTATTTTGGAAACTATAATATAGCTACTATTTTCAAAAGGAGGAAAGCTTCCCAAAGTTGATTTCTCTAAAGAGTTTATTAGGAAATAAAGAGATCTTGTCCAAAGCTTTAAAGAAAATAAATATTTTCCCAAGACTCATGGCCTTTTTTTGAAAACTAGTATTTAAGGAAAGGAAATTTCAGCTTTATTCCAAGAACCTAGATTTTTATCACCTAATATAATTATTCCTTAATTAATTTTTTTTGCCTAAAATAAATTAGGACATTCCCTAAATTAATTCTTGGATCAACATTCCATTTTTGTTAACTGAATTTTTTTGGAATAAAACCAACCCAAGATGCCACCTTGATGAGCCTTTATTTCCTTTCAAATTCGCTACATAAATGGGGCAAACTTACCTAAGAGGTTTTAATCAATCAAGGCCTTTTTAATCAATTAATCAACTAGATTTTCTCCTCATCTTTGTCCCTAAATTCGGTCACACTATACACACACACATACATGAAATTTCCAGCCCAATTACTCACCAACTCTCTCTTGTTGATTGAGCATAAACACAACTTCACAAAACACTTTTGCTTCTCTCAATTTCGCCACAAGAGGAACCGAAACCAGCCTCTAGTTCTCTCTCTTCTCTCACTTGTTTCATCCACAAAACCAACCAGAAAATAGCCTAAAAAACAGTCTAAAAACTTCCTCAAATTCGGCCAAACCACAAGGCCAAAAACTATCATTTTTGTTCTTGTAATCAAGAGTCCAAAACAAGGCCAATTGCTCCCAAACACTAAAACACCTAAACCCAACCTTTTCCCTTTCATCAAACCAGAGAAATCCCCACTCCCTAAGCCTATCAAACTCACAAAAGCAAGTAGCTTTTTTCTTTCCTCAAAGTTTCGGCCACCACACTCCAAGATCATACCAAAACTGAAACAACACTTAAGGTAAACAACCCCTAAACCTTCTATCAATCTCTCTCTTCATTCATTCTTTCTTTTTCCACCTAAATCACGTCTAGAAAGGAATGAATTTCTCCTTTTTCTTGGTGAATCTCAAACAAGAAGAACTAAGAGAGCCAAACGTCTTCTTCTCTATTGAACTCAAGACCGATCACCAAAGAGTTGTCCCGCGTCTCGAGTCTAATTCGCTAAGAAGTATTTAAGACTATTTTTTTTCTAGTTTAAACAAGCTAGATCCTTATGGTATTGATTTAAGAATGCTTATAGAGTCTAGCATGAAAGCATGAATGGATTAGATGGTTAAATATGATGGTGCGGAGATTAGCTAAAGCATGTTTGATAGGACTTTATTATATCTGGTTATGATGAATCGAGATCTATACTCTGTTGGCTAAGATAGGATCTTTTGGTGTTAATTGGGCTTATTATGATGATTTTAATGCTGGTTGAGTATTGGAGTTATTATATTGTAGTTTGATGTGGATGATTGCATGTTTTATAATCAATAGCATGGCAAGGGGAAATTATAATGTAATATGATGAGTTAATCAGTTTAGAAGCAATGAATTGATAGTGGCTAGGTAATGTGTAGTTTGGGTTCTGATTTTGGAATTGTTGATACTAGATAAGAAAGGAGTTGAAGTGAGGGCAATCAGTTGATTTTGGTTTAGCTGTTGAATTATCCAAGTAAGTCACTGCATAACTGTTTTACCAAATATTGCACGTTTGCAAGTATTTTGTGTAAAGATATTGTAATGATGTCAATGAAATGATTGACTTGTGGTTTGAAACGTTGGTTGATTATGATGATTTGTATTATGGTATTTTGATACTTGATTTGAGAATGTGAATATTTTATTCTCTAAAGGAGTTTGTCAAATCTCAACTTTTAAATTGAAAATGATTTTTTTTTTCTTTATTACTAAACGTTTTAAAATAAAATTGATTGTGAAAAGCCACGTTTTGCAAAGATAAGTTAATAAATGTTTGTGAAAACAAGGGAAATGATTTTGTCCCTAAATGGGGAGCATCGAGTACTCAGCGGGGGTAGGCTAGTGGTACTAGTCTTGAAGAGCTAGAGTGAGTCTTCTGGTAGGACACCACCTCCAGAAGATGAACTTAACTTGGAGAGGCGACAGTACTATCTAGTCAGGCCAGTCTGAGTTAGCATATTAGTCCATGTAGACTTTATTTACCCAGATTGGACAACTGGTATATTAGGTTTAGAGAAGGAGAAGTATCTTACCCTAGTGGGCAGATCACCCACTGCCCAGTGTTGCATGGTTACACTGGGAGCTATCATGATGGTGATCATGATATTGCCTTGTTATTGATATTGATGTTGAATCGTTGTTACTCCCTACTTAATGTGCTTGTCATTATGACGAGATAATGATTTATTGAGAACTTCTTTGAATATGTTGAGCATGCCTTGAATAATTATTTATTGATGAAAATGACTTGCAAACATATTTTGTGGTTTTGATAAACTTGCATGCACGAAATGTTTATATGTGACATTCGCACACACAGGACTTGCTAAGCAGGTTGGATGAATAAGAGCTGGTTGTTTAGATTTATTCTATTTCATCATTTCTTTTGAGAGATGATTGTTAGTTTTTATTTTTCAAACTTGTATAAGTTTTGCTTGGTTGTAATAAGACTATCACATTATTTCTTTTAGTCCTTTTCTTTTGTACCTCGTTATAAAGTCCCATAATCCTTTGGACGGGGTGATATCCCGCCCTATCTGGGTACATTGGTAGTGGGGGTGTTATAAGGCGAGCTAGTTGTAAATGGTTGCACTGATGCTAGTTTTCAGTCCGACATAGATGATTACAAATTGTAATCAGATTTTCTATTTTGTTTGAATGGAGGTGCTGCAAGCTAAAAAAGTTTAAAGCAAGACATCGTGGACGATTCTACTACAGAAGTTGAGTATGTAGCTACCTCAACTGTTGCTAAAGAAGCAGTTTAGATCAAAAAGTTCATTACAGAATTAGATGTAGTTCCTAGTATTATGAGCCTAGCGGATCTTTATTGTGACAACAATGGAGCCATTGCATAAGTTAAGGAACTAAGATTCCATCAGCGATTCAAACATATACTTAGATGTTTTCTTCTCATTCAAGAAATTATTGATAGAGGAAATATAAAAGTATGCACGATATCAACTAATGAAAATATTGCAAATCCACTAACAAAACCTCTCCCATCGTCTAAACATGATAGTCATACTAGATCAATGGGATTACAGTTTATGTCAAATTAGTCTGAGTGCAAGTGGGAGATTGTTAGGGATATGTCCTAAAACAATTTGTACTTATACTTTTATCGTTATGTATTATGTAATAATACGAGGCATTTCTTTTCATGAATAGTGTTTTTAGTTTTGTGGTCATCAAGTACATGACTTGATAGTAAAATCCTTTAATAAATACAGTTACTATTCTTAAATTGTCCCTGATCGATTATTCTTAGTGAAATAATAATAAATTAAGATTAGTATATTTGTGACTTGATAGCTATGTTTTACTGGTCATGGATATATGTGATATCAAGTCAAAATATAAATAAATGTTAGAGAACATTGTATTGGACATGACTCACTGTGTGAGTACTTCATGGGACATGTCATAAGTACTTTCTAGCCATATTGATATTAAAAGTCCTTCGACCTAAATTCTTTATAGTTTCCTACTTGATATATTCTATATCTTGATGTTGTCTAAAGTTGTCTTTCACCAGATAATAAATTAGTCCACTGTTAGATATAGAATAAACCAGGGAGAGGAATATATTTGATAGTGAAGGAATTTGTCCCTCTCATTTTTGGGAGAGTTGACCATAGGCCCCTTGATAAGTTAGACTGTTAAAATGCATGGTCGTGCTTAAATATATCAATTTGAGACATTGATATCATTTGTTTGAACAATCTATTATGAGATCAAGAAATAATTGATTATGCTTCATAAGGATGACATGCTCCGTGTCTTATGTTTAATTTGGATATCGTCTAACAAAAGGACTAAATATAAAGTTATGGTTTAGTTCAAAGAGATCACTAATCTTCATTTAACTTAGATATTTATAATGTTTTGCTAGAAACTGCTTATAATTTGTGGGCCATTTAAATATGATTTGGGTACACTTCTAGTATTAAATGAACCTATAGGGTCACACATTAGGTTATTTTTCGGTAACCAAGTTCGATGTATCTGGAAATATGTCTAGGTTAATCGAATTTAGAAAAATGACCAGATACAATGAATCTGAAAATATGTTCACATTCAATGTATCTGGAGGATGTCTAGATTATAAGAATCTGACTCAGTAAATTAATTAGTTAAATTATCGAGGTAATGGCAGAATCTTATCATATTAGTTTTAATTTAATTTGAACTTAAAATATGTTATGATAAGATAGTATGAGAGTTGGACTCCAAGAAGTTTGTATAGTTTTAAAAGAAAACCCTAGTCATCTTCTTATAGTAGACTTCTCATAAAAATATTCGTGCCTCTATAACCTAGAAAAATTAAGCCTCTCAAAACCCTAGGCGCTAGCACTCCCGAGTAATGAGCTGGTTTCACCGTGTGTATCCGATAGAGGACGTTCGCACATTACAGCGTCTGGTGATCATTCAAAGTGCACATACGCCTGGAAATCTGAAAGTAGAGGTCTTGCTTACGACGATATAGAGGTAATTTTGTAACCACTAGATTGACCTTAATCGTCTGGCTTTGGTCCTTGGAAGGGATTCGTTGATGTCTTGCGCATTTAGGAGTCCACATATTCTAACAATTAGTGCCAACTCTCTTCAGAATAATATATTAATTCCGAACCGAATATATTAGTACTTGTACTAGGAATCCACTACTCTACATGTGTATCAATTAGAACTGTAATACACAATCACCTTGCCAAGGATTTGATGAGTAGTAATTCC
Source organism: Voacanga thouarsii (assembly GCA_026120185.1). Lineage (NCBI taxonomy): Eukaryota > Viridiplantae > Streptophyta > Magnoliopsida > Gentianales > Apocynaceae > Voacanga > Voacanga thouarsii. Next base: position 1,174,135 of record JANUWF010002383.1, on the reverse strand, counting down.
CACAAGTGGCCTTGAGATATTCACCCTTACTATTAGGAGTGGTGAATCCTTTATCGACCTTCTCAACTACTTTCGTTTACCTCACATTGTACCCAATATCCATCCTATAGGTAGCCCTCGATCTAGCTCCAAAGATTAGAATTAAAGTACAATGCTCAGGAAATAAAGTATCTTGGAGATCTCAAGTCTAAGGATACTTGCACGTTTACTATAACGAGATTCTATCACTGGTACAAAATAGTTATCCATGTGATTATCTCATAGCCAGGTCATTTAATGTACTTGTTTTATTAACAAGCATCCACATGTTAGCTTTGAATATCACAATACTCACGGATGTGAGATCCACTGCCTGATCAAATCACGAAGTCTAACACGTGGTAGTCGTAGTACATTAATGATGTCCTATCTCATTAATACTACGACTAGAGATATTTAAGTACTAACACTATACAGTATAGTAGGAATCTCATATCATAATCTCTATCATAATTTTCTTAACACAGTATTATCTAGGGACTTTACCTAACAGTTATTTTACATGAAAGTAAAGCAAACAAATTGAAAGATAAATAATACCTTGTATTATAAAACAAATGTGTCATATATAAAGTACAAGTGATTGCCTTTATGGCACAACACTAATAAACTCCCACTTGCACTAGAGCCAATCATTCATGTATCTAATGCTAAATGACTCAACATGCCTATCATGTTTCTTTTGGGATAATGCTTTTGTAAGCTGGTCAGCTATGTTCTTATCTGTGGAAACTCTCTCTATCTTTACATCATTTCTATCTATGATCTTCCGAATCAGGTGATAAGGTCATAGTACGTGCATGGATCATTGATGAGACCCTGGTTCCTTTGCTTGTGCAATGGCTCTGTTGTTGTCACAATACAATGATATTGGACTAACAACGCTAGGGACCACTTCCAATTCTGTCACGAATTTTTTGATCCAAATTATTTTCTTAGCTGATTTAGAAGCAGCTATGTACTCAGCTGATGTCATTGAGTCAACAATAGTCTCTTGTTTGGAACTCTTCCAACTTATTGCCCATCCACACAACGTAAACACGTAGCCAGATTGTGATTTGAAATTATCTTTGTCAGATTAAAAACTGGCATCAGTATACCCGTTTATTTTCAAATCACCCTCTCCATATATCAAGAACACATCCTTAGTCCTTCGCAAGTACTTAAGGATGTTCTTTGCAGCCGCCCAATGATATGCACCGGGGTCAGATTGGTATCTGTTTGTCAAACTAAGAGTACAGGATACATTGAGCCTTGTACATATAGCGTACATGATAGATTCAACTGCCAAAGCATATGGAATCTTACTCATGTGATCCCTTTCAACTTGTGTCTTGGGAGACATCGACTTTGAAAGGCTTATCCCATGGGATATAGGTAAGAATCTTTTTTTGGATTGATCCATGCTAAACCTCTTTAGCACTTTTTCTATGTATGTAGACTGTGAAAGACCTAGCAACCTGTTTGACCTATCTCTCTATAGATCCTAATTCGAAGAATATAGGTTGCTTCTCCAAGGTCTTTCATAGAGAATTTCTTAGACAACTAAACTTTAATTAATTGAAGGACAGGTACATCGTTTCCTATTAGCAATATGTCTTCTACATAAAGTAATAAGAAAATGATTGTGCTCCCTCTAACCTTCTTGTACATATAAAGCTCATCTATGTTTTGAATGAAACCAAACTCTTTGATTGTTTTATCAAAATGGATGTTCCAACACCTAGAAGCTTGCTTAAGTCCATAAATAGGCCTTTGTAGCTTGCACACTTTTGTGATATCATTGGATGTGAAACCCTCAGGTTGTTTCATATACACTACCTCAGTTAGATTTCCATTTAAGAAAGATGTTTTCACATCCATTTGCCATATTTCATAATCATGATGAGTGGTAATGGCTAGGAGTATCTTGATAGATTTTAGCATGGTTACTGGCGAAAAGGTTTCATCATAGTCAATACTATAGTTGATGATAACCCATAGCTACTAGTCATGCTTTATAGGTAACTACGTTACCATCCATGTCGATTTTCTTCTTGAAAATCCATTTGCACCCAATAGGTTTGATTCCTTTGGGTGGATCAACTAAAGTCCATACTTGGTTGTCGTACATGGAATCCATCTCTGATTTCATGGCCTCAATCCATTTGTCAGATTTTGAACTGTTTAGAACTTCTTTGTAGGTAGTAGGCTATTTTCATCTATGAGCAATACATCATTATGGTCACTTATGAGAAATCCATATCTCTCATGTGCCACATATATCCTACTCGACCTACGAGGATCTTGTGTAGTAGAAGGTTCAGCTATTCCCTTCATAGATGTGGGATCAGACGATTGATCCTTATTTGTTTGTTCTTCTTGAACTTCACTAAGTTCAATTTTACTCCTACTATCCCCTTTGAGCATGTGCTTCTTCTCTAAGAAGACAGCATGTTTCGAAACAAATACTTTGTTTTCAGAGGGGAGATAGAAGTAATACCTGAAAAATTCTTTCAGATATCCCACAGATAAATACTTATCAGACTTACTATCAAGTTTGTCTGACTGTGGCCTTTTGACAAAGGCAAGGCAACCCCATACTCTCAAGTGAGATAACTTTGGTTTCTTACCAAAGAACATCTCAAATGGGGTAGTATCAACCGTTTTTAACGGAACTCAATTTAGAATATAAACAAAAGTCTCTAGTACGTACCCCAAAATGATTTTGGCAAGTCTGCAGAAGCCATCGTAGTTCGTACCATATCTAGAAGGGTTCGATTCCTTCTCTCAGATACACCATTATGTTGAGGTATATGTGGTGGAGTACATAGAGATAATATCCTATTATCTCTAAGATAACCCTGAAACTCTTAGCTTAAGTATTCACCTCCCCTATCAGATCTTAGAGTCTTAATACTTTTCCTAAGTTGTTTCACTACTTTATTCTTGAAATCTTTGAACTTTTCAAAAGCTTCAGATTTGTATTTCATTAAATACAAATACATATATCGTGAATAATCATCAATAAAGGTTATGAAATTGTGATAACCTCCTCTTGATTATATTGACATTGGGTCATATACATCAGAATGTATAAGTGCTAATAACTCTTTAGCCCTTTCTCATTTTCCAAAAAAAGGAGTTTTAGCCATTTTATCAAGTAAACAAGATTTGCATATACCATATGATTCATAATCAAATGACCTTAAGTTACCTAATTTGTATAACTTAGTAATGCGATTCTCATTTACATAGCCTAAATGACAATGCCATAAATAAGATGAGGTTGAATTATCTATCCTTGGTTTCTTATTATTTATATTGAGAATTGGATTATAGAATTGGATTATCCATGTCTAGAACGTATAAACCATTAGCTAAAGTTGCAGAACCATTATGAATATCATTCAATGAAAAAGAACAACATTTATTCTTAAATATTAAATGAAATCCACATAAGTCTAAATATGCAATTGAGATAATGTTTTTCAATAAAAATGGTATAAAATAACAGTTTTGCAGTTCTAAAACTAATCCTGATGGTAGGTTTAGCTCGTATGTCCCCATAGTAAGTGCAACAACCTTTGCTCCATTTGCAGTATGCAGGCCCACGTCGCCTTTCTCTAGCCTTCTACTGCCCTTTAGTCCTTGCAAGTTATTGCATAAATGAATTCACATCCAGTATCCAATATTCATATCTTATTTCTAAAAGCAGTATTACTCTCAATCATAAACATACCAATAGTAGAAGTAGAAGTGTCCACGAGCTTCTCCTTCTACTTCTTTTCCTTGATGGTCTCCAAGTAGGCTTTGTAGTTGTACCTCCAATGGCCTATTTTGCCACAATGATGGAATGGGCCTTTGGTGGCTACATCCTTCTTCTTCACACCACTTTTGGGCTTAGTGGGAGCCTTCTTCTTCTTCCTTTGAATTTTCTTCTTGGAAGAAAAAGATTCTACCATAAAGACCGCATTGGAATCCTTCTTTATAGAGGACTCAGCAGTCTTGAGATGATTGATCAACTCAAGAATGGTGGACTCAATCTTGTTCATCTGATAGTTAATTACAAATTCTGAAAAACTATTAGGCAATGATTGTAGAATTAAATCAACACTTAATTCATGGTCCATCACCAACCCAAGAGACCCAAGCTTCTCCATCAAGCCCAGCATCTTCAACCCATGAGTGGCCATAGAAGCACCCTCATCCATTTTGCAATGGAACAATTGCTTTGAGATCTCAAATCTCCTGTTCTAGCTTGGGAGTCAAACAGCTTTCAAAGATGGAGAATAATCGATTGAGCAGCCATATGCTCGTGTTGTTTTTACAGCTCATGAGTTATTGACACCAGCATGATACAAGATGCTGTGTCACTGTCCTTCTTGTGGACACCTGCTCATCAGCATGAGCATCTTGAGTTGGTGGTGGCGGAATAGGAGCATCTAGCACGTAGAGTAACTTTTTCGATTTGCGAACAATTCTCAAGTTTATATACTAGTCGAGATAGTTTGACTCAGTTAGTTTGTTGGTCTCCAAGATGCTACGTAAGTTTAGGTTGGTTGACATGTGCACGTGACCTAGATGTAAAGATATAGAACATTAGCTAACTTTATATGCACATGTAATGCAAATAATTAGATCTTTAATTAAAAACATTATTACTCCACTATTTTTCTCAAACCAATAGACCCCACTATTGAATAGCTCGTTGGAAGCTTTCCTCGTGGACCGGTATCCAAATTCCTCAAAAATAACCTTAGGTTTTTCCAACAAGCCACCCTTAAGTTCAATGGTAGGTATCTAATACCAATTACATCGTATGTAATTATCAAATCATTAGGTGATTAACATCTTTTAATCGTAAAGCCTTTTGGGCTACCCCAATATTTCCTCTAAATTTCTTTATGCTTGAGTTAGCCTAACCGAGATAAAGAATTTAGTTAAACCCGAGCCATTAATCAGAAATTTAATTCCATAACTTGAACATGCTCGATGTCGAGTAGGCTTGGGTTAGCCCAACTACCTGGTCGAGAAAAAGAACTCGTATTCTTACTATATTATCGAAAGGAATTAGGTTTAACATTAATTGAGAGATTTATTTCTTTTAGTGATTTCATCAAATGACATGCATAAATATATTAATAAATCACATAAATTGATAATCATGGTAATAAAGTGATTATGTGGTATTTTCCTAAATTAATTTCCTAGAGCCAAAAAGGAATTTAACATGGTTAACCCTATGTGTTCATGCATGATTTAAGTAAAAGGTCTTACCCTCTCGCCTTATTTTGGACACCATCTCCAAAATTAAAATAATTATATCCCTATCTAACATATGTAATCTAATTACATAAATTTCCTAAATATAGAAACCTAGAATTACATTCAAGGGAAGTTAGACGAGAAGAGAATTACACAAGAATTTTAGAGAAGGCAGGACCCACAGGTCCTATTTAATAAAACCAAAACTGTAAATAATGCATGAGCATATATAATTTGGCTTTAGTCCATAATCATCCACCAAGCCAAAATTAAACATATAATTTTATTATTCCAAAATCTCTATTTTGAAAAAATAAAAAAAATAGATTTAATTTCTAAAATCAAATTCTAGAAATTAAATTAAGATAAAATCCAAAATCAATATTTTAGATTTAATTTCTAAAACCAAATTCTAGAAATTTAATTAGGATAAAATCTAAAATCAATATTTTAAAATTTTATTAATTACTAAAATCATATTTTAGGAATATATTAATTTCCAAAATATAATTTTATCCCAAAGCATAGGTCCCATTTAAAAACTAATCATAATTAGATTTAATTCTCAAGAAGAGAATTAATAAAAAAAACTTCTTATATATATATAATCAATTTTTTAAATAATATATATATATATATATTAATTTTCAAAACCAATTTTAGAAATTAATCTTGGTTAGTCCCAAAACAGAAATTTTGGGAAGTCTTGGGTGCAAGTAAAAAAAAAAAAAAAAAAAAACATCTTTGTAGGCCATTGAAAAAGAAGTCAAACGAAATAGAGAAAAAATATTTTTTTATATAATACTCCATCCGTTTCAAAATACTTGTCATAAAACTTCTTTGTTATGTTTCAAAATACTTGTTCAAGTATATATTTCTAAAACTAATTATTAGTTTTCCTTTTGTACCCCTATTTATTCTAAGTCAACTACACAATTTTTCAAAACTCTTCTTTCTTCTTGTTTCATGGGAATTTTTACCAACCAATAACTATCGTGTTTTTAATATGGATAGAATAGGAACTTTATCTAAATTGTAATGTTGTTTTCAACCCCTTAATATGTGTGCAAAAGGCATCATGAATAAGTATTTTGAAACATAAGGAGTATGAAATTGCATCCATCCTGCCCAGGATGCACAACCATCACATGTGAACCACAGCGCCTAATTTGGGAGCTAAACCATGTGAGTCATGGCTTGGAGTTCTTGTGCCTCAAGCCACGACTTAGCTTCTCGTAAGTCGTAGCATGGGGCCAAAACATTTTTTTTTTCGTTTTTTCTTCTTTGTCTTCCAGAAACGATACTCCAAATTTTGCAATGAGAACAATTCTCTATGCAAAGACCAATTTTTATTGTCTTCTCCAGTAGTTTACAGAAGACTATTTCTCTATTCAATGCCAAGAAAATCAATTTCTCCACTCTTGTTCACTAGAAAACGGAAACAACCAAAACAAAAAACAATTCTTTGCAGAAGTTAATTAACAGAAACTATTTCTTCTGCGCAAAAAACTTTTGGAAAATAGATTTTCTGGACGAACATATTCCTGTAACTTCCAGAAAACAAATTTTCTTGAAACACAATTCAACAAGTTTTTGAGAACATCACCGTAACCATTACAGAAACAATGTACATCAATACCACAACCCACAAAACCAATTTCCAAACACTACATTCACGAAACGATTTTGGAATGCACTAAAAATTTCTCACAGAAACAATTTCCAGAGAACACAGCTAAGACCCGAACAATCATGAAACAAATTTCACAGAAAAACAGAGACATCGGTGAAACGATTTCATCAGGTACCAAGCACAGAAACCATTTTTGAAACATAAAGTAAAAGATAGTCGCGTGAAACAATTTCACAACAACATAGACCCATAAAACACAAACAAGGGGCTCGATACCACTGCTATACTTCATTCATGCATCAGATATGCATAGCGGAAAGAAAAAGATGAATTCCAATCTCGATGATCACAAGTATGTGTTGATACGGATCAAAAATAGAAAAAAAAAAAACCATACCATCGCTAAGTGGCTGCAAATCAAAATTTCCAAACGTGATTGAATGTCTAGTTGAGGTGCGATCTAGTAATGCCAAAAGATGAACAATCGCACGTCTTACCTCTACAATCTAAGTGTAGGATTGTCACTAACTAGTACACACGAGGACAATTCTCAAGACTCCAGCCAAACTCTCAGTGCTAGCAGAGAACAAAAGGTGGCTAGGGCTCTGTGTGAGAGAGCAGAAGAGAGGAATTGTGTATCTCAAAAATTAGAGAGAACAATTTTCTCTGTATTTTCAAAAATAGAAAACAACCACATTATCCTTTTTGGAAAAATCCCATAAAAAATGCTGGTACAACGCTCTGTGAATTCTAATCAAATTAGAATTCATTAAATTGTAATTAAAACCTACAAGTTCTTACAATTACAATTTAGCCTAAAATTATAACCAATTATAATTTAGCCCAAATAACTTCAATTAACCCCACAATATTATCAAATAATATCTCGAATACATAATCCTCTATTTGGTGTGACCTATTAGGTTTCTCAATCTATTGGTAGCAAAATATGAATTAATCCAAACGTCTTTGAGATTAATAATCCTTAATAATTTAGAATTAACCTATTATTCTAATCAAGATTGGTTTATTAATTCATCAACTAATAAACCCATACTCAATAGATCATGAGTGGTATCTAGCAACACATCATGACCGCCCAAGAGTCCAGGAAGTTAATTGGTTTGACATTAATCCTTTAATAACAAACTACAGTGCAATAAACTCTTTTCATTATACAATATCTCATTCGGTCTAAAGTACGAAATTAGTGCCAACTCCCTCCAGAATAATAAATTAATTTTGGCCCAAATGTATTAGTACTTGTGCCAGGAATCCACTACTTTATATGTGTGTATCAATTGAAACTGTTTCTAATACACAATCACCTTGGCCAAGGATTTCACGAATAGTAATTCCAACAGGTGACCTTGAGATATTCGCCCCTACTATTAGGAGTGGTGAATGCTTTATCAACCCTCTCAACAACTTTCATTTAACTCATATTGTACCCTATATCCATCTCATAGGCGGCCCTCGATCTGGTTCCAGAGATTGGAATCAAAGTACAATGCTCAGCAAACAAAGTATCTTGGAGATCTTAAGTCTAAGAATACTTGTATGTTTGCTATAACAAGATTCTACCACTGGCACTAAATAGTTATCCATGTGATTATCTCATAGCCAGGTCATCCAATGTACTTTTTCTATTAACAAGCCTGCACGTGTTAGTTTTGAGTATCACAACACTCATGAATGTGAGAACTACCACCTGATCAAATCAGGAAGTCTGACACGTGCTATTCTTAGCACATTAATGATGTCCTATCTTATTAATATTACGACTAGAGATTATTTAAGTACTAACACTATCCAGTGTAATAAGAATCTCACATTATAATCTCTACCATGATTTCCTTAACATAGTGTTGTACTAGGGACTTTATCTAACAGTTATTTTACATGAAAGTAAAGAAAACAACCTGAAAGATAAATAATACCTTGTATTATAAAATAAATGTGTCACACACAAAGTACAAGTGATTGCCTCTAGGGCATGACACTAACAAAAACTAGCCGTTGCTGTCTTAATTTTTACTCCTATAAAAGCTTTCAAAACTCAATTTTGAAGTAGATTTTTGTGCTATCCTACTCAAAAACACTTTTACACTTGAGATTACAAAAATCTCCCTTTTATTTATGCTTTAAAGTGAATTAGAATTGTTCCAAAGGTAAAAGGTATTGGTGCCCATCTATACACATTCTGCTCAAATCTATGAGCCTTTCTTTTTGTAATCTCTTCTTCAATCTGCTTTGTATCAAGGTTAAGAAGGTAAAACCCAGTTGGGGTAATCTTTGAGTGTTTTGATTAAAGAGGTTGGGTATAAAACTAAATGTGGTAATCCTCTTATGTAAGATTCGTGTCACCTACCACCATTAAGTTGGAAAAAAGGTTTTAGTGAGTTGTGTTGAAATCCTTAAGTAAGAACTTAAGGTAGTGGATGTTGATCTTTTGAGGATCGAACCACTATAAATCCCTGAGTTTTACTTTGTACCTTCATTGCTTAAATTTCTTCACTGATTCTTTCATCTTAAATGCTCTATTCCTTTTTTCTAAAAATCAGTGAGTCATTTATGATCTTCTCATTTTGATTTAAACATGTCATTTAAGATCTCAACTACCCATCTTCATTTCATAACACTTCGTGCTAATTTAAAAGTCTTCTGGCTGCATTCTCGAAATCGCAAACCTTCTTGAAGACATAAAATATTTCTGCCATTCAGTTCAGAAGTTTTTTTTTTTGGGAACACATTTTTGAAACAACTCTTATTTGCCAAAATCCTTATTCACCCCCTCCCCTTCTAAGGTTTCTCAACTCTCAATGCAAAAAATGGATGAGATGAAGAGAGATATGACTGAATTGCTAATCAACCAAGGGCAAGCCTCAACCGTTACAGAAAGAAAGGGTTATAGAGAGCATGATAGTCCTAGGATGAGAGAGGAAAATGATGTCACACCCCCATTGTATGATCTAGGAGAGGGTTGGGATGAACATTTCGTAGGAAGCCATCTACCTACACCATTGAGGGGAGGTAAGCAATAGTTGAGAAGAGGAAGAGGTAGAATGCAATATAGACATGATGGACAAAATATGAGGGGGCTTGAGAGGTAGTTTGAAAGAATAGAAGATTGGGTTCAGGGAGTCCATGAGTGATATGATCTTGAGAAGCACCAATTTGGAGTTTGAAGCTTAAAACCAAGAGACCTAATTCAAGACTAGAACCCTAAGTAAACTAGCATCCTAGGACCCAAAATCTAATAAGCCAACTAAATCAACACCCAAACACCCCTAACCTAAGAAGGATCGAACAAATAGGAAGGGAAGATTTAGGCAACTAATTGAACCCCTAAAAAAAACCCTAAATTAGATAGGAATCTAAGACCCACTTTAGAAAGGACAATGATCTATCCTAAGTAGATTAGAGACTAAATTCTTAGGTTGAACTAAAGCCTAAGAGTAGTCTTGATTGATTTGGGAATCACCAAAGAGGAACACCCTCAAGAACTCTCTCTAGAGAGAACAAAAGATTTCTCTATTAAAAAATATCAAATGTTGTCTATTACAAGAGTAATGAAGTATATATAAAGATAACAAACTAAACCTAGCAAATGGAAGATGTAATCTCAGCCATTCATCTCCTAAAGAAGTCTAAAATATACTAATTACAAGTAGCAATGGCAACTGGGCTAGGCTGGCGTGTCGGGCCGGTCCGGGCCCGGCCCGCTCGGCAGCCTAAGAACTGTTCACCGGTCCGGTCCTAGGGCCCGGGCCGGTCCGGGCCAGGGGATAAAATCCCTGGCCCACCACAGGCCGGCCCGCCTTACCCAACGGCTCTCTCTGTTTTTTTTTTATAAATTTGGTCCTTTAATTTTTTTTTTTTGCAGTTTAGCCCCTAAAACGGCTGAAGTAGTTTTTTTTTTTTTGCAATTTGGTCCCTAACCCCCAAAACTCTATAAATACCTCCCAATTCAACCCAAAACTCATCAACACTCTCCAATTCTCTCTTATTTCCATTCATCTTTCTCTCATTATGCTCAAATTTATTCATTTTCTCTACAAAGAGTATTAGAATAGAATTTATTTTTGTGTTAATACTTTTTCAATTCATCAAGAAAGTCTTCATATTTTGGAAGATTGTTGAGTAGCGGAATAGTGGATACAAGAAGTAAAAAGCTCAAATGCTCAACAAAGTATTGTTATTCTTGAATTTTGGTTATCAACAAGTTAGTATTTCTTAATCTTACATTCTTTTATTTTAGCTTTATTAGTTGTTTATTTGTTTTAGTTATTTGTTTAATTTTTAAATTAATTTGTTATTTATATTTTTCAATTCTCTTATTTCATTATTTGTTAATACTTTTTTTTTAACTTTTATTTGAATTTTGATTGCTTGTTTTTTTTTAAAGAAATAATGGATCCAAATTAATATCATCATTTTTCTTCATCCCAATCATCTGCACATTTTGATTTTAATATAGATCCAGCTTTGAATTTAATAAATAATGAAATAGGTAATGAAGATGAAGGTCCTAGTAGGCCTAGTGTTAGTGTTTCACAATCATAACCAACTCCAATAATTAATCCCGACGCATCTAATATAGGTGAGGATGATGTTGAAACAACGGATGTTACAACTAAAGCAAAAACATCTGTGGTTTGGAATCTTTTTGAAAAAGATAATGATAGTGATAGGGCAACATGTAAAATTTGTAGAGCGGTATATGCACATAAGAAGGGAGGAGTGACGGGAACATTAGTTAGACATATGAAAAGGTCACATAATGATTGGTTAGAAAATTTACTTAAACAACAACAAATACGTACTACAGGAGGTCAAATGGTTGGTAATTTTCAATATGATCGTAGAAAAAATAGAAATGCATTTGCTAAAATGATTGTTCAAACTAAATTACCTTTTAATTTTACAGAAAATCCACATTATGAACAATATATGCAAAATAATTGTCAACCAGCATGGAAAAGAATTCCTAGAACAACATTAAAAAATGATATAATAAAGATATATAAAGAAATGAAAGAGTATCTAATTGCTATGTTTGATTCTTGTAATTGGAAATTTGCTCTTACTTGCGATGGTTGGACTGCAATTACTAATGAATCTTATTTATGCATTACATGTCATTGGATAAATCATGATTGGTTAGTACAAAAAAGAACTATTTGTTTTAAATTATTTGAATATCCTCATGTAGGTAGTAGTATAGCTAGAATGATTACTCAAACATGTCGTGAATATAGGATTTTAAATAAAATTATTTCTATTTCTTTAGATAATGCTTCAAATAATGATTCTGCCATAACAATTTTAAAAAATACTATGAATCATATGTTAGATGGTATTTTATTTCATACTAGGTGTGCTTGTCATATACTTAATTTATGTGTTAAAGAAGGATATAAATATATTGATGATATTGTTAATATAATTAGAAATGTTGTTTTATTTATTAAAACATCCCCAACTAGGCAACAAAATTTTAAGGCATTATGCCGAGAACAAGGTGTATCTTTTAAAAAATTTAGATTAGATTGTAAAACTAGATGGAACTCAACTTTAGATATGTTTGAAAGTGTTATACCTTTTCGAAACCAATTTATTGAATTTTGTAATAGTAATAATTTTCAACCTCCACTAACTGAAGCTCATTTTGAAAATTGTTCTGCACTTTCAACATTTTTATTTACTTTCAAAGAAGCTACTGAACTTTTATCGAGATCTTATTATCCCACTACTCATCATATTCTTCCAACACTTACTAAGGTAGCACATATTTTTGGTGAATATATGTATCATCCCCAATATGGTTTTTTTTTATGAGAAGTATGTTTGAAAAATATAAAAAATATTATGAAGATATTCCTATTTTATATTGTATGGTATTGTGTATGGATCCTAGAGTAAAGACGCCAGGTTTTCATAGTATTATTGAATATTTATATGAAACATTAGATTTTGATGAATCACAAGCACTTAAACAATGTATGATAAAAGACATAAAAGATAAAATAGCTAAAGCTTTATCTGACATGTATCATTTGTATGAGTTTGAGTCTTCTTCTTCTAGTTCTCCTAGTTTAAGTAGGCAAGCTTCATCATCTAGTAGTCACTTTCAACCTCCGCGAAAATCTACCTCATCAATTTCATCAGTATTTAATCCATGGGGTATTATGAAACGTCAAAAAAGATCGATTACTACCTACAACGAGATGGCAATTTACGAGATGCAGCCATTGGTAGAAAATGAAGATCAGAATTTTGATATTTGTGGTTGGTGGAAGGCTCATGTAAGTCAATACCCCATTTTATCAAAAATGGCACGTGATCTTTTGACACCACCAGTCTCTACAATGTCATCGGAAAGCGTCTTCAGTGAGAGCACTCGAACAATCGATGAAAGAAGATCTCGATTGGCTCCTCAAACTTTGGAGATGTTAATGTGTTGTAGTAGTTGGTTTGCAGCCGAAGATATAACGGCTAATTCGTGGATTATTGATGATGACTCAGATGATGAATAGGGTTAACCAAATAGTTAGTTTAGTATTTTTGTAATTAGGAATTTATGATAAGTAATATTATGTATTTAATTTTATTTTTAGGATATTTATTATATTTTTAAATTTTAATCATTGTAATATTTTTAAGAGGTTTAGACATCAAGTCCCCCCCCTCTTATGTAATCTTTATTTTATTAATTAATAAAACAGGTAGGGGTCCAAGCCAAACCCCCAACACTTCAAGGTGGCTTTTTTATAATTTTAAAAAATTATGTTAAGTAGGGGGAAAAAAAAAGAGGAATAAGCCACGGGCCGGCCCGCGGGCCACACGGGCCTAGGTCCCGGTCCAGTCCGGTCCCAGGGCCTCTGGCCCAGGGACCAGCCCGGACCGACCGCCCCTATCCGGGACCGGCCTGCCCTCCAGGAGGTCCGGTCCTCGGGCCCGGCCCGGCCCGAAACCGTGCGGGCCGGCCCAATTACCATTGCTAATTACAAGTCAAAAGTTGTGGGAATTAAATTAGAAAAAAAATAAAATAAAATAAGAAAAATCAGCAAAATAGGGCATGACTTGAATGGACCTGGTGCTAAGATAGGCCTGGCGCCGGGTTGGATCTACAAAAATTAGCTAACGGGCTAAGTGGGCCTAGCGCCGGGTCGAATTGTTGGGTCTGGCACCAGGTTTGCACTGTTCTTCATAGCTGGTTTGTTTTCCTTGTCTTTAGCCCTTCTCTTGCATGCACTTGATCCTCCACACAAATTGTTGTTCAAGTTTGATCTTCTTGTCCCTTCTTTGATCCTCCATCGCTTGACAACTTTCTTGATTCTTGATTTATCTTCTTGAAGGTCTTTCAATCTTCCCTTTGGCACCCACTTCTTTACTATCTCTATATTCCTTGGCTTGCTGGCTTGTATAGCTTGAATCCTCCATTAAAAGCCATCGTAATTTAATCTCTTCCTTGGCACTATGGAATGTGGTTTGAATCTCCATTCCCCTTCTTTAGTTTTAGCATGATACTTGGGTAGATTCCTATCATTTCTCCCTTCTTGAATATGATTCGTCTTCAAATCAATACCTGTATTACAATTCAAACAAGACATTTTATGTGAAGGTAAAACTTTTAGCTTTTGATCTCACCAACTCCCATATTGTCTCTCTTTTCAACCTAAATTTTCATTCTCACCTTACTTCGCTCTTTTTCCTCCCTCTTGTTTTTTCGCACCTCTCCAAGTGCAAGTTGGCACTCTTGTTTTATTTCCATGCTCCCTCATTTGTTCTCTCACCCCCTTATTTTTGCTTGTATTTGGAGTTCTAAACTCTCTTTTTTTCTTTTGATATTTTCTCATTTTCTTTTCTCTCTTGCACGTGTTTTTTCTTTTCTTGCTTTTCCCTCTTTTTTTGCTCTCTTTTCTTTCTATCTTTCTCTATTAAAATATTTTGATCTTTGACAATCTCACATAAGGGCATTGAAGAAAGTGTGAATTTTCTTCCATCCTTGTACAAAGGATAAGTTTTTTCTTCCAATGGTGAACTACCTCCCTATCATATAGCCATAGCCTTCCCAATAATATATGCCCAATATGCATGAAAAACACTTCACATATCACCTCATCTTTATATACCCCTATGACAAATGTAACACTGACTTTTGTTCACCTTTACTTCACCACAATTGTTCAACCATTGATGCTTATAAGGTTTAGGATGTTTCAAAGTCTCCATTCCCAATTCCTCCACCAATGTAACACTAATCACATTTTTATAACTCTCTCCATTAATAATCAAGCTACATGATTTTTCTTTGATTTGACACCTCGAATAGAAAATATTTTTTCTTTGTAAATCCTCTTTTTTGTCAACTAAACAAACTTCAACAACTTCCCTCATAACACCAATCAATGCACATGATTTTTCAAGTATATCCCCATCTCTTCCATCCACTCTACCTCTCTCACTAGATTTGGTGTCATTTTATGAAGTTGAACTAGATGCTTCAATCTTATTAACTTCACACGTTCTTATTTGCTCTTGCATAACTTCTAGCCAACTCTTTTTTTTTCTCTTCTTGTAGATGTAAGCTTTGTCCCACTTTATAACTTCTAGCACGCATTTGCTCCCCCTCTACCTTATTCCTTGAATGCATTTGCTCTTCAACAAATTCTACTCCATTTTGCTCAACTCCTTCTTGCTCATTCTCCTCTTACACTCCCAATGGGTTTGACTAATCTTCTAAAAAGAATAGAATATTATAAAATTCCTTAGTCATCCTATTTGTTGTGCTCAATGGATCCACTTCTTCTTCATTATCACTAAGCTCCTCATCAATATCATCAACATTTTTCTCAACTTCTTTATGCACTACTTTATCATTTTGATTAAGCATTCCTTAGCACTTGGCCTCATTTTCTAACTTCTCCTCCTTCTCAAAATCATGTAATTCATTTTGCTCAACTAATGTGTTTGGATTTGGGCATAAAAATCATATAAAAATAAGCACATTCCCAATCAAGTTAAATTAAAACGTTAACCCCAAATTACGCATATGAGCAAACGTACTTATCATTAAGAATAGCATAGGCTTTAAAATGAGTGTCAATATAACACCCCACACCCTAGGTACCTAAATAGGGCAGAATGTTGCCCCATCCAATGGACCAAGGGTCTTTATAACGAGGTATAAAAAAAATCATTTAAAGAAATAATCTCATTACATCCGGAAGCAAAACTTATACAAGTCTGGAAAATCAAAACTAACAAACGTCTCTTGAAATAAATTTAAAACACAACTAAATAAATAAGCTGGAGTTCATCTCCTAGTGCTTCACCTTGCTCAATATAAGCAATCCCCTGAAATCATGATATAAAAGGTGCGAGATTGACATCTCAATAAGTCCCGTGTGTGCAAGTGTCAATTAAAACCATTTTGTGTATGCAAGTTTATCTAAATCACAAAATCGTGTTTGCAAGTCAATTTCATCAATGATAGTTATACATAAGAGCCTTACTCAATAAATCCAAACCAGTTCCCAATAAATCATCGTTTCATCACATTCATAATTCTTTAAGTAGGGATTAGTAAATGATTCAACAATATAGTAACACAATCTATATCATGGTTACCACCATGATAGCTTCCCAATGTATTCTTTCAATAATGGGCAGTGGGAGATCCGCCACTAGGTGAGATACTCCTCCATCTCTACACCCAATATTTCAGTTGTCTAATCCGGATAAACAATATCCATATGGACCAATATGCTAGCTCGGACGGCCTGACTAAGTAGTACTGTCACCTCTCCAAGTTGAGTTTATCTTCTGAAGGTAGCCTCCTGCCAGAAGACTCACTCTTGCTTTTCAAACTAGTACTAGCCTACTCTCGCTGAGTACTCAACGCTCCCCATTTAGGGACAGAATCATTTTTTCCTTTTTGGAAAGTCTTTGATTAGCTTGATTGTAAAACGTGATTTTTCGTAATAGCATTTCCAAATCATTTAGTGATAGTGTAAGAAATCGTTTTTGAGTTTGAATAATTAAAATTTGATAAACTCATTTAGAAAGTAAAATGTCCACATTTCCAACCCACGTATCAAAACACAGTGTAACTCATCATGTTTAGCAAACGTTTCATTCCTCTTGCCAAAACATCACATTGACATCAATTCCAAACATTGTAAAAATTGCTTGCAAACATGTAACATTTATCAAAACGGTTATGCAGGGACTTACTTGGATAAATCACAGTTAGATCCAACTCAATTGATTGCTCTTATTTCCACTCTTTCCTTATCTAAGAAAATAATACCACAATTAGGATTTAATCATTCCACCTATTATTTCATATAATATGACTCTCCATGATCTCATTAATCACCTAATTAATCCATAGTATCTAAGGACTTTAATTCATTAAATCACATGTATAACTTCCATTTACCATTCTATTGATCATAACTATGCATTGATCTAGATCAATTCACCATATGACAACTCCTATATTCAACTAGCATAAAAGCATCATAAACAGCCCCATAAATATTAAAAGATCTCATCTTTGCCCATTTAGCATAGGTCTAGATTCATCATGACAAGATACATCAATGTCCTATCTCATACATGCTTTATCTATGGCTTACCTCAACATATTCATCAATCTAATTTATTCATGCTTTCATGCTAGACTCCATAAGCATCCTTAAGCCAATATTTTAAAGATTAATACCATTTAAATCAGAAAATATAGGATCTTGATTACCTCTTAGCGATCTAGACTTAAAATACGACAACTCCTTGTTGACTAGCTTGAGTTCAATCGATAGTTGAAGAGATTGATCCGTTTAGATGACCTTGATCAAGACTCACCAAGAAAGGGATAAAACCAGTCCCTTATGGACGTGATTTAAGGAAGAAAAAAGGAAAATAATGGAGTAAGAGTTGAATAGAAGAGTTGAAGATCAATTACCTTGTAGAGAGTTTCGGTTTTGGCTTCGTTTTTGGGGTAGGCTATTCGAAATTTTGAGCAGGTTGTAGGCTATTTGTTTCATGTATTTGAGGGCTGAGAGGGTAGAAATTTCGTGATTTACTAGGTAGGGAAGTCTAGGGTTTTATGTTTATATGTTTGGAGGAGTTTTACCTTGCTATGGTTTCTTGATCACAAGGGAAAAATTGTATAGCTTTGGTTCTTCTATGGCTGCTGATTGGATAGAGGTTTAGGGTTGATTGCTGCTGTATTTTTGCAACTTAGGATGACGAAAATTCTGGGCAGAAAAGGAGAAGAAATCTGATTGGTTTTGGTATTTATAGTGGCAAAAATAAGAGAAGAAAAAGGGGTCTTTGTGTAGTTGTTTTTGCCTAAGATAAAAGGGAAGTTAAGAGTAATGAAAAGCTGGAATTTTCATTAGAGAGAGAGAGAGAGAGAGAGAGAGAGAGAGAGAGAGAGAGTGTGTGTGTGTGTGTGTGTGTGTGTGTGTGTGAATAGTGATGAATTTCTGGAGGTCTTGAAGAGGGAATTTTGGTATTTTTTTGGGATAAAAATAAATCCTAATTGGTTAAGGTGTTCTTAGTTAACCCTAGCTAGGTTTTGGAGAGTTTTAGGTAAGCTATACTTACTCTATGTGTGGCGGCAGCTATGAGGGGATTTTCCAGAAAATTATAGAAAGGAAATAGGTCATCTATTTAGAAAATAGTTTAATTAATTCCCTATATTAATTTTGAGAAATTTTCTAAATAGCTATTAAATAATTCTTTAGTAAGGAAAATTTTGGTTTCCTAATCCCTTTGCAGCTACCGAAATTCCTCTTCCTTTTCCTTCAAATTTTTGAAAATCTTGAACTTAATCTAAGAGATAAATACTTCATTTAAATCCAGCCCTTATCCTTTTATTTTCTAAAAAAAATATTATTTGAAGAAAATCAAAATATGGAGATTTATCTCATTGAAAACAATACCTATATAATTAAAATATGGATATAGCTTTTAAAAATCTAGATTTGTAATATTTAAAATTCTCTAAAAGGTTATGATAAGATATTAGGAACAAAAATTTAATTTACTCTCAAATATTTTATAAAATAATTTCCAAGATAAATCACACGCCTAATTTTTAAGAAATTGGTTTCCAAGGTGGCGGCAACCTTAAGGATTTCGGCCAAGGCTAGGGAAAATTAGGGAAGAAGGAAAATAAAAGAAAAGAAAGGATTTGAAATAGCTAGGATTCGAACTCTAACCCACTAAGAATTAAATACCAAGATTTATCCACTAAACCACATTAATTCTTAGTAAATATCCTCCTAATAAATTCCCTTGATTCCTACTCATTTGCTCCATCCCTTTTTCTAATAAATTCTCCTCAATAAAATAAAACTCAACTAACTCAAATAACACAATTACTTCAAGAACAAATTAATTCATGCAACAACAAATTGATATTTTCATGAAAATAGTTCAAATCATCAAATGTAGTATAAAACAATATGACATGCATGACTTTTCCCCAGATACTAAAGGTGGTTTAATACGAGGTATTATAGTTGATCCTCAAGGAACAAGTATACACTAATCCCTTTTCTTTTATTGTTTAACCGACTCAATAAAGTGAAAAAGAAATAAAAAGGAAAATAAAATAAAATAAAAGAACATATACATGTCAAGGACAGAGAATTATTATGTAACTCAAACCATTATTTTGACAAACACGACCTTAAAGTACCCAATCATTATCATAACTAATTATTCTCTTGGCATCATAAAGGATTAAGATAGATTCACTTCTTTTCCAATCTATGAAATCATTATATTCTAGACAAATTAGCATCACATGGCCTGTCTCAACTAATTCACCCAAAAGATGCATTAAACACAATCATTAATTAAATTTCCATGGCCTAACAAACTTTAAACATGAAACTAACCAATGAATCCATGGCCTGGCAGACATCAATTAATCTTTAATTACCCAGTTCTTAACAATTAACTCATTTGGTCAAGCAAGTTAAAAGACAACAAATATGAAATTAATGAATTGAGACCACCATCAACCCTTTTGGCTAAGCAAGTTAATGGAAAGAAACAACCAACTAATCTCTTAATTAGCATAAGTAATTAAATACCAAGAATAACAATTAATTAATCAAAAGATCAAAGTAACTCTAAAAATCATGAATACCAAAAACAATGTCAAATTACAGTAAAACAATTAATACATCATTGTTCAAGAAAAAGAAAACAAAGTTAAAAGAAAGCACTGATAGACAAGCCTCCTTCTTCTTCCTTCGTAGACCCTCTTGTACAATCCTCCTTGATTTGAAAAATTCCTCCTTGATTTTCAGTGATTTTCTATTTTAACTTGCAAATTCCCCTTTTTGTCTTATGTTTTTCCTCTACTTTTAGGCTTTAGAAGTGCTTAAAATCATTTCTCTAGGGTTTTTAGCCGATTAGAAGTAGGAAAATACTAAAACTTTATAAATTGCCAAAAAAAATGCGCATGAAAATCGAGGCACCACCTCAACACCAGTGCACAGTCGGCGCCGCCTGTCCTGCCTAGGTCCGGCACTGATTGTGGTCTATTTCTCCATCCGTTGCCGATTTTTTTTTTATTTTCATGCCACTTCTTGCAGAGTGCAGCCAGCGCCGCCTCTGGCTTCCTAGCTGGAGCCGGTTCGGTTCTATTTCACCGATTTTTTTACCACTTCGAAGTGCGTGCCAGTAGCACGTGGTTGGCGCCAGTTCCCCTATCCTGGCCGACGCCGCCTCTACTCTGTTTAGCGACGTTTTTGTCTTATTTTACCTCTAAAATCTGAAATAATGCACAAAATACCTTTCCAATAATAAAATCTCAAATATGAAGGAATATAACTAGTTATTGAACAAAATGTATCACAAAATAGCCTCAAATAACTAGGAAATATATGAGTAATTTAGGCCCCCTCTCAACTTTTTCTTCATTTCTTGCCCTTCTTGACTCCTCAACATCTACAACATTTTTTTTTTGCCACTTTTGTATTTTAATCAGTTAGTACTATATATAGAATAAGAATTTATATAAGTGATCAGAACAAGAAATGATCAGTATAATGAGATGAATGTTTTGGTATGATAAACATATTTAAGGGCATTATTGAAAATTTGAAATTATGGAGACCTAAATGAAAATTTTGAATTTGTTCTACCAATACCCTAAATCTTCAAATTGTGACTACTTCTAGTAGAATGAGAATTTAAGGGTACATTAAGAACAACAATTGGTCAGTGTAATGAGACAAGTATTTTGGTATAAATTAAGCTATCAGAGGTATTAGGGCCATTTTCATAATTTTGACCGCGATCGAGATTTTGATTGTAAATTTTACATGATTGATAAAGAATTGAAGATTTTGAATGTTACCCTTAAGTTCAGTAAAATTCATAGAATTCATTGGTGGGATAAAATAATTTTCCAATACAGACCCGAATTTTAGTTATTTCTGAGAAAAATTCTAAAATACGGTCGAAATTAAAACAAGTGGCTGAATATGATTGGTGGATGGAAACAAGTGTCACAATACCGTTAGAAGAGTGAAATATTTATGAGATTATATAATTAGAAAAGATTATTAAATAAGCTTAAGAAATAATAAGGAAAATAGTGAAAATTTGAGAAAATGACATATGTAAAGTTAGCTACAATGTGTGACCAATTTGGTCACAATTTTGACCAGCAAATGGTGGTGGAGAGGCTGAAATATAGCCTAAATTTCGTCCATAAAGAATGGAGAAAGAAAAGGAAGAGAAAGAAAGGAAAAAGAAAGAAAGCTAAGGGAAAATGAGAGAAAAAGGAAAAAGAGAGAGAAAGAATTCCAAGAAAAGAAAAAAAAAAGGGGGGGGGGGACTTGGAGCATTTTCAGCCTAGAGTAATCAATAAACAAGGTAAAAGTTTATGTTTCATGAATTAAAGTTGAAGCATGAAGAATAAGGATTGTCTTGGTATGAATTTTATTGAGAAAATTCATAAGAATTGTGATTTATGTTTAGAAAATATCTATATTTTGGGGTTGTTGTATGTGCTGTGTATGGTGGTACATTTGGAGGCATGTATGCTGTGTTTTATATGATGTTTGAAGGTGTTTTGAATATGGTTCAAAGAGTTGTTCATGGCTGCAAAAATGGAAGAAGGAAATAAGATAGCAAATGGTATAATTGTTGAAGAAAATGGAATATTTTTGTTATTATTCAAAGCTGTTGGTTTTGCAGTTGTTTAAACATGAAAGGCACTGATTGTGCATGACTGGAATCAAGAAGTATTATGTGATGTTTAGATGATAAACAAAGGATTGTAATGATTAAACAACATATTTATAGGATAGGAAAGAAAAGAGAATGGATTAAGCGAAAGAAAGGAACAAAACAGAAATTCTGTTTTGGAAGAATTTCGTGCCGCTATGAAGAAGTAATAAACTGAACAATATGGCTGGTTGGTTTGGAACCCCATAACCTGAAACTTGTAGGTAAATGTCTTAGGATCATTTTGGGACCAATTTTACATGATTTGGAGTTGTGAATAAAACTTTATGATATAAGTACCAAAGGTTGTCATTTCAGTTACGGGATTGAAGTGCCGAGACATTATAGACAGAACTGAATTAAACAAAAAGGGAAATGAGTATTTTGTGAATTGAAAATCATCAAGGAAGGTCTTGAGGACATTTTGGAATTATTTTTTCATCAATCGGACTTGTGAATCAAAAGTTGTGACAAGAATATTAAGGTGTGCCAAGGTGAGAAAAATGCAGAATTTTGATTTAAGAAAGTAAAGTATGAATTTATTTCATATGAGCTAACAAAGGTATGAGGATTCATGTGAAAGCCTTGAAAATATATTTGTAGAAAAGAGTAATGAAAAAGAATTGAGTTACCTCAAGAAGTATATTCTGTTTTGGTATGAAATGAAGAAATAGGAAATTTGGTAATTTCCTTAGCAATATGTAATGGTTGCAAATTTTGGAATACTAAAAGAAATGTAGAATGATAACCGATGTAGGTTATCTACTTTAAAGGTCTTGCAAAGACTTTAGGATTACGAATACAGTATAACGTACAATGCGAGGTGAGTTCCACTTCTTTTTAAATCCTGTTTTAGCTAAGTGTTTTCCTGAAACGATCATGTGCTTTCCTGATACAGTTAATGATTTCCTGATATATTATGAGATGAATGTTACACTTGAATTTGAAAGCATTATCAAACACCCGATTTCTTGAATATCCTAGATATGAAATATCTCGTGTGATCTTTTCAATTTTCAAATCTCGATTTTAGTAAAGTGTTTTCTTGAAATGGAAAATGATCTCCTGATGTGCTTAAGTTCAAGCTTCTCTATGGATTTGGAAACATGATGAATAATATGAATCTTAAATTCTTGATTTCCTGAACTTGTCAATCATTGAATCTAACACATGACTAACTTGAATACTTGGCATATGCACTAATTTGAATAATTGGCGTATGCACTAACTTGAATACTTGGCGTATGCATAAACTTGAATACTTGACGTAAGCACTAACTTGACTACTTGGCGTAAGCACTGACCTGAATACTTGGCGTAAGCACTGACTATACTTGAATACTTGAATTAGAATATCTTATGCTAGTATTCTAAATACTTGAATCAACATGTTTTCACTCAAAATCCTTGAATACTTGTTTGAGAATGTTTTCACACGAGAATTTTTGAACTAGCTTATGTTGAGATTTTTCATGAGATCTTTTCAGTTGAAAACACTAGCACACACGGGACTCACTGAGCTTTACGCTCACACATGTGTTATCTCTTTTGAAAATTTAGGATCAAAGGCATAGCGAAAGCATGGTGGACTTCTAGAGGCTCATGCTACATCTTGGACTTGTTATACTTGTGAATATATATATCAAAAGCCAAATTCTTGAAATTTTCTATTTTGGAAAAATTTTCACTGCCTATTGAGTGAAGTTTGTTATAAAAACCCCTTGTCTGGGCAATCAGACGGGGCGACATCCCACAAAGTTATAGTCCACTACGTTATGAAAATATGGGGTGTTACAACTTTAGTCTCAAGTCTAGCTCTTTGCTTCTCAAATTTATGAATATCACTTTGCTCCTTAGAGGACTTCTAATGACAATCAAATGATCTGTGCCCATAGCCACTACAATGCTCACAAGAGGTTGTACTACCCTTTTCCAAATCAAAACTTCTTTCTTGATCATTCAATCTTGGGTAATCACAATACCATAACCATATTCCCAACAAGTAGAGCAAATATAATCTTGTTTTCTCCTCATCCTTCCTTTTGAAAAATTTTTTATTGTACTTCCCTCATTATGCTTAGAACTTCTTCGACAATTATAGGACATGTGAGCAAAACTTCCATATATTTTGCACTCATCGGGTTCGAATCGTTCCCTCATCAAATCTTTCATTTCTTCCCAAGAAACTACCGTTTGATACCCACTTTGCCTTCTTTGTGCATTCATTTGCTCCCACTATTCGAAATCATTTTTTGAGAAATCCATTAATGCACAACTCACCTTGTTTCTTTCACTACACTCAAAGCATTTAAACAATATTTCCATTCTCCTTTCTCCTTCATAGTACTCCTTCAAATCTCTCTTCCCAAGGAACAGAAGTATCAACTTTTCATTGTACTTCAACTCCCTATTCTCCATATCCTCATTCCTTTGTAACTCATCCCTACTTTCTTGACTTTTTCTTCTTGGACAATCACATATGTCATAGCTATAATCCCAACAAGTAGAACAAACATAATTTGGCTTTCTTCTCAACCCACTCTTGGAAGAATTTTGCAATGCACACTTTTCTGTTGGTCTAAATACTTTTGGACTTTCATACAAACACTTATACTCTCTTTCTTTTGGCATACCACTCTTTAACTGTTGCAACCCACTCTTTGAATATTTTTGTAATCCTCCTATACAAACCCTGTCATTCCAAAATCTTATACTCATATAATCATCCTTTTCATATTTCCAATTTTCTTTTCCATTAAAACCACCATATCCTTTTCCACTTGTGCTTGGCCCTTCATTATAGCTATCCCTATAAGATTCATCTCCACAATCAAGCAAATCCTCATAATCATCTTCATTTCCCCAATAGTCTTCCTCATAGTCATATCTGTGTTCTCCATATCCCCCATAATTACTTCCATTGGAATAAGACTCATTATCATAGTTATACCCTTCACTATCACTCCAACTAGCCATTGTGAAATTTCTTTCAAAAGAAGTATCCACAAAATTTAAGTAGAAAATACAAGAAAAATTCCTCACTTCACTCCCTCACGTGTTTACACTCAATTTTTAGTGGTCATTCTTCACTCGTGTTTACACTCTTCTTAGCTTTTGTTAAATGAGTTCACCCTCTTGCCTTTTTTAAACTCTCAAATCCTCAAAGATTTTCTTCCCAAAATAACCTCCCTAATTGCTTAGGAATTAGTCCAACTAGACAAGTCAAGCTAACCCTCTAAGGACAATCAACTAGGGGTCTTAGGGGAATTCAATTCAAAACTTGATGATTACCAAAGAACAAGGCAAGTTCAAGCAAGAATTTCAAAGAATTAAGGCTCCACAAACTCATGATTTTAAAAGTGATTTATGAAGGTGCTCACTAAGCAAAAATAGCAAGGATTCAAAGATAGACAAGTTCAAATCACTTCCAAATATCTCAAGAAGATTTTAAACCAAGTATTCAACCCACCAATAATAAGAAATAAATCAATGAAGTCAACTAGAAGTAGAAGATGCAAGCTAAGAACCCATACAAAGCATTGTATAGACACTTGAGCATTTTATCAAACACATGGTAGGAAAATACTCAAATGAAGGATTTTTAAATGTTAGGATACTACCACAACCCGAAGGATATAATTTTGATGCACAATTAACTCACTCAAGGTAATAATAGCACAAGAAGTTCAAGAATTCAAAGACAAGTGATGTGACTATATATGCACCAACAATTTTCCCAAACTATAGCATAGCATACAATGACCAACAATTTTCTAGTAGTAACAAAGGATAATTCTTACTCAAACAAGTTACTAAGCAAGAAAATCATAGGAATTCATCATAGGAAGCATTTGCTAGTCATGTTTGCACAATCACAAGTCATAGAAGCAACATATCAAACACTTTACCAAATCCTCTTCTTATCTAAGCCTCAAGCCATCTTCCTATTTCGACCTGAAGTAAAATTATCTTTTTACCCTTTCTACTCAACAAGTACAAATAAACCATATACTACCATTCCAAGGCACACAAAATCATTCAAGAAATATATTAAATGCAAGATAATATGATATGCACCCCATCCCTCTAACTCTAGGGTAGGTTTAGGTGGGGTTTTACATCCTCCCCTGCATAGATGAATTTCGTCCCGAAATTCAGCACGTATCTTTCTCTCAAGTCAGGATATTTCTGTTTCATCCATTCTTCCGCTTCCCACATGGCATCTTATGCGCCGGCGTGCTGAACTTGAAATCAAAACCCATAGTTATTGGAACTTTGCCCCAGGCTGCGATGTAGATCTCGAGTCTCGATCAGAGGTGATACTTGTGGGTACTTCATGCAACTTTACTAATTCCCGTACGTATGTCTGAGCTAACATTTTCATAAAGTCCCTTACACTTACAGGGATAAAATGCACTGCCTTTGTTAGTCAATTAATCACTACCTAAATGGCATCCTTTTGGGTCTTTAACATAGGCAAGTTGGTGACAAATTCCATCGCTACCTCCTCCCATTTCCATTTTGGTATTGGCTTTGGTTGCAATTATCCAGTTAGCTTCTTGTATATTGTGATGCTCCCATAACACTTTCACATTTGGTATCTACTTATTTCGAAAAGTCTTGATGCTTCAATTTAGAATCTTAATCAGCTTCTCTATATAACCCAAATCAGGTTACAATAGTAAAGACTCATCATTAAAACATATTTCGAATCAGGATCGCACATCTTTAGCTGAGATATATGAAACACGTCTCATAATCTCCATAAAATGCCTGGTAAGTCCAATCTGTAGATGACAGTTCCATCATTCTCTTCCTATCATTCGTATAGCTCTTCTGCCAACTCTGAGGCATCTTCAGTCTTTCTTTTGTTACATTTACCTTATCCACCCTTTTCTTGAACACGAACTTCACCGGATTTGATAATCTGCCTATCTTCCGTTTATCCCTACTATAATAGTACTTGACACGTCTAGCTTTGCATCGCTTCTTATTGGGCAATCCCAATAGAAGATTGGTAATTGTTGTTGCAAGCCTACTTTCATATGGCACGCGTTCAGTCCATTTATCAACAAAGCCCAGCATACATACCCTAAACATGTCCTTCAGTATCTAAATAAGTCTCTCCGACTGGCACTCAATTTTGGAGGATATGCTACAATACAGAACTTCCAAGTTGATCCCATTATCTCTAGAAACTTAGTCTAAAATCTTGTAGTGAACATAGGATCCCACTTAGATATAATACTCAATGACATCTCATGCAGCCTCTACTTGGGCTAGGGCTATCTTAAAACCACCCATGATTACTGCTCATTCCAAAAATAGAACTATGCTCAACTAAACTTTCACTTACCAAACTTAACGTAAAGTTATACCATCTACACTTTCTAACACCAATTTCAATTGTCTCATGTGCTTAAAGGCATTCAAAAGACATCAAGTGTTATCTAAAAAGGCACCATAAAATTATCCAAGCACGATTGAAATCCTATGCATCTACTCCATAAGCATTAGAGCCTTTGTTAATCAGTATGATATCACCACCCATCCTTTGTACCTATTCCTAATGTTAGTCACAATCTCAAGTATATCTTTTTCTCAAATTCACACTTAATAATATTCTTATCTCAAGTCTAACTTAGGAGTAACCATATGCATCTTTGATGACCAAACTATCCAATATTTCTGGTCTATACATAGCTTTAAAATTCCAACATTTTCTTATACCATTACTACTAGGTCTCGCAGGCTACAACACCAGGCTAGATATCTTTAGTATTCCTTCAACAATGGTTTATAAACCTTTGCTCTTATTGTTATGCTTTACACTTCCTTCACCTTACCTCTTCTAAATTTAATCATACCCATCTAATCCCCAAAAATTCATTGTTCTATCTCTATAACCAACTTAACTCCTTGCTTCAATAATCAATCCTTGTCTAATATGCTACCCTAATCCAAGAAAGAAAACAAGTCAGATTCTCGATAAATTTTACTTCTCTAGCTAAAATTTCATCTCGCAAATCAAACCTATAGTTCCCTACTTCCTTGCATGATGAGGAATTCTTAAACAATTAATAAGAAAATCTATAACTATTTATAGCTGATAGATTCAACTCTTATGGTCTAGCTTAACACTACTCCAATGAATAGCACACTACACAATATATATAGGCTATGCAAAACAAAGACCGAAGAGCATATTCTGTCAGGAGAAATAAAGAATTAACCTAGCACCACGGCCTTAACTTATTTCCTCCAATAACTACATTTCCTCAACTAGCTGAATTTAACGGTAGGGTCTTAATCAGGCCTGTTCAACTGTCACCTTAGAAGATCCCTCAGGTTCTGTCTCTTACTTTTCTTCGTACTCATTTCTCACATCTAGCTGTGAGCGCTTTGTTGGCTCGTCTTTAGGTGTTGAAAGTTTCCTGACATGACCAGTTCTGCCTATTGTGCAATTTTACATCTAGGTGCCATCTTCGATCATCATCACCACAATGGTCGACAAATGCATACGTATGAATGTAAACATATAATGCAAAGATAACATATATAACTTTTTCTCACTTATTGAACAAAAGAGAGTATTTTTTTTTTTTTCCTCTTTGAAAGAAGTGAAATACTCAAAAGCTTTATTCAAAATAAATCATACTTTAACACAAAGAAACTAGATATCATAGTTGATACCTCTATAGGAATCAAATACTCATAGACAAGAAAGTAAATAAGGCCATGAACTCAATAAACAGATTCCCTAATCAAAAAATTGCATCACAAATCTACTAAGTCTTCTCTCGCGGCCCTAGTCATCACTCGAGTAGTCAGAAATAGATTTTTCGAACCATCCTTCTCTTCTCTTCTTGCAATCTATTCCAATCCAACCCTAAGTGTACAACCATTAGTTCTACTTTTCCTATAACTCTCTTCCACTTTCCCTTTGCCCTTGTCCATCGCCCCTACGACAGACTCCCTAAGTGCTCTCATACCCAGGTGAGTCTATCCTTCTAACTAGGTCCCTCATCACCAGACTCTTTAAAGTCAAAGCTAAAAGGGGTAATGTCAAACTCTCCTATTAGTGGAATCCAAGTAGGCACAACTACCTCCTCCTCCTCATCAGACTCTTCCATCCCCCCTTATATTTTCCTATTAGAATCATCCATCTCTTATCCTTTCTCATCGTCAGCATCACTCAGTTCCTAACCTCCCTCACCATCAGCATCGCCCATCTCCTCTTCTCTCTCACCACTTAAGTCAAGATCAGGAGCTTCTTCCTCTGCCTCGCTATCTGAGACTAAATCAACCATTGGTATGGGAAGATCCACCCCCCACACATCCTTAATGCCTCCCTCCTATTCGGGTAACTCTAGT
This sequence comes from Voacanga thouarsii, assembly GCA_026120185.1. Lineage (NCBI taxonomy): Eukaryota > Viridiplantae > Streptophyta > Magnoliopsida > Gentianales > Apocynaceae > Voacanga > Voacanga thouarsii. Next base: position 1,144,572 of record JANUWF010002383.1, on the reverse strand, counting down.
GCAACAACCTCAACCTCCATATTCTTTTCCTTACCATCATTAGGCACAATAGGATTTGAAACCTCAATCTCAATCTCATTGTCACTGCTCTCTAATTCAAACCAATCTGACTCAGGTTCGGGTTCCATATCTGAAGAGGATAGGTCTACTACAAGAACTAGAGTAGGTGTTCTACCACACATAAAAGGCCAATCTCGGGTAACAGGCGCGAATCGCCTAACCATCCTGCAAACAGGACACGTAGATTAGCACTAGAGATTATAAAACTTAATGTAAAAAATCTAAATATTGCCAATAGCTACCTAAACCTAGTCTTTGATACCACTAAATACACCCCACTACCTACGTACCCCAAAAGGAGCGGGGATGTCGCCCCATCCTTAGGACAATGGGTCTTTATAACTAGGTAATAGAAAATATAAAAGGAAATAACTTAATAATAAACTTATTACAATCCCAAAACAATACTTTTATAAGTCTTGAAGCAAACAGATGGTAATTAAAATCTCTAACAAATAAATACATCAGGATAAATCTTCTAAGCTCATGGCAGTATAAGTACATCGACCTTCCAAGCAGGATCGACCTGAAGACATGATATAAAAGGTGTGAGAAATATTTCCCTGTAAGTCTTGTGTGTGCTCATGGTATTTCAGGAAAAACAGTTCATGTACGTAAATTTTGAACAAGTCATAATAAAGAGTCTGCAAGTCCAAAAATTTATCTTTGAACACTGAGTGGTGTTTTATCAGCGTTTGTAAAGTAAAAATGCTCAACTTAAAAAGAAATAACCACTCTAATAAAGCTGACAATGAAGTCATGCATCATGAATGGACATGGCACCACACTTTGTGCACCATGTCAAGAGAACGGTCAGGATGCCACACTTTGTACATCATGACAAGAGAATGATCAAGATGCCACATTTTGTGCATGTTGATACAAGGTGAGTGTATGGCCCTCTAGGTGAGATACTCTTCCATCTCTACACCCAAACATACCGGTTGTCCATTCCAAAAATAAACAGTCCACCTGAACTGTACTGCTAGCTCGGACCAGCATGACCAACAAGAACTGTCGTCTTGTCTGGGCAGGGTTCAACCCTCTGAGGTGGCCTTCTACTGAGAGACTTACCTGACACTCCAAAAATAAGTCCTAGTAGTCTACCCTTATTGAGTACTCAACTTTATGTTTATTCCACTTGAAAAATGTAAAATCAATGAAGAGCTTTCTTTGAAGTAGCAATTACAATTTTCAAACAATTTTAGGTAAAATATTGTTTAAGGAAAATTTATTGTTTTGCTCGAAAAATTGTTTGCTTGACAAAAATTGTTTTATTTTAGAAGAAGGAATATATTGTCCATAATTACATCTCAAGATACATCTTCCACAACAATCAATGCATTCAACTTGTAGAAAAGCATTTGTTCACAAACACATTTATGCAAAGACTTACCTAATCTCTTGCTTTTCCTTGATACAATAGCCTTCCAAGATAGTTCAAAACAACCTAACCCCGCCTAGGATAAATACAGGGTATAAGTCCCAATATTTAGGCAAAATACTTGCTTTAAATAAATAATTCCTAGCCTAACATGCTTAAGCTCAATGAGATACAACAACATCTTGTTATGACAACAACTCCTTAAGCTTTAACACTAGTTGATAAGGTATTTTATAGAATAAGATTAATTTGATAAGTTAAAATAAATATGTGTTATAAATAATAAATAGATAATAAATTATAGTATTAATTATTTATTAATAAATAATAAATAATATTAATAAATAAAATTAGTAATAAATAATGAGTACTATTAATAATAAATCCTAGGAAATATTGTTAAGAAATAATAAATAATATTATTACAGATAATAAGTAATATTAATAATAGATTACAAATAATAAATAAATTATTCTCATATAAATAATATTTAAGAGTGTAAATAAAATTTTTAGTAAGGCTAACTAAAAATAATATGAATATAGAGGACATTTGATCTTAATTCCAATATATTATTATTTATATCTAATAATTTTTAATAAAAATATTCTATTTATTTATCTAATAAAATACCAATATTTTAAATAATTATTAGTTTCGAAAATATTTGTGTTCACCGAAATTAGTCAATTAAATAAAATAATAATATTAATTATATTATTAATAATAATGACAGTAAGAATAATCCTAAATATAATAAAAGTAGTTCTTATAATAATTTTTAATGACTATAGTGAAATAAAAGAGAAATTTTATATACATATTCATACACACATGGATCCAACAAATAACATGTCGATTTATCCAAAAATATGCTTGTATTAAAATACATCACAACAAGGGTGATATTCTACTCCCCATAATATTATTTGTGGATTTATTGAAAAATATAACATCATGAAGGCATAATCAACAATGATGATTTAATCTCTATCATACATCAAACATCCATAAAAATTTTAATCATAATGAACATACAATGATCTTAAAACATAATCCAGACTTCTTGAGTCACAACATGCATTCAAATCTTCATGTCTTAAATCTATTCCCTTCACCCGCATACATATCTCCAACTCCACATTATTCTATCAACCTATCAAATCCATCATCTAAGAGTCTTGAGTTCGAGAATTTAAAGCGAAGATCAAGAGAGAAATACTTGATTTGATGAATGTTAAATGAAGGTATCGCCTTGCTTAATGGAGGTCCTTGAGTGCTTGAGGGTCCTTCCATGGTTGAAGTTTGTCCAAGAATGGCCACCCAAGTTTTGGCCAAGATAGAGAAATAGAGAGAAAGAGATTAGGGTGACATTGAAATGGTGATGATGAGATGAAGAAAGTCCAAGGTGTTTGAAGTTACCTTCTTAATATTCTTCTTGTTCTTAGTCGTGAAGGTGTGTTTGATCCGAATGGAGGATGAACTTTGGTGTTTTTGAGGTTATAGAGTGGCCTAGGAGTGAGTAGGGACTGAATCCTAGTTGGTTTGAAGGTTCTTGGAGTAATTTGGTATGAGTAAAAGTGGTTAAAGGTTGAAGAAGCTTAGTGTGTGTTCTTGGTGTTCTTAGTGTTCTAGACAAAAATTGAGAGAGTGAGTGGTTTCGTGTCTATGTGTGTGAATGATGGCTGAATGGCCTAGCTTAGGGGAGGCTTTTGGGTATCCAAGAAGGAGAGATAGAGTTTCAATTTTTTCAAAATTCAAATTGAGAGAAAAGTGGAGATATTTGAGGTATAGGATTGGGTAATGGTGTTTGCTCTTGGAAGGTTTCTTGTCCTTCATTGGAGTCCTTCAATGGATTGGGTAATTCTCTTTGAACACTGAGTGGTGTTTTATCAGTGTTTGTAAAGTAAAAATGCTCAACTTAAAAAGAAATAACCACTCTAATAAAGCTGACAATGAAGTCATGCATCATGAATGGACATGGCACCACATTTTGTGCACCATGTCAAAAGAACAGTCAGGATGCCACACTTTGTACATCATGACAAGAGAATGATTAGGACACCACACTTTGTGCATGCTGATACAAGGCGGGTGTATGGCTCGCTAGGTGAGATACTCTTCCATCTCTACACCCAAACATACCGGTTGTCTATTCCAAAAATAAACAGTCCACCTGAACTGTACTGCTAGCTCGGACCGGCTTGACCTACTAGAATTGTCGTCTTGTCTAGGCAGGGTTCACCCCTCAGGGGTGACCATCTACTGAGAGACTTACCTAACCCTTCAAAGACTAGTCCTAGTAGTCTATCCTTATTAAGTACTCAACTTTATACTTATTCCACTTGGAAAATGTAAAATCAATGAAGAGCTTTCTTTGAAGTAGCAATTATAGTTTTCAAACAACTTTAGGAAAAATATTGTTTAAGGAAAATTTATTGTTTTGCTTTGAAAATTGTTTGCTTGATAAAAATTATTTTATTTTAGAAGAAGGAATATATTATCCATAATTGCATCTCAAGGTATATCTTCCACGACAATTAGTGCATTTGACTTGCAGAAAAGCATTTGTTCACAAACACCTTTATACAAGGACTTACCTGATCTCTTACTTTTCCCTGATACAATAGCCTTCCAAGATAGTTCAAGACAACCTAACCCCGCCTGGGATAAATACAGGGTGTAAGTCCCAACATCCAGGCAATTCTTGCTTTAAATAAATAATTCCTAGCCTAACATGCTTAAGCTCAACTAGATACAACAACATCTTGTTATGACAACAACTCCTTAGGCTTTAACCCTAGTTGATAAGGTATTTTATAGAATAAGATTAATTTGATATGTTAAAATAAATATGTGTTATAAATAATAAATAAATAACATATTATAATATTATCTATTTATTAACAAATAATGAATAATGAATAATATTAATAACTAAAATTAGTAATAAATAATGAATACTATTAATAATAAATTTTAAGTAATATTGGTGATAAATAATAAATAATATTATTACAAATAATAAGTAATATTAATAATATATTATAAATAATAAATAAAATTAATAATAAATAAATTATTCTCATATAAATAATATTTAAGACTGTAAATAAAATTTTTAGTAAGGCTAACTAAAAATAATATGAATATAGAGGACATTTGATCTTAATTCCAATATATTATTATTTATATCTAATAATTTTTAATAAAAATATTCTATTTATTTATCTAATAAAATACCAATATTTTAAATAATTATTAGTTTCAAAAATATTTGTGTTCACCGAAATTAGTCAATTAAATAAAATAATTATATTAATTATATTATTAATAATAATGATAGTAAGAATAATACTAAAAATAATAAAAGTAGTTCTTATAATAATTTTTAATGACTATAGTGAAATAAAAGAGAAAATTTATATACATATTCATACACACATGGATCCAATAAATAACATGTCGATTTATTCAAAAATAGCCTTGTGTTAACATACATACAAGGGTGATATTCTACTAGCCATAATATTATTTTTGAATTTATTAAAAAATATAACATCATGAAGGCATAATCAACAATGATGGTTTAATGTCTATCATACATCAAACATCCATAAAACTTTTAATCATAATGAACAAACAATGATTTTAAAGCATAATCCATACTTCTTGAGTTACAATATTCATTCAAAGCTTCATGTCTTAAATCAATTCCCTTCACCTACATACATATCTCCAACCCCACATTATTCTATCAACCTATCAAATCCATCATCTAAGAGTCTTGAGTTCGAGAATTTAAAGTGAAGATCAAGAAAGAAATACTTGATTTGATGAACGTTAGATGAAGGTATCTCCTTGCTTAATGGAGGTCCTTGAGTGCTTGAGAGTCTTTCCTTGGTTGAAGTTTGTCCAAGAATGGCCATCTAAGTTTCAGCCAAGAGAGGGAGAGAGAGAAAGAGAGAAATAGAGAGAAAGAGATTAGGGTGACATTGAAATGGTGATGATGAGATAAAGAAGGTCCAAGGTATTTAAAGTTACCTTCTTGATGTTCTTCTTGTTTTTGGGCGTGAAGGTGTGTTTGATCCGAATGGAGGATGAATTTTGTTGTTTTTGATGTTATAGAGTGGCCTAGGAGTGAGTAGGGATTGAATCCTAGTTGGTTTCAAGGTTCTTGGAGTGATTTGGGATGAGTAGAGGTGGTTAAAGGTTAAAGAAGCTTAGTGTGTGTACTTGGTGTTTTTAGCATCAATTTGTTCTTCTTGAGGTCTACTAGATCCACTTGGGTTAGGCCTAAAGATCTCTTGATCGTGGGCCATGGTGGTGGAATATTTACTTATTTATACCTGCAAAACAAAGAGATTAGAAAGAAAAATAGATCCTCACTTCGCTTCCTTGCATATTGGCTCTCAAAAGTTGGTCACTCCACGCTCGTGTTTGCTCTCTTAGGCTCTTTTAGTAATAGGCTCACCCTCTTGCCTTTTTCTCAATACTCAAGCCTTCTTGTTCAATCCTAATTCTCCCTAATAGCTAAAGATTTAGTCCAACTTAGTGAATCACACAAATCAATGGATTTTTCTAATTAGGGGATCTTAGGGGAATTTCAACAAACACTTGTTGGGCACCTCAAGCAAACAAGTTTTAGTTAAGAATTTCAAGAAATGTGGACTCAATCAACATAAGAACAAACACTTAGACACACAAAGAAACACTTCTAAACAAGAAACAAACAAAAGTTAGCAAGAACAAAGAAACAAGAACAACTAGAATTAGGATTTTGAAGAACAAGATGATCACAAGTGTGCTCCAGTAAAGTTGAGTTCAATGAGCATGGAATTCAACAATAGAGTGATATACGAAGTTCCAATATTCCAAGGAATGAAAATTAAGAATCAAAGTTCCCAACTATAGCCAAAAGCATTCTCATGGAACATTTATCAAACACCTTGGCTACAATCCCGTCACTTAAAAACAGCCAACATTTTCACCCATATTCAAGCCAATTTTCATCGCAAACACAAGAAAAATTTGTTCCCAAGGATTATATTAACATTAAGAAGCAATTTTCCCAACGAAAATTTAAGGTATAACAAAGATTTCATGACCTTTTTGGAGCATGTTTTTGAGTTACGGGATTTTCTTGTTTTTCTTCAACTTTGTAGGGCTCCTTTTCTTGCTTCCAAGCTTTGATGGGAATCAAAGCTTTCCTTACTCTGATACTAAAACTCTTTGATATGATCTTGAGTGGGCTTTTCTTGGTGATGTAGGTGGTTTAATTGATTATGAGTTCAACTCTTCCCATGGGACTAAAACAGTGAATTTATTGAGACAAAAAGGAGAAATTAAACTAACAACCTACCCTCTATCAAACCCTTGAAGAACTAGGCTTCAAAGACCCTCAAGAATAGTACAAAGTTCTACTATAATCTCACCCCAATATCCTTGAAGCAACAATGGCAAACAAGAATAAAATAATAGAGAAAATAGACACCCAAGTACTGAAATTCAAACAAACATTAGAAGAGCAAAGTAACTAAGACCCATTGAAAGAAACCACATTGAATTATCCAAAAGATTTTATAGACTCATTCATAAGGAGGACTAGGCCTTAAGCATGGTCTTGAACAAGATGAACAAGGAGGCTAGGGCCTCTCAAGATTCTCTCTTCAAATTTGAATAAAATGTGTGAATTGTCTTGTCAAATCACTACAAGTTGTATTTATACTACCCTAACCTTAGCTAAGTGATCCATGAGGTTCTAATACAATTTAAGGCCTTAATAGGTCTTTACAAAACATTTAAAATGGAGAAAAATCAAAAAAAATATAAAAAACGCATCGGCTGCCCAGGCTGGAGCCTGCGCTACCTAGGGCTTTTACAACCGACACCAGTTGCGCGCTGTTCTTCGGGCCGTCAGTGCATGTTGAAGCCAGCACCAGTTAGGCAACTTGGGCCGGTGCCGGTTGTCTGTTGGAAGGCCACCTTTTGGTTAAATTTCGTCCGTCTTTGTTGCCAGCTTAAGTTCTTGTTAGGGTCCTTCTTGGATAGTCATTAAAATGAGCTCTTGGCTAGCTTCCTCAACCTTTCAACTTTTTTCCATCCTCAAGCATGGTTTTATGAGCAATTGAAACTCATCTTGAAGCTTCTTGGTCCTAGATCTTGTCATCGGTCCTTGTCCTTGCATGGTCACGCTTCCCCTTCCTTAATCTTAACCTCCATGATGAAGCAGAATCTCATCAGTTTAGGTGGGATTTTACATCCTCCCCTCCATAAAAGAATTTCATCCCGAAATTTAGCACGTATCTTTCTCTCAAGTCAGTATATTTCTATTTCATCCATTCTTCCGCTTCCCAAGTGGCATCTTATGCGCCGGCATGCTAAACTTCAAATCAAAACCCATAGTTATTAGAATGAGGAGGCGAGACGAAGATGAAGGAGATAGAGAGTTGAGGCATATCAAAATGAAGGTACCCTCTTTCCAAGGCAAAAGTGACCTAGAGGCTTATTTTGAATTGGAAAAAAGGATGAAGACTTTGTTTGAGTGTCATAAATATAGCGAGCGAACCAAGGTTAAATTAGCCATTTCAAGTTTCCTTGAGTATACATTAGTATGGTGGGACCAAGTAGTATCCCAAAGAAAGAGAATGAGGGATCAACCGGTTGCCACTTGGAAATTGTTGAGAAACTTAATAAGATGGAAGTTTGTACCCCCTACACTACTATAATGAGCTTTATCAAAAAATTGCATGTGCTTAGACAAGGAAAAAGTGTAGAGGATTTTCATAAGGAGTTGGAGGTGACCTTGATGAGGGCTAACATTTTTGAAGATGTGAGGGCTACAAAAGTAAGGTTTTTGAGTGGGTTGAATAGGAAAATAGCAAATGCAATTGAGTTATATTCTTTTTGAGACTTTGGAGGAGAGGGTGCATATGGCCATTAAAATTGAAGGACAACTCAAAAGAAAGTCACATTCCAAATAAACTATCTACACCCATCCTATTTTCAACCAGCAACCTGAAGAGAGAGAAGAGCAACCAAAACCATCAAGACTACAAGCCTAGAGAAGAATGGGCCAAGGAAAAGGAGAAAAGTATTGAGAGACCTCCAAGAACTAGGGACATCAAATGCTTTAAATGCTTAGACTATGAACACACCTACTATGAGTGTCCAACCAAAAATTGATATTTACCGACACCCAAGGAGAGATAACAAGTGGAGAGGAGGATTGTGGAGATGAGAAACAAAATGAGGGGCACAATAGTGATGATAATTCTAGTGACGAAGGAATTGTTGTGCCACCCCTTTACTCTTTAGCTGGTGTTGCAATTAAGGAGATGAGAACTTGTGTCGTAGGAGGTGAAAATGATGATGAAGTGAAGAAGAGCCTACAAAGAAATAATATTTTCCACTCCCATTGCCTTATCAACCAAAAACCATGTGTGGCTATCATTGATAGAGGGAGCTTTACTAATGTTGTGAGTGCTAGTCTTATGGAAGAATTGAGTTTATATGTGATTAAACACCCTAATCCCTCTAGATTGCAATGATTCTATGATAGTGGGAAGTTGAAGGTGAACAAACAAGTGTTGTTAACAATTGAAATGGAGAAATATCAAGATGAAACTGTTTGTGATGTAGTCCCTATACAAGCTAGCTACTTAATTTTGGGAAGGCCATGGCAATTTGATAGGAGTGTTGCATGATAGAAGGAGAAATTCTTATTCGGTTATCAAGGGAAGCAAGCTATATACTCTTCCACCCCTACCCCCAAGTGAGGTGAGAGAAGTGCAACGAAAAATGAGGGACAATGAGAAAAAGAAGAGTATAGTAGGAAACCTTCCAAAGGAAAAGAATGAGAGGGAAAATGATGAGGGAAAAGAAATAGTTCAAAAGGAGACCTCAAAATAAGAAGGAGCAAAGAAGAAGAGTGAAAAAATGAGAGAAGATGGAGATAAAATGAGAGTTGCTCTTTTGTGCTTGAAAGATAACAAAGAGGGAGAGGCTACAAAGAAGAAAAGTGAAGATAAGAGAAAAAATGAGTTGTATGTGGGAGAGCATAAACTTGTATTTTTTATCTTCACAAAAGAATTCTTATTTGAAATCTTATGTAGGTGCTTATTCGAAGACGAATTCACCGAAAGAATGGGGAAATGATAGGAATCCATCCAAGCAATATGCCAAAGCTAAAGAAGGGAGATGGAACTACAAGACACACTTCATGGCACCTAGGAAGAATCCAAGACATGGGAGCTTACAAAGGAGGATTCAAGCAAACCCAACCAACAAGCTAAGGAACATGAAGAGTGTGAAGAGATGGATGCCAAAGATAAGGCCAAAGAAAGATGCATTTGCACAACAATTTGTATAGAAGGCCAAGGTAGCACAAGAGAAAGGTTGAGGATAAGAAAAATGAACCAGCTGTGAAGAACAATGCTCACTCGGTGCCAGGCCCAACAAGGCTACCTAGCGCTATTTCAATTCGGGCCATACCCCGTTTTGCTCAATTTTTCTACTTTTGTTCTGTTTTGTTTCTAATTATATTCCCACGACTTTTATTATGTAATAGGGATATTTTGGAATTTTAAAAGGTTTGAATGGCTGAGATTTCATCTCACCTTAGTTAGGTTTTGATGCCTATATATATGACATTATAACATTTCAAATGAAGTTAGATATTATTATTGAAATCAAATGATACTCTTAAGAGAGTTCTTTGAGGGTTCATCCATGAAGGCCAAGACCAATCTTAGGATTTCATTCCTTGTCTTTGATTTGTGTCTCTAAACTCATAAGGATAGATCAAACTAACCTATCAAAATAAAATGTTAGTTTCTTGCTAAGCTAAGGGTTTAGAGCAGAGGTTATCTTTGGTTGCCTAATTCATCTACTTCAATTTTTCTTAACTCCTAGTTGGGTAAAGGTTTTTGGGTATGAATTAGTAGACTTGATTCTCATTTCTAGATTTCTAAGTTCTTTATTTTGCTTAGGGTCCTAGTATTTGAATTGGGTATCTTGTTTCTTCACAAATTTCACTGTTTTGAGTTCTTTAATAGGTCTTGCATTTCATGCATATTTTAATATTATCAATTAGACTAATATTCCTTCCAAATGGGATCACAATGTGACTTTGGACAACAAAATACGTTTGAAGTACTAAATGGTTTATGATCCAAATGACTGAAATACTCATTTTACACATATTGCCAAGATTTTATTGGCACATTTTCCTGACAAAAAAATGATCAAATAATTTTCTTCAAATGAAAAGCAATTATTTTTGTCACTACTCCAACAAATTCTCGTCATGCATCACAAAAATAATATTGACAAATTTCACATGACACACTATGAGATTTACTAAGATATATTATCTCACATGACTTTCTTCATAATTTTTAGGCAGACTTTTGTTATCCTAGACTTGTATAGAACAAAGACCAAATGGAGGAACAATCGATGTTTGTTAACTATCTTGTTTAGATACTCGGGTTTATATCCAAGGGAATATGTACTAGAACCTTGTAAAATACTTATGTTCTGAGTTGTAACCAGATTAATATAGAAAGTCTTTTGGTTTTCAAATTTTATTTATTATTTACATCGTTATAAAGACCCTTTGTTATTCATACAAGGCAACATCCACAACTACTCGGACCTTGTGGTTGTGGGGTGTTAAAGGAACACTCATGTACTTATGTAGGAGTCTTGATCTCTTCTGAACCTATGTATCAGAGATTGAACCCTGTATACTTATTGTATTAGATATAAAATTTTGAAAATTCTGCTATGTTAAAGTTGTGTTCATTATAAAGACCCCGTGTTTGGGAAGACGGGGCTACATCCCACAATGTTTGGTCCACTACGATATAAATATATGGGGTGTTACAATTATTGCTTCAAGATGTCCAATAACAAAATAGCAAAGGACACACAATCCAACAGAGCTTTAAAAAAAGTTGTCTTCTCAAAAGCCAATCTAAACCTTGTCGACATAAATCTCAACCGCTCCGCTTCTCTCTAAACCCCTCTTCCTTCACTCTTCGCAGCAAAGAATACCAAAAGGAGAGATAATGAGATCACATGGAGCCACCTAGAAATGGAGAGTTGGTGGAAAAATCAAGAAAAAGCAAAAGAGAAGCTGCCAAGTAGAGCCGTGGCTAGTTCAGTGATAGAAACAAGGTGAAGACGTGTCAGAATGAAGTGTACACTTATCAAGCAGCTGGGGAAGACATAAAAGTGAAAAGACAAATATGCCCATCTATATGAAAGAGAAGCTGAACTACAAAGGGAAAAACCCAATATGACAGAAGGCAAAAGCGGAGAACGGCTGAGGGAGGAGATCGAATATGTTTGCTTTAGTAGGGACACAGAAAAGACAAAAATAACCATTACTACAAACTACGAAAAGAAAAACCAACTCCTTTTATGTGAGAGGAGAACAAAAATGTTTGCTTTAGTGGGGATAGAGAAAAGAAAAAAATACCCATCACTACGAAGATTTAAAACAAAACCAACTCCTTTTTCTACGTAATAGAGATATATAATTCACAAAACCAACCTACTCGGTGAGGGCAAGATGATTAGCTGTAAAACTCACCTCTAAGTCAACATTACAAAGAAAATAAAAGAAATAAAACTACAATTTGATCGTTTTAGCATTTTAAAAAAATAAAATAGGCATACAGCATTAACAATGCACAATTCTCTAGGATCTATACTAGAAAAGAACCCTATCCATGAGATGCAGAGCAAGACTACTCTTCTTCTCGTCCCCCATTAGATATTTCAGTGCTAAGCTCAAAATATCTTATCCATCTGCATTCAGCAACTATTAAAGCAGTAGCACCATAGCATTTCTACACCTATCCTTCTCTATCGCTTCCATAAGTTATTGTTGAAAATGGCAACTTTAGGAGTTAATAATTTTTAACTCATGATTAGTTAGCCTAAAACAATTAAGGGGAGTTTTTCTTGACATCTTATAGAGTGTTTTGATTATGGTAGAAGCCATTTTCATTGTGGGAATCCATAATTAAATGTCATTAAAATTGGGTGTTTAATCATTTGGGAACTCATGTTAGACATGAGTCCCACATGGGAAAAGTTGAGGAGTGTGGAAGCCTTTATATACTAAAAGGCTTTTCTATAGACTTAATAGAAAAGCTCAAGGTAGTGGGACTGCCACATGCACGCTACCTGCTCGGCTTGGCTCGGCCTGAGGCTTGGCCATGTTTTCACATTCCTCTCTTTTTATTTAGCTCAAGTAACTCTAACTTGTACAGGAAGAGGAAAGATTAAAAACTGATAAGAGTTAGATCTCCTAATTCGGATTGGTGTAGGGTTTTTCTTGAGGCTATGTTAAAAGGAAAAACAGAACAGAGCCGCCGGGCTAGTTTTTTTTTTCCTTGAGAAAATTGCCTCTTTTGTTCTCCCTCTTGCAACTTATATTTGTTGTCTTAATAGGACCAGTGAACTAAGGAGATTTTCGAGGTAATCGCAGTTAGTGTGCATCGACGGCAATTTGAGACCGTCTTATCCTGCAAGGAGAGTCGCTGTACCCATCGCACCGAAATGGGGCAAATAACTTCTTGAAAACAAACCAGTATTGAATTGGTAATTTGGTCAACACTTCTATCAGTGGCATCGTAGCTTGTCCAGGTAGGGCCGACGCCGGGTACGTATTCTAGGGATGGTGCCAGGTACATTTTGGAAGAACAGTGCCTGTGTTGTACTCTTGTTCCGCACGCAAGTCTCTCAGGTTCGTTACTGACTTATTTTCTATTTTGAATTCTATCTGGTTGCTTTATGTTTGGACTGTTTGGCTTTATCAGCTTTGTTGATAATTGATAATTGCATTTTTTGTTAGAGCCCTAGTCGGGTATAGGCAATATTTGTTCAATTCAATTAAGTTATTTGTCTGTGCTCATCGGTACCTGTTTTCTAACAGTCTTCAAGAAGTTATTCGCCCAATTATCAGTTTGTAGGCAATGGCCAATTCGTCGGGTACTGCTTCTACTGCTATAAGCCTTTGGTTAATTTGAATAGTTTGTCGGACAAATTTGGTCTAGGACAGAATTTCAAGTGTTGTTAACAATGCATGAAAATTTGGTTGACCATGAGGGGCTCGTACCAACTGAAAGGCATCCTAGAGTAGCTAAGATTGTTGCATGGGATGAACGGAACAATGTAGGCAAAGGGGCAATACTATCAGCCTTAACAAATGCTCCATTTGATGTCTACTGTTTTAAGTCCTACGCAGCAAAGATGCTATGAGATGAGTTGGATAGGAAATATAATACTGAAGATCAAGGTCTGGAGAGGTATTATATCTCTAAATTCCTAAAATTTCAGATGGTTGAGGGCAAGTTTGTGACTGAATAGACTCAAGAACCACAATTGATTATTCACTCTCTTCTTGAAGTGGATGTAGAACTTCCTGAGAAGTTCCAAGTGATGTCAGTGATAGAAAAATTTTCTAAGTCTTGGGAGGACTTTGGTATGTCTCTCAAACACAAGATGGAGAAAATTTCTCTAAACGATATGATCAAATCAATATCCATTTAAGAGCAACATAGGAAGAATAGTCATATTGTACCTGTGGAGTCAAATCCATGTGGTGACTATTGGAAAGAAAAGAAATAATCATAGGAATGTGAGGGTTAATTCAAACTCTAGAAATATAAACAAGATAAAAGGCAAGGCAAAAAAGAAACTAAAAGCAAACAAACCTTACTAGAATTATGGTCAGGTTGGACATTGGGCTAAAGACTATCTGTCTAAGAAGTTCAAAATCCAACAAGGATCAAATTCTAAAAGTAGAAGTCAATGTGATGGTAGAGGATACTAATTTAATAGAAGCTGGTTTGAGTATACACCTTGCTGAGGTTTATACCATTGAGGCTGGGACTGGCATCACTACTTCTAATAATGAAGAAAGGTATGTTTTCGTTAACCCAGAAGTCTTTACTATTTATGAGCCACTTGAATGGCTAGTTGATACTGGAGTAAATGTGTATGTTTGTACTGATAAATTACTTTTTGTGTCTTACCAGTTAATTAAAGAAAAAACTGTGAAGATGGGGAACTTATCTGCAGCCAATGTGTTGGGGATTGGACACGTGGATTTGAAGTTTCCTTTAGGGAGTATTCTTTCTATTCATAAGGTACAGTATATTCTAACAGTTCGTAGAAATATCCTTAGTGGTTCATGTTTAATTAGAGAGGGTTATGAGTTTACTTTTAAATGTAATAAAGTAGTAATTATGCACTACAATTCTTTTGTTGGCAAAGGTTATTTGTCAGATGGATTATTTAAATTAAGAGCTGAACCATTTACTTCTGATTTGAATAAAGCTTCTTCTATTGAGAATTATGTTTATCCTATGGTGCACATTTTTGAATCCACTAATATTTGGCATAGTAGACTTAGACATTTAAATTTAGATTCTGTTAAAAGAATGATGAATTTAGATTTGATCCCTAAACATTCAATTGATAAGAAGAACAAATGTCAAGTGTGTGTGGAAGCTAAAACAACCAGGAAACCCTATCATTCAATTGAAAGGGATTCAGAAATATTTGATTTAGTTCACATAGACATTTGTGAATTAAATAGTTTGTTGACTAGGGATCATAAGAAATAATTCATTACTTTTATTGACGATTGCAGTAAATATTGCTATGTTTATTTACTTAAACATAAAAATGAAGCACTTGAAATGTTTCTCATATTTAAAAATGAAGCTGAAACTCAAACTGGCAAGAAACTTAAAAAGTTAAGATCTGATAGATGTGGAGAGTATGTGTCTAATCCATTTGTTGAATATTACCAAAGTAATGGCATAATTGATGAGGAGACACCTCCTTATTCTCCCCAGTTTAATAGGATTGTTGAATAGAAAAATAGAACGTTTAAATATATGATCAATAGTTTACTTTTGAATTCTGGATTACCTAAATATATGTGGGGTGTGGCTTTGAATATGGCTTGCCATATTCTGAATAGAGTCCCCCACAAACATAAAGAGGTAACTCCATTTGAAATCTGGAAAGGTAGGAAACCTAACTTAAAATACTTGCAAAAGTTCTAATCCTTGAATACAAGAGGAAAAAGTTAGGACCAAAGACTGTTGATGTCATATTTATTGGTTATGTGGAAACAAACTATGCTATGAGGTTTTTGGTAATTAAGTCTGAAATATTTGGTATAGATGTTAACACAATAATTCAATATTATGATGCTACATTCTTTGAGGATGTGTTTCCTATGAAAATTGGTTTACCTCAAAATATTTCTACTTTAGATTTAGCTTTAACATATGATTTCATTCGTGATCACATGGAAAGGGTGAAAGATATTATGGCAGGTCCAAATAGTTTCAACCACTCAAACTGAGGAATTAGAAGAATCTAGAAGGAGTAAGAGAGCTAAGGTAGTCAAGGACTTTGGAAGTAACTTTGTTACTTACAATGTTGAGGATAAACCTTTAACCTTCCAAGCAGCTATGGCTTCCTCAGAAGCAAGGTATTGGAAAAGAGTTGTCAAAGGCGAGATGGATTCCATTATCTCCAATAGGACATGGGAACTAGTAGATCTCCCTCTTGGGTGTACTACAATTGGATGCAAATGGATTTTTAAGAAGAAACTTAAACCAGATAGGACCATAGATAAGTATAAAGTCAAATTAGTTGCTAAAGAGTTCAGACAGAAAGATGGAATAGACTATTTTGATACTTACTCTCCTGTTGCTCGTCTGACTACAATCCGAGTGCTAATTTCATTGGCTTCTATATATGATTTCACTATCCACCAAATGGATGTGAAAACAGCTTTTCTTCATGATGATCTTGAAGAAGAGATATATATGGATCAGCCTGAGGGATTTGTAGTCAAAGAAAATGAGCAAAAAGTCTATAAACTTGTTAAATCCCTATATGGTCTAAAACAAGCACCCAAACAGTGGCATGAAATGTTTGACAAAACTATTTTATCATTTGGCTTTATCATAAATGAGAATGACAAGTGTGTCTATTGTAAGGTTAAGGGTAATCTGTATGTGGATGATATTTTACTATTTCGGTCAAATGTTGAGATAATTAATAAATCATTCTTGAAAAGTAAGTTTGAAATGAAGGATATGGGAGTAACAAATGTGATTCTTGGCTTAAAGTTGATTCGTTCAACTAAGGGGATAACTATTTCTCAATCTCACTATGTTGAGGGTGTTCTTGAGAAATATGGTTATCAAAATTGTAGAATTGCTTGTGTTGGGAAATATGCTCTCTTAGACTAGATTTCTAATGTAAAAATCGAATGTTTTAATAAAAGAATTTATTTTCAGAAATTGTTTGTGAATTTATATTTTATTTCTGCACAATTACGTTTGGAAAAGACCTATTGTGCTTAAGTAAGTGGTCTATGTGAATGGAAGTCTTTCATAGTAAGGTATGGATCACGGATTACTTAACACATAAACATTCGTTCTTAACCAATTGATGAGAATAGGAATCTCATCATGTTTAGGTTATTATGTTGTGAATTCCAAATGGGGAACGGCTTACCTTTAGCCAATGAGTAGTCTACTCACTTCATGACATAAGCGTATTACGAATACGTAGAACAGAACCTGTAGTAGTAGTTTCTGAAAGTACTATATGGTAGAAACCTAGACTACTACCGTTATAGTATGGATTAGTACTCTACGACTTAAGTATGAGTTGGTGGTCTGACAAAGCTGAAAGCATGTACTTTGATATGCTATAGTTGAAATTCTATCGTAGGGTCAGTATACTTGCATGTTGGGTATATGTGACTAGTTAGTTAAGACAGACTTGTACAAAATAGTTTCTATACTATGTCGTCCCTTGTGGTTGTCTGAATGATCTAAATATACAGGGCTCTGGGAAACATGACTTGGATGTTTGTTTTAGGGTAGCTCCTTTGAAAAGCGAAAATAATCCAAGAAGTTGTGGATCATTGGACTAGAAGCCTAAGGATGATAGATGTCATTTAGAGAGGTGTTAGTACACTTCTTCCTCTCTAAATGTACGGCGATATATAGAGGGGTATTTTAGTCATTACACCTGTAGGTCGGAGACTTTGCTAACGCAACATTATCTTTGGGGTCAATATTTTCTTATGGTGATATTAGGAAATATTTAAAATGCAAAATACAGCTATTTATATGACAAGGGTATTTTGGTTATTTTAGTAACCAAGGCCGTGTGTCTTTTGGTCCCCAGTATAGACCGTGAGTCCTAATTAAATACAGACTAAGGAATTAATCTTAAATTAAATGGAATTTATTTTATTTAAGTAGCCTGATTTAATTATTGGGCTAGAATAAAATAAAGGTCCATGGAGAGAGAGAATTAATTAAATTAGGTTGGTGGATTAATTAATTATTCAGGGCTTTGGCCCAGTTTGAATAATTAAAGATTAACCTGGGACTAAACTAATATATGCTTATTTATTGGACTAGTTTATTTAGGCTGAAAAAATTAATTATTTATTGGGCCATTAAGTTGGTTCTAATTAGAATAATTAATTTAGTCCAAAAGGCTAAACTAAAAGTCCAATGGCCCAGTCCAGTTTAACCTAGGGTGTTATTTAGGTTAAACAGGAGGATTGGCAAGATCGTTGTTTTTTTAACAGACTCTTCTCTGTGGAAAAAGAAACACGCGTCTCTCTCTCTCTCTCTCTCTCTCTCTCTCTCTCTCTCTCTCCAGAAAATATTCCTTAGTTCTGTTAGTTGTTCACCAAACGGAATTAGGCAAGTCATATACTGGAAGATCGAGAGTTTTGGCGTTTACCTATATGCATAGACGAAGTAGGAGGCTTGCAGGAATCGCACCAGAGGCTTCCACTAGCACACCTACCCCAGTTGCACACATTTCGGTCCAGCCAATTCTTAGAACGAGAAAAATAGGTAAGAAATTTTTAACGTCGGAGTCCTGCCAGAGCCTAACCGGCCGGCTAGGACTGTCGGAGCCGGCGCCGGCCTTAGACGGGAATTCCTCTGTTCTTAGTTTTTCCAGTTTTTTTCTTTTGCTTCCACTGCGTGCTCTGTGTTTTCCCTTTTTCATGCCTTCAGCTAGACTCCAAGTGACCTTTCTGTAGCTTTATTCAAGAATGAAAGTATTATTCTTGTTTCTCAATTAAGATATTCTCAAATTATTAGTAGCTTGCAATATCTTGCAAATGGCTCAAGACCAAATATTTTATTTTCGGTATCTAAGTTGGCAAGATATAAAAGTTATCCAAATCAAACTCATTGGGAGGCCTTGGAGAGAGTACTAATTAAAGGGAATAGTTTCCCTTGGGCTGCATTTTGGGAAATTCCCTGCTGTACTTGAAAGGTATAGTGATGCAAGTTGGATTGCCAAGAACTCTGGTAGCAATGGTTGCATTGGATATGTTTTTATATTAGGTGGTAGAGCAGTCACCTGGAAGTCTTGTAAACAAACTTTGATAACTCGGTCAACTTTTGAGGCTGAGTTATATGCCTTAGATACTATTGGAACGAAAGTTGAATGGCTGTATGGACTATTGTCCTCTTTGTCAATGATCAGCAAGCTCGTTACTGCTATATCTGTGCATTGTGATTGTCAAACCACAATTGCAAAGATAAAGAGTGCCAAGTATAATCAAAAGATTAAGAGACACATCCAAGTTAAACTTAAGTTTATAAGGGAGTTAGTGCCTGAAAAGGTGGTATCTGTTAACTTTGTTGGATCCAAAGATAATATTGCAGACCCTCTAACTAAGGGATTGGAAACCTCCTTGTTCCTTAAATCCAGGTTGAGAATGGAACTAATAACCCAACAATGATTCACCCACAGTGGCAACCTAACTGACCAAATGGAGATCCCACAAGGCAATTCAATGTGGTATAAACAAATTGATTGAGTGAATCTGACACCTATTCTAATAGCTTTGTATCAAGATCCTTTTCTGGAAAGCCTATGGTGCGTTTACTGCAATTAGTAAGAGTTTTGACTGTGAATGGGATCAAATCTTGTAGACAGGATGCTAGCAGTACATCCTTGAAGATCACCAACTATGTGAGTGGTGTTGTGTGACCGCAACTAAAGGGAATTGGGTTTTCTCTGAATACACTCATGAGATAGGATCAGGACATATGGTCATAATGTATTACCCCTAAAGATTGTCTTCATAGCCGATAGTCTGTTGTTACAAATAGACGCTACTCAGGGTTCAGATTCAAAACTCAAATCCATCTGTTCCTGTGGGGGTATAAGTTGGATAACTTAGATAGTGGTTCAGACCGGTAGATACCATTATCAAAAGTAGATTATGTAAATCCTATATAGTCTTTAACTATGGATTTGTGAGGAATTGTTGAAAATAGCAACTTTGAGAGTTAATAATTTTTAACTCATGATTAGTTAGCCTAAAATAATTAATAAAAGTTGTTCTTGACATGTTAGAGAGTGTTTTGATTATGGTAGAAGCCATTTTCATGGTGAAAATTCATAATTAAATGTCATTAAAGTTTGGTGTTTAACCATTTGGGAACTCATGTTATATATGAGCCCCACATGGGGAAAAGTTGAGGAGTGTGGAAGCCATTACATACTAAAAGGCTTTTCTTTAGACTTGATAAAAAAGCCCAAGGTAGTGGGACTGCCACACGTGCGCAATGCCCGCCTGACCCGGCTCGGGCTTGACCATGTTTTCACATTCCTCTTTTTTTATTTGGCCCAATTAACTCTAACTTGTACAGGAAGAGAAAAAATTAAAAACTGATAAGAGTTAGGTCACCTAATTCGGATTGATGTAGGGTTTTTCTTGAGGCTATGTTAAAAGGAAAAACGGAACAGAGCCGCCGGGCTAGTTTTTTCTTTCCTTGAGAAAATCGCCTCTTCTGTTCTCCCTCTATTTTGCTGTCTTAATGGGACCAGTGAACTGGGGAGATTTTTGAAGTAATTGCAGTTGGTGTGCGTCGACAGCAATTTAAGACCATCTTATCCTGCAATGAGACTTACTGTACCCATCGCATCAGAGTGGGTTAAATAACTTCTTGAAGGCAAATCAATATTGAACTGGTGATTCGATCAACACTTCTATTAGTCGCATCGCAACCTATCCAGATTGAACTGGTGCCGGGTACGTATTCTAGGGATGGCGCCGAGTACATTCTAGAAGAACAGTGCCCGTGTTGTGCTCCTGTTTCGACAAGTCTCTCAAATCCGTTACTGACTTATTTTCTATTTTGAATTCTGTCTGGTTGCTTTGCGTTTGGATTGTTTGGCCTTCCGACTTTGTTAATAATTGATAATTGCATTTTTTTTTTTTTAACCCTGATCGGGTATAAGCGATACTTATTCAATTTAGTTGAGTTGCCTGTTTGTAGTGCCTATTTTCTAACCGTTATATTAGATAATCTGCCTCGCAAGAACTTGAAAATGTCTTAAGTGGAATTTTGTCTAAGTTGTGGCCGAAAGAACCTCATAGAAGTGATCTTCTGAGGGCCAGCATATAGTTTTTCTAGGGTATCCCAGGCCACAGCCCAATGTAGAAGATCAAACGACCATAAAGAGCAACTCTTCATTACCCAACTCTATTGTTTTCCTCGTTTGTACTGCTATTTCGTCCGATGCTGTTTTGGTAATTCCCTTGGACCTCTAAATCAATTTCTCCATTTGAGTGGTTCTCAGCTTGCATAGCTTCGTTTCCGTTGGCAAGGGTTTGCATTGGTGTAGGTTCATTTAATTTGCAGTCCGGTGATATTTCCCCCTCTGCTGTGCCATTACTTAAGGCAGGTTGATCAGTATCCATGGCATGAGGAGTAGCCGCAGGATAAGCTGTTCTGCTCTGACAAGCAAATATCCGGAGGGGCTTGCCCGGAATAAGCTGAATATTGATCAAATTGATATCTCATCATCTGTGCCTGAATCCAAAAGATAAGATTTACTTGGTATCTAACAATCAGCACTTACTAAATGCATCCAGCGGTAGAGAAACTAATAGGACCAATCACACATTTAAACAGACCAGAGAAAGGTGGAAGAGTAGGACAAAATATTTGGCCCTTGGAAAGAAAAGTTGGGGGGGATTGTAGGGGGAGCGTGTTTGGACTATGCTAGCACTTGCCAATATGAGATGATGTTGCGGGCAGAAATAATGTAATCCTGCCTAATAAAATGTTCACAAAACAGGAAAGTCCCAGAGACATGATCAATAATATAACAGCACATCACATTATCAGCAGTATCTTGCACAGCCAAACAAGAGATCCAGCACCGGAAACTTTATAGGCTTCTGCAATCAACCGTCTCATTATGCATGGAACTCCTTTTTACCGTTGTAACATCTTACAGTGACCTCTTACCATTTCCTTTGTATAAGTTTATTCCAGTTTAATTCAACTCAAAAGCTAATTGGGGTGGTCTCTCAGAGATAGGAACTCCCCATCCCCCTATTTTATCCCCCTTTTTTCTTTCTGAGCTACTCCCATACCAACACAGACAGGTGTTCTCCTGAAAATAACTTTCACTTGAAAAGCATTTAAAAAGAAAATACTTTAATTTTCAAACAACTTTCCGTGCTGACTTCTTTTCAGCAATTTAAAAATGCTAAAGCATAGAAGAACCAAGCAACAGGTCCTACAAATTGAATTGAATTTTCTCCTCACACATTCAACATAAGGATCAGTTGACTCATGCCTGAGAATAGCAAACGCCATAAACTATTATAATATTGGTAAGGAAGAGAATACCTGATAGATTTGATTTCACTTGTAATCGACAATATTAGCCATCTCTTCAAGACCACCTAGAAATGGCGAGCTGATGGAAAAACCGAGAAAAGGGTAAAAGTGAAGCCGCCAAGTAGAGCCATGGCTGGGTTCGGTGATGGACGCATGGTGAAGACGTGTCAGAATGAAGTGTACACTTTTCAAGCAGCGAGGGAAGACACAAAAGTGAAAAGACAAAACTGCCCATCTCTGCCAAAGAAAGTTGAAACTACAAAGCGCAATACCCAGTATGAAAGAAAGCAGAAGGGAAAACTGCAGAGAGAGGAGATACAATATGTTTGCTTTAGTGGGGACATTGAAAAGACAAAAATACCCATCACAACGAACTACGAAACGCAAAACCAACTCCTTTCTGCCAAGAGGAGAACAAAAATGCTTGCTTTTGTGGGGAAAACGAAAAGACAAAAATGCGCATCACTACAAAGATTTAAAGCAAAACCAACTCCTTTTTTCTACGTAATAAAGATATATAATTCACAAAACGAGCCAACTCGGTGAGGGCGAGATTATTCCGTGTAAAACTCACCTCTTATTCGACACTACTTTAAAAAAAAAACAAAAGAATAAACTACAATTTGACCATTTAAGCATAAAAAAAAAACAAAAACAAAATAGGCGTGCAGCAGTAACAATGCACAATTCTCTAGCATCTATACTGCAAAAGAACCCTATCCATGAGATGCAAAACAAGACTACTATTCTCCCGTCCCCCATTGGACATTTGGTGGTAGCTCAAAATATCTTATCTGTCTGCATTCAACTGTTAAAACAGTTACACCATAGCATTTCTGCACCCATCCTTCTCCATCGCTTCCGTAAGTTATATCAGATAATCTGCCTCACAAGAACTTGAAAATGTCTTAAGTGGAATTTCGTCTAAGTTGTGGCCGAATGAACCTCATAGAAGTGATCTTCTGAGGGCCATCATACAGTTTTTCCAGGGTATCCCTGGCCACAGCCCAATGTAGAAGATCAAACGACCATAAAAAAAACTCTTCATTACCCTTCTCTATTGTTTTCCTCGTTTGTACTGCTATTTGGTCCGATGCTGTTTTGGTCATTCCCTTGGACAACTAAATCAATTTCTCCATTTGAGTGGTTCTCAGCTTGCATAGCTTCGTTTCCATTGGCAAGGGTTTGCATTGGTGTAGGTTCATTTAATTTGCAGTCAGGTGATATTTCCCCATCCGCTGTGCCATTACCTAAGGCAGGTTGATCAGTATCCATGGCATGAGGAGTAGACGTAGAAGGTGATAAGCTGTTCTGCTCTGACAAGCCAATATCCGGACGGGATTGCCCGGAATAAGCTGAATATTGATCAAATTGATATCTCATCATCTGTGCCTGAATCCAAAAGATAAGATTTACTTGGTATCTAACAATCAGCACTTACTAAATGCATCCAGTGGTAGAGAAACAAATAGGACCAAGCACACATTTAAACAGACCAGAGAAAGGTGGAAGGGTAGGCCAAAATATTTGGCCCTCTGAAAGAAAAGGTGGGGGGAGTGTGTGTTTGGACTAAGCTAGCACTTGCCAATATGAGATGATGTTGTGGCAGAAATAATGTAATCCTGACAAATAAAATGTTCACAAAACACGAAAGTTCTAGAGACATGAGCAATAATATAAACAGCACATCACATTATCAGCAGTATCTTGCACAGCCAAAGAAGAGATCCAGCACCTCAAACTTTATAAGCTTCTGCAATCAACCCTGTCTCATTATGCATGGAACTCCTTTTTACCGTTGCAACATCTTACAGTGACCTCTTACCATTTCCTTAGTACAAGTTGATTCCGGTTTAATTCTACTCCAAAGCTAATTGAGGTTGTCTCATAGATATGAACTCTCCCCCACCCCCGCTCTCTTTCTCCCTCTCTCTTCTCTTCTCTCTCCCTTTTTTCTTTCTGAGCTACTCCCAGACCAACCCAGAGGTGTTCTCCTGAAAATAACTTTCACTTGTAAAGCATTTAGAAAGAAAATACTTTAATTTTTCAAACAACTTTCAATGCTGACTTCTTTTCAGCAATTTAAAAATGCCAAAGAATAGAAGAACCAAGCAACAGGTCCTACAAATTGAATTTTCTCCTCACACATTCAACATAAGGATCAGTTGACTCAGACCTGAGAATAGCTAAAGCCATAAACTATTATAATATTGGTGAGGAAGAGAATACCTGATGGATTTGATTTAACTTGTAATCAACAATATTAGCCATCTCTTCAAGACCACTCACAAGCTGAACTGGTCCAGTGTCCTCAACATGACGTTCTGTATGTGGCCCAACCTCGTGTAAATTCAGACAAAGACAATCGGGTCTCTGGAGCAGTAATCTGAATGTCGGCTGCAGTTCATAACATTGTTCAAAGAGGGAACGGCGGGAGAATACATAAAGCCCCAGTCGAGCACGGGACATTGCAACAACCAATCTTCTAACATCACGAAGGTGGCCCACAAAGCGAGTACGGACAAGAGAGAGTAGAATAATATCATTCTGCTGACCTTGAAACTTGTCAACAGTAGTAACCTACAAGCAATAATTGATGATGTCAGCATTAGAAAAGATCATAAGAAGCACCATGGATAAGAAAGAAGCACAAGTTTCACCAACAACGCTTTGACAGCCACAACCATAGTTAAACCAAATATTCCTAGCCACTTACTACCAGCAGACAAACACCCATTGAAAAAGTAACACCTTCCAACTACGTTGACAATAACAACTATTTACCAAAGACATCTCAGAAATTTCACCTTTTAATATCAGAATTCTCCAGTTGTAGATCTCGAATGAAGCCACTCATTCATTATAATATATATTTATCTCTCCTCTTACAAAGCTTTTTTTTTTTTTTCCCAATTTATCAATTTTCAGAAGTTCCAGCATTCTAATCAACAATTTAAGACATAAATAATATTCATTGTAAGTTACCTTGTTTGGAGGACCAAAGGTAGCATAAGGAACACATCGCCTGTTAATTACATCACGTATCAAAAGTTTCTGGCCATTGTAAGTTGTTAAGATTGATATCTTATTGGCAGGATAACCGAGTAGCCGCATATACATATAGACACTGACAATATACTCAGCCTCCCCTTCATTTTGATAAAACCATGGCGAAGGGGCAGACTCACCTCTCCCATGGTAATCAGGCACGTCTACCAACTGATAATCATAAGAGAATCCAGCATTTGCTCTATGGAAGATAGGATTTTCCTTCACATATGGAAGATCACCCAGGTCCCTATATCTCCAGTTGTAAAGTCTAGCTAAGCTTGGCCTTGCCCTACCCTGAGCATTGAGCTCAATGTAAGGAATACCTAGGCGAACGAATCTTGTAAATAAACTCTGATCCATGTGGCTGTACTTCTGAAAAGCCATATTCTTTACGACAGGAGGCAACTGATGATGATCACCAATCAATATGCAGCGTTTCAGGCGAGCATAGCCATCTTCCTGCCTTTGCAGCAACATTGGGATGAACGTTTCAATTTCCAGAATTTGAGCACTCTCTTCCATCAGTAAGTTGTCATACTTGAAGCCCAGCTGAAGAAAATCCTTTCTTTTGAGAGCTGCATGTGTGCATGTCATCGCCACAATCTTTGCCTGCTTAGTCATTAGGTAGTTCGACCGATCCACAGTAGACTTGAGCAACTCAAATGCTCTACATTCTTCAAGCTCCTGAAACATAGTTTTTAAATGACGAAAGCACCCTTTTGCTGCCCGCATATCATTCTCAAAGGACTGTCCAGTAAATATTGCCTTGGGAGCATTAGAGAAAAACTCCTTAAAGGGAAAGCGCTCTGCAACAAAACTCGGTTCGTCTTTGTTAACATCACAAGCATCTAAAAATTGCTCCCAACGGGAATATACATGAAGCAACCAAAAGTACCCAGCTGTCTCACAAGTATAGCCTACATCTTCAGGCAGTTGGAGAGACCTTGCAAGTCGCTCCACTTCACTGAGCAGTTCTAATCGCCGTACAAGCATTGCATTCACACGGCCTTGCCGGCTGAAGTCAAGATCGGTTGCCAGTTCTTGTTCACCTTGACCCAAACGAAGAAGATAGCGGGCTGGTACGTCTCTCTGTCACCATATATATATATATATATGAATTAATGCTATTACTACATAAATAATTATTATGGAAACTGTAAAAGTAAAAAAATAGCTAGGAACAGCATTAACAAATAACAGATAAAAGAGTTTGACATTGACAAGAAAGAATACTGTTTGGACAGAATTATAAAGGAAAAATAGTAGGAAAAAATGCTCATACCTGCATAATCTTCTCAAATAGATCATTCAGAGCCTGGTTTGAATGGGTAATTATCAAGGTCCTTTGAGAAGGGCAATTGTGATACAATACATTTAAGATTTGCACAGCCGTGTCTGTCTTTCCTGTTCCAGGAGGGCCCACAACCATAGTTAATCCCGGCTGAATACCTGAAATGATTGCTCCAATCTACATAACACAAAAAGAACAGAATAGTGAGTTAAAAAACTTAGAAAACAGCCTTGATGTATCTAGTCTAGTCTAGTTGTAAACCTGAACAAATCTCTTAAATGCCAACAAACATTAAACAAATGAGAAAGGGGGGGAACCCAGTGCACAAGGACTCGAATATTTTACTTCATTCCAAAAAGATTTCCACTAGTGTAGGGTCTGATAACAATTGTAACCTTTACCCTTGAAATAGACTGTGCGGCCTCCAGAAATTTGGAGTGGCATCCAAGAAGACAAAAATTAAAAATTAAAATATTTAAAAAAATTAAAAAGGAACAAAATGACAAATAACTACTTAAGGAAAAGGACATAATCCTACAAAATAAAAAAATATTTAACAGAGAACTCATTTATTATATAATATTCTACCAAGTTATTATTACATAAGTGAACAGGGTTTCCTTCTTTTTTTTTTAACAAAATAAAAAATATTTAACTGAGAACTCATTTATTATTAATGTGACTTCTTGTTTTATTAATTTATTATTACAAAAGTGAACAGGATTTCTTATTTCTTTTTTCTTGTTCATTTTCCGTTTCTTTAAGTTAGCAATTGCCAATTGATCGATCAATACTTAACACAACTACACATAATATTGTCCAACATATTAAACACAAGATTCAATCACTACTCCCACACACTCCAATGATATGGCTTTACTGGTATTAGAATTTTCCAATCTCATCCCAAACTAAAATTTTACTTTAATTCAAATATATTATTATTTTATGTAATTTTCATTTCCCGAAAACTATCATCTACTCACAACACATCATATTCTCTCTCTTTGGACCCCACTTCACATATTTAATAATTTTTTACAAAACTCATTTCAAACCAATTCTTATACATTTACACCCTATCTAGTAGAGTTAACCATTTTCTTGTCAATGGAAACTTCCTAGGATCACTAATTTCTCAAGTTCAACTAAAGATCTTAAAGCATCATAAAATACCCAACAAATGCTGCATATTTGTAATCTACTGAACAAAATTTAAAGATGATCAATAAACAAAATAGACTCAAATAGTGTCTCCACACAATTGAACTCTCTCCCTCTCTCTCTCTCTCACTCTCACACACACACACATCCATCAAAGACAAAGCAGGGAAAGATTTTTACCTTCCCCTAAAATGTAACCCTAGTCAAGATAAATTAAACACTGTTCAACAACTAGAGAATTTGAAGACAGACCAGCACACATACTCAATTAGAAGCCACACAAACATACCCAGATGAAATACTAGAAACCCTTGTAAGAATACAGAATACCTGACGGAAAAACTGGCAGTGCCCTCAAGAGGACATCTAAAGTAAAAGCTCAAGAAAAACATGATTCACCAGCAAGATGCAAGAGAAACTGTCAGCAACAAATGAAACAAAACATGCCAAGAGAAAGGAAACCTTTGGCAGATAATAAGAGCACAGCACCTGTGTAGGAGTAAATCTAACTGAGTTTTGCTTTGGTTGATCTTGGGGATATGGACCAGGATCTGGAGGGATATAACCCTGAACAAAAAGCCCTTCCCTCTCGACATGGACATCTTCTGTGTTAACATCCTCTCCAGAAGCTGCAATAGACTTCTCATTTCCTGGAAGAGCATGAGCGTCTCCCTTCAGACTCCGTGGCAGACTGATAATAAAAGGGGCTTTTGGGTTTACATTGTCTGTGCCATCAGAATTTTTGAACAAAACCTAAGACAAGAAGAAAATTAGATGGAAAAGTACAATAACCAACACAAAAGTATTATCCCATAAAGAAAAGCCAGTAGAACCTGATAATGTGGGAAACTTTCTCTGACATGCTCAGCATCAATGAAAGTATCTTTGAAATCCACTGCCTCCAAAAGTTCTGGCATATTAGTCCATTGTGCTGCCGAAGGATTGCCATAGCCCAAAAATATATCGTGCAGCCAGACAGGCACAATACATGTTTCATTCATTAGATCCCTTATGGATTCTAAAATTGCTTTGAAATTGTTCTCCTTTGGCTTCCTCCTCATCAGTACATTAAATGTACCATAAACATCTTCGGCACCCTTCTCCGCTATATCACTAACATCCATATGATATTGTGCTGTATCCAGGGCAACAATCACAGTTCTCAGTTCTCCTTTTGGAGGTTTCCACTCATCCCGCTTGATCCTTCCAGTAAAATCATTCATGAGAATTCCCTCCTCATCACGCATCTCAATAATCTCACATCCACGTACACATTTGAGCCCAAGCCTCTGAGGAACTGTTGCTTTGGCAGCTTCATCCACACTTAAAGGCTCGAATGAAGGAGAAATAGAAAGCAGAAAGAGAACGTCATGTTCTTTAAGGGCATTCCACTCTGATCTTACCTGTGCTTTATAGCTTGAAATGCTAAAAGTGACTTCTGCTGTCACAGCTGAAGGCTTTACTTCCCCAATATTTGGTTGCTTGACTTCTGTAATCTTAAATTCTTTAATTGGTACAGCCATTCTTGACCAACCACGAAAAGCAGTTTCTCCTTCATTATTGATGTAAGCAAGGAGATGAGGCACAGCCTCTTGAATATCCTCACGGATTTCATAAGTAGATTCAAGGCGGAAAAGATTAAAATTTCTGAGAAGGTAGTCATGCAATGTCAAGAATTGCAAATTAAGTTTCGGAAGTGCCAAACACCCTTCCCCAGAGTAGTTGATACTAGGCACAAGGCTCTCGTCCCACATTATCTGTTCATTTGGGTAAAGTGGGAGAGAATTTATTGCCTCCTTTTGAGATTGCTGTCTCTCAAAAAATGAAACCACAACCTCAATTAGAAAGTCGACTCTTTCTGACCATGGGTCATTCGTAGACACCAGCTTCAGCTGTAAACAATAGATATATCACAGAATAAGCACTCAGAATGCCTACAATGCCCCTAAAAATAATTTATAAAGTGAAAGAGGAAGAAAAAGAAACATTTAAGCATGCAAATGTGTGTGTGCATATACATATACATATAGATAGAGAGAGAAAGAGAGCGAGAGAGAAGAAAGAGAAATCAGAAAACTTAATAAACCAGCAAAATGAAAGCACTGGTTTTTGATAGGCAATTGACACAGGCAAAGTCACCTAACACAGAAAATAAATGACAAAAAACATGAGATATCTATTCATGGCTCATTACTGGCCACATAACACACCTTTCTGCAGACTAGCTCTCTCAGCTCTTCAGGAGAAAGTATTGAGAGTTTCTTTGAAAGATTGGCACGCTTGTTAATTGAACCAATGTTGGCCATTGCAAGTTCTCTTAACTACAAAGTAGGAGAAGATATAGTTCAATTTACTGAATCAAATTTCCTTACGAACATGAAAGTTACCAAAAGCAAGCATAATAGGAAAATTAGCGGAAAAGCTTCAAAAACTCATTGAAAGGGCAAAACGACACCAACCTTGGGAATCTTCTTAAATGCAAGGAGCTGGAAAGCTTGAAGGCGGTCATAATGAGTTTGAAGCACCTCATCATCAGTCATTTGTCTGCCTAAATGATCATCGATCTCAAACTTCTCATAGAATTGAAGCAAGTCAACAAGCTGGGAAAATAGTTTTCCTTTTTCATGTTTATAGAGTGTACTCAAATGACATTTGGCAACAACAGCAACATCAGCAACCAAAGGCCTGATGTATCTGAATCACCATAGAAGATATTTTCATTAACAAAATCAAACTAAAAATAGGAATGCAACAGATGAGAAAAGACGGTGAAGAAAATAAAAAATTTCTACCCAAAAGACTGGACATAGCAACCAACCTATCACTTCCATCTTTAAGGATAATTATGGGAATGAGAAAGAAAGAAGTAAATAGATGAAACCTCTAATTATGCCTAGTGCAGACGATACACTACACTATGTGCATAAGCACGTGATGAAATTTCTTCAAGAACTAAAATATTTTATTCCAAGTGAATACCCGGCATATGCATACCTTCTTGTTGGCAGTTGGCTCAAAAGATCAATAAGAAACTCCATGAACCTTTCACAGTACAATATAGAAGCTCCATCAACTTCTCCGGTATCCTCCAGGCCAACTGATTCATCATTCTCGTCATCCTGCTCATTGTGATGGAAAACACGGGAATCAAGTACCTGGCAAAAGAGAGAGAGAGAGAGACAGAGCGACTCCACAATTAGAACCCAAATGACCAAACACATCTATTCAAACCTTCTTTACTGAAAGAATACCTCCAGAAACTCTTCTATGAGATTTCGCAAGAACTTTACTTCCATCATATTTAAAGGATCAAAAGGCTCTCCTCTTTTATTTGCTTCCTTGGCTCTCTTTGCAATCTTTCTCCATTTCTTAATTAGATCTGGATTAAGACAAAGTTCCATCTATTGGAAAGAAAACAAGAATCATTAATTCATACTTCTAACTGGAGGAAGAATGAAAAATGAAAATATGCTTCAAATATATTTTAATGTAAAATTACCTGAAAACGACCATATGATAGGCTATGCCAGCATTGCAGACCTGCTAGTCTCAAAATCTTTTTACTAACTATCTCATCTTCTAAGCTCTAAAACAAGAAAGGAGAAAAGTGTAAGATAGCTACTGACCATGATTAAAAGTAAACAAAGGAAAAGCACAGAGGTAAACAACATCGCCATAGGTATGCAGGCAATGATAAGAATCCTGAAAGGACGATTATTCACACTTAGCACAGAAATAATTTAACAAGCAAAACTTCTAGCACCAAGAGGCTACATAAACAAACAGAGAAAAAAGAGGAAAGCATAAGATATAAGAAGATGAGGATTTTTAAAAAAATGCAAGATGAAGAAGATAAAAAAATTAATAAATAAACCTCATAAAAGAACATTCTTAGAAAAAGAAAAATATTTTTCATACATTTATAATGGTAAAAACTGAGATGATAGACAAAGCACTTTTACGGCAGGGGTGTTTACAGAATGAGAAAAATAGATTAAGATGATTTTCCTTTCATACATACCCCTAATCCTATTTTCTCAAGAATGTATTAGGACATTTTAATTCAGAAAATAGCGCACATTTTAGTATTACAATTTTTTTCACTTTCTTCCGGTGCTGCAGAAACAAACACCACGAAAAGAATATATTTTGTAATTTACTGGAGCAATGAGGCTACACGTATACCACTTCATTAGAAGAATGTAGTTACAATCAGTTGCACATAAATGTTCCATAGAATCACATTAAGTGGATAAAGTTGAAAATTATTTGAAATGGATTTCAACAAACAAAGCAAAGGTAGAAGAGAGAGTTGCCACTGAAAAAAAATATCTGAACGATGGATATTCCCAGTATCATCGACCTAAATTTAAAATGCAAAACCAAATTGCGACCACAGATATATGTGTAGGGCACCTGAAAGGCATTGATCATGAAAAGCAGATAATTTGTCTTCTCGGCAATACTTAAACTTCTTCCCTGCAGCCACAGTTAAAAATTGAATTAAGAACATTCAACCTCCAACTTTCACATTAACAACATTTAGAATATCAAATGCTTTTCAAGAAAAATTCATTTAGAATGAAATGCCACATTCTATTTTCATAATGATGGTACATCATAAGATAGGGAAAAGGACCTGTGTCTTAGCAGAAGTAAAGAAATGCCACCACATTCTACTTTCATAATGATCGTAAATCAGAAGAAAGGGAAAAAGAACATGTATCTTAGCAGAAGTAATTTTCTTATCATCCTTAGAAATAAGCATTCGATATCTATGACCCTCACCAGATTTCAGTTAGAATTCAAGAATCCTCTGAAATATAACATAAAGTAAATATAAAATGATACAGAACTGTACAGATTGATTTAGATTGAAGGATTTCAGCACAGTGTATTTCAAGTCCATCCAAGACTTTAGATGGGTAAAATTGTGGAGTTGGTATCCTTGATAAAATCCTTGAAAACTTTGTTATTTTTAGACAACTCAGAATGCATAACAAATGGCCTGGAATTGAAATCGTATACCATCTTTAACTGCTCCCTCTATCCCATTTTATGTGGCATGCTTGCTACTTTGTGACATCCCAAAATATGTGGAGCTTCCTTAATTAGAAGCTTTCTTACTATAATTCACACAAACTCAAAACTACCTAACCCTACCGTATATTGTTTTTACTCGTCCAAGTTGGACATGAAGTATACATTGGCCCACATGTCCCCACTTTTTCATATGCTATACTCCATTTTTAACATACTACATTATATTTTCAATTTTCTCATAAACATCATGCTAGGGTCAAATGCTACCATATAAAACTGGATGGAGGGAAAAATTTAGAATGAGAAATTCCAATTCTCCTTCAAATCTTCCATTTCCAAGCAATAGAATTCAAAAGAAAATGGATTTTAAAATCCCTTACTTTTTAAGTACTTTCGAATCAAAATCTAACGATTAAAATGGAATATTGCATCCAATGCAAAGACTACATCTTCTTGACCTTCAAGTACAAAGATTATGTAGTATAACATGAAGCAATTCCTTTGCAAAGAAAAAGTCACAAATTTTTTGACAACCTAAGCCTGCTGAAGAAAGAACACACTCATATAGACTACCAAAATCAGATGTGGAATCTGTCTTAACAGTACTCGAGCTCAGACTAAAAATACAGACTCCAATGAGCAAAACCAACCTTAGTATCCAATAACATCTGGTTAATATGGTTATCAAAGGCATCAAGGTCCTTTCAAGAACAGATCAGCACACCTATGTACTAAGATGCATATTATCCCACTTTTCAAAGCCAGGCAGAAAGATTAATATCATTAGTCACCCAAGATTAAGAAACTCAAAATCATTACCCAATAATCTTATATTTAAGTTTATTCTTGACCTCTTCCACCACTGCAAATCAAAAAATAAGAATTTCTCTAGTACCAGATAAGCTTAATATTAAGATAAACCAATATTAAATTGCAAAAGAACACAGACATAAATACATCTATTTCTCTCCCCCCCACCCCCACCCCCCAAATGATTAGGAACAGAAATAACAGTAGAAAACACTTCACGAACCCTGAACCTCTCCTCTAGGCACAGCAGCTGAGCAATTTATTCCAATTCCAACGAGCCTCAATTCATATCCCGAGTAACCTCACAGTGCCTTAATGCTGTAGCACCAGGGCACATAATCACAACAACTGGTTGTTGCATCGCATGTTAGCTTCAAGGCAATATATAGGTAAGGCAAACAACATTGTGCAATTCCTCAACTGACTTTGCCTTCCCAAAGTAGAACAATTTATTAGAATAGCATATATAATAACACCAGCTAATCTTAAAATAACTCAATTGCTTCTTTCAAGTCAAAGGAGCCAGTTGAAGTCCTACTTCCTGCTGTGAAAAAGTATGCTGAACATTTAGAAAATGGCATTTCACTAAGACCAATTAAAATTAGACAAACACAATTGTCATCACTGAACCAAAAGGATAAGTTGTTACGAAAGTTGGCTACAACCAAGATGCAGCAGCATACCTCTTTTAGGCGAAGTACCCTGTCAAGAAATGCCTTGAATGTATCTTTTCTATCATAAAAGCACATCCAACCAGCCACATTTTCCCGAAACTGCAAATTCCAAATTTCATTTTCAATTTTTTTTCCGATTTGCAAGGTAGCGTTGTGGATGACAAAAAATCAAAACTCCAGTCATTTATTGCAAAGTACCCACATTCGGCATCAATATTCAGACACACATTTTCTCCACATTCATTTATGTCTCATAAGCTTCCAACAAGTGTCATATGATACAAAGGAAATTGGTATTGGAGGCAAAAACAAGTTTTCTTGCACCAGGCTTAAGCAAGAAAAGCATAGTCACCGAAGATGTGAGAAGGCTCAAGTCATCAAACTCTCCATAATAAAATAAAAGGCACACAAAAGACATTAAACTTCTTTCACAAAGACAGTATTCACCCCCAATCCCCCCCACCTCCTCCGGTTGGGGAACATCAGGATATTGAACTATTGTGCTAAAACCGTCTCAACCACAGAGTTTAAGCATTTACAGCATATTAACACAGTTAGTCTGGTAGAACTACTACCCTCTAAATTTCAAATTTGTCATTGTACGACCCGCTTTGCTTTGGTAATTCATATGATCTGCTACAAAGTCATGCATACATGAAAATAAAAAATTTAAGAACAAATCCATACCTTCTCATTGACCATGAGAATCATTGACATGACATGCTCAAAAGTAGCAGTCTCTGGGTCAAAATATGGCCAAAGATAATTCTCCAAGAACTGACTGACCTCTAGTATCATCACTCGCTGCAATGGTACAGGCTTTCTCCCACCTTCAATTACCAGTATTTATTGTTATAAAAATAAAAAGAAAAGAAAAAACCATAGTCAGTATCCGCTTCAGGATAATTTCATAAACTTTTGTAGGTTGAAGTTCTTTTTCTTAAAAAAAGATAAAAGAATAAACTATACTAATAAAAACAAGAAATACAAGAACAAGGAAGAGGTATCCTCCATCAATGCAGCCCTCCAATCAATTAAGCTTTAGGAAATAATCATACTTCATCAAAAGTAGTAAACATTAGAAAGCTTATATCAGAACACACATACATGATATTGCAGTTAGCATAAATCACAAAATCCACAATGTGACGTCTGCTGAAAAAAGCACATAACTTCAACACACATCATATCACGACTTTTACATATTTACAAAAATCTTCGCCTTTTACAATTAACTCGGCCTCACCGCATGAATTCAAAACCCAACAATACTTTCCCATTAAAAACATTAAACCTAAGAAAGAAAAGAAAAATGGACAATTTAAGAAAAAAAAATGCAAGTTTTACCTTTAATAGTCAATTCAGTATCATAAATCTCTTTAACCAATTCAGGACTAAAGGGCTTTCTCGAGGCAACAGAATCTCCAGCTTTGGACCAATTAGCCTCTGCAATTTTTGTCAATCTGTCCCTCTGAATCTCACTGAGAGTTATGGAAGTATGTAAATTCAACCCCGACTTCGATTCCTGCGGCTTCCCTGGGATTGCTTCTGCAGCTGCGGCACTAGCCGGAACTTGTGACTGCACATCCACCGGGTATTCCGCCACCCGGTGCCGCCTGAAATCATAAACCCCCGTTCCGTAAACCCTAGTCATTTTTGTGAAACTGATTTTATGATTTTAGCTTCCAACAGCGTACCATGTGATAAAAATGTGCAATTAGGGCGAAAATTGTTCGAGTTGTTTGATGAATTAGGCGATAGGGTTTTAGAGTTTCAAGTGGGGATGGAGAGGGAGAAGGAAAGAATGGTTCTGTTTGGTAATTTATGCGCGACAGGGAGGTGGTTCTGTAACCGGAATGCTTTCACAACTAAAATGACGTGGTTTTGAGTTGGATTTTTTTTTTTCTATTTAATTGTTTTATTGTTAAAGTTTTATAATTGTTGCATAATTAAAGTAAAGTACTAAATGAAAGAATTCATATAAGAAAAATAAATGTGAAATTTTTTACTTGACAGCAATTTAGGAATAGTAAAAGTTTGTATATTTTGGTCACAAGCGAGTTATTTTGGTAGAAAGTAATAAAATTCTCATCATATAATATTTGTCACAAATTATTTTGGTAAGAAATAATAAAATTCTATCTAATTAAATATTTGTGTCAGAATCACTTTTAATATAAATAAATGGGTTTTATGATCAAGACCCAACTCTCATAAATATTTGGTCATAAAAAGCCAAATGATATATAGCTATTGAAACATCTGGTATTGACGCCTATCCGTTGCATTGCATAGCCGATAATATGAAAGTCCATGATTGGTTATAGGAGGGTTTCATTAATGCATTTTATACGCTACAATGCTCGGTGCAACAAAACCATGCCATTTACTCTACTGTTCTAGAATTCCTTAATAGTGTGCAATGACTTTGGCTTTGTACCAGTCCTGAATAGAGTACACAACAATGTCGTTGTGCAATTCCATGACTATTAATGTCAGGAAATCCCAAAACATTTATTCTTGCATAGGTTACATAAACTCGCTTTGTGCAAATCCATGACTAAGACTTTTCGCATATCAAGAAGCATTGGACCTTTAGCTAATGCTATATGTCAATGATGAAAAGCCATTACTCTGCTTTTTACAAAGCCATAATAGAGTCCATAACAATAGAGGTCTACATGTCCAATATAAAGGATTTTAGCTAAAGACATTGAACTTATGCAGGAGATGAATCACCATACGACTGAAGAGATTATGTCATGGAATTCCATAGGCCTTTTTGGGAATTGCAATTGTATCTATTCCTTTGTTGGTACAACTTTCAATGCATGTTTATATAACCAGCTATGTAATATGCACTACATCCATTGGAGTTGCAGAAATTCCAACGTCTGCTATACGATTCTGCAAATAGTGAGACAAAAGTATGACTATGTATTCTTGAATGATTTGATCAAAGGCAAAGCGGAGAAATGAATTCTTGTCAAAATTGTGAGGTTATGGGAAACTTTCAATGCACAGAGACCTTCTAAACTCATGAGTCTTGATTTTCTTGTATTGGATGAAAATGTATGACAACCTTCTTAACTTTTTACTCTTGAGTTGCTTCTACTGCATAAAAAGGTATGACAGTAGTCATTCTTTGTTAAAAATCTCCTCGATTTTTCCATGATGTATGGCTGAGGAGTAATTGCAATGAATTTGCAGATCAATCTTAGACATTATGTTGTGAGGAGTAAATTTGTTCCTGATTATCAAGCATATATTGAGGAAGGGAAGTTCTATGTCATGAAGAATTTTACAGTTCAAAATGCAAAGCCAAGTTATAGAGCAATTGATGAAGACTTCCAGTTAATCATTCATGGTAGTACATTCATTGATGAAGTAATTAATGATGTGCTGACATTTTGAGATACAAATTTAATCTCATCTCTTTTGAAGAAATCAAAGGTCAAGCAGGAGATATTAGTGTATTAATTGGTAAATCACCTTTTTCTACTCTCTCATGTTCTTTGCTTTTTAAAAATTTGTTTTTTGGCTAATGTCAATGCTATGATATTGAATGGTGAACACTTTTCTGTTGGAATGTATGCCTAAAATAGCCTATGTAATTTTGTATTTTGGAAATTAATAAAAGTTTCATTCATTAATGGTTGTTTATTTACATATATTGCACATTAAGGTCTAAATATGTTAGTAAGTAATCTACGTTATTAGGTCGTGCTTTCACAGTAAGGTGTAAATTATGAGCTATTAACACATGGCTACACCCAGCTAGAGGAAGGTTCCTCCCCAGAAGCCGCACTTGGCTTCCTAGTACCTGTGACCGGTTTTGGTCTTCATGTCTCTATGGGTCGCAGCCGGTTGTGGCAAAAAGTAACTAGGTTCGTCTTGTTTCGATCAGTGGGTTGCTGTTCTCCGGTTTGGGTCTTCTGAAGTTTTTTCGTGGAAATCCATCACGGATTCCTGCTAAAGATTGTGGATTTTCTCGCGTCATTCTGAGCATGACCTATATAGGATGGATTTCCACAAAAATCTAGAACTAATAAAGAAATTATAATTAAAGTTTAGGATATGTGTTAGTGTCGGTCAGTCTATCATTGGAGGCATAATGCTGGATTGTAAGGTTGTTCATGGTTGGGTTGGTTCGATTTTAACTATTTTTTAACCTAACCCAAATATTTCGGTTTGAAAATTTTGAACCCAAACCAAACTATTTAAATTTCAAACCGTCGATTTGGACTGTGTTCGGTTTGGGTTGGTTCAGATTGTACATAATTTACTACTACTCAAAATGCCTAAGTAAAAGCACTATGCTTTATCAACAAAATTTGGTTCTCTTGTCCATCTCCTTTCCAATACCTTCTATATCTACATTTTCATCACCACCGCTGTACTGCAATATACACATGCTTCTTCAATCATAAACATTTTATAGCAAATAAATTCCACAAACAATACCAACAACTAATCAATATAAACATGCCACTGCAAAAAAAATATAAAGCTTATTTACAGGTCACTAGAACTTTTAATCACTTAAAACTAGCAACAAATAATGAATATTTGAAGGAAAATCCCAGCATAATATAAGAAACCCTTACATAAAATCCCCAAATCCTCAGATTCATAAAATAGAAGGAAAATATTTAAGAGCCTAGCAATGCTAGGAAAATTTCAACAAATTCCACAATTGAGGCACAATTATACACCACCAACTCCTTTTGAACTTTTCACTCAAAGACGTCATCATTTTCTTCATCAATGAGGGGCTGACTGGAAACTGTAAGAAGTTCAGCTTGACAAAAATAGAAAAAATTAAAACATTAGGTTATAAACAATAATCACAAACTATTATTAATTTGATTAAATGAAAAGAATAAATATATTTGAGTTCATACAAGCTTGGACATGGAAGGTAAATTTCAATCACCAACAATTGGAGTTGTTTCTCCAAATGCCTCAGCTACTTCAGTACATGGAGAATTTGAAAATTCTACAATAAATAGATATAGTTAGCTATTGCAATTTTTTTTAAATAACAAAATAGTCAATAACATTAAACTATCAATAATGAATTACCTTTCTCAATTGCCTCATATTTCTCTACTTGATCCATAGAATCACAAAGATCAATAGAATATGGATTAAATCGCAACCAAATTTGACAATATAAAAGTGCTTCAACCATTTTTGGAGAAAGAGAGCTCCCAAATGGATCAAGAATACACCTACTAGTGCTAAAAGCATATTCAAAAGCTACTGTAGACACTTGTATAGCCAACACATCCCTTGCAACTTGAGAAAGGACTGGATACTTTTTAGAATTCATTTTCCACCACATTAATATATCAAATGATGTGCTAAGGGTTTCACAAGCATCCATCAAGTATCTAGTAATCTTTGATTTGGTCTCCACACTTTGTTCTTCTTCTAAATGTTTTGCAAATTGAGATTCTAGATACTTAGAAGTGTCCTCAAAATCATCAACATCCATGGAACATCTACTTTCTTCTTCATTTTGTGTACCAGTTCCAACATTAACAACCTCATATGAATTACCAAAAGTATAGTGATATATAACTGAATTAAATTAGTCTCCACCTTTTCCACCAAAGACTTAGTCTTCAAACTATTATCCCCATATAATTGATTGAAACAAAACTTCACATACTTCATTTTATAACGAGGATCAAGAACAATTCCAACAAATAACAAGACATTCAAATTGTCAAGATTTCCCCAATACTTGTCAAATTTAGTTTGCATACGTGAAGCCATTAATCTCAAGGATGCATCTCCAGATTTAGGCAATTGAGCCAATCTAGTTTGGACAACAACAAGTTCACAAAAAAAAAAAAAAAAAAAAAAAAACAGTTTGTTGTCACATACAATGAATTAGAAAATTTTACTGTGACATTGTAAAAAAGTCTCAAAAACCTCACAAAGCACCTAGCATGTTCCCAATCAACAAAGTTAGGAGGTCTAAGACTTTTAGATGCTTTTCCTTTTCTTTTTCTGCTATTTTCCTCATCATTCACATCATTATCTTCATTAGAACTAAAATACATCAAATACCTTGGATTATCTTCTTTCAACCTTTCAAATGCTTTTTCAAAATTTTCAGTAGCTTCCAACATTAAGAATGTAGAATTCCATCTAGTTTCCACATCATGGCAAACAAGACTTTTACTTTCTATTTTTTCTTTCTCCACACACCTTTTAAATGATTCAAGTCTAGATGGAGAAGACCTCACATATCTCACAGCATTTCTAATCTTTACAATTGATTCATTTTGCTCTTCTAAATCATCCTTTACAATAAGATTCATAATATGAGCACAACATCTTACATACAAGTAATCATGTGCTAAAATCGTTTCTTTCTAATCCTTAGTTCTTCTTTTCAAGTATCTAATTACCCCATCCTTAGAACTAGCATTATCAAC
Organism: Voacanga thouarsii; assembly: GCA_026120185.1. NCBI lineage: Eukaryota > Viridiplantae > Streptophyta > Magnoliopsida > Gentianales > Apocynaceae > Voacanga > Voacanga thouarsii. Next base: position 1,103,907 of record JANUWF010002383.1, on the reverse strand, counting down.
AGTGATAGTGAAAATTTTATCAATGCCTCATTCTAACAAGCTGTCCTCAACAATTTTGCCAATTATTTCTCCTTTATGATTAGGAACTTGAGAAAAAGCTATAACCCGCTTATGAAGTTTCCAATAATTCCCAATCCAATGAGCAGTAAGACACATATAATTTAGATTTTGAATAGAAGACCAAGTGTTAGTAATAAGGTACACTCGATGTGATTTCAATGTCTTTTTCAACAATCTCTTCTCATTATGATACAAAGTCATGCAATCTCTAGCAACAGTTAGGCGAGAAGGTACAACAAACTTTGGTTCTAATGCATTAGAATAACTTCAAAATCCCTCCCCTTCTACAACTCTAAATGGCAGCTCATCAATAATACACATTTTTGCCAATGCTTGTCTAAGCTCTTTAGGACTGAATTTTTTAGATTTCATGGAAGAATTATTAGTATCTATATCTATTTTTTCAGTCTTAAACTTGTCTAAAGTTGTTTGGCCTTGCTCAGGTGAAAAAGGACTCTTCTTGCAAAGACGTTCCAAATGTTTCTACATAGTACTAGTTCCACAATCTTCAGTAGATGTTGTATAATCTTTACCACAATAATTACAGGCAGCTCTTTCATTATTAGAGTCCAACCTAGTAAAGTGATCCCAAATTTCACTTCTTTTATTAGAATCATCTTTGGATTGCAACGATTTTACCTTGTGCCTTTCTTTAGGCCGAGTTCGAGGAAGAGAGGCTTTCAATTTTGTTTCTTCTTGTCCTTGTTTTTGGGAGGTTTCACCTTCACCTTTATCTCCTATTTCCCAGATTAAAACAATAATTACAATTATGATAAACAAAGAGTTGCAACACAGTTTGCAAGAAAAACAACCAAGAAATTGACCTTTTAAGTGCTTGATCAGCAAGAAAAATAGCAAAGAATAAGATAGATACATATGACTATCTTTAGATAACCATCTTTAGATCACTTATTCACATATGACTATGTTAATATCAAAGAATAAGACATCCATTTAAATAATGATTGAATGGTTGAGTATTTTTAAGTGACTAAAAATAGAATCTAACAGCACTTAAATAACACAAAAAGCCTAAGATACAAAAATGATAACATGAAGCCACTTGCTACATACTTTTATTATTATTATTATTATTATTTTTGTTAAACATTCATTGATTCCAAAATAAATAGGTCAACACTAACTGATGGAGTAGGCGAATCTGAGAAACTTGATAACCCATCGATCTAAAAATAAACAGGTCACAACATTGAGTTTCATATTTGCAGCTGAAATAGTAACTGACCAGTGTTCACGCAAATGCTACATTATGAACATTGCACAAACAAATAACTAAGTCACAAGTGAATTATAATAAAAAAGAATACATACAAGGCTACAAGTAATAGCATATCTCAGGGGGGATTTAAAGTGATGGGACATTACCAACTCATCATTTTTTCATGAGGAATTACAAGTGGAAAAGAAATTTGAACAATCAGAGTTCATCTATAAGATGAAAGCTATAAAGTAAGTAGATTATCATTGGCACCTTTCTCAAAGAAAATGATTCCCACTCCAAAATCTCAAAAAAAGGGGGGGAACATAATTATGATATTATCACTGGTAGGACCAACAGTAGATCTCCCTTTAATTCTTCTCTCTCTCTCTCCCCCAAAAGTATTAATGTAATTATAAGTTACGCCAACCCATTTTAATGCAGCAAAATCCAATGTTGGGATTCTATTAAATTCCATCATCCCCTAGCCTAGCACCCCTTCCTCCTTCTAGACAAAAGGACGACTCAATATCTTTTCAATTTCTGTTCACAATTCACATACTGCCACCTCCATTGTAGCCAAGCATCATCAACAATTCCAACCCTAAATCCTCTGCACAATCCAAAACCCTTCTCCCAGAGGTGTTAAAGACTCCATTTTTTTAACGCTGTAGACTCAAAATTCAGTCTTGATGGGCTATCTATCATGTAAAGTAGAATCAAGAAGACCAAGAGTCCCTTCCACATAAGAGAATCCAAATGAAGTTTAGAATGAAATTGATATTCTGTCAAAGCTGCAAAGCCTAAGGCTGGTAAATCTAGTTGGTTTTATGAATAATGACTCCCATGATCGCATTTTAGTTGTTGAATTTATGAGTAATGGCACTCTTTATAATGTTCTGCACTCAAATTCTCACCCTCCCACTTGGGGGAGAAGAATAAAATTAGGTCGGTACACAATTATAATAGATAGATACAACAACTCGTGGTGGATGGACTTCATAACCCTTTGCGCAAATTATACCGTTGGGAAATCAAGAAAAAGTCCAAAGATCTGAGATGTACCTACCTGAGAGTGAGGGCTTTTCAATAATTAGAAGAAAGTCGTTTAGCCTACGAATGCATTTTGTTCAGAGGAGGTTGCGTTGAGTAGCGAGAACGCCGAGAAGAAAGCTCCTTTCTTTGAGCTCAGTTCAGGAGGTCCCAATGCAAGCTACTAATTGTGGATGTGGCTTGAATCTAAAACTAAAAGGTGGCTTCTGTAAGAAAAGGAAGTTAAAGAAGAAAGACATAAGAGGAAAGGGTGTGGCAGAGAGTTGGGGGAAACAAAAAAGAAAAACAGAATGGCTGTGTGCAGTGTGTGTAGAATATAGTAGTAGGGTTCTTCTTTCAATTTTTTTTAAATTTTAAAACTAAAATAAATTTAATTAATAAATATTATATATATATATATATATATATATATATATGGGTTGGGGTTAGGTTGGGTTAGTTTATAAAATTTTTAAAAATTGAACTAAATAATCGGTTTGCAATTTTTTTAACCCAACCCAAAAAATCAAATTTTGATTTGGGTTGGGTTGGTCCGGCCGGTTTGGTTCAATTTTTTATTTTATTGAATAGCCCTACTGGATTGTCTATAGATGGTGGGAGTAGTGACTATCCTGGCAATGGAACTATTTTTGGATCATTATCTATTAAGGAAGTTTAATTTGTGATGGTTATACACTTAACTTAGAAAATTATTAACCTTCCTACGAAACTCTATTAATTTTTTTGAGAGCTAAATTTTTCATATTTTTGATAATGGTTTAAATAGGTTAACCATATCATGAATATAATATAATGTTTTAAATGTGCATTTATATGTTTTTCAATAACAAATATTTTTCTGAATGAAGTTTTATTTCCGTTTCAATTATTTGTCCATTATTCTCAAGGAGAATAAGTTAACTGGACCTAACTATATGGACTAGAAAAGGAATCTAAATATAATACTTACTGCGGAAGAGTACAAGTATGTTCTGACTGACCCCTGTCCTGAAATTAGAAAAGATTCCACAACCATGGTCGTGAAGTTGAGAAGGTATGGAAGAAAGCCGATGACATGGCTAGATACTATATGTTAGCTTCCATGTCCAATGTTCTCCAATCTAAGTACGAGAACATGCCTACTGCATATGACATCGATGTATCATTGCATACCATGTTTGCTGACAAGAGCCGGTCCGCAAAGTGGGAAGCTCTTAGAGCAATCATAAACACTAGGATAGCTGATGGGGCATCGGTTCATGAGGACATACTCAAGATGATTGCTCACTTCGAGGAGGCTGAGGTCCTAGGTGCAGCAATCGATGTTGAGAGTCAAATTAACATGGTTCTTAAGACTTTGCCAAATTCATATTCTCAATTTAAGTTAAATTATAACATGAATAAGTTGAGTATGTCTTTGATAGAGTTAATGAAAAAACATTAGGCTGTTGAGAAAATTATGAAGCCTAAGTCAAAGATTTTGGTTACTCATTCTGGTTCATCTTCTAGAATAGGGGCCCATCCCAAGAAGTTCAAAAAGAAGAAGGCCCAAAACAATACGGGGGCTCAACCTAAGGGATCTAAGCCGATTTGTCCAAGCCTAAAGGCAAGTGTGGCAAGAAGGGGCACTTCAAAAAGGATTGTCCGGACTTATTGGCCAAGTTCTTTTCAAGTATTACTCTATACTTATAGTCTATATTGATGTTGTTGGAAAGTATGCCCTCACAAACTATGTATTCTGTGTAAATATATTGCAATAAAATGTTTATTTATTCAATTTAGTGAGTTTCTTATATTATTGCACATTTAAGGTCCAAGTACGACAAGTAATGGTCTATGTGTTGGGTCATTCTTCACAGTAAGGTATAGACCATGGGTACTTGTCATACAAGTAAAATTTAATTCTTAGTCGTTTGATGGAACTGGGCATTTCATCAAGGTAAGACTATTATGCTATGATTTCTAATAAGGAATGGTTTACCTTGATTCAATGAGTAGTTCATTCACATCAATTGTATAAACGTATTTCAAATATGTAGAACTGGACCTATAATAGGAGTTTCTCTTAAAGTACTATTATTATAGAAATCAGACTATTCACTACTAAAAATTTAGGCAAATACAACAGCCAGAAAACTGTCATATTTGAGAAAATACCGTCATTTTTGCTATAAATGACGGTTAAACGATGTTTTTTTACCGTCATATATAATCACATTATTTTTTTATTAAAAATGGCCGAAAAATCGTCGTATTTACCTAATGCGACGGTGTAAATACAACGGTCAAGGAAAAGTGTCGCAATTACTCACCTGGGTTGAGATTCTGCAAACCATCGCATTTGGTGAAAAAACCGTCGCAATTGTTCCGTAAATACGACGGTTTTAAACCGTCGCAAATACTTGTTAATTGCAACGGCCCTAACCGTCGCAATTGCTGAGTATTTGCGACGATATCCAACCATCGTAATTACAATAGTGGCAATAAATTTCGGAGCAATTGCGACCATTATTAAAAACAACGGCTCAGACCGTCGTATTTATTCTGTTAAGCCATTACCAAATGCGACGGTCTTGATAAGCAAATATGACGGTTTTGTAACCGTCGTATTTGATTAAATTTTTTTTAAAAAAATAATTGATTAGAATTTAGGCTTATCCACCTGTAATTTCAAACCAAATACAATTCGTTTAACTCATTCAACACCAATCACAATAAAATACAATTTGCTTAATGCTAAACAAATTAAAATCAATCTCTTAAACATTGAAATCATAAATAATCCTTAAACTCCACAAGAGAAGTAATACTATATATATATATATATATATATATATATATATATATATATAACAAGTAGAAAATGCCAAGGAATCTATTAGAAATAGTAGTACATGTAAAATAAGAAACAAAATTGAGTATGTCAGTCCTCCCCGATATCATCTTTTTCCTTTCCTTCTTGTCTCTTCCCGGTATCATCTTTTCTCCTTCCTCCTTGTCTCTTCCTCTCCCCAGTCTTGACGAAATATTAGTTTTCACCCAACATAGCTCAAGGTTAGTGGGTTAGGCTTTAGAACATCTCCTTACCTACACAATATACAAATCGGAGATCAGTCTTGATAATGAAATGATTCCAATAAATTGAAAACTATTGCATCATCTTTAAAAAAATAAAGTTTAAGTGTAAACTTAAAATATTAAAATGTAGATATATATTGACATAAATTTTCTAAACTATGAAACTAATGTGCATATTCTGCAACAAAACTTAATTATATTTAAAGTCACAATAACAGAAAAATGTCAAGGCAGTGCAATTAAAATATTTTGGGCACTAATGTAACTCTAATAAAAGACAAGGCAGCATAATTAAAATATTTTATGTAAAATGAGCAAACCAATCGTCTTTTCCCCTTTCTCTTTGTCCCTTTCTGTAATAAAACCGAACAGGAAATCTTAGATGAGAACTAAATAGAGAACTCAATAGGATGAAAACCCAAAAATTGACTTTTTCCCTTCCTCTTTGTCTCTTTCTCTCCTCAGTCATCCCTCCCCTATTCCCTCACATAACCTTTCATCTCCCTTTTTCCCTTCCTCTTTGTCTCTTTCTCTCCTCAGTCATCGCTCCCCTATTCCCGCACTTAACCTTTCATGTCCCTTTTCCCCTTCCTCCTTATCTCTTTCTCTCCTTAGTCATCCCTTCCTCCACCTGTCATCTACCTCTTCTCCTTCCTCCTTGTCTTTTTCTCTCCTCAGTCCTCCCTTCCCACTTCCCGCACAGATATATATATCCCTTAGTCATCAGTTATTAGTGGAAACCACAAAGGGATTGTGATTTCTTATTCGATTCTCTCTCAAAGATGATAGTTGTAATTCGTTTGAGATGAGGTCAAATTTTGAATTAGCTTCCAATCAAGAAGATTTTGATGTGTTTTCTTTTCCAAGCCAACCACTTCCTCTTGATTTCAGGTGAGATACTTTTCAAGCCTTTTTTGGGGGGAGGGGGGGGGGGTTTCACCCGTCTTCTTCATTTGGTTTGGTTTGTTGTGTTATGAATCAGTGAAAGTTATGAACATGCTACTTTAGATTTCCAATTTGATCTACCTATTCAAGAGACTATTTTTTATGTTGTTCGTCTGATGGTGGATATGCTTGTGCATGATCCTTTCTACTCCCAAATAGATTTTGAATAAAGCCAGAACATGGTTCTTGTGGAGAAAATGCCTATTGAAAGTATCACTTCAGACGAAGTTCCTGTGGAAAAGAATGTAATCAGGAAATGCCTATTGAAGGTATCACATACTAAAAAAAACCCTTGCGAGGATCGAAATACTATTGGACAAGTATGATAGAAAATACAAGTTAATATATGGGAATAATTAACAATAATTAAAAAAATACTAAAAATGATTTCGGTGGGAATTGAAATATTATTGGAGAAATATGACAAAAAAATACAAGATAATATATGGGAATTAAAAATAAAAACCAAGCCCCCGGCAAGGATCGAACTTGGGAACTTTCACTATGCCAATTGCGGGCACTATATAGGTTATATGGGTAGATAGCCAAGAATTTGCATATATATAATCTACACACACACACACACACACACACACAAACTTTAAACATAGTTAAATAAAAAAAAAAGAAATACTATTAAAATAAATTCAAGATACTTTTGAAAAAATTAAATATAAGATAATGAATTTTAATAATATTAGTCATAATATATATACATATATATAATATAATATAACATATTTACACATATACATAATATATACACATAAAACCAATGACTTAATAAAGACAGTGGACCTCCTAAAGTAGATAAATACTTGGACAATATATATATATATATATATATATATATATATATATATATATAATATACATACATATATTACAAACAAAAGCAACAAAGGAAAAAGAAAATGTAATAATTAAGAGATAGGATACTCTACCTAGGCATATTATGTAATAATTATTTAAATTTAACATAAATGGTAACGAAATATATAGATAGAATGTCTATATATATAATTAAATGTAATAATCAAAAGATGGATACTCTACCTAGATATATATGTACATACACATATGTATGTTTGTAATTAAAAAATTATTTATGTTATATAATATATTAATCTAATACTCACTAACTAATACTGTATAATATATATATAAATATATATATATATATATATATATATCTTAGAATAACTAATTATAATAATTAAAATGAAATTCAAGCTCTTTAATATCAATATACGAAAACTTAAGATGTAAACAAAAATGTATTTGAAAAATCAATGATCTAACAAATACATGTATTTATAAAGTTAAAATAAGTTTAGTGACCAAATTTGAAGGTCATTCATTTTATTTTATCACATTTGTACAGTAATATCTATAAAATAGAAAGATATCTCAGTATTTACAAATACAAAGATATCAAATTAACGATTCAGCCGTTAAATTTATTGTAATAATTACCAATAGTATTGTGACAAAATTTGAAAATAATCAGATAACATTTAAAATAATTCTGAGATGCTTTGTTATAACTAGACTAAAAATGACGGTTACAATAAACTGTCGTATTTAGTCTACTCTATTGCGACGGTTACAATAAACCATCGCATTTGACCTACACCATTGTGACGGTTACAATAAACCGTCGTATTTGGTCTATTCTATTGTAACGGTTAAAATAAAGTGTCGTATTTGGCCTACTCTATTGCGACGGTTATAATGAACCGTCGTATTTGGCCTATTTTATTGCAACGTTTACAATGAACCGTCGTATTTGGCCTACTTTATTGCAATAGTTTGTATAAACTGTCATATTTGGTCACCAAAAAGGATGGTTGGCATTAGATCGTCCTATTAGGTCTCTCTATTGTGATGGTTTCAAAGCCGTCGTATAAAGTAACCTATTGTGACAGTTTTTTGACCATCGTATTTGTCTTCATCGCATTTGCCCCATTTTTTTGTAGTGATTACCGCTACAACGTGGATGGATACCTTCATACTTGAGTATGAGTTGGTGGTCTAGCAAAGCTAGGGTCTTATACTTTGATAAATGTTTGATGAGATTTCTTTTGTGAGATCAATAACCTTGTATGTTTGGTGCATTACTCTAGTTAGTTAAGACGGACTTATGTAACAGAGTTTCTATGCTTCACTTAGTGAAGTTAAATTACCCCTTATGATTGTCCAAGATAATATAATAATTTAGGGCCCTGGGAAAGTGATTCTAGAATGTGTGCTTTTGGGTAGCTTCTAATGATAAGTAAGTACATTCAAGTGAGTCATGGATTATTAGACTAGAGATCTAAAGATAGTAGATGTCTTTGAAATGTGTGTTAGTATATTTATCCTATCTCATTGATGGGTGTTACTTAGAGGGATATTTCTGTCATTTCACCTGTAGGTCGGAGACATTACTTTATCAATATTATTCTGGAGTCAATATTTCCATATGGTGATAAATGAGAATATTTGAAATGGTAAAATGCAACTATTTAATTATAAGGGTATTTTGGTCATTTTTATAGCCATGAATAATATGTCTTTTGGTCCTCGGAGTAGCTCAAGTTACTTTGTTGTTACTTAGACATAATCTGGGCTTAATAGATAATTATTTGAAAAGGAATAAAATTTATTCTAAGAGTCCAATTAAAATTAATTAGTTAATTAGTCTTGAGTTTTGATAAGGCCTAGAAAAGATAATTAATTAATTGAGAGAATTGGATTGGAATAAATTAATTAATTTGGCTGATATATGTTGACATATATTAAGAGTCCAATTAGAATTAATTAATTAGTTTTGGGTATTTAATGAAGCTCAGAAAAGATAATTAATTAATTAAGAGGATTAAGTCAATCTTGGATTAGTTTTGGAGCACAGCTCCAAGCCCATTAGGGCTTAAGCCCTATATTGGCCGAAAATATGTGTGCAAGAGAGGGAGAAAAAATAATGTGGTTGTTTGAGGCTTTTTCCCTTCTCCGAGTGTGCCGTCTCTTCCTCTTGTTCATGTTCTTCTCTTTTTTCTCTCTTGGAGAGTATCTTGATTATCCAAAGAATGAGGTTTCACCAAGCTAACCCCAAGAGCAAGGTAGTGTCATACTCCAGAAGATGAAGAGAGAAAGCTTGAAGAGGCTTAATGCATAGGAGTAGAAGATTGGCGGGAAAACTGATCAAACCGTAGGTGCCTCATTCTCCCATTCCAATGCAAGTCCCACTGCAACCCAGCCCCTTGTTAATCCACAACCAATAAAAAAAAGTAAGTACACTCTCCTAGATGTGGTTTGAAAAATTGAAATATTTTTTCCTGCATTTTCTTTGATATTTTTCGTTTTGATCCTTCAAGTGGTATCAGAGCCACTATTTTCATCTAGGAACATGTACTAGGGTTAAAAACTGGAAAAGGTGGTTCCTTTACTATTAAAGATGAATCTTTTACAATTTAATGTGATTCCTCATGCATTAGTTTTTAGAGTTCATGTACGTCTCGCGGTTAGAGGTATAGGATTATGTATTCTAATGTTTTCCTATTGTTTTTCAAGTTTTGAGTAGATGCAATGTATGCCTCGTGGTTAGAGGCATATGTCCTTGTAAAGGTATGTTTCTATGCTTGGTTTTGCGTTTCTTTTAACCAGTAAATTTTGGGGACTGAAGAATGTAGTTGTAAGAATTGTTGAGGGACGAAAAATGGCTGAAAAGTAGGATTTTTTTCAGAAATTGGTAAACTCCAGAACAGACCTGGTGTCAGGTGCCCCAATCGGACCAAGCTCCAGGTCCACTTTGCCTAGCCGGAAGTTTTTGGAGAAACAGCATAGACCTGGCACCAGGTGAACCAAATGGACTAGGTGCCAGGTCTATTTTGCGCAAAGGCGGATGCACGCAATTCTATCCAAGAAAAAGGAGAGCACTGCTGAAATTTTATACCTCAATTTTTCCTTGATGTAATCATGTTTTGAAACCATTATATGAGGTTAATTTTCTGCAATGGTTTTATTTATCTATGGATAAATAATTTGCATGAAAATGAGTAGTAAAGGATGGAACCGCCTTAGGATTAAACAAGATCATTAATTTTTAAATTCATAATGTTTAACCCATTGTTTGGTCACTTAGTAATAAATGAATAGTTTGAAAAAATTTACTTTTATTGTCATGATTATTTTCATTTTTGTGATCAAATGCGCAAGTTCTTATGAGACCAAAATCTCACTAGATAGAACAGTATTTTGATAAAATGTTTTAATCTAAAAACTTTAAAAATAAAGGAGTTCATGGTTTATTCTCTTAGAGGGTTTAATTATTGACATAGAGATTAATGTTGAACTTAAGGTTATTTAATAAAGTTTTACTTGGTTATTAACTTACAATAGTAAAATAAATTCCTAGTTTATTCTCTCAAAGGATTTAATCCTTGACACAGAGAATAATATTGAATTTTAGTTTTTTACTAAAGTTAATGAAACCATAAGATTATAGAAAATGTTTATGGGCCTAAAACTCTATTTTCAATAAAATATTAAGTGGGAGAGGGGTTCTAACGACCCCATGGCTTCTATCACAATTCTCATTAGAGATAATGAATTTCCTCATGTCATTCTAAGCATGACCCCCTATGGGATGGATTTTCACAAGTATCTAGAATTAATAGAAGAGTAATATTAAAAGCCTAGGGTATTTGCTAGGATCGACCAACCTACGTTAGAGGTTTTTAGCACTAGATTGCCCATAGGTAGTGTGAATCAATGGCTATCCTATTGGTGAAATTTTTTCTAGACCATTACCTATTTAGGAAGTTTTGATTCGTGATGGTTATACATTTAACTTAGAATGCTATTAATCTTCATATGAAGCTCTGTTAGCTTTTCTAAAAGCCAAACTATTTATATTATTGATAATGATTTTAAGAGTTATCTATTATCAAAGAAATAATATTAAAAAATGTACATTTTTATTTCTTGCAAACTAAATGAATGTTTTTTTGCAATATTTTAGAAATGTCTGGTTTCGGTCCATTATCAATCATTCTCAAGGAGAATAAGTTGACTGACCTAAATTATGTGGACTAAAAGAGGAACCTAAATATAGTACTCACTGTCGAGGAGTACAAGTATGTTCTTACAGATCTCTGTCCTGAAATTGGGGAAGAATCCACTAATCATGAGCGAGAGGCCGAGAAGGCATGGAAGAAAGCTGATGAGATGACTAAGTGCTATATGTTGGCTTTCATGTCTAGTGTGCTCTAATCTAAGCATGAGCACATGGCCACTGCGTACAATATGAATTTGTCATTACGTACCCTATTAGTTGACAAAAGCCGGCCTACAAGGCAGGAGGCTTTTAGGGCAATCATGAACACTAGGATGGCTAAGGGGACATCGGTTTGAGAGCATCTGCTCAAGATGATTGCCTACTTCGAAAAGGCCGAAGTCCTAGGCGCAATGATAAATCTTGAGAGCCAAATTAACATGGTTCTTGAAACTCTGCTTGATTCATATTCTCAGTTTAAGTTGAACTACAACATGAACAAGTTGGATATGAATCTCACGGAACTTATGAAAGAGCTGTAGGTGGCAGAGAAGATCATAAAGCCCTTGTCAAAGATTTTGGTCTCTTGTTTGGCTTCTTCTTCTTCTAAAATTAAGATAAAGCCTAAGAAATTCAAAAAGAGGAAGGTCTAGAACAATGTAGGGGCCCAACCCAAAGCATCTAGTCAGGCCAAACCCAATGGGAAGCCTAAAGGTAAATGCTTCAATTGTGGCAAGAAGTGGCATTAGAAGAAAGATTGTCCGGACTTCTTAGCCAAGTTTACTTTAGGTATTACTCTATACCTAGAGTCTATTTTGATGGTTGGATCAACATCTTCCTAGATAGTTGATTCTTGAGTTACTGACCATGTCTGTAACTCTTTGCAAAGGTTCAGAAGGACAAAGAAACTCAACAAGGGTGAGCATGAACTTCAAGTAGGTAATGGAGCAAGAATATGGGTTGAAGCAGTGGGAGATCTTGACCTTATTTTTTATTGTAATAGGATTTTAATTATAAAAGATATTTTATATGTTTCTTGTTTTAAATAGAATTTAATTTCAATTTTCAAATTGATGAATAAAGGATATTCCGTTTCTTTCCATTCTGGTATTTCCATCAGTAGAGATGGTAATTTAATTTGTACAGAAAATATGTATGAAAATCTCTTTTATATACATCCTATTAGAAATCAAGTAAATAATATTCAAACTGAACTTGATAATAAAAAGAGAAAGGCCATATCAAATGACTTGTATTTGTGGCATCTAAGATTGAGACATATAAATCCCAATCGGATTCAGAGGCTAATCCATGATGGGCCTTTATGTTCATTGAGATTGAAAGAATGGCCTCAGTGTGAATCTTGCCTTAAAGGTAAAATGACTAAAAAGTCCTTTACCAAGAAGGCAGATAGAGCTTTGGAAATAGTAGTACTTGTTCATATGGATGTTTGTGGTCCGATAACTACACCAGCTAGGGGAGGCTACGAGTATTTCATTACTTTCACAGATAATCACACTCGTTTTAGTTATATTTATCTGATGAGGTATAAGTTTGACTCTTTTGATAAATTTAAGGAGTTTAAGGCTAAAATTGAGCGTCAAACAGGTAAATTAATTAAAACTTTAAGATCGGATTGTGGTGGAGAGTACCTCCTCGATGAGTTGAAGGATTACTTGGTACATCACAGTATAGTATCTCAGTAAACTGTGACTAGGACTCCCAGCAGAATGGAGTAGCTGAGAGAAGAAATAGAACTTTGATGGAAATAGTCAGAAGCATGATAAGTCATGCGTCTCTTCCTATTTTTTATTTTTTATTTTTGGTATACCTTAGAAACAACGGCATATGTTTTGAACTTGATGCCTTCCAAATCAGTACCTATGACACCCTATGAAATGTTTCATCCAGTTTGAACCATATTAAGATACGGGGTTGTCCAACTTATGTGCTGACAAAAGGAAGTAAGCTAGAACCAAGATCAGAGTTATGCTACTTCGTTGGGTATCTCAAAGGAACGAGAGGTGGATATTTCTATCATTCTCAAGAGCATAAGGTACTTGTTAGTACTGATACTAGATACTTAGAGAATGAACAAGTTACATCTACCACAGGTTCTAATAGAATAGAGTTAGAAGAGAAGTTGGTCACTGATTCAACTTCAGGTACTTCTAACACTCCAATCGAGGAATTAAGAGAAACACTACCGAATGTTCCTATACAATCTAAGTCTCATCGTAGTGGGAGAATCACAAGAGTTCCAGAAAAGTGGACCAGAGAGATCTATAATCTAGTCTCTGATCATCAGGAACAAGATCCCACTAGATATAAGGAAGCCATTGTTGATGCTGATGCAGATAAATGGTAGCTAGCCATGAATGCCGAGATTGAGTCCATGTACCTCAATCAGGTTTGGGATCTTGTCACTGCACCTGATGGGATAAAATTCATTGGGTGTAAGTGGGTATACAAGAGGAAGAGAGGTGCGGATGGAAAGGTTTAAACCTATAAAACATGGTTGGTTGCTAAAGGTTATACTAGATACAAGGAGGCCATTGTTGATGCTGATGCAGACAAATGGTAGCTAGCCATGAGTGCAGAGATTGAGTCCATGTATCTCAATCAAGTTTGGGATCTTATCACTGCACCTGATGGGATAAAATTCATTGGCTGTAAGTGGGTATACAAGAGGAAGAGAGATGCCGGATGGGAAGGTTGAAACCTATAAAGCAAGGTTGGTTGCTAAAGGTTATACTCAGAAAGAAGGGATCGATTATAAGGAAACCTTTTCACCAGTAGCCATGCTTAAGTCTATCCGTATTGTGACAACACTAGAGTGGTGTCACAATGCAAGGAACCTGAAACCATAGGAAGGGCAACCATATAGAAGTATCACTATACCTGGGAGTTCATCCAGAAATAGGAGATTGTTGTCGATCAGATTTCCTCTGTCAATAATCTGGCAGATCCCTTTACCAAGACTTTGACAGAAAAGGTGTTTCGTAGACACTTAGATGTCATAGGGGTAGGCACTTGTGGACTTTCTTAGTCTTTATAGTGCAAGTGGGAGATTGTTGGAAAGTATGCCCTCAAAGACTATGTATTCTATGTAAATATATTACAATAAAATGTTTATTCATTAAATTTAGTTTGTTTTTTATATTATTGCACATTTAAGGTCTAAGTACGACAAGTAAATAGTCTATGTGTTAGGTCGTTCTTCACAGTAAGGTATAGATCGTGGGTACTTGTCATACAAGTAAAATTTAGTTCTTAGTCGTTTGATGGAACTAGACATTTTATCAAGGTAAGACTATTATGCCATGATTTCCAATGAGGAATGGTTTACCTTGATTCAGTGAGTAGTTCACTCACATAATTGACATAAGTGTATTTTAAATACGTAGAACTGAACCTATAGTAGTGGTTTCTCTTAAAGTACTATAATTGGAGAGTCCAGACTATTACTGCTACAGCGTGGATGAATACCTTCATACTTGAGTATGAGTTGGTGGTCTGGCGAAACTAGGGTTTTATACTTTGATATATGTTGGGTGTGATTTCTTTTGTGAGATCAATATTCTTATATGTTGGGTGTATTACTCTAATTAGTTAAGATGGACTAATGCAACAGAGTTTCTATACTTCACTTAATGAAGTTAAATCACCCCTTTATAATTATCCAGGATAATCTAATAATCCAGAGCCCTGGGAACGTAACTCTAGAACGCGTGCTTTTGGGTAGCTTCCAATAATAAGCAAGTGCATTTAAGTGAGTCATAGATTATCGGACTAGAGATCTAAGGATGTTAGATATCATTGGGATGGGTGTTAGTATATTTATCCTATCTCATTAATGGGTGTTACATAGAGGAGTATTTTCGTCTTTTACCTGTAGGTCAGAGACATTACTTTAACAATATTATTTTTGGGGTCAATATTTACATATAGTGATAAATGAGAATATTTGAAATGGTAAAATGCAGCTATTTAATAGTAAGGGTATTTTGGTTATTTTAGTAGTCATGAATAATATGTCTCTTGGTTCCCGGAATAGCTCAAGTTACCTTAGTGTTGCTTAGACACAATCTGAGCTTAATGGATAATTATTTGAAAGAGAATAAAATTTATTCTAAAAGTGCAATTAGAATTAATTAATTAGTCTTGGGTTTTGACAAGGCCCAGAAAAGATAATTAATTAATTGAGAGCATTGGGTTGGAATAAATTAATTAATTGGGCTGATATATATTGATATATATTAAGAGTTAAGGTTTGTGTGGGACGGCTATAGGTTTAGAAACCTAGAGTAGCCGCCACACAAGAAAAAGAAAAAGGAAAAGGGAAATAAAACAAAAAAAGGAAATGGTACGTTGGTTTTGTTTGAAAAGGAAAAGGAACCTGTTTATATAAATAAAAGCATCACGTGTGCCTGGAAAATGGTTGGCCAAATCATTGTGCAAAAACCTTACAGCTTTCAGTTTCCAAAAGACAATTTTCCTTAGCCATTTTCTTTCATTTTTTCTTTACTGTTGAGCTCTTCCGTTTTTCTTCCAATCTTTTTCACCCTAGTTCTACTTTCACCGGTAGAGGTCCATAAGAGGTTTGAGAATATTCTGGAAGGTTAAAAGTTAGCAAATATAGTAAATATTTGATGCGAATGGACTGATAGTTAGCTGGTATTCCCACAGAACAAGTAGATGTTCCAACTCAGGAAGTGCCGTCAAACCTGAATCTAATTCCAATTATTCAAGTAAAAAGCCCTAAAAGTATTATTCCTAGACTTTGGCTCGAAATTTTTTTTTTTAAATTACAATTTTCACTGCGTATTTATTTTCCCGCGATCCTTCATTTTCAAGTTCTATTTGAGAATTGTGGTGCTAAGCAGGTATCCAACACAGAAATCAAAAGTGTTGTTTATATACTGATAAGATCAGGTGCATCAGTAGTTTGCTGGGTTGTTCTAACATGCATAATTGATGATCCTATGAACCATGATCGATGATGTTATGTTTGATATGTAATCACGCTGCCTTGTGTTGTATGTGAAATATGACTAGATATTGAGCATTGTGCATGTTTGATTCAAATATATCATAATTAATTCAAAGTCGTGCATACACAATCCTAATATCATCGATGATTAGAGCTACCTTGATCCTATATTGAATTTCATATGTCAACATACGTTTAGTATGTATTGGTTGCATATTCGATACTTACGTTAATTAGTTGATGCATTTTTGCAAATGTCATGGGAATGATTACAGGGGAATCACAAGTAGAAGAGAGGAATTGAATTGGGCATCGTGTCAATTTAAAATATTTGACAATTAAGAACCATGAATAATGTTAACCATATTTGCAATTAAAAACCATATACTTGATGAATATTGCATTGATGAGATACTTTTTGTTAGGAATTCTCCATGCTCATAGTTGCACAGCTAGAAAAAAACGAGAATTACACATTGAGGATCATGTTTATGCATTAATAGGAATTAAAACAGTAGAGATAATTTACCTTACGCAACCTCTTGCTTAGACAAAAATTTTCTTCTGTTCAATTTTGTGGTGCGAACCAGCAATACATACAGTCTCAGAATAATATTCTTCTTCCCGTTCAAGTCACTAAATCTCAAGAATAGAGATTTCTCTAACAGAAATCCATACAAGCCCGATCACTCAAGCAAGACCAAACCCTCTGCTAGAAGGGTTAATGGCAGCTAGGGTAGTTTTTCGTGAAAGAGAAGAAGAAGAAGAAGATCACAGGAAATACAACGTCTTGTTTCCTTATTTCTTCTCTCAAATAAAAGGATCGATTTTCTTTTTCTTATAGGTATTAGGACTTTCAATAATTACAATTTAGTACTCCAAGTTTCATTAACTTTGATTAAGTCCTGGAAGTTCTTATAATTGTAATTAAGTCCTTGAATTGTAACAAACTTATAATTCACCTATAAAGTTATTCTCTTCACACAATTAATCCCCATAATATTATCAAATAATATATATTGAGTGCTCAAGACTTTATTGTGTGTGACCTATTAGGTTTCCCGGTCTATTGGTAGCAAAATATGAATTAATATAAACCTCTTTAAGATTAATAATCCTTAAAAACTTTAGAATTAACTTATTAATTCTAATAAGGATTAATTTATTAATTTTCTAATTAGTAAATCCATATTCAGCTGATTATGAGTAGTATCTAGCAACATATCTTGACCACCTAAAAGTATAAAAAGTCAAGTGGCTTGACATGAAACTTTCAATAGCAAACAACAGTGCAATAAACTCCTTTCACCATACAATATCTCATTCGATTTAAAGTATGAAATTAGTGCCAACTTCTTCCAGAATAATAAATTAATTCTGGCCCAAATATTTTAGTACTTGTTTTCGGAATCCACTACTCATCATATGTGTAAAACCCCACCTAAACATACTCTAGAGTAAGAGGGATGGGATGCATATCGTATCATCATTCATTAAATATATCTCTTGAATGATTTTGTGTGCCTTAGAATTGTAGTTTATGGATTATATGATTTATTTGTGTTTATTGAGTGGAAAGGATAAAACGGTAATTTTACTTGAGGTCGAAATAGGAAGATGGCTTAAGGCTTAGATAAGAAGAGGATTTGGTTGAAAAAATAAGAACAAGAGTTAGTATGGTTAAGTGGTTAGAGCTTTGTGATTTAATTCCTAAGGTCTTGAGTTCAAATCCCATAACTTAAGTTTTATTCATATTTATCTTAACCAATGCTTGAATTTTCTTCTTTCTTACATTCCTTAAAGTTAGGAATGTTGTCTTAGGGAAGACACAATAGTAATGTCTTAACCATGTGGTCTTGTCCTAAAAAGAATTATAGAAGAATTCTTGTCTCCATTATTTTGCAAGCCTTGTCATAACTCCTTTGAATTTAAATTATTCCTAATTCCCTAATTCATTTTTATATCCTTAAAATTCTTGGATAATTACCTTGCTTGGAATTTCAAAATTCCAGCTCTTTTGGGATAGGAGTTGGTTGAAAATATGGAGGAAGAATATATTTCTTCAAAGAAAAAACTCCATCTTCTTCTTGTTTTGGTTAAAAATCTGAAAAATTTTCCAGATTTTCTTCAAGGTTGGTTTTTGAAATTTGCAGCAAGCTTTCCTGACCTAATTCTTGCAAGAAACCAACCATCTTGTGTGAAGATGAAGGCTAAAATGCTTTAGATTTTTGCAGCTTCACAAACTATACCAAACCAGAATTTTTTTCTAGCAAACAAGCAACATTTGAACATGATCTTGAAACCATCCATTAGTACTCATGAATAGCTGAAACTTTCTCTTTTCTTCTTCAAAATGATGGCTGGAAAACCATCATTGATGGACCTTCAAACACCCTTAAATTTCAGCTGCAAAATCGTTCCAAAGAAGACCAAAAATTCTGCACAAAACCATTTCAAATCCTAAGTGTTCTTAAGCTTCAATTCTAGAAATTTTTTTTTCCAGCTTTGCCTATTCATGCTAAGGCCAAATTTCTTTAACAACCTTCATCAAGTTTCAGCCTTCCTACAGCCATGGACAGAGCCTCTTGGCTTCTCCACCTACCTTGATCTAGGACTTTATTAACATACCTCGAAACACTCCTATCTTCACTCTGTTCAAACTTATTCAAACTTCAAATTAAATTCCAGATTTTTATACCCTTAAACACTCATCTAGCTAGATGATAAAATCAAAAAATTCTCTGCTATTCCATAGCCATTTTTGGCTAGCTCAAGACTGAAATAACTCTTCATTCCATGATCAAACCAATGCTAGTTCAGCCATACACCATTGAAGGACAAGAAACCATCCAAGAGCAAACACCATTACCCAATCCTATACCTCAAACATCTCCACTTTACTCTCAATTTGAATTTTGAAGAAGCTGAAACTCTCTCTCTTATTCTTGGATAGCCGAAAGGCTCCCCTAACCTAGGACATTCAGCCATCAATCACCCAACACACATAAAATCACTTCTTCTCTCAATCTCTCTCAAAAACATCAAGAACGCCAAAAACACACACTATACATCTTCAAGACTAAATCACTTCTAAATATCTCCAATTATTCCCAAACTCTCTAAACCATTAGTATTCAACCTATATTCTTCATTAGTGTATTGAACCTTCAAGCAGATCAAACAACCCTTTTTTGTTCAAGATTCGAGGAACACTAAAAAGGTAAAATAAGAGCAATTTCCTTGTTCTTCTTCTTTTTTTCAACTTCCATATATTATTTTCTTCTTACTCTCACTCTCTCCCTCTATCTTGGCCAAAATAATGATGAACAACCATGGACAATTTTGGACCATTAAAGCCATCAAGCGCTCAAGGTTTTCCTTTGGCAAGCAACATCTTCAACTTCAAGCATCATCAAACAAGTATTTTAAATACAACTCTTGTTATTTATTTTGAACTCAAGATAGGTAGATTGATGTGGTTGGATTGTTGATTCGTTGAAGCCATGATAGAGACATATATATCATATGAAGATAGTGATTTTATGGTTTGGAGGTTGAGTGGGTTTAAGGCTATTGTATGAAGTATGTGAGATTATGAATATGATAAACTTAGGAGTAGATTTATGTTATAAGTTCACATGTCATTAGTAGAAGTTAGTTTGATAGAGATTATTGCTACCTATGCCATACTTATGCTCTTATATTGTTTTAGCCAGCAAATGCCATGCTAGAAATTATTACTAGTTTAATACAACCTTGTTGTAATATATGTTAATTCAAGTCTATTTTTTTGTGGATGGATTAACATGTTATTTGTTGAATCCTTGTGTGTATGAATATGTACATGGATTTTCTCTAGTAATAGAATTATTGTAAGAACTATCTTTATTATTTTTAGAATTATTCTTGCTATCATTATTATTATTAATATAATTAATATTATTATTTAATGTAATTTACTAAATTTGACAAACACAAAGTGGTTTCAAAATTGAAGATTATTTAAAATATTAATATTTTATTAGATAAATAAATAAAATATTTCTATTAAATATAAATAATATATTGGAATTAATTAATATCAAATGACTTTTATATTCAAATTATTATTAGTTGGTCTTACTAAAACTTTTATTTACACTCATAAATATTATTTATATTATAATAATTTATTTATTATTACTTTTAATTGTTATTTATTATTTATTAATTAAAATTAAGTATAATTTATTTTAATATTACTTATTATTTATAATAATATTATTTAATTGTTATTTATTACCAATATTATTTAGGATTTAGTATTATTTATTACCAATATTGCACATTATTTATTATTTGTTAATAAATAGTTAATATTATAATTTATTTTTTATTTTTTATTTATAACACCTATTTATTTTAACTTATCAAATTAATTTTATTTTATAAAATACTTTATCAACTAGTATTGAAACTTAAGGCATTGTTGTCATAGATAGATATTGTTGTGGCTGATTGACCTAGGAGTTATTTATTTAAGGCAAATATTGTCTAGATGTTGGACTTATACCCTGTATTTACTCTAGGTGGAGTTAGGTTGGCTTGAAATTACCTTGGAAGGATTTTGTACCCAAGAAGAGAAAAATATCAGGTAAGTTCCTGCATAAAGCTGTTTGAAGATCAAAATTACCTTGGCAAGTCCTTTTCTTTTCAGTCAAGCAAACCATTTAAAATTAAACAAGTAATTTTATACAAAATGCTAAACTTTTCCTAAAAACCAACTTTGACAAGAATATTGGAACCAATAATTGCTATTTCAAAGAGATTCATTGTATGGTCTTTCTTTTCCCAATTGAGACGAACATAACATTGAGTACTCAATAAGGGTAGACTATTAGAATTAGTTTTTGAAGGGTTAGGGTAAGTCTCTCAATAGGTGGCCACTTCTGAGGAGTGAGTCATTCTCAGATAGCATGCTAGTCCTGTAGGTCATACCGGTTCGAGCTAGCAAGTTCAGTTAAGTAGACTGTGTATTTTTGGAATGGACAACTAGTAAGTTTGGGTGTAGAGATGGAGGAGTATCTCACTCGATAGGCCGTACACCTACCTTGTGCCAGTATGCACAAAGTGTGACATCCTGAACGTTCTTTTGTCATGGTGCACAAAGTGTGGTGTCATGGCTATCTCTTTTGAGTGGTTGTATTTATTGTATACATGTATGATTTGAAAGGAAAACACCACTCTGCATTTGTGAAATATATTTGAGACTTGCCAACACTTTCTTTTATGAAAATCTCTCAACTTGCATACATAAACTGTTTTACCTGAAATACTCCAAGCACATACGGGCTTACTGAGATTTATGTCTCATCACCTTTTATACCATGTTTTCAGGTCAGTCCTTCTGTGAAGGTTATTGATTAGAGATTGCCTATGTTTTGAAGACTTATTTCTTTTCCTATGTATTTCATTTGAGAGACTTTAGCAGACATTTATTTATTTTGGAACTTGTTCGTGTATTGCTTGGGTTGTAATAAGTTTAATTTTGGATTATTTCTTTCATTTCTTTTATGAGTCCTAATTATAAAGACCACTTGTGAAACCCCACCTAAAACCTACCCTAGAGTAAGGGGGATGTGATGCATATCATGTCGTCATGCATAAAATTTATCTTTTGAATGATTTTGTGTGCCTTAGAATTGTGGTTTATAGGTTAAATGATTTATTTGTGCTTGTTGAGTAGAAAGAGTAAAAGGATAATTTTGCTTGAGGTCAAAATAGGAAGATGGCTTGAGGTTTAGATAAGAAGAGTATTGGTTGAGAAAATAAGAACAAGAGTTAGTATAGTTAAGTGGTTAGAGTTTTGTGATTTAATCTCTAAGGTATTGAGTTCAAATCACATAATTTAAGTTTTATTCATAATTATCTTAGCCATATTTGAATTTTCATTTTCCTTACATTCCTTAAAGATAGAAATGTAGTCTTAAGGAAGATACAATGGTAATATCTTGACCATGTGGTCTTGTCCTAAAAAGAATTCTAAAAGAATTCTTGTCTTCATTAATTTTGCAAGCCTTGTCCTAACTTATTTGAAATTTAAACTGCTCTTGATTCTTTAATCCATTTCTATAATCATAAAATTCTGAGACAATTCTCTAGCTTGGAATTTCAAAAATCCCAGCTCTTGTGGGATAGGAGTGGCTGAAAGTAAGGAGGAAAAATAAGTAGGGGTTCCAAGCAAAACACCATAGCTATTCCTTCAAAACTCCATCTTCTCCTTGTTCATGTTTTGGTTAAAAATCTGAAAAATTTTCCAGATTTCCTTCAAGACTGTTTTCAAAAATTGTAGCAAGCTTTCCTACCCAATTCTTGCAAGAAAACCAACCATCTTGTGTCAGGATAAAGGATGGAATTCCTTGAATTTTCGTAGCTTTACAAACAATGCCAAACCGGAATTTTTTTTCCAGCAAACTAGCAACATTATACATGAACTTGAAGCAATCCATTAGAACATATGAACAGCTGGAACTTTCTCTATTCTTCTTCAAGATGAAGGCTGGAAAACCACCATTAAAGGACTTTCAAACACCCTTAAAATCTAGCTGCAAAATCGTGACAAAGTGGACCAAAAATTCTGCACTAAATTCATTTCAATTCCAAGTGTTCTTGAACTTCAATTCCAAAATTTTTTTCCAGCTTTGTCTCTTCAATGCTAAGGTAGAAATTTTTTAGCAAACCTCACCAAATTTTGGCCCTTGTGCAGCTATGAACTGAACCCGTTGGCTTCTCCACCAACCTTGACTAATAGGACTCCATTATCATACCTCAAAAAGCTCCTATCTTTACTCTATCTAAACTTGTTCAAACTTCAAATTAAAATTCCAGATTTTGTTTTATTAAAACACTCCTTTAGCTAGTTGATAAAACAAGAAAATCCTCTACCATTCCATAGCTATTTTCGGCCAGCCTTAGTTTGAAACGACTCTCCATCCTTTGGTTGAAACATAGCTAGTTCAGCCATATACCATTGAAGGACAAAAAACCTTCCAAGAGCAAACACCATTATCCAAACCTATACCTCAAACAACTCCACTTTTCTCTCAATTTGAATTTAAAAAAAATCTGAAACTCTCTCTCTCATTCTTGGATAACCAAAAGCTCTCCCTAGGCTAAGCCATTTGGCCATCACACTCACAAACATCCACAAAATTCTTCTCCTCTCAAACTCTCTCAAGAACACCAAGAATACACACTTCACCTCTTAAGCCAAAACCACTCCTAAACACCTCCAATCACTCTTAAACACTCTATACCATTGATATTCAACCTATATTCATCATTGCAGCAACATTATAACACCAAAACATACAAAGTTAAACTTTCAAATGGATCAAACAACCTATTTTTGTTGAAGATTCGAAGAACATCAAAAAGGTAAAATCAGAACAATCTTCTTGTTTTTCTTCTTTTATTCAACTTCTATTCTTCTCATCTACTCTTATTCATTCCTCTCTCATTCTTTCCATCTCTCTTGGCCGAAATGTGAATGACCAACTATGGACTATTTTCGGATTACTAAAAAGCCATCATGCACTCAAGGATCTTCACTAAGCAAGGCGAATCCTTCATCAAACGAGCATCAATCAAGTATTTCTTTCTTAATCTCCTATTTACTTCTCAAAATCAAGACTCTTAGATGGTGATAGGTTGATTGAATAAAGTAGGGGTTGAGGATATGTATGTGGGTTAAGGGAATGGAGTTAAGACATGAGAACTGGAATTAATGTTGTGCCTTATGGATTTTGCTTTAGAATCACTGTATGTTCATTATGATTAAAGTGATTTATAAATGTTTTTATGTTAGACATTATGCTACCATTGTTGATTAGGCCTTTATGATATTATTTTTCAATGAAGCCATAGACAATATTATGCCTAGTAGAAGACCATCCATGTGGTAGTATATGTTAATTCAAGTCTATGTTCATGGATAGATTAACATGTTATTTATTGTATCCTTGTATGTAAGAGTATGTTCATGGATCTTCTCTAGTAATAGAGAAATTATTGTAAGAACTATTTTTATTAATTTTAGAATTATTCTTACTATCATTATTATTATTAAATTAATTAGTACTATCATTTAATTTAATCTACAAAATTCGAAAAAAACATTGTGAAGGTTCGAAATAGAAGATTATTTAAAATATTGTTATTTTTAGTTAAATTAATAAAATCTTTTTATTAAATATAAATAATAAAATATTAGAATTAATTAATATCAAATGATTTGTAAATCATATTATTATTATTATTATTATTATTATTATTATTATTATTATTATTATTATTACTAGTTAGCCTTACTAAAGCTTTTATCTACACTCATGAATATTATTTATATTAAAATTTATTTATTATTAATTTTATTTGTTAGTTGCTATTTATTACTCTATCGTCCCACTAAAATTGATCTACTTACTATTTTGGGCTGTCCTAAAAAATTTGACACTTTCCTTAAAAGGAAAGTTTTTACTATACAATTTATTATAAAATAATCAATATACCCCACATATATTATATTTATATTTTTAGATTTGACATAAAGTATTGTGGGACCCACATATTTATTATTATTATTATTATTATTATATTTTAATTTTTACTTTTACATAAAATATCGTGCCAAGTCAACCACTATCAATTTTAATGGGACAGAGGGAGTATTTACTAATTAAAAATTAAGTATAATTCATTTATTATTAATTTTATTGGTTATTTATTATCTATTAATTATTATTTAAAATTAAGTATAATTTATTATCTAAATAATACTATTTAAATATTACTTATTACCAATATTATTTAGGATTTATTATTATCCATTATTTAATACTAATATTATTTATTAGCAATGTTACTCATTATTTATTATTTGAAACTATAATTTATTATTATTATTTATTTTATAACACCCATTTATTTTAACTTATCAAGTTAGTTTTATTTTATAAAATTCTTTATCAACTAGTACTAAAGCTTAAGACATTGCAGTCATGGTTAGTTATTGTTGTGGCTAGTTGAATTAGGAATTATTTATTTAAGGCAATTATAGTCTGGATGTTATTTTATACCTTGTGTTTACCCCAAGTGGGGTTAGGTTGACCTGAACTACCTTGGAAGACTTTTGAACTCAAGAAGAGCAAAAGATCACGTAAGCTCCTGCATGAAACTGTTTGAAGACTAAAGTTATCATGGCAAGTTAAACTCAATGTATACGAGTATTTGTACTGTAAAGACAATTATGGACAATTTTCCTTTTCGTTTCAGTCAAGTAAACCATTTAAAGTTAAATAAATAGTTTTACACAAAATGGTAAACTCTTTCTAAAAACCCAACTTTGGCAAGAATTTTGAAAACCATAAGGGTAGACCATTATTTCCAAGTGAATCATTGTATGATCTTTCTTCTCCCAAGTGGGACAAACAACGTTGAGTACTCAATAAGGGTAGACTACTAAAACTAGTTTTTGAAGGGTCAGGGTAAATCTCTCAATAGGTGGCCATCTCTGAGAAGTGAGTTCTTCCCGGATTGGATGCCAGTCCTATAGGTCATACCGATTCGAGTTAGCAAGTTCAGTCAAGTGGACTGTATATTTTCGGAATGGACAACCAGTAAGTTTGGGTGTAGAGATGGAGGAATATCTCACTCGATAGGCCATACACCTACTAAGTGTCAGTATGCAC
Organism: Voacanga thouarsii; assembly: GCA_026120185.1. Lineage (NCBI taxonomy): Eukaryota > Viridiplantae > Streptophyta > Magnoliopsida > Gentianales > Apocynaceae > Voacanga > Voacanga thouarsii. The sequence goes on along the minus strand of JANUWF010002383.1, from coordinate 1,077,817 downwards.
AAAGTGTGGCATGCTAAACGATATTTTGTCATGGTGCACAAAGTGTGGTTCCATGGCTGCCTCTTTTGAGTGGTTGTATTTATTGTATACATGTATGATTTAAAAGGAAAACACCACTTTTCATTTGTAAAATTTATTTGAGGCTTGCTACTAGCATTATCTTTGATGAAAATTTCTCAACTTGCATACATAAACTGTTTTACCTGAAACACTCGAAGCACACACGGGTTTATTGAGATTTATGTCTAACTACCTTTTATACCATGTTTTTAGGTCGATCCTGCTGTGAAGGTTATTAACTAGAGAATTGCCTATGTTTTGAGGATTTGTTGTTATTTTTCCTATGTATTTCAATTGAGAGACTTTAGCAGACATTTAGTTTTGGAACTTGTTCATGTATTGCTTGGGTTGTAATAAGTTTAATTTTGAATTATTCCTTTTATTTACTTTTGTGTGTTCTAGTTATAAAGACCCATTGTCTTGTGGATGGGGCGACATCCCTAGCCTTGATAGGGGCATAGTTTGTGGGGTGTTACAAGCGATATCAGAGACTAGATTTAGACAATTATTGATAGTATATGCTTTGTTTCATTAAGGTTAAACTCTTTTGACTAATCTAGCTTGTTTATGCTGTAGGATGGTTAGAATGATTAGAACTGCAAGGAAGGGGCAGCAATGGCATCCACCAATCCCTATCAACCCGGAAGATTTAGTAGTGCCACAACCTGCACCACAACCCACACCTCAACCAGTCATACCCATAAAAGAGAGCAGTGATGATGAGATTCAGATTATTGAGCCACTTCCTATACCTATAATAGACTTAGTTACTGATAGTGAGGATGAGGATATTGACATGGAGTATGTCCTACACCCACCTAGCCCCGTGATTGACTTGACCGCTGATAGTGATGACCCGGGGGAGATAGATTATGAATCTTCACCTAGACCTTCTTTTGTACCCCCACCCAACCATGTTGAAACTGGGAAGAGTTCTAGGAGACCAGGGAAAGAGCCAATGAACTACGAGTTCGTGAATGGTGCAGTGATAGATTTTTCTAGGAATACTAGAGGATGGTTGTATGATGCTGACATCGAAGATTCTGATGAGGATTTGGGGCTATGTTTTGCTATGCTTAGGAAGTTATTATTTATAGCTTTCAATAAACTCCTGTGCTAGGGTCCATTTATGTTTAATGTTTTATTTCAAAATTTATACAAATAAGAGTACTTTGGTGTACTCTAATATTGAAAAATGCAATTCTTTATGCAAAGCTTGCATCTAATTTGCTTTTGCTTAAGTTTGAATGTGAATGCATGCTCGATTTAAATATTTTAAAGTTTGATGCATAAACTCATTATCTGGGGGGTGATGATTTAGAATGGTACCAAAGCGCTGTGCAGCTGCATCCAACAGAAGGGTTTCGGAGGCAGAACCCGTGACTCCGAAGTTTGATGCAACTCAACTGTCATTGCCAAATCAGGGAAATGAGAATGAACCAGAGTAGGAAGTGGGATCTGAAGAACCTATCAGTGTGACTATGGGGCAAGCATTTCACAAAATGGCGAAGATTTTGCAAATCCAATTTGAGCGAAGGAACCCGAAGGGGGAAGATGAAGCGTTGGAGAGTTTTTTGAAGTTTCAACCTCCCACTTTTATGGGAGAGGCTGAGCAAGACCAGGAAGTAGATCAGTGGGTGGAGCAGATGGAGGACATTGTTGTCATACTCCAATACACAGATAAACGAATGGTGAAATTTGCTGCATTTAGGTTGAGAGGCCCAGCTTGGGCATGGTGGTAGTGAATCCAAGAAGACTAGGAGTTAACGGATGAGGACTGGACATGGGCCAAATTTGTGGAGGCATTCAGAGCGGAATATATCCTTCAGTGGATAGTGGAGAAAATGGAGGACGAGTTCCAAAATTTGAAGCAAAGAAGCATGACCGTGGCTCAGTTTGATGCTTGTTTTACCTAATTGTTAAAGTACTGCAAAAGGTTGGTAAATACCGTGTAGAACTGAACGAGGCAGTTTGTTAAAGGATTTGAGGCTGGGATATTATCAAGTGAGGATATAGGAGGAGGATATTCCTAAGATGACCTTCAACACGAGATATGGTCACTACGAGTTCGTAGTGATGCCTTTTGGGGTGACTAATGCACTGACGGTGTTTATGGATTTGATGCATCAAGTTTTCTAACCTTATTTGGATAAGTTTGTGGTGGTATTTATTGACGATATACTCATATACTCCAAAAGTCCCGAGGATCATGTAGAGCATCTGAAGTTGGTATTGGAGAAGCTAAGAGAGCACAAACTTTATGCCAAATTTAGCAAGTGCAAATTTTGGCTAGATAGTGTGTCATTCATTGGCTATGTGGTAACCAAGGATGGAATTAAGGTGGACCTAGCAAAAGTTGAAGTAGTTTCAGACTGGAAGCAACCAGAGAACATCACGGAGATTCGAAACTTCTTGGGACTGGCTGGCTATTATTGGCAGTTTATTAAAGGGTTCTCAACACTAGCATCACCTATGACCTGGTTGCTGAGAAAGGACGTATCCTTTGTCTGGAGTAAGAAATGCAAAAAGAGTTTCCAAGAGCTGAAGCGGAGGTTAATAATGGCACTCGTGCTTAGTTTGCCAGAGGGAGATAAACCTTACGCTCTGTATACTGATGCTTCAAAGGAAGGTTTGGGAGTGGTATTGATGCAGGATAGGAAGGCAATAGCCTATGCCTCTCAAAATTTAAAGCCTCATGAAGTTAGTTATCCAACGCATGATTTGGAGCTGGCTGCCATTGTATTTTCTTTAAAGAAATGGCAGTATTACTTGTGTGGAGCTGAGTATGAGGTGTTTACCGACCACAAGAGCCTGAAATACATCTTCATCCAGAAGGACTTAAATTTAAGGTAGCGGAGATGGATGGAATTTTTGGAAGAGTACTATTGTCCTATCAACTGTCACCCCGAAAAGGCTAACGTTATTACTGAGGCCCTGAGCCGTAAAGTCAAAATGGTCAAACTGATAGTGCAGGAGATGCAAGCAGTCCAAGAGGTGTTGGATAGAAGGACGGAAGTGCAAGAAGAGAGGATTATTGTTTGCACTCTGAGATTGAAACCGGGCTTAAGGCAGGAAATCATTGAAGCTCAGCAAAGTAATGCCGAGTTTTAACTTTTCAAGGACAAAGAGTTTAAATAGCAAGGTAGTGATTTCTGGTAGGACGAGACGGGAGTGATATATTTCTGAGATCGATTGTGTGTACCTAATGAGCAACAGCTGAAGGATAAGATTTTGGAAGAGGCGCATAAGAGCAAGTATGATATTCATCTGGGAGAGGTAAAAATGTATCAAGACCTAAAAAAGGCTTATTGGTGGCCCGAAATGAAAAGGAACGTGGTGAAGTACATCTCCACGTGTCTGACCTGTCAGAAAATTAAAGTGGAGCACAAAAAGTCGGCAGGATTGCTGCAACTATTACCGATACCTGAGTGGAAATGGGAAGAGGTGACCATAGACTTCGTTACCGGACTCCTTATGGCAAGGACCCAAAAGGACACCATATGGGTAGTGGTAGATAGATTGACCAAGTAAGTTAACTCAAACCTAAGTGCGGGAGATAGTCAGATTGCATGGAGTGCCTTTGAGTATTGTATCCGACCGAGACCCAAGATTTACATTCCGATTTTGGGGCAAGTTTCAAGAATCGATGGGTTCTAATTTGAAGTTTAGTACAACGGCACACCAGCAAATCGATGGTCAGTTAGAAAGGGTCATCCAGATATTGGAAGATATGTTAAGGGCTTGCGTATTGAATTTTGGGGATAAGTGGATCAAATGTGTACTGTATGTGGAATTGGCTTACAACAATAGCTACCAATCTTCGATTAGGATGGCCCCGTATGAAGCATTGTATGGATATAAGTGTCAAGTACCTCTTTACTGGAGTTAGTTGGAAGACGGCCACATAAGCAAGTCTGGAAAAGTCTGCATTCAAGAAATGTTAGATAAGGTAAAGCTGATTAGAGAAAGGTTGAAAGCGACCCAGAGTAGACAAAAAAGTTATGCGGACAATAGGCGAGGGAGTTGGAATTTCAAGTAGGAGATAATGTGCTCTTAAGGTTGACACCGAATAGAGGAATTTTGATTCATTCAAAAGGTGGGAAGCTAAATCCGAGATATTTGGGACCATTTTCGATAATAGAAAGAATTGGACTGGAGGCGTTTTGACTGGATTTGCCAGATGGGTAGACGGGAATACACGATGTATTTCATGTGTCTCAGCTGAAGAAGTACATTGCCGACCCTGGACATGTTTTGAATGACGAACTGTTGGTATTGCAACCCAACTTGATCTTGATGGAAAACGTAAAAACAGGGGAGCTATGGACGAAAAAAAAACAAAGAAAGAAAAAATTAAATGCGAGCCATAAAGGCCATGCGGAAGCGTGAAGATCATACCTTTGCGCTCCTTAACCCTTCTAGGTTGAGTAAGAGCGGATTGAACGACTGGAATCGCCTCGCTTTGTCCACTTAAAAGAGCTTCCGATTGAACACCCGCTAGCCTTCTACTCCGCCTTGTTTGCATTAATGCTTAGCTCTCCAGCTCTCGGGATATTCCTCAGCCTAACCTCTAGTTGGTGAACACTATGGTGAAGAGGAACGATCTCAAAACTCCTTAGTTCTTTCGCTATTGGTTAGCAAAGAACAAGGGAAAAACAAGAAGAAGGAGAGAGACCTTGAGAGAGAGAGACCCACGTGAGTGTGTGGCTTGGGAAAGGAAAAATTAGGGTTTTTTCTTTTCAAAGAGTTGTTTATATTTTTAGCCTAAACTAGGTCTCTCAATCTCTGATAAACATCTCCCCGGGATTTCAAAATACTCGGATGTTATCCTGAGAAACAGTTTGGCCTAACCTTAAACTCCTCTTAACCGTATCTGGAAAAAACCCAAAGGTCCAAGCTATTGGGCCAGATAAATATTTATTATTTTTCTTGGACCCAAAAGGCCCAAAATAATAAATATTAATTATTTATTTTCTGGGCTTACATAAGTAACCCAATAAATAATTAATGAGCCCAAATGAACCATAATAATTAATCTTTAATTATTTATTTCTTGGGCCTATACAAATAACCCAATAAATAATTAAACATTAATTATTTCCCCTAGTTTAAGCCCAGGTAAATTTCTTAATTATTCATACTTGGACCTAGACCACTGAATAATTAATTAACCAAATAAACTAGATAATTAATTTCTCTCAACTCCTATTTTATTTATTTATTTATTTATTTTATTCCGATCCAATAATAAATTAGACTTCTTGAATAAAATAAAATAAAACAAAATAAAATAAAATCCTCTTCAAGCTGAGACCAATTCCTCAACCCAAAAATAGTTAGGACTTACGGGCTATCCAGAGGACCAAAAAGACACATCGCCTTGGTTGCTAAAATGACCAAAATACCCCTGCTATATAAATAGCTGTATTTTGCATTTTAAATATTTCCTAATATCACCATAAGGAAATATTGACCCCAAGGACAATGCTTTGCGTTAGCAAAGTCTCCGACCTACGGGTGAAATGACTAAAATACCCCTCTACACATCGCAGTACATTTAGAGAGGAAGAAGTGTACTAACACCCCCTAAATGACATCTACCATCCTTAGGCTTCTAGTCCAATGATCCACGACTTCTGGAGTGTTTCCGCTTTCCAAGGGAGCTACCCTAAAGCAAACATCAAAGTCATGTTTCCCGGGGCCCTGGATAATTTAGACCATTCGGACAACCACAAGGGGCGATATAGTGCGGAAACTATCTTGTATAAGTCTGTCTTAACTAACTAGTCACACATACCCAACATGCAAGTATATTGGCCCTATGATAGAACCTCAACTACGACAAATCAAAGTATATGCTTCCGGCTTCGCTAGACCACCAACTCATACTCAAGTCGTAGAGTACTAGTCCACGTTGTAGCGGTAGTAGTCTAGGTTTCTACCATATAGTACTTTGAGAAACCACTACTACGAGGTCCTGTTCTACGTATTCGAAATACGCTTATGTCATGAAGTGAGTGGACTACCCACGGCTAAAGGTAAGCCATTCCCCATTTGGAATTCATAACATAATAACCTAAACATGATGAGGTTCCCGAGTCTCATCAATAGGTTAAGAACAAATGTTTATGTGTTAAATAACCCGTGATCCATACCTTCTTGTGAAAGACCACCATTCACATGGATCACTTATTTAGACATAATGGGTGCTGTTCCAAACGAAAATCGTGCACAAACAAAAAGTAAATTCACAAACAATTTACGAAACTAAATTCTTTTATTAAATAATTCGATTTTACATCGAAACCTAGTCTAAGAGGGCATACAATCCAACAATCTTCCACTTGCACTCTAAGACTAGGTAAGTCCATAGGTGCCCACCCCTATGGCGTCTAAGTGTCTCTTGAAGACTCTCTCGGCCAAAGGCTTGGTGAATGGGTCTGCTAGATTGTTTTACGAGGTAATATGCTCCACCACGACTTCCAGTCTCTGGATGAAATCCCGGATCGGGTGGTACTTCCTCTCGATGTGTTTCCCCTTCTTGTGGTTCAGAGGCTCCTTAGATTGCGACACTTGCTCCGGTGTTGTCGCAATACATCACAACCGGCCTATCCATATGTGGTACGACTCCAAGTTTTGAAAGAAACTTCGGAGCAGGCTCGCTTCCTTGGACGCCTCCGAAGCTGCCACATACTCGGCTTCCATGGTTGAGTCGGCAATACAAGATTGCTTGATACTCCTCCATGAAATTGCTCCTCCGGACAAGGTGAAGACATATCCACTAGTGGATTTTCTCTCATCCTTATCCGCTCGGAAGTCCGAGTCCGTGTATCCTGTAGGAACCAAATCATCGACCTTGTAAACCGACATATAATCTCTCGTTCCCTTGAGGTACTTGAAAATATGCTTTACTGACTTGCCAATGAACCTTCCACGGGTTTGATCGATATCTGCTAACTAAGCCCACGGCAACGCGGATATCCGGCCTAGTACACGACATAGCGTACATGAGACTTCCCACGGTCGAAGCGTAGGGAATCCTACTCATTCTGTCCTTTTCTTCTTGAGACTTAGGACGAGTCCTTCGAAGAAATGACAACCCATGTACGCAAGGGATTAGAGCTCCCTTGCATGAGTCCATGTTGTACTTGGCCAGCATCTTGTCAATGTATGTCGCTTGGGATAATCCTAACATTCTCTGCTTCCTATTTCTAAGAAGCCTAATCCCGAGAATGTAGTTGGCTTCTCCCAAGTCCTTCATACTGAATTGACTAGACAACCAAACCTTTGTAGATGACAATGTCCCTACATCATTTCCAATGAGTAGAATGTCATCCACATACAGGACAAGAAAAACCACATTGATGCCTTCAAGTTTCCTGTACACGCATGGTTCATCTTCGTTTTGAATAAAACCATAAGACTTTACAGTCTCATCAAAACGAATGTTCCATGCTCTTGATGCCTGCTTAAGTCCATAAATGGACTTCTTAAGCTTGCAAACCATGTGTTCCTGGCCTTCAGCAATGAAGCCTTCCGGTTGGGACATATAGATGTCTTCGCTAAGATGGCCATTCAAGAATGCCGTCTTGACATCCATTTGCCATATCTCGTAGTCATAGTGACAAGCGATGGCAAGGAGGATGCGAATGGATTTAAGCATGGCTACTGTGGAAAAGGTTTCCTCATAGTCGATACCTTCTTTCTGAGTATACCCTTTCACCACAAGCCTAGCTTTGAAGGTTTCCACCTTCCCATCCACTCCTCTCTTCCTCTTGTATACCCACTTGCACCCAATGGGTTTTATCCCTTCAAGTGAAGCTACAAGATCCCAAACCTGATTGAGGTACATAGACTCAATCTCGGCTTTCATTGCTTCATGCCACAGATTTGCATCGGCATCAGCAATAGCCTCCTCGTATCTAGCGGGGTCTTGTTCCTGATGGTCGGAAACCAACTCAAAGGCTTCTCCAGTCCATCTATCCGGAACCCTAGACACTCTTCCACTACGACGAGGCTCCATTTGTACAGGCTCTTGAGGTCGTGCCTCTTCTTGTTCCAAAATCGGGTCAGTAGAAGTTGATTCCATAGATAACTTCTCCTGCAGTTCCAACCTCATTGAACCTTTAGTGGAAGTACTTTGATCATCTTCCAAGCATCTAGCATTGGTGCTTGACTAGTACCTTCTACTCCTTAGGATGATAAAAGTAGCCTCCTTTTGTCCCTTTTGGATACCCAACAAAATAGCATAATTCGATCTTGGTTCCAACTTGTCTCCCTTGATCGGTACATAAGCTGGACACCCCTAAATCCCGAGATGATTCGGACTTGGCTGTACGCCCGGTCCACATCTCATAGGGAGTCCTAGGTGCCGACTTGGAAGGCACCAAGTTCGAGAATATATACCGTTGTTTCCGGGGCATATCCCCGAAGGATATCTGGAAGAGTAGCATGAGACATCATGCTTCGGACCATTTCTATCAACGTCCTTTTCCTTCTCTCAGCTACTCCGTTCTGCTGGGGGTTCCGACGCGAGAGGCTGGGATACTATCCCATGATGTACCATGTAGTCCTTGAATTCACCTAGGAGGTACTCTCCACCACGATCCGATCGTAAGGTTTTGATTAATTTACTTGTTCGACGCTCCACTTCAGCCTTAAACTCTTTGAACTTGTCAAAAGAGTCAGACTTGCGTCTCATCAGGTAAATGTAACCATACCTCGTACAATCATCCGTGAACGTGATGAAGTACTCAAAACCTCCCCTAGCTGGTGTAGACAATGGACCACACACATCAGTGTGAACAAGACTCAACACCTCCTTGGCTCTATCCGCCTTTGGTGTAAAAGACCTTTTGGTCATTTTTCCCATCAGGCAGGATTCACACTAAGGCCAACTTTCCAATCTCAATGAGCCCAAAGGCCCATCATGGATTAGCCTCTGAATCCTGGTTGAGCTAATATGACCCAACCTCAGGTGCCAAAGGTATGAATCATTGATATTGGTCTTTCTCTTCTTAGTTAAAGGTTCAAACTGAGCGTTATTTGATTGGTTGTTAATAGGGTTTAAAAAGAACAAATTTCCATACATGTGCCCAGTACATAAAATTTCTCCATCTCTACTGATAGAAATACCAAAATGGAAAGATACAGAATATCCTTGATTAATAAGTTTTGCAACTGAAATCAAATTCTGACGAAAACCAGGTACATATAAAATGTCTTTTAAAACCACTATCTTATTACAATAAAAAATAAGATCCAGCTCTCCCACTGCAAGGGCCCAGACTTATGCTCCATTACCCACTCGAAGCCCATGTTCGCCCTTCTTGAGTCTTCTTATCTTCCTAAACCCCTGCAAGGAGTTACAGATATGATCAGTGGCTCCTGAATCAACAATCCAAGTGGAAGTTGATCCTACCATTGATATGGACTCTAGATAGTAAACATTACCTGTGGGGTTTTTCTTGGCTCGAAGATCTAGACACTCTTTTTCCAGTGTCCCTTCTTTCCACACTTGAAGCACTTGCCCTTTGGTTTGTCCTTGGGCTGGTTCTTGGGCTCGAGTCTCTGCATTCCCCTTCTTCCTCTTGAATTTTCTGGGCTTAGGCCCAGTTCTTGAAGAAGAGGCCTTAGCAATCATGGCCTTAGACTGTGGCTTCATGACCTTCTCCACCATCTGGAGCTCCTTCATCAGTTCAGTCAAACTCATGTTCAACTTGTTCATATTATAGTTTAACTTGAACTGAGTGAAAGAGCCCGGTAGAGATTCGAGAACCATGTCCACTTGGCTCTCGGGGTCAATGACAGCCCCTAAGATTTCTGCCTCCTCGAAAGCAGCAATCATCTTGAGCATATGCTCTTGGACTGATGCTCCCTCAGCCATCTTAGTGTTTACAATTGTTCGAAGAGCTTCCTGCCTTGTGGGTCGGCTCTTGTCCGCGAACATAGTTGCCAACGATTGACTTATGTCATATGCAGAAGCCATGTGCTCATGTTTTGACTGGAGCACATTAGACATGGAAGCTAACATATAGCAACGTGCCATTTCGTCAGCTTTCTTCCATGCCTTTTCAGCCTCTCGCTCTTCAGCGGTGGAACCTTCCCCGATAACATGGCAGATTTCGTAAAGGACATACTTATACTCCTCGGCTGTGAGTATTATGTCCAGGTTTCTTTTCCAGTCCACATAGTTTGGACCCGTTAACTTATTCTCCTTGAGAATAACGGCCAATGGACTAAAAGAACCTCCCACCATTTCTGAAAATCGAAAATAAAAGAAAGAAATTAGTTTGTGAAAACAAAATGAAATTTGTGCACTGAAAATAATTTGGCTCTTAGGAAAACTGACATAGCTTCTTGGGAAGATTAACAGTTTCCTAAGCTAAGTGTATTAACCACCACAAATTAATTTCCCTTCTAGGTAATGGTCTAGAGAATAACTCAATCGTGGGATGGCCGTTTCCTCTCATTTCCTATGGACATACCTCGCACTATAACCTCCAACGTGGGCTGGCCGATCATAGTACGTGCCCCGGGTTATTAATTACATCATTCCATTAGATCTAGATCCTTGTGGTATCCCCATCCTATACGGGTTCACTCCCAGGGTGACGCGAGGGGATCCACGATCTCTAATGAGGACCGTGATGGAAGCCGTGGGGCCGTTGGAACCCCTCTCCCACTTAGTCTTTTAAAATAAAGGTTTTCTGGAAAATATCCTTTTGAAAATTCCATTAAGTTTTTCTTAACTCAAAAATGAAATATCTAAGTCCAATAAAATCTCTATGTCAAGGCTTATATCCTTTGAGAGATTATTTTATATAAGTTAAAACTTAATGATTTCAAAAATTTTCCAATTAAAACTTTCTAGAGACTTTGGTCTCAAGTTTATTTGACAAAATCATTTTTCTAGTCCAAAACAAAACAAAATGGCTCTCTATTTTAATTTACAAAAATATCTAAATCCAATATATTTTCTATGTTAAGGATTAAATCCTTTGAGAAATTATTTAAGGATTAATTTTTGTACCAATTAAAATAACCATTTAGTTTTTAAAGAAAAATATTTTTTTCTTGCCAAAACAAAAGGTTCCCAAAGACTTTGGTCTTTGAGAAAAGCACACATAGGTACATAAAAAAAATAGCATGCTAGAAACCAATAAACGTTTTCATGCTTTTCTATTTTTTAAACCTAAGTGCCCAAATAATAGAATTAAACACATTAATTAATTAATTAATGATCTTGTTTAATCATAAAATCCCTTACTAATATTTTTCATGCAAATATATTCCAAGAATATAAATATTGCAAAAATATTAACTTCGCCTGGTATGGGACCCAAAACGAAAAAGGAAAAAAAATAAAAAAAATTGCAGAAAAAACTCTGGCGGTCCACTGCACCGCGCCGCACCGGATCCACGCCCGCGTGGCCTGCGGTCCACCGCGCCCCCCGGTGCACCAGCCGCACCAGATCAAACGCTGCCTCAACCCGCCAAGCCGCGACCCGCCCGCCCGAGTGCCCCGCGCCCGCGTCCGGTTCTCCTCTGCTGCCGACCCGCGAACTCGCCCGATTACCCACGCGCCAATTGAATTTCAATTGCAACATCAAATTGATTCGGCTTCAATTCACATGCAATTGGATCGGCTTCGCGGCTCCAGCAGCACGGCTCCACTCACAGATCTTGCGGCTCGGCTCGGAGGCTCGGCGGCTTATGAACAGTTTTCTTCTTCTTCGTTTTTCACCCGCGCGAATTTTTTCACAGAAGATTTTTCCTTCGATTTCTTTCTTATTTCTTTGGCTTCTTTGGACATTTTTACTTACAAAAAACATCCAAAACAAAAACACAACCGCCTATACCCATTTAAATTGGGTTTACACGATTAAAACATCAAAGCAAAAAAAAAAAAATTACAGAGATGCCTATGCTTCCACTGTGAAGCTTACAAATCCACCTATCCCACACCAAAACAGCGAAGGGTCACAGGTATAATCATCTTCTCCATTTTATTAACTACCATGCTCCCTATATTGATCAAAACCAATGGCTCTGATACCACTTTGATGGAAAATGCAGAAACAGGGGAGCCATGGACGAAAAAAAAAACAGAGAAAAAAAAATTAAACGCGAGCCATAAAGGCCATGCGGAACCGTGAAGATCATACCTTTGCGCTTCTTAACCCTTCTAGGTTGAGTAAGAGCGGATTGAACGGCTGGAATCGCCTCGCTTTGTCCACTTGAAAGAACTTCCGGTTGAACACCCGCTAGCCTTCTACTCCGCCTTGTTTGCATTAACGCTTAGCTCTCCAGCTCTCGGGATATTCCTCAGCCTAACCTCTAGTTGGTGAACACTATGGTGAAGAGGAAGGATCTCAATTCTCCTTGGTTTGCTCGCTATTGGTTAGCAAAGAACAAGGGAAAAACAAGAAGAATGAGAGAGACCTTGAGAGAGAGAGACCCACGTGAGTGTGTGGCTTGGGAAAGGAAAAATTAGAGTTTTTTCTTTTCAAAGAGTTGTTTATATTTTAGCCTAAACTAGGTCTCTCAATCTCTGATAAACATCTCCTCGAGATTTCAAAATACCCGGATGTTATCCTGAGAAACAGTTTGGCCTAACCTTAAACTCCTCTTAACCGTATCTGGAAAAAACCCTAAGGTCCAAGCTATTGGGCCAGATAAATATTTATTATTTTTCTTGGACCCAAAAGGCCCAAAATAATAAATATTAATTATTTATTTTCTGGGCTTATATAAGTAACCCAATAAATAATTAATGAGTCCAAATGAACTATAATAATAATCTTTAATTATTTATTTCTTGGGCCTACATAAATAACCCAATAAATAATTAAACATTAATTATTTCCCCTAATTTAAGCCCAGGTTAATTTCTTAATTATTCATACTGGACTTAGGCCCTGAATAATTAATTAACCAAATAAACTAGATAATTAATTTCTCTCAACTCCTATTTTATTTATTTTATTCCAGTCCAATAATAAATTATACTTCCTGAATAAAATAAAATAAAAAAAAATAAAATAAAATCCTCTTCAACTGAGACCAATTTCTCAACCCAAAAATAGTTAGGACTTACGGGCTATCCCGAGGACCAAAAAGACACATCGCCTTGGCTGCTAAAATGACCAAAATACCCCTGCTATATAAATAGCTGTATTTTACATTTTAAATATTTCCTAATATCACCATAAGGAAATATTGACCCCAAGGACAATGCTACGTTAGCAAAGTCTCCGACCTATAGGTGAAATGACTAAAATACCCCTCTACACATCACCGTACATTTAGAGAGGAAGAAGTGTACTAACACCCCCCTAAATGACATCTACCATCCTTAGGCTTCTAGTCCAATGATCTACGACTTCCTGGAGTGTTTCCGCTTTCCAAGGGAGATACCCTAAAGCAAACATCCAAGTCATGTTTCCTAGGGCCCTGGATAATTTAGACCATTCGGACAACCACATGGGGCGATATAGTGCAGAAACTATCTTGTATAAGTCTGTCTTAACTAACTAGTCACACATACCCAACATGCAAGTATATTGGCCCTATGATAGAACCTCAACTACAGCAAATCAAAGTATATGCTTCCAGTTCGCTAGACCACCAACTCATACTCAAGTCGTAGAGTACTAGTCCACGCTGTAGCGGTAGTAGTCTAGGTTTCTACCATATAGTACTTTGAGAAACCACTACTACAGGTCCTGTTCTACGTATTCGAAATACGCTCATGTCATGAAGTGAGTGGACTACCCACTGGCTAAATGTAAGCCATTCTCCATTTGGAATTCATAACATAATAACCTAAACATGATGAGGTTCCCAGTCTCATCAATAGGTTAAGAACAAATGTTTATGTGTTAAATAACCCGTGATCCATACCTTGCTGTGAAAGACCACCATTCACATGGATCACTTATTCAGACACAATGGGTCTGTTCCAAACGAAAATCGTGCACAAACAAAAAGTAAATTCACAAACAATTTCTGAAACTAAATTCTTTTATTAAATAATTCGATTTTACATCAGAAACCTAGTCTAAGAGGGCATAAAATCCAACATATCTGCTTAGTTTTCACTTTATTTATAGATCTGATCTTACCTTTTAAGAAGATAAGAAATCTTATCAAGATCTTATTTGGATTGTCCTTGCAAAAACTCTCTTGTTAAAAAGTCAAGAACAACATTAGATTCTCCTTTAATAAATTCAATGTCAAAATCAAAGCTTGAAAGTACTTGCCATTTGGCAAAAATTTGTTTGGTAACAAGGTTTTTTGCTTCTTTTTGTAAAACATCTTTTGCTACTTTACAATCAATATGAAGAAAAAATTTTTTTTGTTAATCAAATCATCTTGAAATTTAGACATGCGTAAAACAATAGAAAGAATTTCCTTTTTGATAGTACTGTAATTCTTTTGGCTGGATAGCCAGATACCAAAATGATACCTGACTAATTGCTCAGTAGAAGACTTAGATTTCTTTTGCTTTAGAATACCTCCATAACCAAGTTTAGAGGCATCAGTTTCCACAATCAGAAAAGCATTAGGATCTGGAATACAATGACAAGGGAGTTTTTTGACAATTTTCCTAATTTTCTAAACAGTTTGGGTATGTTCTGTACACCCAAGCAACTAAATTTTTTTGAAGTCTCTGATATAAGGGTTCACAAATTTGTTTTAGATTAGCATTGGAATCAGAAATATAGTTCAAACATCCCAGAAATCTTTGCAACATGGTTTTATCCTTAATTTCATCAGGGAAATTATCAGTAAATTCTATTACTCTACAAATGGGTTTATACATGCCTTGATGAAGTTCATGGCCTAAAAATCAGATTTGGGTTTGTCAAAGTTTGACTTTTATGGCACTCACTACCTGCCCATTTTTCATGATAATTTCACGAAAAAGAGAAAGGTGTTTAAAATGCTAATTGAGGAATTGACTAAAGGCTAAGACATCATCAATATAAACTATGGTAAAGTTGGTATAAGGAGTAAAGATGTCATTCATAACTTTTTGGAATTCACTGGGAGCATTCTTAAGATTAAAAGGCATCACATTCCATTTGTATTAGCCAAAAGGGACATTAAAAGTAGCTTTGTATCTATCTTCTTCTTGAATCTGGATCTACCAAAAACCTAATTTCATATCAAATTTACTATAAATTACTGCATTACAAGTGCGTTTGAGTAGATCACGTTTATTAAGAATTGGGTATCTGATTTATTTTAAAGCTTTTTTAAGGGGTTTATAATTAATCACTAATCGGGGAGCACCTCTTTCTTTTTCAGCATTATTATTTACATAAAATGCAGCACAAGACCAAGGAGAACGAGATTCGTGAATGATTCCTTTAGTCAATAGTCCAAAAATTTCCTGCTTACAATATTCGAGAAGTTCTTGATTCATTTCAATAGGTCTGGCTTTAGTGACTATCACACTTTCATTAAAGTTATCTATGTAGGGTAGACTTACTACATGCTTTTTCCTATTCAAGAAGGTTGTTGGTATTTTAGAACGGATGTAATTCTCTATATCTTTTCGTACATATTCAATCTTATCCTAAACTTCATGTGCTTTCAACTATTCTTGGATTCTCTTATATTTCACATCTTCTTTTAAAAAGTTGATTTGGTTTTGTCAGAGAATTATTTTCTTTTTTAAAGTATTGATGTCTTAACTTTATGGGCTTAAAAGAAAAGAAAATGTGACTCGGATAGATCCTATGTTAGTATGGACTCCATGTTGGTCTACTTTAAAAGGATAGATTTGAGTTAAAAAATGTGATACGAGGATTATTTCCTCATTGAGATCTTTAATAAGAATAAATGAATTAACAAAGCACAACTGATTACTGCAAATATGGGCATTTGAAAATTTATAACTAATTTGGAGCTAACTTCCAGAGGTAGAATATAATTTCGTAGGTATTTTTTTCATAATACTTAGTAGGAATTAATCCTTCTTGAATACAATTTTGATCGGCACCAAGAGTCAAGTAAAGCTGTTGTTTTGATTACAAAATCATCTATTTTAAGAATTATGGGGATATACCATTTTTGAAAAGTGGTTTTAGAAATAGCAGAAATATAGTCGTCCTTTTGATTTTCTTCTACTGAAAAAGTATTATTATCTAAGGTATCATCTAAAAGTGGTTTTTCCATTTTTAAGTGTAGATGATCAATATTGATATTATTTATATCAGTAATTCTTTTGTTCATTTTGTTCTTTCAAACTTTTTACTTCTTATTTTAGAATATTAGTTTTGGCATATAAATCTTGTAAAGAAATTGTTATTTCTTCTTTGTCTTTTTGTTTAAATCTATCAAAAGCTTCTTTTAGATTATAAGGTTCTACTTACTGTTTAGGATTTAAAATCATATCTTTTACTTTTACGTAAATATTCTCGTTTTACATTTTCATCTTGAATATGATCTAAGAGTTCAAAAAAGAGTTCTTTATTAGCTTTTGTAATAACATTAATTTTATTAAAATTAATCATATTAATTTCTCCTATTAAGCAAGTACATATTCCAGTACATCCACTAGAAGAGGTTTCACTTAATGATTCATTATCAGAGGAATTTTCTTGAATTTCAAAGATTTCTTCAATGCTATTGTTAGATGTATTAGAGGATTCTAATTCATCAGGAATAGCTTCGACCTGATTTAAAATGTCTTTACTTAAAGAGAGTTCACTAACTTTCTTTTTCTGTTTTTGTTTGCATTCATCAGCTTTATGTCCTCTTTTTTTTTTTTTTTGGAAAAAACAACATTTGATTCGATCCTTATCTTTCTCGGTTTTAGATTGCTTCATTCTTTTAGAACTATTATAAAACTTATCTTTTGGATTTTTTTATAGAGGTTTTCCTTTTTTATTTAAATTTCTTTTTTAATTCTTTAGAAGGTGGTTTTAGGAGAGCATCACCAAAAATCTCACAAAAATTTCCTAATTCTTTCTTAGAATTTTTATGATAAGATTCCATTTGGACTTTAAGTTTTAAATTAGTACAAATATCTGCTCCTACTTGATTTACATAATTAATTAATTGACCATAAGATAAGGTTTCATAAGGAACTGCATTACCCCAATCTAATTTATGTTTTTGTCTTACTTTGTCAGCAAATAAAGGATGTAAACAAAAAATAAATCTTTCTTTCCAAAATGCATGATGACAGTCAGATTAAAGCATTACTTTTTGTAAAAACATATCTTTGTACCGTAAAAAATCATGTAATTTAGGACAAGTTAAATTGGTGAGGATTCCAGAACTGCGGTTAGCTAGTTGTTGAGGATTTCATACAAAATGTTGAGTTATTGTAAATATCAAAGTATTTAAACAACTGAATATTTGTTCATGTGTGGTTACTGGCTGACCGAAAGTATCTAAAGAGGTTTTGGATTGAATTTTGGAACCATTCATAATTTCAGGTCGTTGGTTTTCAGTTAGGTAGTTATGCCACCACCAAAAAAGGATTGCAGTAAAGCTAGTGGTCAAGATATGAAGAATGGAAAGATCAGAATTAGAAGCATTATGACATTTAATGGTAGTAATAGCCATAGCTATTTCTTGAATGACATTGAGGATTTGATTTTCAAACATGCCATTAATATTCCATTCGGTAATATCGTGACTAGAAAAGGTGACACGAGTATCAAAATGCCGTTCTTCAAATTGTACATTTGGAAAAGAAGGTCGGGGATAATAGTTATGACTGTAGGGATTTGCAAATCACTTATGAATAGGTTTTTTTGTTTTGGAAGTTAATTTATTAAGCTTTTCTGGAAGGGGGTCTTGAACAGCTTGAATACGTACTTTAGAAGAGGTTTTAGGAACCTCTTTGGTATTAGGTATTTTAGTTTTTTATTTAAATCTTGTAAGATATCTAAATGAGCATAATCTATCTTAAAATTGTCTTTTGATAATTTTATAGATTTATCTTCATATAAAATTGGTTTTAAAATGGGGTTAGTTTCTACAGCTTGTTTTAGATCATATTGTTTTAACCTAGGTATTTCCCTAACAATGGAGTTGTGATCTAATTGGTCGACCTTTTGGGCAATAGTTATTAGTGTTTGATTTGTATAATTATTTTGCTGAATTACTTAGTTTAAATATTTATTAGTTACATCACATTGTTTATCTAGATTTTCTATTTTGAACGGAGAGGTTGTAAGCCAATTGGAATTTTTATTTCTTCTGGGGGAGGAAGTATAGATTCTTTTACTTCATTCTTAGCAGTATACCATTTTTTTGCTATCATATTTATGGATTCTAATTGATTGTACTTTCTTGAATATTCATACCAATAAAAAAAAATCTAAATTTTTTCTAAATTTTTTAAGATCCGAATAATATTTAACTCTTAATCTAGTTCTTTCTGTAGGTTGTACAGTTTCAAAATACTAATCAAATTTTAATTTATTATAGGGTCTTTTCCATAACTGTTTTAAACATATTTTATGTAATTCAAATTCATCATTGAAAGAAATTGTCATTAAAGTTTCAGGCATTTGCATGTCAGATTTTGTTGGGATTGAGGATTTTACACTAACATTATCTTCATAATTAACTTTAGGAATTTCTCCTGAAAAATCAACACTATTTAGCTGACGGGTACTATAAGTTCTAAAAAGAGGTCTTTGAGAAGAAGAAGCAAAATAAGCAACAGAGAATGATTTTCTGCTGAATTCTAGTTCAATAGTTTCAGAAGAGGATTCTGTGATCCGATCTATTTTATTAGATTCATATTGTTTTTTAGGGTTGGTGATATGTTCAAAATTCCATTTGTATCATGAAGAACATCATCCCATTTAAGAAGATGAGGAACAAAAGTGTTTGACTTTTCAAAATTTGTTTCTAATAAACAGGTTTCTCTAGGATTTCCTAAATGACTTTTTGCTTTACGATTGATGGCAGTTTTCATTACTTTGTAATAAACATGGTAAATAAGTCCAACAAATTTGGATTCAAGTTCAAATTCTAAATTCTTTGTTTGGATATTCGGTGTTAAAGTTTTCAAAATATGAAGATCTGAAAGATCCACAGTGAAATTGGGATAATGATTAAAATAAACAGGGCCATTAGCCCAGCTAGAAGACTATTATTAAAATCTAAATGTCGATTATCTCTTAATAATAAACATATAGGAGCATTTATTCCTAATCAGTATAATGGTTTAACAACAACTTGTACTAAGCCAATATGCAAATATTTATATTTATTTTTTCGGTGGTGTTCTAAGGTTTCAGAATTAAATAACTAAATAGTCCCGTAAGGTTTATTAATAGGAATTGTTTTTCGGTGGTTTTAATATTGTAATTTTGTACTAAATCAAAATTTTATTTTTCATAAATTTTATCAAACATTTTAGTTGGCATTTTCCAATTCATTAATTTGGATTTAGTTTGATCTAATTTAGAACTGATTTCTAAGTCATTGATAGTTTCTATATCAATAATTATACAAATCAAATGCTAATCACTGTGGCACAAAAGGTCGAACAATTAGATCACAACTCTACTGTTAGGGAAATAGCTAGGTTAAAACAATATGATTCAAAACAAGTTGTAGAAACAAACCCTATTTTAAAACTAATTTTCTATGAAGATAAATCTATAAAATTATCAAAAGACAATGTAATACCCCATATTAAACCACCATTAGTATGTGGGGAAAGTCATGCATGTCATAGCATTTCTATTATATTGCATTTGGTAAATTGAATTATTTTCATGAAAATATGAGTTTCACGAGTTTGTTGTTTCATGAATTAAATTGTTCTTCAAGCGGTTGTATTATTTGAGTTAGTTGAGTTTTATTTTATTGAGGAGAATTCATTAGGAAGAGGATGAAGTAAATGAGTAGGAATTAAGGAAATTTAATTAGGGGAAAATTTATATAAGAATTGTTGTGGATTAGTGAATAAAAGCTTAGTGTTTAATCCTTGATGGGCTTGAGTTTGAATCCTAGCTACTTCAAATCTTCTCTTTTCTTTTCTTTCTTTCTAAACCTTGGCCGAAATACACCTAGGGTAGCCGCCACCTTGGAGCCAATTTTCTAAAATTTAGGAGTGTGATCTTGGGGATTATTTTATAAAATATTTGAAAATAAATTAAAATTTTATTTCTAATATCTTATCATAAACTTTTAGAAAAATTTAAGTATTATATTAATCTGGATTTTTAAAAGCTATATCTAAGTAATTTATTAAGAGATAAAATATATGAATATACATCTTGTTTTAATGTGGTAGCCGCCACACCTTAAGGAGATAAGTCTCCACATTTTAATTCTCCTCAAATAAATTTTAAAAAGGGAATAAAATGATAAAAGCTATATTTTAAATGAAGTATGTATCTCTTGGATAAGGATTTTCGAAAATTTGGGGGAAAAAGGAAGAAGGATTTCGGTAGCTTCAAGGGAGAGGGAAACCAGAATTTTATCATGTAAAAATAATTATTTAATAGCCATTTAAATTACTCAAATTAATATAGGGGATAAATTAAATTATTGCTTAAATAAATAACCTAATTCCCTCCTATATTTTTTTGGAAAATTCCCTCAAAGCTGCCGCCTCACACTAGAGCAATTGTAGCTCAACTAAAACTCCCCAAAACCTAGCTAGGGTTGTCTAAGAAAACCTTAACCAACTAGGACTTTGTTTTAGCAACAAAAAAAAAAAAAAAATACTAGAATTTCCTCTCCAATTCCTCCAAAATTTTGGCCACAATCAGCTCTATTCTGCATGAAATTTCCAGCAAAAAACCTACACAAAAACCTCTCTAATTATCGAGCAAAATACAACTACACGAAGGCTCACTTTTCCTCTCTTATTTTTGCCACTATAGAGACCAAAACCAACCAGATTTTTTCTCTCATTCTGTCTAAATTTTTGGCCATCATAAGCATAAAAAACACAGCAACAATAACCCCTAACCTACTGTCCAGTTTTGGCACCCATAGAAGAACCAAAACTGTCTAACTTTTCTCTTGTGATCAAGAGTCCATAGCAAGGTAGAACTTCTCCAAACACCTAAACACCAAACCCTAGACTTTTCTGTCCAGCAAATCATGAAATTCCCTACCTTCTCAGCCCCTCAAACTCATGAAAAAATCAGCATTCAACCTGCACAAAAATTCATTAGGAAGAGGATTGAAACGTTAGCTAAACATGATGAATTATATTGTGTTTTGATACTTGGGTTGGAAACGTAGATGTTTTACTTTCTAAACGAGTTTATCAAATTTTAACTATTCAAAATAAAAAATGATTTCTTACACTATCACTAAACGATTTGGAAATGCTATTACGAAAAACTACATTTTTCAATCAAGCTAATCAAAGACTTTTGAAAAAGGAAAAAATGATTCTGTCCCTAAATAGGGAGCATTGAGTACTCAACGGGGGTTGGCTAGTACTACCTGTTTTGAAGAGCAAGAGTGAGTCTTCTGGTAGGAGGCTACCTCCAAAAGATGAACTCAACTTGGAGAGGCGACAATACTATATAGTCAGGCCGTCCGAGCTAGCATATTAGTCCATGTGGACATTATTGATCCGAATTGGACAACCGGAGAGTTGGGTGTAGAGATAGAAGAGTATCTCACCTAGTGGGAGGATCCCCCACTGACCATTGTTGAAAGAATACATTGAGATGCTATCATGGTGATACCTATGATATGTATTATGATATTATTATTTAGATTATTTGCTAATGGCCTAATGAATTATGAATATGATGAAACGATGATTTCTTGTGAACTATGTTGGATTCATTGAGCAAGGCTTTTTTGTATAACTGTTATTGATGAAATTGGCTTGCAACACAATTTTGTGATTTTTATAAATCTGCATGCATGAAGTAGTTATAATTGACACTTGTACACACGCGACTTGCTGAGATGCCAATCTCACACCTTTTATATCATGATTTCAGAGGAGTACTTATATTGAGCAGGTTGAAGGAATAAGCGATTATCACCATTTATTTATTTTATTTTTAACTTGTATTTCTTCCAAGAGATGTTTGCTAGTTTTGATCTCTCGGATTTGTATAAGTATTTTTCTCTCGATGTAATTAGAGTATTTTGTTATTTTATTTAGTTGGGTTTTTCCCAATTATTTATTATTTGCACCTCGTTATAAAGACCCCTGGTCCTTTGAATGGGGTGACATCCTGCCCTATCTGGGTACGAAGGTAGTGGGGTGTTACAAGTCGTATCAGAGCCTAGGTTTAGGCAAATGATATTATTAGGTAGTACCTAAAACCTTAGGAATTGAAGTTCATTGAATAGTGTTTGAACTTTAGGGAGTGAGATTAGGTTCTAATTTCTTTATGTTTTTATTATAGGATGACTAGAAGATCTGCAGCTGTAACCCGAGATTGGCCATTTATGTGTGGTCTCGCGAGTGGTAGAGCATCTAGCCCTATACCTATACCGAATTCCTCATCATCTGAGTCAGATACAGAGCTTGAGGGTGGATGGATCCCCAGTGAGGATGAGATCGACCATGAGCAGCCTATAATAGAAGACTTAGGCATAGAGGAAGGACTCGAAGATCCAGCACCGGAGATATTTGTACTTAAGTGGAATGGGGGCTTGGCAGAATATGAAGGTGATGATGAGGCGGAGATCGAAGGTGGAAGAGCGATTGGGTAGTACCTAAAACCTTAGGAATTAAAGTTCATTGAATAGTTTTTGAACTTTAGGGAGTGAGATTAGGTTCTAATTTCTTTATGTTTCTATTATAGGATGACTAGAAGATCTGCAGCTGTAACCCGAGATTGGCCATTTATGTGTGGTCTCGCGAGTGGTAGAGCATCTAGCCCTATACCTATACCGGATTCCTCATCATCTGAGTCAGAGACAGAGCTTGAGGGTGGATGGATCCCCAGTGAGGATGAGATCGACCATGAGCAGCCTATAATAGAAGACTTAGGCATAGAGGAAGGACTCGAAGTTCCAACACCGGAGATATTTGCACTTAAGTGGAATGGGGGCTTGGCAGAATATGAAGGTGATGATGAGGCGGAGATCGGAGGTGGAGGAGCGATTGAGGATAAAAGTGAGGATGAGTTGGGAGGACATGGGGTCGAGGGAGAAATAGGAGAGCTTGAGGTAGAGGTGATTGAGGATGAGGAAAGAGTAGATACACCTGCGACTGCCTCTATAGAAGAAGGAACCCCGACGTTACTGGGAAGTGAGTCTTATAAGTCGGAGTCTGGGAGACCTAAGAGTGCACTGATGCTGGCTATGGAGAAACTGAGGGATGAGGAGTTGAGAGCTAAGCTAAGGGGTGGAGACTCTGGAGAGTTCATGCTGGGGCGGCCTAAGAAGAAGCATAGATCCTTTGGCTTTGCAAGAGATTGCGATGTAGATTGCAACATAGATCATGACAATGATAGTGTGGGATGGCTAGTAGAACCTCCTTTAAAGACTTTCAAGGATTCTAGCCACTCTAGTGATGCATAGAATTTTAGGACCACTAGTGCTAATTGTTTATTTTGAGACGTTTGTTTATTTATTTGATTCAAAATTTATTCTTTATTTTGAATTTCGTTTAGCCAGAATAAAAAAGGGAAACCTAGTGGGAACTATCTTATTTTGTGCCAATTTGGAATTGGTTAATAAAAATGTGATTTATTTGATTTCTCTGCTTGGAGCATTATTTGCAAAATTTATTTCCCGATACATTGCAAGTTATTTCAAAATCTATAAGTTGAACCATTGCTATGAACTTCCCCTTACTAAGGCTGGTATTGGGTGCAAGTAGATGGCACCAAGGTGTAGGACTATTATGCGACAAAAAACCGTTTGGGAGAATGAGTCATCTACTCCTGCATTCGAGCAGATGCGTCGGTCCACCCCAGAAGTGAAAGGGGAACCTGAGCAAGAGTGGGAACTGACATCTGGATGATCCCGAGAGGTGACCATGGGGCAGACCTTTGACAAGATGGCTGCCATTCTTCAGAACTTAATGGAGAAAGTGGATAAGGTGGATAGGAAGGCGCCTAAGGGTGAGGATGAGGCCCTACAACAATTCTTGAAGTTCCAACCTTCGATGTTTCAAGGAGAAGTGGAGCAAGATGAAAAGGCAAAGCAGTGGATTAAACAAATAGAGGATATCTTCACAACTCTTTAGTACTCTGAGAAGAGGAGAGTGAAGTTTGCTGCATTTAGGCTGAGTGGACCTGCCCGAGCTCGGTGGCAGAGAGTCCAGAAGGACTAGGAGAGAAAGGATAGTGACTGGACATGGGAGAAATTTGTGGAGGCATTCCGAGCGAAGTATATATTGTGATGGATAGCGGAGAAGAGGGAGGATGAATTCCAGACTCTCAAGCAAGGAGGAATGACCATGGCTCAATATGCTGCACGGTTTACCCAGTTGTCCAAGTACTGCAAGTGTTTGGAAGATACCGAGCAGAAGCGGACACGTCAATTTGTGAAGGGTCTCAAGTAGGATTTGAGGAGGGCACTGGCACCATCTCCTCTGGTGACATATACGGCCATGGTAGATGCAGCAACTCGAATAGAAAATGAGGATAGGAACCGGCTGATGAACCGGCCATTCTAGCCGAGCCGACCACCAATAAGTCCCCTAGCTCACAAGCGACCCGCTGGCCCGATACAGTGGGAAAATAAGGGAAAGCAGGCCAACACAGTACTACCAGGTCCTATGTTGAGTGCACTGATGTGTTGAAATTGCGGAGGGGTCATACCAAACGAGATTGCTGGTCAAGGGGAGTGATGAAGAGATGTTTCAACTGTGGTGACACGAACTACCTGAGGAATAACTGCTCAAGACCACTCAGAATGGGGTAAGGAGCCGCAACTCAACCAGCTGGGGCAACCAGAGGAGCACCTGTTGGGACGATTGGAGGAGAAGGCCAAAAGCCTCAAGTGAAAGCCAAGGTCTTCGCGCTAAACTGGGAAGAGGTTAGAGTTGAATGAACGGTAGTTGAAGGTACGCTTTCTATGCAAGATCACTCTATTTCTATTTTAATAGACTTTGGATCGACTCATTCATATGTGAACGATAAGTGCATGCCATTTGAGTTGGGACGAAGTAGAGTTATCTTATACCATACTAGTGAGTACACCTTTGGGGAGGTAGAGAGATGCGAATAAGGTAGTTCAAGGGTGCGATGTTATGGTTGGAAAAGAGATTTGGAAGGCGAATCTCATAATTCTACCCATCAACGACTAGGACCTGATTCTAGGTATGGACTGGTTAGCAAAGCATGAAGCAAGAGTGGATTGCAAGGCAAAGTCAGTGCAGTTTATTAAACCCGGATGCGATGTATTAGAGTTTAGCGGGAGGAAGGTGAGGAAGTTGAAATTCTTGATAGCAGGAGCAAAGAAACTTTTCAGTAAACCATTTTATTTTAATTGAAGGTGAAAAATATTCGTAATTGCAACCCAAATAGCAACTTTTCAGTAAACATCACATTTGAGTTGCAAGTGCACTTCAGTTTGGCAAACTATTTTATGAAAGGACTTACTTGATCTCTTGATCTCACGAATAAAATAATCTTCCAAGTCTTGTTAAAGGCAACATAGCCCTGTCTGGGGTAAACATAGAGCATATGTCACTATTGGTGCACAACAAGGCAACAAAACTACATAGACACAATTAACTCCCAACTCGAAATATACATGTCCACCTAAACTATAACAACACTCAAATATAATAACAATGGTTTAGGAGTTCCAAAAATAATTAATATAAAATATTCTAGAGTTTAATATTAATATTAGTATAAGAATACTTTGATATTATAATAATATAAGTAAGTGACATAAGTATTAATTAAGTATAACAAAAATAGTAACAATGTCAAAAGCATTAATAAGAATATTGATAATTTTATAGATAATAATAATATTACTAAAAGTATGATAAAAATAATAACAATAGTAATAATGATAATATATATATATATATATATATATATATATAATGTTTAATAGTAATAATAATAGTATTGGTGATAATAATGTTAATAATATTAACGTTAAAAATAGTACTAATAATATTAATAACAACATTATTATTAAAAATAATAATATTAAAAGTAGTGATAGTAATAAAAATAATGATAACGATTTAAGTATCAAAAGTAACAATAATATTAATATGAATAATTAAAAGTATTAATAATTTTGCTATTAATAAAAAAGTAGCAATAATACAAGTAGAAGTACTAATAATTATTTATCACAAAAAAATTGTATTCATAATATTAATAATAATATTTGCAAGGTGTTAATAATTATTGATGGTATTATCAACATTATCAAAGCAACAACAATAACAACATTGATCTCCAACATCAACTATATTATCACATGCTTTAATGACATATAGATTCTATTGTTATATCTCCAACAAACATGTCATAATCCTACATTAAAAATCAAGACCCAAATATAATACATAAACTAATCCTATTGCATGTTTCAACCTTTATCATAAAAATCACCCCTACCATAAATATTTCCCCAACATCATCATAAATCAAATCAATCTATATTGACATCATCCTATACCACTTGAGTTCAAAAGAAATAAGAAGGTTAGATCAAAATACTTGTTTTGATGACCGTTTTGAAGATGATGTTTGGCTAATCGAGTGCTTGATCGCCTTGATGAACACCTTTGAGAGTCCAAATGAAAAGGTTTGTCCATGGCCACCAATCATTTCAGTCAAGAGAAGAGTAAGAAGAAAAGAAAATAAAAGAGAAGAAGAGAAAACATGAATTGATTTTTTGGACTTGTTTTACCTTTTGTTCTTCTTGACCAAAAGAAGAAAAAAAAAATTCCTTGTTTGATCCAAGTGAAGGTAGAACATTGATTGATTTGGTGTTATAAAGTATGCTAAAAGAGAATATAGGTTGCTCTTTAGTTGATTTGAGGATTTTGGAGTGATTTGGTGTGATTAGAAATGTCTATAGGGTCGAAGAAAAGTAATGTGTGTTTTTGGTGTTCTCGAGAGATCTAGTAATTTCCAGCTTTTGCTCACAACAATAATTGTTTGCTTTGCAAAGAAAGGAATGACATCCAAGCTACCCAATTTTTGATATTGATAGTTAGCAAGAAGAGGGACTAAATAATATTCTGGCTTTTTACCATAACAAGAATAACAAAAAATTTGAAGTTCTTTAGGAGAGTAATTTGGTGATTTAATCTTGTATAACAAAACATCCCTTTTAGCTCTCCTATGATTCATCCTAGATGTTTCCAAAATGTTTGAATTTTTTTAAATTCCAAGACAATAATAATTTAGAATATTTTATAAGAAAATAAAAAGAATTCATGAAATAAAATATTTTCAAATTCAAATATGTTAAGACATAGTTTGCTAAAATAATGGAGGATAAAACTCTAGATTTTCTTTAGGACATGTCATGTTGGATCCCTCTCAAGGATTAAATATACTCACCCCCTCACTATTTCTTGATTGCTCCAGACAAAATTCCTAGACTCATGGATTTCAAGAAATAAAATTCAAATATTAGTTAGGATAATTAAAAATAATATTTAGTTGATGGGATTTGAACTCAAGACCTTAGGAATTAGCCACAGAGCTCTAACCACTTAACCACATCAATTCTTATTCCTATTTTCCCAAACTTTATTCTCTTTCCTTCTACATTCTAATCTTCTCCTTCTCTCATCTCTATGCAAATGTCCCTAATTGCCCCCAATACTCATCCAACATAAATAAATCATATATACCACATATAATAATTCTAAAACAAACAAATTCATCCAGAAAATATCTAGTCATGCCATATGTCATGAAATGCAACCCATCCCTCTAACTTTTGGGGTAGGCTTAGGTGGGGTTTTACACTCCGGTTCCTTCTTATTCACGCTTAACTCTCAGTCTTTCGAAATACCGATGGCTGAAACTTGGTGAAAAGCTATTATGGAAAGAAGAAAAGGTCTCTACCTCGATCAATTGCAACTGAGCAACTATCAGAGGAGTTTTTTTTTCAAGTTTTCTTACTGCTCTATCGTTAGACTGAAGAAAAGAAAAATGAGAGAACTCTGTGACTAGAGAGAAAAACTAATCGTCGCGATATCTAGGTTTTCTTGGTTATATTTTTCATACGATCGCCCCAAAACTTATCTCCGTGATAAGGTATAAAACCTCACCAGAAGATATCTTCGGTTATCCTAGAGCCAAAATTGTGATTTTAAAAATAAAACCAATGATGCCCTTCAATCCCAAAAAAATTGAAGCCTGCTGGTCCATTCAACTTGGTAAAAATTAATTATTTAGCCTAGGACTAATTAAAGCCTAATAAATGATTAATTAACCCAAACATGTACCAAGTCCAATTCTCAAACCTTATACCTAATTCAGACCAAGCTAACCTTAATTATTCAATCTAGGCTCACGCCCTGAATAATTAATTAACCAACTGAAATAGGCTTTTCATTAATTCTCTCTTGGGGCCGTTTATTTTATTCTAGCCCAATAAAGAAATCAAACTACTTGAATAAAATAAAAACCATTTAATTAAAACCATTTTATCTATCCAAATCCATCAGGACTTATGGGTTGTTCCGAGGACCAAAAGACATATCACTTTGGCTACTAAAAATGACCAAAATACCCCTACTATAGAAATAGCTATATTTTGCATTTTAAATATTTTCTAATATCACCATAAGGAAATATTGATCCCAAGGACAATGCTGTGTTAGCAAAGTCTCCAACCTATAGGTCTAATGACAAATATACCCCTTTACGTAACGTTGTATATTCAGAGAGGAAGAGTGTACTAACATCTCTCTAAATGACATCTACTATCCTTAGACCTCTAGTCTAATGATCCACGACTTCTTGAAATATTTTCTCTTTCCAAGGGAGCTACTCTAAAGCAAATATCCAAGTCATGTTCTCCAGATATTTAGATCATTCGAACAGTCACAAGGGACGATATAACATAGAAGCTATCTTGTAAATATCTATCTTAACTAACTAGTCACATATACCCAATATACAAGTATATTGGTCTTACGATAGAAGCACAACTATAGTATATCAAAGTATACACTTCCAGCTTCACTAGACCACTAACCCTTGCTTAAGCCATAAGGTATAAGTCTACACTTTAGTAGTAGTATTATGGGTTTCTACCAAATAATACTTTTAGAAACTACTACTACAGGTCCAGTTCTATGTATTCAAAATATGCTTATGTTACGAAGTGAGAGGACTACTCACTGGCTAAAGGTAAGCCATTCCCATTTAGAATTCATAGCATAATAACCTTATCATGATGAGATTCCCATTCTCATCATCTGGTTAAGAGCAATAGTTTATGTTAAGTAACCCATGATCCATACCTTACTTTGAAAGACCTTCATTCACCTAGATTATTTACTTAAACATAATGGGTCTTTACCAGCAAAAATCGTGCACAAAATAAAATGCGAAAACACAAACAATTAATAAGAATAAAAATTTTATTAATTTAATCAAAATTATATCAGAAATATGGTCTTAGTGGACGTACAATCCAACAAATGCATAAATAGATCAAAACATCAATTTTATTGTTCAATGCTAAATTTGCATAGTGCATGGAATGTGCTCCATCACTAAATCATTACAAAATATATGAACAAAACCACCATCAACCTACTACCCAAAAATAAAATCACCAAAGACCATGAAGCATATCACTTCTAAAAGATAAAAAAAAAAAAATCCTAAGTGCAAAATTACATACCATCAGCCCCATCTAAGATTCATCAAGATCACAACAAAACAACTCCTTCAACATCACGCATCACTATTAGATATAGAGGAATCCTGTCTGTGTTCAGCAATAGCCAAAAAGCAAGCAACAAATTCATGCAGTTTGCTGATAGAACCTTCCAATCGATCAACATACTCATCCAGTAGATCAAATCTCAAACACAATATCTGCAAGAGACATTGATCGCTGCGAACTTGAACCTCCTGAACCATGAGCCATTTCATCATTCCCATCAACTCCATCAAAAACATTATCAACACCATACCCTTCTGCATTTGACTTGGGCCTCTTGCCTTGAATATGTCGCAAATTAAAAGAGAAAAAAAATAATAATTTGACCAATTCAGATACCTCCTCTTAAAAAAAAAAAAAACACTCCAAAATCCTTGAAAACACAAGTCAATAGAGCACCATATGGTAACTTATGTTTCAAAATCCTCCCAGTGAAACTGATATTATACAAGAAAACATCACCAAAATTAATCACATTCCTATATTTTAATCACTTTCAATCATCACTTTACCCTTTCTATACTATATACATCTTACTACCACATCTACGATGCCTTAACACACAAAGACATATTATTCACAGAAGCTTCACTACTACCCAATAGTGATGCATGCACTTCTAATCTCAAAGATTCAACCTTAACAACATCCAAATTTTCTACTACAAACAATGTAAAACCTTCATTGTTCATAGCAAAAATACAATTTACTTCCTTTGCATTAAACTCAATCGTTACTCCTTTCACATAAGAAGTAGCAAAACAACTACAATTTGCGGTATAAACTAAGTGCAGATTACAAAAAAAAGCCATACCAAATTTGGAAATGATTTAACATTACCAAATACATTCGTTCATTTTTGCTACTCCATTGATGCACATGTTTGTACATTTAGAAAATCCATATCAATTGTGCTCCACATACACACATGTTTCACTAATTAAAGTGCCAATTAAAATCACACAACATACACATATAAGTGCACCTATTGTGTAGTATCGTATCGTTGGCAAGTATGGAAGAACTTTAGGGAATGCCCCTACTTCCTTTTCATCTTATTATTTAGCTAAATAAAAATGTGAAGAATATAAGACTAACTACAATAGGAGAAAGGCATGTTCTTACACAAGAGAGAGTCACAAATTCATCAAGGAATAAGAAAGAGATAAACCTATGTAATAAAAGGAATTCTTTCATTAAATACCTAAAAGATGAGTATCACTTGGATCTACAATTCTTAATTCTAGGCATCAGAGTGAGTCAAATATCAATCTCACTCTCTCTCGAATTATGAGATTTTTACTTCCAAATTCAATTAATCGGTATCTTTTCCTGTCCAACCAAAACTAAGGATGCATTGATCATCACTCACCATCCCAAATCATTCGGAGGCCACAAAATCCCTATCTCTAGGCAACCTCACAAATCCTTTGGTTATTAGCCCTAATTCTTGACCTCCATCTCAGGTTAATTGCAAATAGCAAATATTAAATTAGCTAAGTGGGTGTTCGAACCTTAACCCTATCTCTAAAAATCATTAAGGAAGAACATTTAATTGAAACAAATCAACCAAAACCCAACTCAACCAAGATAACAAATAAGCACAGATAACCAAATACTATAGAACAAAAAACATAGATCTAAAGAAAATACATCATCATCAAGCATAAAAAATAGGGTACAACCCTTTATTATAATTCAAAGTTAAATCTTACCAAAAGAATTACAAGTAAGATTACAAAAAAAGAAAAAAAAAAAACTCATAACCAAGCCTCTTTCTTCTTCCTCCTGAGATCTTCAAGTAGTCCCTATTCCTTTTCCTTGAATCTCTTAGTTTTCCTCTCTTCTTTGTGTGCAAACTCACAAGACTTAGGGTTCCTGAGAGAAAACCCTAAGCCTTTCCAATTCTCCCCCTCCTTCATGTGTGAAAGAATGAATTTATAAAGCCCTTCACGTGGATCTTGAAAATGCGCTATAGAATACACTAAAATTTACATATGGGCATCCTAGGGAGCTTGAATTTCCCTGGGCTACCATATTTTCCAGAAACAAGGAGGCTAGGGAAGCTCAATTTCCTTGGGCTGCCAAGGTTCTAGAAAATTTGGCCATAATAAAGAAAACTAGGCAGCCTAGGAAGATTGGAGTTCCTTAGGCTGCTAACTCTCATGCACAACACACATATATAATACATCAGGTGGCCTAGGAAAATTAAAACTTCCTAGGTCACTAACCTTCTGGAAATCTTGTTTTTCACAGATATCACAAGACGGTCTAGAGAAGTTGCTTCGCTATAGGCTGCCAACTTTAAAGCACAAAGCACAAACATGAATACATTAGGTAGCCTAGGGAATTTGGACTTCCTTAGGCGACCAATTCTCTGGAAAGATTGTACAAATAAAACACACTAGGTGGCTTAGGAAATTTAAGCTTCCCTAGGCAACCAACTCACTGGAAAATTGGTGTACTAGGCCGCTATCTTCATTCTATGCCTTCTTCATTTTTCTTTTATTTTCTTCCATTTTCTTCTTTTTCATAATTAGTTGATATTTTTTTTCATTTCCTAACAAAAACAAGATGAAAAAGGTGTGATGAATAGTGAATTGCATAAGAATTTATCTCAAGTAAAGCATAAAAACACTAGAAAATGTATATATAATGAGCCCTCATCACATACTGATATGATCTTGGAAAGTGATTTTTTTGGTAGAATTTTGTGGCTCAAATCGCCAAACAAAACAAGAACAATATGGACAAGCAAAAATAGGGCACAATTGAAAGAAATCGATACCAAGCTAATACCTAACCCAAAACTAAGATCCCTAGGATGAATTAACACCTAGAACCTGTTAGTTTTAATGGATTTAGTCTTCTAATTCAATTCCCACAACCCTAACCAATAAGAGATTAGAAACTAATGAGATAGGATGAATTAGGGAATCAATTGTTAGAAACAAGAACATTGATTTGACTTGGGGAAACTAAGACCCATGTAATAAACCTCACTTTTTGTACTTTAATCGGCTACTACTATGTACAGAATAAGAATTTGTATGAATGACCAGAACAAGAAATGAGTGGTATAATGAGACTAATGTTTTGGTGCAATAAAAATATTCAAGGACCCAGATGGAATTTTGAGATTGTTCTACCCGTACTTTTATATTTCAATTAACACTGCTTCATATATAATGTGAATTTGGGTATAAGCTTAGAACAAAAGTTGATCGATATAATGAGACGAACATTTTTTTATAATTTGAGTTTTTAAGGGTATTATTGTAATTTTGACCGTAATTAGAATTTTGACCATAAATTGAGAAGAATTGAGAAAGAATTTGAGAATTCTGACTCCCACCATGACGATCAGTAAAATGAGTAGATTCCTTTAGTGGAATAAAAAGTTTTCCTAATTTGAATATTTATCGACCCGAATTTTAGTTCATTTCTTAGGAAATTATAAAGAACGGCCGAAATTGAGCCAAGTAGTGTTTTGTGATTTGTGGACAAAATGAGTGTTAGAATATCATTAGATACATGAAATATTTATGTATTTATTTCATGAAGCTTATTAAAGAAGTTTAATAATTAAGGAATTAAAATTAAATCAACCAAGAATTAAGCTTTAAATGGACAACCCATAATGTAATTAATAATGGTTGACCTTGTGGCCAATTTTGGTCACAAAGGAATGGTGGTGGAAGCTGATTTCAGCTGAAGAAAATGGCAACCAAGAATAAAAAGAAGAAGAAGAAAAAAAAAAAGAAAAGAAAAAGGAAGATGGTTGGAGAAAAAGGAAAAGAGAGAGAGAGAGAAAGGAATTCTTGAAGAAAACAAGAAGAACTTGAGGCATTTTCCAGCAAGAACAACCTATAAGCAAGGTAAACATTCAAGCTTCATGAATTAAAGTTGTAGTTTGAAGCTTGAGGATCATTTTGGTATAAATTATGTTGAGAAAATCCATGATTTTCATGATTTTTCTTTGGAATTAGCCATGTTTTGAAGTGTTTATGTGTGCCAGCAGCTTTGAGAGGATATGTGCTATGCTTTAAATGGTGTATAAAGGTTTTTTCATGGTGGTTTAATTGATAGTTCATGGTTGCACAAGAAGCTGTAAGAAATGGAAAGGAAAAATAGTTTAATTGTTGAAGAAAATGGAGTATTATTGTTATTATTCAAAGCTGTTGGTTTTGTTGTTGTTTAAACATAAAAGATACTGATTGTGCATAAACTGGAAGAATTTTGTGCAGCTCTGAAGAAGCAATAAATTGAGCAATATGGCCAGTTTTTTTGGAATCCCATTCCCTAAAACTTGTAGCTAAATGTCTTAGGATCATTTTGTGACCAGTTTTACACGATTTGGAATTGTGAATAAAAAGTTATGATGAAAATACCACAAGCTTCCAAAATTGTGACAGGATTGAGAAACTGAGATGTTGTAAGCAAAAGTAAAGGAAATGAGAAGGGAAATGTTCGTGAGTTCAAAATTATCAAGGAATATCTTGAGGACATTTTGGAACTAGTTAGGCATCAATCAGACTTGTGAATTAAAAAATATGACAAGAATACTAAGGTATGCCAAGTGAGAAACAATGTAGAATTTTAGTTTAAGAAAGTAAAGCTATGAGTTTATTTCATGCGAGCTATTAAAGGTAAGAAGGATTAAGGATTAATGTGAAAAGCCTTGAAAATATATTTGAGGAAAAGAGTAATAAAAAAGTATTGGTTGTGAAGTCTATAATATTAAAGGTAAGTGTGAAATGATGAACAATGTAGGCTATCTATTTTAAGGGGTCTCGCAAAGGTTTAAGGATTATGAATACCATATTATGCAATAGTTAGGAAATGAGGTGAGTCCCAAGTCTTTTAAATTCCATTTAGTAAGAGTTTTCCTGAAATGATCATGTGTTTTCCTGATATAGTTAATGCTTTCTTGATATATTACGAGATGAATGTTATACTACAATATCTTGAACATTTTGAATATGAAATATCTCGTGTGATCTTTTCGATTTTCAAATCCCAATTTTGGAAAAATGTGTTTTACTGATATGGAAGCTACTTTCCTGGTATATTCAGGTGCGAGCTTTCTACACAGATTTGGAGACATGATGAACATTATGAATCTTGAATTCTTGAGAATATCATGAATCTTGAACATGACAATCCTTGAATCTAATACATGACTGACTTGAATTCTTGATGAGCACTGACTTGAATACTTGGCATATGCACTGACTTGAATACTTGGTGTAAGCTCTGACATGGCTACTTGATGTGTGTACTGACTTGAATACTTGGCGTAAGCACTAACTTGACTACTTGGCCTAAGTACTGACTTGAATACTTGGCGTAAGCACTAACTTGACTACTTGGCGTAAGTACTAACTTGAATACTCAGCGTAAGCACTAACTATGCTTGAATACTTGAATCAGAATATCTTATACTAAAATTTTTGAGCACTTGAATCAACATGTTTTCACTCGAAATCCTTGAATACTTTCTTTTGAATGTTTTCACATGAGAATTTCTAAACTAGCTTGTTTATGTTAGAGATTACTATTCATAAGTTATTTTTAGTTGAAAACACTAGCACATACGGGACTCACTAAGCCTTACACTCACACGTCTATTATCTTTTTTGAAAAATTTAGGATTAGAGGTATAGTAGAAGTGCAGTGGACTCCTAGAAGCTCACGCTAATTTTGGATCTGTTATTCTCTTTAGTATATCTATTAGAAATAAGATTCTATGTTATTTTTTATATTCAATAAAAGTAGTTTACAAAAAAATATCCACAGTCTATTGAGTGAAATTTGTTATAAAGACCCATTGTCTAAATAATTTGATGATGCGATATCCCATAAAGTTATAGCCCACTATGCCATGGCAATATGAGGAGTAGAATCTTAAGAGTTAGTCTTGGTTTTAGGGAAAACCCCAAAGAAGAACTCTCCTCACAAGAGAATTGATCTCTAATATTTGATTTCTCAATGCCAAAAATTGTTTACAATAAAATAATACCATGTATATATAGGCATCTTCTAACCTATTCTAATTAAGCTTAAATCTCAACCTTTGGATGCCTTTTAATAGTATAAAATAAGCTAAATACATCATAAAAGTCGCTAGAATTAAAAATAGAACTCAACTAAACCATTACATAAGAAATTAGTTGAAAACCATAAGCTCCAAAGTAAGATGGTCCCGATACAATCCCCATAGTTGGCGTCGATTGTTCTCTGGCCAACAAAAATGCAGTTCAAGATAGAGCCGATGCTGGGTGCCTTACCTTGTCTGGCACCAATTGATCCTTGGTTAGGCAATTCTTCTATGTCCAGAAAAGAGCCGGCACTAGTTTCTTCACCCAAGGGGGTGCTAGTTCCGTACTGGTATACTCCCCAGTTTTGAATTTGAATCATTTGACTTGCTTTTGGTCTCTCTTTGATCCCCTGACCTTTATAGACATCTGAACATATTTCTTGAAACTCTCAATTAATAAACAATGGCCTTCTAAGCTCAATTGGGTCTTCTTGTAGACTTGGAGTCCTTTTAGGATCCACTTCATCCTAGCCTTAGTCTTAGGATTTAAAGGTCTTGGTTGATCAATCTCTTTGACTCTCCAAATAATTTGTGGTTTCAATTGATCACCACTCACTCTTCCCTTTGGCAACTATTTCTTCACCATTCTTTTTACTCTTGGCTTGGAACCTTTGTTTACTTTAATTCTCCATTGATCACCCTTGAATTGTGGAGTTTTTTATGACATTAGGTGCTATAGTTTTAATCCCCTTCCCCCTTCTTTGAAGGCTCCTTGAGGCTTGGGTAGATTCCTATCAGATCTCCCTTCTTTTAGATAATTTGTCCTCGAATTAACACCTATGTAAGAATGTAAATAAGATTTGGGATGTGAAGACAAAAATATGAGTGTGTGTTCCCCAACATAGACCTCTTTGTATTTCTCATCTCCATTCTCCTATTCTTCATACTCAAAAGATTCACTCTCATTTTATCTCAATTCGCATTCTTTTGCACACCTTTATTATTTTTATCCCCCAACTCCAGAGAAATGTCACCCATTTTCCCCTTGTTATCTTTCTTTCCTCCAATCTTTCCTTCAAGACTCTCTTGTTTTTCACTCTCTTGATGCTCTCTTCTTCTTTTTTTTCTCTCATGATTTTGTTTTACTCTTTCTCCTTTTTCTCTCTCCTTTTACTCTCTTTTCTTTTTATCTTCCTCCCTCAAAATGTTTTGGTCTTTTAAAACTTCTCTAAAGGATAATAGGCTAAAAGTAAATTTTCTCCCATTCTTATGCAATGAGTAGGTATTCCCCCTTTCATTGAACACCATATCTTTATCAAATTGCCAAAGTCTTCCAAGCAATGAATGACCAATATGCATGGGAAACACTTCACATGTTACTTCATCTTTATATTCTCCCATGTCAAATTCAACCTTAAATTGTTTGTGCACTTTTATCTCTCCACAATTATTCATCCATTGTAACTTGTAAAGCTTTGGATGTTTCAAGGTTTCCATTTACAATTCTTCCACCAATGTAGCACTAATTATATTCTTGTATCAATAATCAAACTACATGGTTTTTGTTTAATTTGGCCCCTTGAATAGAAGATATTCTTCCTTTGTAATTCCCTTTCTTTTTCTACCATACAAGCTTTCCCTACCTCTCTCATAATGTTAATTTATTCACATGGTTGTTCAACCTCAATCCTATCTTTACTATCCATTTCTCCTCCAACTTTACCTTTTTTCTTTTTTTAACTAGACTTGGTGTCTTTTTTATTTGTTAAGTTAGATTATTCACCCCTTCCAACTTCAACCCTTTCTCATTTGCCTTCGCACCACTTCTAGCCAACTTCTCTTTTTATCTTCTTGTTGCAGAGTACCTTTTTCCCATGTTATGGTCTTTGTGAGCATTCTTCTCCACTCCATCCTTTGGGCTTGGTTTGTTTCAATAATTTCAGCACCATTATGCATCATTTCGTCTTGCTCATTCATCTCCAATACTCCCAAAAGGTGTGGTTCATTTTCTAGGAAGAATAGTATGTTGTTGTACTCCTTAGTTGCTCCAAGAAATGAACACAATGGTTCCATATTAGCCTCCTCAACATCACTAAACTCCTATTTTTCTTCTAACTCGATGGTTTCTCCTTGTTCATTCTCCCCATTCTTTTCTTCTTGAAGTTTTTCATACTCAAGGCTTCCATATTGCATCACTTCTTTCTCAGTCTCCACATTTTCTTTCTTACCCTTTTCTTCAAGTATCACACTTAGTTGTTTTCTAATATGCTCTATCATACTACCAAGAGTCTTACTCATCTTCTCAATTTCAAGCCCAAGCTTGTCATGTATCTTAGGACATTGGAGTGGTATGTGTCCACATTCTCCGCAATGTTCCCATATAACTTCTCCACTACTCCTTGGCTGCACTTAGCTTGTAGAAGTTTGAGGTTCCCAACTCTTTCTTTGATCAAACATTTTTGGACATTTAAAATATGGGTGCTCAAAACTCCCACTTAGTTTGCAATCATATCTCTTCAGTTTCTTTTGTACTCCATACTTAAAAGGCTTTTATTATCCTTTAATGTAGGTTTCCTCTTCATAGCTCTAATATTTTTTCCCTATCAAATCCACCATATCCTCTATTATTTGTACAATAATCATCATAGGATCATCATTTCGATCTCTCTCTTCTTGAAAGCTCAAATTCTCTTGTTATCCATCGTACTCCTAAAAGTTTGCTTTCTCATTTCTACCATTCCTTCCTCCACTTGTTTGACCCTTCATCATAGCTATTTCTATTGGACTCATATTCATATTCAAGCAAGTTCTCATGATCATCTTTGTTTTCCCAAGAATCTCCCTCATCACAATGCTCCTCATAACTACTCCCTTTTGCAAAAGACTCTTTATCAAAGTCATACCCTTCACTTTCACTCCCAGTAGCCATTATGAATTTTTCTTTCAAGAAATAGTTGCAAAAAATTGGTTAGAATGATAAGGAAATTGCTCACAATACTCCCTTACATGTATTTCTCAATTCAAGGG
This sequence comes from Voacanga thouarsii, assembly GCA_026120185.1. Taxonomy (NCBI): domain Eukaryota; kingdom Viridiplantae; phylum Streptophyta; class Magnoliopsida; order Gentianales; family Apocynaceae; genus Voacanga; species Voacanga thouarsii. Next base: position 1,038,873 of record JANUWF010002383.1, on the reverse strand, counting down.
TCACTCTTTCACTCGTGTTTACACTCTTTTGGCTTTTGATACGATAAACTCTCCCTCTTGCCTTTTTTTTTTTTTTTTCAAATCACTCAATTTCTAAATGTCCTTTTTCCCAAAAACCTCTATAATTTCCTTAAAGAATTAGTCCAACTAGCAAGCCAATAATTCCCCAAAGATAATTAATTGGCAGTCTTAGTTAGAGGTGAACAAAGTAGTAGATAGGCAACAAGACAAGCAACTTGGATAAAAGTCAAAGATATAAAGGCCAACAATACAATTCATCAAGTAGAGAGTGTATCATGTTATTACTTAAGTAAGAATGAATTAAAGGAAGATGAGATTCCAAGAAAACAAGAATATTATTACTATGAGACTAGTTAAACTTGGTCAAAATGATCAATCGCAAATGATTTCAACTAGAGAGTTTTAACTGTTGTAAAGCATTCTTAACTTCAATTAACAAGCATTAAGAGTATATAAGTAGTAATTCATCAAATGAGTCTAAGGAAATAGGGATTCAAAAATCAATCATGCTAAAACCAAGATCATGATGGTTATAGACTTCAATGAACATAGACAAGAAGATCATCTAGAATGCTTCAATAAAGTAGTGAACTCTTCAATGTTATTTTTCTCAAGTAGATTGAGTATTAAGAAGTAACTAGACAAGATTTAGACAAAGATAAGCATGAGCCTTCAAATTACTTATTACTCTAGAACAAGTAACAAGGTTCCTATGGTTTTTCAATGAACTAGAACAAAATAGGCAACATCTAAGATAGCTTAATTGGTCATGTAAATCCCAATGATACTTGAATTCTAAAGTTAAACAAGAATAGAAGGTGTTCACAAGAATATTGGTCACAATTCAATCCTTCAATTCAACTCAAACCATTCATCCAGCACATGGTGACTAATTCTCAGAGTTCATGATATCTCAGAAATTTCAATCAATTTGAGCCACAATTAACCACAATCAACATAAAATTTTCATTCTCCAAGGTCATATGTAACACCCCACTACCTAGGCCAATTAGGGTCGGGAATGTCGTCCCGTCCACAGGACATGGGGTCTTTATAACTAGGTCACATAGAATAAAATAAAAGAAATACTTCAAAAATTAAACTTATTACAACCCAACAATACATGAACAAACTGAAAAATAATTGTCTGTTACAATCTCTCAAAAGCAACACATAAGCAAAATAACAGAGAATCTTCAAAATCATAAGTAATAATCTAGCTAATGACCTTCACAGTAGGTTCGACCTGAAAATATGGTACAAAAAGTGGTGAGATAAAAATCTCAGTAAGCCCGTATGTGCTTTGAGTGTTTCAAGTAAAACAGTTCATATATGCAAGTTGTAAAAGTTTCATAAGAGAAAGTGCTGGCAAGCATTAAATAAATGTTAAAAATGAAGAGTGGAGTTTTGCTTTCCAAACCATACATGTGCACAATAAATACAACCACCCAAAGAGGTAGCCATGGCACTACACGTTGGGCCCCAAGACAATATAACGGTCAAAATGCCACACATTGAGCATGCTGCCGGTCAGAATGTCACATGTTGAGCATACTGACATAAGGTAGGTGTACGGCTTACCAGGTGAGATACTCCTCAATCTTTACATCCAAATTTACCGGTTGTCCACTCCGAAAACACACAGTCCACTTGACTGAAACATGTGACCGGTATGACCTACCGGATTGGCATCCTATCCGAGAAGGACTCACCACTCAAAGGTGGCCACCTACTAAGAGACTTACCCTAACCCTTCAAAGACTAGTTCTAGTAGTCTACCCTTATTGAGTACTCAACGTTGCTTGTCTCACTTGGGAGAAATTTGATCATACAATGTTTTACTTGGAAATAGCAATTAAGGGTTTCTAAAATGTTTGTTAAAGTTGGGTTTTAGAAAAAGTTTAGCGTTTGTATAAAACTGCTTGTTTAATTTTCAAATGATTTACTTGACTGAAATAAAAAGAAAAAACAGTTCTTAATTGTCTTTACAAACGAAGGATCATACATATTGAATTTGGTTTGTCACAATAATTTTTGGTCTTCAAATGACTCCATGCAGGAGCTTGCCTGATCTTTTACTCTGCTGGGATTCAAAGATCTTCCAAAGTCAACCTAACCCTGCCTATGGTAAACACAAGGCATAATGTTACATTCGAGCTATATCTGCCTTACATAAATAATTCATAACTCAATTAGTTACAACCATGACTAACCATGACCTTAATGTCCTAAGCTTTAAGGTTAAATGATAAAGTATTTTATAAAATATATCTAGCTTGATAAGTTAAAATAACTAGGGGTTCTAACATAATTACTAAAAAGTTATAGTTTTAAATAATAAATTTTGAGTAGTATTGCTAATAAATAAACTAGTGTTAAATATTGAATAATACTAAATCCTAAATAATATTGGTAAATGGTAATATTTAAATAGTATTATTATAAATAAATAAATAAATAACACGTAATTTTTAATTAATAATTAATAGATAATAGATAATAAATAATAAAATAAAAAATAAATGAATTATATTAAATTTTTATTTAATAAATAATAAATAAATTTTAATATAAATAATATTTACAGAAAAAGTCTTAACTATGGTCTACAAGGTCATTAATTAATTCTAATATTTTATTTATTATTATTTATATAAAAGATTTATTTATTATTATATATATTATTTTTAATAAAATATTTTATTCATTTAACTAATAAGATATTTATATTTTAATTAATATTCTAATCCAAATCTTCCTAGAGTTCCGAATTTTATAGAGAAAAATATAGTAGTAATTCTAATTAAAGTAATAAAATTTGTTAATAAAAATAACCTAGGATTAACAAGAAAATAATCATGATTTTCCTATTGCTAGAAGGGCTTCATGAACACATTCCCAAACATCAACTAATAGGTTCATCCATTTATGAGCATATGCTTGAATTAACATATACTATCACATGGCCTAATCCCTACTCGGCATAATCATCAATCATGGCTTCAATGGAAAATAAGAACATAAGAGCATAATCACCTTTGGCTCTTATACAAAAATTGTGTATATTTTTGTACATAATATCTAATTGGCTCTTATATTTTTATTATGCACAATATACAAAAATTGTGCATGCTTAATTTAAAACATTTAAATTGAGCATGCATTCACATTCAAGTTTAAGTAAAAGAAAATCATATGCATATTTTTGTATAAAGAATTGCATATAGATTTTTCTCAAGATTTAGAGTACTCCAGATACTCTTATTTGCATAAATTTTAAAATAAAGCTATAAACATGAATAGACTCCTTAGCACAGGAGTTTTACTAAAAGTGGTAAATAAAACATCCTAAGCATAGCAGAACCCAGCCTCTCTAATCCTCATCAGAGTCTTCAAAGTCGGCATCATATAACCATCCCCCAGAATTCCTAGAGAAGTTTATCCCAGCCCCATTCACAAACCCATAATCCATTGGCTCCTTCCCAGGTCTCTTAGAACTCTCCCCGATTTCAACCTGGTTAGGTGGGGGTACAAAGGAAGGTTTAGGTGGAGATTCATAGCCTATCTCCCCCAGGTCATCACTATTAGCTGTCAAATCAATTATGGGACTAGGAGGGAGGGGGACATATTCCATATCAATCTCATCATCTTCACTGTCAGTAACTAAATCTATTATAGGTATTGGGGGTGGCTCAATAATCTGAACCTCATCATCACTGATCTCATCTAGGGGTATAATTGGCTGAGGTACAGGGCGCGGTACAGGCTGAGGCACTGGTAAATCTTCCGGATGGATAGGGATGGGTGGATGCCATTGCTGCCATTTCCTTGCAGTTCTAATCATTCTAACCATCCTACAGCATAAACAACCCATATTGAGTACTCAACGTTGCTTGTCCCATTTGGAAGAAAATTGATCATACAATGTTTTACTTGGAAATAGTAATTAAGGGTTTTTAAAATGCTTGTCAAAGTTGGGTTTTAGAAAGAGTTTAGTGTTTGTATAAAACTGCTTGTTTAATTTTCAAATGATTTGCTTGACTGAATAAAAATGAAAAACAGTCCTTAATTGCCTTTACAAACGAATGATCATACACATTGAATTTGGCTTGTCACAATAATTTTTGGTCTTCAAATGACTCCATGCAGGAGCTTACCTGATCCTTTGCTCTGCTAGGATTCAAAGATCTTCCAAGGTCAACCTAACCCGGCCTGGGGTAAACCCAAGGCATAATATTACATTCGAGCTATATCTCCCTTACATAAATAATTCCTAACTCAACTAGTTACAACCATGACTAACTATAACCTTAATGTCCTAAGCTTTAAGGCTAGATGATAAAGTATTTTATAAAATATATCTAGCTTGATAAGTTAAAATAACTAGGAGTTCTAACATAATTACAAATAAGTTATAGTTTTAAATAATAATTTTTGAGTATTATTACTAATAAATAAACTAGTGTTAAATATTGAATAATACTAAGTCCTAAATAATATTAGTAAGTGGTAATATTTAAATGGTATTATTATATATAAATAAATAATAAATTACACTTAATTTTTAATTAATAGATAATAGATAATAAATAATAAAATTAATAATAAATGAATTATATTAAATTTTTATTTAATAAATAATTAATAAATTTTAATATAAATAATATTTATGGAAAAAGTCTTAACTATGTGGTCTACAAGGTTATTAATTAATTCTAATAGTTTATTTATTATTATATATATTATTTTTAATAAAAGATTTTATTCATTTTACTAATAAGATATTTATATTGTAATTAATATTCTAATCCAAATCTTCCTAGAGTTCCAAATTTTATAGAGAAAAATATAGTAGTAATTCTAATTAAAGTAATAAAATTTGTTAATAAAAATAACCTAGGATTAACAAGAAAATAATCATGATTTTCCTATTGCTAGAAGGGCTTCATGAACACATTCACAAACATCAACTAATAGGTTAATCCATTTATGAGCAAATGCTTGAATTAACACATCCTATCACATGGCCAAATCCCTACTAGGCATAATCATCAATCATGGCTTCAATGGAAAATAAGAACATAAGAGACTAATCACCTTTAGTGTCATAATATCTAACATGCTTCAAACATCCATAAATTTCATTAATCATGCTAAACCTTCATAGATTCAAAAGGAAAATCCATATAGCTTAGTTATTTACATTAATTCTCATGTCCTAACCCTATCACCTTCATCCATATACATATACTCAATACCCCATTCATATTCAACATTCCAATCAAAATCTAAGAGACATGAATTCAGAAATAAAAAGGAGGATTTAAGGAAAAAATACTTGATAGACGATCGCTTGATGAAGACTAAAGAAGGTCCACGCGATTGAGAGCCTTTAGTCGTCCAAGGAAAAACAACCATGGTTGATGGTTAATCAACCATTTCGGTTGGAAGAGAGAGAGAGAGAGAGAGAGAGAGAGAGAGAGAGAGAGAGAGAGAGAGAGAGAGAGAGAGAGAGAGAGAGCATTAGAATGGTATATTGAAAATTGAATGGAAGATGATGAACAAGAAGGTTGTTCTTGATTTACCTTATTGATGTTCTTGAGACCTTTAAGAAAAAAACTGATTTTGATCCGATTGAAAATTTTAGTTTGTGTGATTTTGTGTTATAAAGTCCAGAAATGAAGTCTAGGGACTAAGTAGGAATGATCTGGAGTATTTGAGAGTGATTGGAGGTGTTTAGGGTGGGTTTAGACTTGAAAAAGTGTAGTGTGTGTTCTTGGTGTTCTTGAGAGAATTTGAGACAAAAGGCTTGCACAATTTTCTGGAATGCTGTTAGCCGAATGTTTAGAGCAATTAGGAGTTTTGGTCTTTAGAAAGAGGGAGAGAGAGTGATCATTTTTTTTTTGAAATTCAAATGGAGAGAAAAAATGAGGAGTTGTTTGATGTAGGAGATTAGTTAATGGTGATTGATTAAGAGAGGTTTCTTTGCTCTTTAGTGGTGCCGGCTGGACTCATCAGGTTTAAGGCAAAGAATGAAGGCTGTTCAGGCTTTATTGCTGGCTGAAATTCAGTCTACAATGGCAGAGAAAATTCTAGTTGGTTTGCTTGATACAAGAGTGTTTTAATCGAGCAAAATTCTGAAATTTTTTTGAAGTTCAAATGAGTTTTGGATAGAGTGATCTTGGGAGCTTTTTTGAGGTGTGTTCATGGAGTCCAAGTACTCAAGGTAAGTGGGGAGGTTAATAGTGTTCAGTCCATGGCTGAACAAGGTCCAATTTGCAGAGGTTTGAAGGTGTTTTTCGGTCTAGGCATAGAGAGACAAAGCTGGAAATTTTTTTCTAGTTTCAAAGTTGTTCAAGGCTTCGAATGTTGAAGATTTTTAGTGCAGAATTTTCTGCACTGCCTTGGCCCAATTTACTGCTGTTTTTTTGGGGTGTTTAAGGGTCTTTTAAGGGTGGTTTTCCCGCTTTCTTTCTGGAGAAAAATAGAGGATGTTCTTGCTGAATTGATGACAAAAAGATAGCTTCAATTCTAGCTTAGAATGCAGCGAATTGTGCAGGAAATTTTTCTAGTTTTGTGCAGTTTGTGTAGTCTGAAATTTGCACAGAATTTTCAGTCTTCAAGCCACATGAAATGGCCATTTTTATGGCCACAAATGGTTTGGATTACTGGCTGAATTTTTCGAAAGTTGGTCTGTAAAGAATTTTGGAAAATTTTCAGATTTTTTTTCATTAAAACCATGTACAACATGAAGGTAGGATTGAAGATTCTACCATGGTGATTTATTTCTCTTGGGAACCCATCCTAACTTCTCTCCTATTTTCGGCCAATCCTCTATCCTTCAAGATTGATTTTTGAAATTCAAGGCTAAAGAATTATCACAGAATTTTTGGAATTAAAAGAAGAGATTTAATGGATTTTGGTTTATTTAAATTATGAAAATGTTAGGACAAAGCTAGAGATAATAAAAAAGGATAAGAATTCCTCTAAAATTCTTTTTAGGACATGATTATATGATCAAGACATTCTCTTCATGTCTCCCCTAAGACAACATTCCTATCTTTAAGGAATGTAAGAAAATCTAAAATTCAAACATAGCTAAGATAATCATGAATAAAATTTAAGTAATGTGATTTGAACTCGTGACCTTAGAGATTAATTCACAAAGCTCTAACCACTTAACCACAATAGCTCTTGTGCTTATTTTCTCACCCAAATATTCTTCTTATCTAAACCTCAAGCCATCTTCCTATTTTGACATCAAGCAAAATTACATTTTTACCATTCTTACCTAATAAGCATAACTAAGCCTTTTAACCTATAAACCACAATTCTAAAGCACATAAAATTATTCAAAAAATATATTTTTATGCAAAATAATATGATATGCATCCCAACCCCCTTACTCTAAGGTTGGCTTTAGGTGGGGTTTCACACTATACACATATTATATATCAACATTTGCAAGAGAATCAAAATTTTAATGACCTTTTTGATGTTCCAATTTTAATTCCTGGATTGTTTTGTTTTGAAGCACATTTTGCATGCACTTTTCTTGAATAAAAGGCTTGATTAGAATCAAGTCGTTCCAAATTTGATATGATCTTGGGAAGTGAATTTTTTTTTTTTTGGGTAGAATTTCGTGGCTCAAGTCACCAAACAAAACAAGAACAATATAGACAAGCAAAACATGGCACAATTGATAGAAATTGATACCTAAGCTAATACCTAACCTAAAAACAAGATCCATAGGATGAATTAGCATCTATAACCCTTTAGTTTCAATGGATTTGGTCATCTAATTCAACACCCACAACCCTAACATATAAGAGATTAGAAGAAACTAATAGGATAGGATGAATTAGGCAATCAATAGTTAGAAACAAGAACTTTGATTTGGCTAAGAGAAACCAAGAGCTAACAATTAATCTATCCTTGTTGGAGTTTAGAGATTCATTCTAAGGGTAGGACTAGAACCGTAAGAGTTAGTCTTGGTTTTAGGGAAGAAACCCAAGAAGAACTCTCTTCACAAGAGAATTGATCTCTAATATCTAATTTCTCAATGCCAAAAGTTGTTTACAATGAAAATAATACAATTTATATATAGGCATCTCCTAACCTATTCTAATTGAGATTAAATCTCAATCTTTAGATGCCTTTTAATATCCTAAAATATGCTAATAAATGCATCATAAAAGTCATTAGAATTAAAAATGGAAGTCAATTAAACCATTACATAAGAAAACAGATGAAAATCAAAAGCCCCAAAGTAAGTCGACGCCGGTCCAATACCCATAGCCAGTGCCTGTTGTTCTCTGGCCAACAAAAATATAGTTTAGGACCGAGCTGGTGCTGGTTGCCCCACCATAGTCGGCACCGGTTGATCCCTAGTTGGGCAATTCTTCTGTGTCCAGAAAAGAACCGGTACCAGTTTCTTTACCCAAAGTGGCACCGGTTCAACATTGGTATGCTCTCCGATTTCGAATTTGAATTCTTTAACTTGCTTTTGGTCTCTCTTTAGTCCCTTGATTTTTATGGACATCTGAACATGTTTCTTAAAATTCTCAATTGATGAATAATGGCCTTCTAAGCTCAATTGGGTCTTCTTAGAGTCCTTTTAGGATCCCCTTCATCCTAGCCTTAGCCTTATAATTTTGAGGTCTTAGTTGATCAATCTCCTTGACTCTTCATATAGTTTATTGTTTTAATTAATTACTATTCACTTTTCTCTTTGGCAACTGTTTCTTCACTATTCTCTTAACTCTTGGCTTGGAACTTTTGTTTGCTTGAATTCTCCATTGATCACCCTTGAATTGTGGATTTTTCCATGGCATTAGGCGCTGTAGTTTTAATCCCCTTCCCCCTTCTTTGAAGGCTCCTTGAGGCTTGGGAAGATTCCTACCACATACCCCTACACTTAAACCTTTACTTGTCCTCAAGCAAACATAAAACAACACAAGCAAATAGTTTCTCACAAAATAAGATGAGATATTTGAACTTGAGTTGGCTAAGATGGTAAAAGTATTATCTCCCATTTGATTTAAGAATTAAATCCCAAACCTAATTAGCCAAGCTAATTTTTATGTAAACTAATAAATTAGGATAGAAATAATCAAAGTCATTAAAGTTAAGTTAAACAAGTTCATGCTCATTCAAGGTGTTTCATCTTGATTCTTTATGTTTTCAAAGTGAATGATGTGATTCATATAGGCTAGGCTTAATAAGTTAATTCTAAGTTTTATGATCTTCCTACCGCCATAATCTAAATAGTAAATGTAAGATTGGTCCATGGGCTCATGCTAAAGGAGATACAATAACAATACCATCATGGTCCAACCAAATCTAAAAATTGGCCCAATTTCCACAATTGCAAACAACTCATCAAAAATCAAGAAAATTTCATAATCATAATAAAACTTGAAGAGAATATTAACTAACCCCTCCTCCATACTTAAAGTGAACAATGTCCTCATTGACCACAAATATAGCAATAAATACATCAAATGAATAAAAGGGAAAGAGGGCTAACAATACTCCCCAAGTGCTTGCAATTTCATGAAGAAGAGTATTTTTTTTTTTTTTTGCCAGAAGAATAAGAGAAAAACAAAACTGTTAAAAGGAAATGAAATACAGTAAATGTCAAGTAGAAGAAATATAATATAACATACCCAAAAATAAAAATAAAAATAAGATATATATATATATATATATATATATATATATATATATATATATACAAAATTGAGTTATAAAAAATGAAAATAAAAGTAAATGTAAATAAAGTCCCCAAAAACATAAAATTAGGAATGGCCTTCTCCTGAAGTAAAGGGTCCTGCTCCTCCATGTAGTCCCTAATTTCTACACACACATCCCAAATATTTTCCAAGTATTGTTGTTGTTGGTGCTGCATCTGTCAGATGTTATCTAAGGAACCCATTATGGCTCTCTAGTCTATCTAAAGTTGGTCCACCTAATCTTTAATACGAGTGAAAGAATCATACTGCTATTATTGCTGCTACTCTTGGACCATTTTCCATTGCTAGTCATGCTCTATATAAATGCGTTGTTGCGCGAACCAGTCATCATGTTGTAGTTAGGTGGCTCACAATTCACCTTGTTTAGTTATTAGGTATGCCACCTCTATATGCATGTGGGCAAGAGCAGTCCTAATCTCCTCATAAAAATCCTCTAGACCTACTTGTCTTGTAGTTTGGGACCTTGAAGCCCTAAGGGGTTCATCATCATCATAATCTCTTTCTAAATCTTTGGCTTCCCTCAGTGTTAGCCTTTTTTTTTTTTTTTTTTGCATTTTTATCTTAAGAAAAGCCCATACTCTATGTTCATTTGAAACTACGTTATTTGTTTGTGTGGGCATGGCTATTTCCCCCCCAAAATCAGAACCAAAATGAAGAAGTACCCGGGTGATGACTAAGGGAAGCACAAAGGCCTTGGAAGGGCTGCCATATGCATTCACTTCACATATAAATGAAATGAGGAGGGAAGTTAAAGGTATTGGATCTGAGTACAGCATTTTGTGAGTACAACATACATCAATAACCCTTACTTCATTGATAGCACTTATTTTGGGACTACATTCCACCCCAACAGTTAAACCATTAAGTGTAATGCACTTTTATCTCAACCCCATCTCATCCTTTACAATATCAAACTCCTAGTGCTTATCTGAAGTGACCTTCTTATTGAAAGAATCCACAACAACCCAATCACCCTCATTCGAAACATCAAGAACCTGTGCCAAAGCTTACCTCGAGAGACGATTAGGAAGTCTCTTGACTGTGATGTCAATATGCATAAAATGACCTTGTTTTTTTTTTTTTAATCATACATGCTTGTGTAGAACTATTTTGCCAACTTAGGGTAAATGAGGCCCTTGAGTTAAAAGATAGGCCTCCAATAAATCCTATAGAAAAGTTGAGAATTTTTTTTAAAGTTCTGTCTAACTCATGTTCTATGGTTTTCTCAATTATAATTTTATTTGAGACTCTTTGAGCATACTATTAGTACAAATTTCATCAATGAAGTATCTACGAGGATTGGGATTTTCAAGAGGGGGCGCATGAGGAGGAGGCTTCTCCTTGATTTCTCTTTGGGGGAAGGTTTTTCATCCTAGGAATCATGTAACAAAATGTTGTGAAATGTATTCAAGTTAAGAAAATGCACCATTTCCAAAAATTAACCAACAACCTCCAAGCACTTTCTCAACTTCATAAACTTCACAAACAAACCACTTATTCTTGACCAAAACCCATTCTAACAAAAGTCCCTTCCACCAATTTACAAAAATCACCACTTCAACAATGTCCCACAATTATTAAGAAAATTCCAAACACAATCTTGACGTCATACCTTAACTTATTTCAACTACCAAAATTGTGCAGCAATAGAATGTTTGGTAAAGTGGGAGTTGTTGAAAATGGTGAAAATTAAAAGTAAAAGAAAAGGTTCTTAAAGAAGGAAGTTGAATAAGAAGAAGGTAAAGTGGGGAAAATTTGAAAATTAGTGGGAAAGTAAGTAAGTAAAGGAAATGGGTAGGAGGAAGAAGAAGGGAGCGTGGAGAAGGTATGAAGACAGGAAATGAAGTCACTGAATGGAGGAATGAAGATGTGTGTATGCTTATTTAGTGCAAGATATAGCAAAGAAAGGGCATCACGTGAAGAGGAATTGGGTGCAAGAGAAAGTAGTGTGAAGGATGGGAGAAGCTGAACAAAAGAACAAATACAACTGTGACTGTGTGTTTTTTGGTGCAAGGAGACAAAACCCAAAGAAAGAAAGAAAGAAATGGTCAACAAGAAAAATGGAGTAAGAAAAGAAAGAAAGAAGTGAAACAAGAAAAGGGAGGTACTGTAATACCCCCACCTTGTTATTTTTGACTTGCTACTATTTGTAATAGGATGCCAATTTATATCCATAGTCAGAACAAAAGTTGATCGGTGTAATGAGACGAATATTTTGGTATGATAATATTTGGTCAGGACGTGGATGTAATTATTGAATTTGTTCTACCTATTCCCTAAATCTTCGGAAGGCTACTATTATTAATAAAATAAGAATTTGAGGGTACGCTGAGAAGAGAAATTGATCAGTGCGACAAAACACATGTTTTGGTGTGAATTATGCTATCCGGGTCATCGGCTTGCAACTTTGTCCGCAAATTTGACCAAATAAAGAAAGAATTTAAGAATTACCAATGGATTCAGTAGAATTTTTGGAGTTGAATGATGAAATAAAATATTTTTTCATTCCGGACCCAATTTTGGTCATTTATGAGAAAAATTAGAAATGAGGGTAAAACTTGGACGTGTGGCGCTATGTGATTGGTGGATAGGGACATGTGTCACATTATGAGAGGTTGTTTGAGACTTCATACAGGATAAAGCTTATCAAATAAGTTTTACAAAATAAATAAAAAATGGGTGAACGAATGAAATTGCGGCTCGTGGCGGATAGCCTACAATTTGTGACCAAATGGTCACCAATTTGGACCATGTATGGCAGTGAGGAGGCTTTATAACAGCCAGAATTTCGGCCAGCATTGAAAAATAAAAAAACAAGAGAAAACAAGAAAGAAAAGGGTTGAGAAAAAATTGGAAAAAGAGAGAGAAAATATTGTTCTTGAAGAGTTGGAGATTCTTAGAGCAAATTCAAGCTAGAACACCTCAAACACAAGGTAAAATCCTATGCTTCAAGAATTGAAGTTATAGATTTCATTTTGGTGATCATTATGATATCAATTTTAATCATGAAAACATGATTTTCATGTCTTGATTTTGGATCAAAGCTAGAGTTTGTGAACTTTTGTGTATGAACCTTATATATGCTTGTAAAAGTACCAGTTGCCTAAGGGTTTTTGAATGAAGTTTTCTGTGAGGAAGAACTGAATAACTATGGTGATTTGAAGGAGTATTTTCGGTTGAGGAGGTTATGATCAAAGTAGAGTAAAAATGGAATCTACTTTGTTGGAAAAATGGATCAAACTAGCTTTTGATTAGAAGAGATGAATTTGTGTTGAATAAGTATGATTTTTGTGAGCTACTAGAAATCTGGAAATTCAAAATTAAAGATGATTTGAAGGAGAATTGAATGAATTAATGGTTCTAAGGTGTTAAAGATTAAAGGAGGACAAAGGAAAGCATGAATAGTAAAAGTGGGGTAAAACTATTGGGACTATTTTTGCCCAGTACCGTGCCTCAGGAACCAGAATTCTAGAATAGTGCTATACAAAATTAAGGTAAGAGTCTTACAATTGTTTTGATATATCATAGAGCCAAAAAAAAGTTGTGGATTGAAAGTAATATCCAAAACAAAACCATGTGTCAAAGCAGCAAAATTTCAGGATTTTGCTTGGAAAGCGAATGGACTTAAGAAAGAATAATTGTGTGATTTTGGATGAAATGAATGAGAAGTCAACGGCTTGCAGGGCAACAACCTGAAGAATTGATTTCAGAACTAGAACTGGTTCAGACCGAGGTGCCGGCTCCCCCTAGACTAGTGGAAAAACACAGAGGTAGATAGCTTTTCTGCACAGCTCTGTTTTTTGGTTTTTGTTCTGTAACATTCTTCGGCATTTTCATTTTTGCCGTATTTACGTTTAAGTGGTATCAGAGCATGGTTTATATGGTAAAATATAGGTTGCATGTTAGTGAATAAAAACGGTCAGATGATTATAATCTGTGATCCTTCGTGTTTTTTGGTATTGGTTGAATCCTCTGTAGGTCTCACAGTTGAGAAATAGGAATACTGTAATTATTATTATTTTTTTAGGCTTTCATAGTATTCATATAAGCTTACAATTAAAGGCATAGGCATTTGTGGATTGTTTTGGATGATTTTTAGATGAAATCTATGTAAAAATCGAGGCCCAGAACGTCTGAATCGTGCAGAAGAAACAACGAAGAAGATGATCACTGTAGCAGCCGAGCCATGGAGCCAAGCCGTGTAAGTCGAGCCGTGCTGCATCTGTGAGAGGAACTGAAGCCGTCCAAGCCAGCCACGACTTGGAGCCATAGTCAGGCCCGAGTTGGCCTCGGCTCCGCACCGCACGCGAGGAAGCTTCTTTGAGGAAGCCTATTCCTCAAGGGAAACCGGGCAGCGGAAGCTACTGCGTGGGCACCCGCTCAAGATTGTGGTCCATACCAAACGAAGTTATTTTTATTGCAATAATATTCTTTGAATATTTTGCATAAAAAATAATAGTAAAAGAAATTTAGGATTAAACAAAATCATTAATTAATTAGTGTGTTTAATTTATTATGTGGACACTTAGGTTAAAAGAATAGAAAAACATGAAAACGTTTATATTTTTCTATCATACTTATTTCTTTTTGTACCCTATGTGCGCGTTTTCTCAAGGACCAAAGTGTTTAGGAAATTTATGACAAGAAAAACATTTTTCAAATTTAAAAAAAAAGGTTATTTTTAACTTGGACAAAAATTAATCCTTGGATATTTTCTCAAAGGATTTAATCCTTGACATGGAAAATATTTTGGATTTAGATACTTTTGTAAGTTAAAATAGAAAGCCATTTTTGTTTTTATTTTTGCACTAGAAAATTGTTTTTGTCAAATTAAACTTGAGAACAAAGTCTCTAGAAAGTTTAAAAGGAAAATTTTTGGAAATCATTAAGGTCTTAACTGTGTAAAATAAATTCATTGAAAATATTTTAAAGGATTTTACTTTGACATAGAGATTTATGAATTTGGATATTTTACAAAGAGTTAAAGGATACTTAATGGGATATTTTCAAAAGGGTATTTTCTTTAAAAACCCTTGTTTTAAAAGATTAAGTGGGAGAGGGGTTCTAACGGCTCCAAGACTTCCATCACGATCCTCATTAGAGATCATGGGTCCCTTCGAGTCACCCTGGGAGCGAACCTGTATAGGATGAGGACACCACAAGGATCTAGAATTAATGGATGGATGTAATTAATAACTCGGGACACATGCTATGATCGGCCAGTCCATGTTGGAGGTTATAGTGCGATGAATGTCCATAGGAAATGAGAAGAAACGACCATCCTATTGATCGAGTTATCTTCTAGATCATTACCTAGAAGGAAAATTAATTTGTGGCGGTTAATACAATTAGCTTAGGAAATGTAAATCTTCTTCCCAAGAAGTTATGTCAGTTTTTCTAAGAGCCGAATTAATCATATTAAAGATAATAGTAATATGGTTAACTATTATCGGATTTAATATGAGGATAAAGTGCACAAATTATTTTTCGTTTATTTTTTTACAAACTAAGATTTCTTTTATTTTTGATTTTTTAGAAATAGTTGGTGGATATTCTTTTAGTCCTTTGGCTGTTATTCTCCGAGAGAATAAGTTAATGGGTCCAAATTATGTGGACTGAAAAAGAAACTTGGACATAATACTCACTGCCGAGGAGTATAAGTATGTCTTCTACGAAACCTATCCTATTATCGGGGAAAGTTCTACCAATGTTGAGTGTGAGGCTGAGAAGGCATGGAAGAAGGCCGACGAGATGGCTCCTTGCTACATGTTGGCCTCTATGTCTAATGTGCTCCAGTCTAAACACGAGCACATGGCCACTGCGTATGATATTAGTCAGTCACTAGCTACGATGTTCACCGATAAGAGCCTGCCTACAAGGCAGGAAGCTCTTAGGACGATCATAAACACTAAGATGGTTGAAGAAGCATCAGTCAAGGAGCATATGCTCAAAATGATTGCTGCTTTCGTGGAAGAGGAAGTCTTAGGAGTTGTTATTAACCCCAAAAGTTAAGTGGACTTGATTCTCGAATCTCTGCAAGGCTCTTTTACTTAGTTCAAGTTGAACTACAATATGAATAAGTTAAATATAAGTTTAACTGAGTTAATAAAAGAGCTCTAGGTGGCGGAGAAGGTCATAAGGCAATAGTCCAAGGCAATAGCCCAAGCCCAAGAAGTTCAAGAAGAAGAAAGGAAACGTAGTAGCCCAGCCCACCAAGCCAAAGGGTAAGTGCTTCAAGTGCGGGCAAAAAGGACACTGAAAAAATGAGTGTCCAGAGTTTTAGGCCAAGAAAATTCCTACAGGTATTGTTCTCTATCTAGAGCCAATTTCAATGGTTGGATCAACTTCCACTTGGATTGTTGATTCTGGAGCTACTGATCATATCTGTAACTCCTTGTAGAGGTTTAGGAAGATAAGAAGACTCTAGAAGGGCGAGCATAGACTATAAGTAGGAAATGGAGCACAAGTATAGCTATTACAGTGGGAAAGCTGGATCTTGTTTTTTATTTTAATAAAGTAGTTATTTTGAAGAATATTTTAATGTACCTGGATTTAGACAGAATTTGATTTCAGTTGCAAAACTTATAAATCAGGGATATTCTACTTCTTTTCATTCTAGTATTACTATCAGTAGAAATGGAGAAGTTCTTTGTTCTGGGCACATGTATGGAAACTTATTCTTCTTAAATCCTTCAAACAATCAAAGAAATAATGCTCAATTTGAACATTTAAGTAAGAAGAGAAAGACCAATCTCAATGACTTATATCTTTGGTATTTAAGGTTGGGTCAGATTAACTCAATCAGGATTTAGAAGTTAATCCATGATAGGCCCTTAGGCTTATTAAGATTGGAAAGTTGGCTTTTAGTGTGAATCCTGCCTTATGGGAAAAATGACCAAAAGGTCGTTCACCCAAAAGGCTGATAGAGCTAAGGAGATATTAGGCCTTCTTCACACTGATATGTGTGGTTCTTTGTTTACACCAGCTAGGGGGGTTTTGAGTACTTCATCATTTTCATGGATGATTGTATAAGGTTTGGTTATGTCTACCTGATGAGGCACAAGTCTAACTCTTTTGACAAGTTCAAAGAGTTTAAGGCTGAAGTGGAGCGTCGAATAGGTAAACTAATCAAAATCTTACGATCGGACTGTTGTGGAGAGTACCTTCTCGGTGAATTCAAGGATTACGTGGTACATCATGAGATAGTATCCTAGCTCTCTGCACTGGGGACACCCCAGCAGAATGGAGTAGCTAAGAGAAGGAACAGGACATTGATGGAAATGGTCCGAAGCATGATGTCTCATGCTACTCTTCTGGTATCTTTTTGAGGATATGCCCTAGAAATAGCGGCATACATTCTGAACTTGGTGCCTTCTAAGTCAGTACCTAAAACGCCCTATGAGATGTGGACTGGGTGTAAGCCAAGTCTATCATCTCAGGATTTGGGGTTGTCTAGCTTATGTACTGATCAAGAGAGACAAGCTAGAACCAATATCGGAATTATGATATTTTGTTGGATATCGAAAAAGGACAAAATGAGGTTACTTTTATCATCCCAATGAGCAAAAAGTACTAGTAAGTACTAATACTAGATACTTGGAGGATGATCAAAGTATTTCCACTAAAGGTTGAACCAGGTTGGAACTCGAGGAGAAGTTATCTTTAGAATCAACTTCTTCAGACCCGATTATGGAACAAGAAGAAGCACAACCTCAAGAACCTGTACAAACGGAGCCTCGTCGT
Organism: Voacanga thouarsii; assembly: GCA_026120185.1. Taxonomy (NCBI): domain Eukaryota; kingdom Viridiplantae; phylum Streptophyta; class Magnoliopsida; order Gentianales; family Apocynaceae; genus Voacanga; species Voacanga thouarsii. The sequence goes on along the minus strand of JANUWF010002383.1, from coordinate 1,021,354 downwards.
AATGGGAGAGTATCTAGGGTTCTAGAAAGATGGACTGGAGAGGCTTTCGAGCTAGTCTCTGACCATCAGGAACAAGATCCCACTAGATACAAGGAGGCTATTGCCAATACTAATGCTAATGCCAATGCCAATGCAAATCTATGGCATGAAGCAATAAAAGCCGAGATTGAGTCTATGTAGTTTAATCACGTTTGGAATCTTGTAGCTTCACTTGAAAGGATAAAATCCATTGGGTGTAAGTGGGTATACAAGAGGAAAAGAGGAGTAGATTGGAAGGGGGAAACCTTCAAAGTCAGGTTTGTGGCGCAAAGGTATAATCAGAAAGAGGGAATCGATTATGAGGAAACATTTTCCCCAGTAACCATGCTTAAGTACATCTGTATCTTTCTTGCCATTGCATGTCATTACAACTACGAGATATGGCAAATAGATGTCAAGATGATATTTCTTAATGGCCATCTTAGTGAAGACATCTATATGTCCTAACCGGAAGGTTTTATTGCTAAAGGCCAGGATCATATGGTTTGCAAGCTTAAGAAGTCATTTATGGACTTAAGCAGGCATTTAAAGCATGGAACATTCATTTTAACAAGACTATAAAGTGTTACGGTTTCATTCATAACGAGGATGAACCATGCGTGTACAAGAAATTGGAAGGCATAAATGTGATATTTCTTGTCCTATATATGGATGACATTCTACTCATTAGGAATGATGTAGGAATAATGCCATCTACTAAGGTTTGACTGTCTAGTCAATTTAGTATGAAGGACTTAGGAGAAGCAAGTTACATTCTCGGGATTAAGTTTTTTAGAAATAGGAAGCAGAGAATGTTAGGATTATCCCAAGCGAAATACATTGACAAAATGCTGGCAAAGTTCAGCATAGACTCATGCAAGGGAGCTCTAATTCCTTGCAGATATAAGTTATCTTTTTGTTCAAAGGACTGTCCTAAGTCCCAATAAGGAAAAGATAGAATGAGTAGGATTCCCTATGCTTCGGCTGTGGGAAGTCACATGTACGTCATACTGTGCACTAGGCAAGATATCTGCTTTGCCGTAGGTGTAGTTAGCAGATATCAGTCAAACCCTAGGGAGGTTCATTGGCAAGTTGTAAAACATATTCTCAAGTACCTCAAAGATATGAGAGATTATATATTGGTTTATAGGGTTGATAACTTAGTTTCTACTGGATACACAAACTCAGACTTCTAGACAGATAAAGATGAGAGAAAAACCACTAGTGGATATATTTTCACCTTGTCTAGGGGAGCTGTTTCATGGAGGAGTATCAAGCAATCTTGCATTACTGACTCAACCATGCAAACTGAGTATGTGGTAGCTTCGGAGGCATCCAATGAAGTAGTCTGGCTTCGGAAGTTCCTTTCGGAACGTGGAGTTATGTCATATATGGACAGACTAATTGTGGTGTATTGCAACAATACTAGAGCAGTCTCGCAATCTAAAGAACCCAGGAACCACAAGAAGAGGAAGTACTACCTGATCTGGGATTTCATCCAGAGATGGGAATCATGGTGGAACAGATAGCTTCGGAGAATAACCTAGCAGATCCCTTCACTAAGCCTTTAGCTGAGATAGTCTTTAAGAGACACTTAGATGACATAGGGATGGGCACCTACAGACTTTCTTAGTCTTAGAGTGCAAGTGGAAGATTGTCGGAATGTATGCCCTCTAAACTAAGTTTCTGATGTAATTATCGATTTTGTTAATAAAAGAATTTATTCTCAAAATTTGTTTGTGAATTTACATTTTATTTATGCACGATTTACATTTGGAAAAGACCCATTGTGTTTAAGTAAGTGATCTATGTGAATGGTAGTTTTTCACAGTAAGGTATGGATCACAGGTTACTTAACACATAAACGTTTGTTCTTAACCGATTGATGAGAATAAGAATCTCATCATGTTTAGACAATTATGTTATGAATTCCAGATAGGGAATAACTTACCTTTAGCCAGTGAGTAGTCTATTCACCTCATAACATGAGCGTATTTCAAATACGTAGAACATGACCTGTAATAGTGGTTTCTAAAAGTACTATTTAGAAGAAACCCAGACTATTACTGCACAAGCGTGGACTGATGCTCTACTGCTTGAGTATGAGTTGGTAGTCTAACGAAGCTAGAAGCATATACTTTGATATGCTGTAGTTGAGGTTCTATCGTAGAGACGACATACTTATATGTTGGGTATATATGACTAGTTAGTTAAGATAGACTTGTAAGATAGCTTTTGCGCTATATCACCCCTTGTGACTATTCAAATGATCTAAATATCCAGAGCCCTGGGGAATATGATTTGGATGTTTGCTTTAGGGTAGTTTCCTTGGAAAGATGAAACATTCCAAGAGTCGTGGATCATTGGACTAGAGGTCTAAGGATAGTAAATGTCTTTTAGAGAGGTGTTAGTACACTATTCCTCTCTAAATGTACGGCGATGTGTAGAGGAGTATTTTAGTCATTACATTTGTAGGTGGGAGACTTTGCTAATGCAGTATTGTCTCTAGGGTCAATATTTCCTTATAGTGATATTGGGAAATATTTAAAATGCAAAATACAGCTATTTCTATAACAGGGGTATTTTGGTCATTTTAGTAGTCAAGGAGATGTGTCTTTTGGTCCTCGGAATAGCCTATAAGTCTAGATGGTTTTGGGTGTTGGGAAATATACCCTTTTATACTAAGTTTCTGATGTAAAAATCGAATGTTTTAATAAAAGAATTTATTTTCAGAAATTGTTCGTGAATTTACAATTTTATTTGTGCACAATTACGTTTGAACAAGACTCATAGTCTTTAAGTAAGTGGTCCATGTGAATGGAGGTCTTTCATAGTAAGGTATGGATCACAAGTTACTTAACACAGAAGCATTCGTTCTTAACCGATTGATGAGAATGGGAATCTCATCATGTTTAGGTTATTATGTTGTGAATTCTAAATGGGGAATGGCTTACCTTTAGCCAGTGAGCAATCCACTCACTTCATGACAAAAGCGTATTTCGAATACATAGAACAGGACCTGTAGTAGTGGTTTCTAAAAGTACTATATGGTAGAAACCTATACTATTACCACTACAGCGTGGACTTGTACTCTACGACTTGAGTATAAGTTGGTGGTCTAACAAACCTGGAAGCATATGCTTTGATATGCTATGGTTGAGGTTCTATCGTAGGGCCAATATACTTGCATGTTGGGTATGTGTGACTAGTTAGTTAAGACAGACTTGTACAAGATAGTTTCTATACTATATCGCCCCTTGTGGTTGTCTGAATGATCTAAATATCCAGGGCCCTGGGAAACATGACTTGGATGTTTGCTTTAGGGTAGCTCCCTTGGAAAGAAAAAACAATCCAGGAAGTCGTAGATCATTGGACTAGAGGCCTAAGGATGGTAGATGTCATTTAGAGAGGTGTTAGTACACTTTTTCCTCTCTGAATGTACGACGATATATAGAGAGGTATTTTAGTCATTACACCTGTAGGTCGGAGACTTTGCTAACGCAGCACTGTCCTTGGGGTCAATATTTCCTTATGGTGATATTAGGAAATATTTAAAATGCAAAATACAGCTATTTATATGGCAAGGATATTTTGGTCATTTTAGTAGCCAAGGCAGTGTGTCTTTTGGTCCCCAGTATAGACCGTGAGTCCTAATTAAATACGGGCTAAGGAATTAAATTAAATTAAATAGAATTTATTTTATTTAAGTAGCCTGATTTAATTATTGGGCTAGAATAAAATAAAGGTTCATAGAGAGAGAGAATTAATTAAATTAGTTTAGTGGGTTAATTAATTATTCAGGGCTTTGGCCTAGTTTGCATAATTAGGGATTAACCTGGGAATAAACTGATTTAGGCTTATTTAATTGGACTGTTTATTTGGGTTGGAAAAATTAATTATTTGTTGGGCCATTAAATTAGTTCTAACTAGAATAATTAATTAAGCCCAAAAGGTTAAATCAAGAGTCCAATGGCCCAATCTAGTTTAACCTAGGATTTTTATTTAGGTTAAACATGAGGATTGGATACATCGTTGTTGACATTACACACATAAGCTAGAGACGGCTTTTTCTTTGTGGAAGCCAGGAGTTTCTCTCTCTCCAGAAAATTTCCCTAGCCTGTTAGTTGTTCACCAAATGGTAGTTAGGCAAGCCATATACTGGAAGACCAAGAGTTCGGCGTTCACATACATGCAAAGGCGGAGTAGGAGCCTTGCAGGAATCGCACTAGAGGCTTCTATTAGCACACCTACCTCAGTTGCACACGTTCCGGTCCAGCCACTTTTGAAAATCAGAAGGAGAGGTAAAATTTTTAAAACCTCGGGATTGGGACAGGGCGCAATCGGCGCCAGCTAGGGCTGCCAGAGCCGGCGCTGGCCCTGCCTTGGAATCCCTATTCTTGTTTTTCCAGTTTTTTATGTTCGCTTCCACTGTGTGCTCCGTGTTTCCCGCTTTTCGTGCCTTCAATTGGTATCAGAACATGAAGGTTTTGTGAAAATATAGGGAGCATGCATCTAGATGATAAAATTGGACACATATGTGTGATTAAGATTGTGATCCTTCGCTGTTTATGGTATGGGGATAGATTCTCTGCTAAACCTCGCAGGTGGAGGTATAGGAATCTGTTTACTGTTTTTCTTAGTAAATTGTGTAAGCCCAGTGTTTATGGGTATAGGCGGTTTTTGGTTTTGGTTGATTTCATTGTATTTGGATTGGAATCGTAGAGCCATGGATACCAGAAGCTGTGCAGAAAAATAGGGGAAATTCGCAGAAAAAAGCTGTAGGATCCAACATCCAGAACGGAACCGGCGCTGGCGTGGAATGCTGGAACCGGTGCCGGCTTGGTTCTGTGCGGCAGGTGCAGTGGACCACAGTGCAGATGGGTGCATGATCCAATGCGGCAGGTGTAGTGGACTAAGGAAATTTTTTAAAATTTTTCTTTGTAATTTTTCTTGCAATTTCTTTTGGTTTTGGGTCCATACCAGGCGAAGTTAATATTTTGCAATAGTCAATATTCAATGAATAATTTTGCATGAAAAATATTAGTAAGGGATTTTAGGATTAAACAAGACCATTAATTAATTAATTAATTAATTAATTAATTAATTAATTAATTAATTAATTAATTAATTAATGTGTATAATTCTATTAACTAGGCACTTAGGTTTAAAAATAAAAGAGCATAAAAACGTCTACTGTTTTCTAGCATGCTATTTATTTTTGTACCTATGTGCATGTTTTCTCAAAGACCAAAGTCTTTGGGAATGTTTTTGACAAGGAAAACATTTTTCTACAAATTAAATGGTTATTTTAACTTGAACAAAAATTAATCCTTAGATATTTTCTCAAATGATTTAATCCTTGACATAGAAAATATATTGGATTTAGATATTTTTGTAAGGTTAAAATAGAAAGCTATTTTTTTTAGTTTGGCATAAGAAAAATTATTTTGCCAAATAAACTTGAGACCAAAGTCTCTAGAAAGTTTTAATTGAAAAATTTTTGAAAGCATTAAGTTTTAACTTAAATAAAATTAGTCAATGGGAAAAACTCTCAAAGGATATAAGCCTTGACATAGAGATTTTTATTGACTTAGACATTTTATTTTTGAGTTAAGGGAAAACTTAATGGAGATTTTCAAAAGGATATTTTTTAGAAAACCCTTGTTTTAAAAGACTAAGTGGGAGAGGGGTTCCAACAGCCCCACGGCTTCCATCACGATCGTCATTAGAGATCGTGGGTCCCCTCGCGTCAGCCTAAGAGTGAACCCGTATAGGATGGGGATGCCACAAGGATCTAGATCTAATGGAGGGATGCAATTAATAACTTGGGGCACGTACTATGATCGGCCAACCCCTCGTTGGAGGTCATAGTGCGACGTATGTCCATAGGAAATGAGAGGAAACGGCCATCCCCTCGATGGAGTTATCTTCTAAATCATTACCTAGAAGGGAAATTAATTTGTGGTGGTTAACACACTTAGCTTAGAAAACTGTTAATCTTTCCCAGAAGTTATGTCAGTTTTCCTAAGAGCCAAATTGATTATTATTAGTTTTGATAATAAGGATAAAGTGCACATATTTGTTTTGTTTTCACAAACTGGATCTTTTTCTTTTATTTTTTGATTTTTTAGAAATGGTGGGAGGTTCTTTTAGTCCATTGGCAGTTATTCTCCAAGAGAATAAGTTAACGGGACCAAACTATGTAGATTAGAAAAGGAACCTGGACATAATACTCACAGTCGGGGAGTATAAGTATGTCTTGTACGAAACCTGTCCTGCAATTGGGGAGGGTTCCACCGTTGAGGAGCGTAAGGCTAAGAAGGCATGGAAGAAGGCCGACGAGATGGCTCGTTATTACATGTTGGCCTCCATGTTTAATGTGCTCCAATCCAAACATGAGCACATGACCACTGCGTATGACATAACCCAATCATTTGCCACAATTTTTGCGGATAAGAGCTGGCCTGCAAGACAGGAGGCTCTTCAAACCATCATAAACACTAAGATGGCTGAGGGAGTATCAGTCAGAGAGCATATACTCAAGATGATTGCTGCTTTCCAGGAGGCAGAAAACTTAGGGGCTGTCATTGACCCCGAGAGCTAAGTAGATATGGTTCTCGAATCTCTACCGAGTTCCTTCACTCAGTTCAAGTTGAACTATAACATGAACAAGTTGAACATGGGTTTGACTGAGTTAATGAAGGAGCTCTAGATAGCGGAGAAGGTCATGAAGCCACAATTAAAGGCTATGATTGCCAAGGCTTCATCTTCTAGAATTGGGCCCAAGCCCAGAAGTTCAAGAAGAAGAAAGGGAACATAGCAGCCAGCCCAAGACCCTGCCCAAAGACAAACCCAAAGGCAAGAGCTTCAAGTATGGACTGAAGGGACACTGGAAAAAGGAGTGTCCGGATCTTCAAGCCAAGAAAAACCCCACAGGTAATGTTTTTTATCTACAGTCTATATCAATGGTTGGATCAACTTCCACTTGGATTGTTGATTCAGGAGCCACTGATCACATCTGTAACTCCTTGCAGGGGTTTAGAAAGATTAGAAGACTCCAGAAGGGCGAACATGGACTACGTGTGGGAAATGGAGCACAAGTTTAGGCCCTTGCATTGGGAGAGCTGGATCTTGTATGTGATTGTAATAGAATAGTGGTTTTAAAAGAAATTTTATATGTACCTGAATTTAGACAAAATTTGATTTCGAGTTGCGAAACTAATAAATCAAGGATATTCTGCATCTTTCCGTTTTGGTATTTCTATCATTAGAAATGGAGAAATTTTATGTACGGGCACATGTATGGGAATCTATTTTTCTTAAACCCTATTAACAATCAATTAAATAATGCTCAATCTGAACCTTTAACAAGGAAGAGAAGGGCCAATATCAATGACTCGTATCTTTGGCATCTAAGGTTGGGTCATATCAACTCAACTAGGATTCAGAGGTTGATCCATGAATGGCCCTTAGGCTCATTCAGATTGGAAAATTGGCCTCAGTGTGAGTTCTGCTTGATAGAAAAGATGACCAAAAAGTCATTTGCCCCTAAGGCGGATAGAGCCAAGGAGGTATTGAGTCTTGTTTTACACTGATGTGTGTGGTCCTTTGTCTACACCAGCTAGAGGAGGTTTTGAGTACTTCATCACTTTCATGGATGATTGTACAAGGTTTGGATACGTTTACCTGATGAGACGCAAGTCTGACTCTTTTGACAAGTTCAAAGAGTTTAAGACTGAAGTGGAGCGTCGGACAGGTAAATTAATCAAAACTTTATGATCGGATCGTGGTGGAGAGTACCTCCTTGGTGAATTCAAGGACTACATGGTATATCATGGGATAGTATCCCAGCTCTTTGCGCCGGGGACGCCCCAGCAGAATGGAGTAGCTGAGAGAAGGAACAGGACATTGATGGAAATGGTCCGAAGTATGATGTCTCATGCTACTCTTCCAGCATCTTTTTGGGGATATGCCCTGGAAATAGCGAAATACATTCTGAACTTGGTGCCTTCCAAGTCAGTATCTAGGACTCCCTATGAGATGTGGACTGGGTGTAAGCCAAGTCTAAATATAGGGTTGTCCAGCTTATGTACTGGTCAAGGGAGATAAGTTGGAACCAAGGTCAGAATTATGCTATTTTGTTGGGTATCTAAAAGGGACAAAAGGTGGTTACTTTTATCATCCTAAGGAGCAGAAGGTACTGGTTAGTACCAATGCTAGATACTTAGAGGATAATCAAAGTACTTCCACGAAAGGTTCAACTAGGTTGGAGCTGGAGGAGAAGTTATCTTCGGAAGCAACTTCTTCTGACCCGATTGTGAAACAAGAAGAGGCACAGCCTCAAGAGCCTGTACATATGGAGCCTCGTCATAGTAAGAGAGTGTCTAGGGTTTTGGAGAGGTGGACTGGAGAAGCTTTCGATGGTCTCCGACCATCAAGAACAAGACCCCACTAGATACGAGGAGGCTATTGCTGATGCCGATGCAAACCTATGACATGAAGCAATGAAAGCCGAGATTGAGTTTATGTATCTCAATCAGGTTTGGGATCTTATAGCTTCACCTAAAGGGATAAAACCCATAGGGTGTAAGTGGGTATACAAGAGAAAGAGAGGAGTAGATGGGAAGGTGGAAACCTTCAAAGCTAGGCTTGTGGCGAATCGACTATGAGGAAACCTTTTCCCCGATAGCCATGCTTAAAGTTCATCCGTATCCTCCTTACCATCGCATGTCATTATGACTACGAGATATGGCAAATGGATGTCAAGACAGCATTTTTAAATGGCTATCTTAGTAAAGACATCTATATGTCCCTACCGGAAGGCTTTATGGCTAAAGGCTAAGAGCATATGGTTTGCAAGCTTAAGAATTCCATTTATGGACTTAAGCAGGCATCAAGGGCATGGAACATTCATTTTGATGAGACTGTAAAGTCTTATGGTTTTGTTCAAAACGAGAATGAGCTATGTGTGTACATGAAGCTTGAAGGCATTAATGTGGTTTTTCTTGTTTTGTGTGTAGATGATATTCTACTCATTGAAAATGATGTAGGGTCATTATCATCTACAAATGTTTGGCTATCTAGTCAATTTAGTATGAAGGATTTGGGAGAAACTAGCTACATTCTCAGTATTAGACTTTTTAGAAATAAGAAGTAGAGAATGTTAGGATTATCCCAAGCGGCATACATTGATAAGATGTTGGCCAGATATAGCATGAACTCATGCAAGGGAGCTCTAATTCCTTGCAGACATGGGTTGTCATTTTCTTTAAGGGACTATCTTAAGTCTCACGAAGAAAAGGACAGGAAGAATAGGATTCCGTACGCTTCGGCTATGGGAAGTCTTATGTACGCCATGCTGTATACTAGGCCAGATATCTGCTTTACCGTAGGCTTAATTAGCAGATATCAGTCAAACCCTGGAGAGGTTCATTGGCAAGCTATAAAACATACACTCAAGTACCTCAAGGGAACGAGAGATTATATGCTGGTTTACAGGGCTGATGACTTGGTTCCTACAGGATACATAGATGCAGACTTCCAGGCGGATAAGGATGAGAGAAAATCCACTAGTGGATATATCTTCACCTTGTCTAGAGAAGATATTTCACGGAGGAGTATCAAGAAATCTTGCATTGCTGACTCAACCATGGAAGTTTTGTATGTGGCAGCTTCAGAGGCATCCAAGGAAGCAGTCTAGCTCTGAAAGTTTCTTTCAGAACTTGGAGTCATGCCACACATGGACAGGCCGATTGTGATGTATTGCGACAACACTGGAGCAGTATCACAAGAAGAGGAAGTATATTGAGAGAAAGTACCACCTGATCCGGGATTTCATCCAGAGACGGGAAGTTGTGGCGGAACAGATTGCCTCTGAGAACAATCTAGCAGATTCATTCATCAAGCCTTTAGCTGAGAGAGTCTTCAACAGACACTTAGACGCCATAGGGGTGAGCACCTACGGACTTGCTTAGTATTAGAGTGCAAGTGGGAGATTGTTGGGAAATATGCCCTGTTAGACTAAGTTTCTGATGTAAAAATCGAATGTTTTAATAAAAGAATTTATTTTCAGAAATTATTTGTGAATTTATAATTTTATTTGTGCACAATTATGTTTGGAAAAGACCTATTGTGTTTAAGTAAGTGGTCCATATGAATGGAGATCTTTCGCAATAAGTTATGGATCACAGGTTACTTGGCACATAAACATTTGTTCTTAACCGATTGATGAGAATTGGAATCTCATCATATTTAGGTTATTATGTTGTGAATTCTAAATGGGGAATGGCTTATCTTTAGCCAATGAGTAGTCCACTCACTTCATAACATAAGCGTATTTCGAATACGTAAAACAGGATCTATAGTAGTGGTTTCTAAAAGTACTATATGGTAGAAACCTAGACTACTACCGCTACAGCGTGGACTAGTATTCTATGACTTAAGTATGAGTTGGTGGTCTGACGAAGCTGGAAGCATATACTTTGATATGTTATGGTTGAGGTTCTATCGTAGGGCCAATATACTTGTATATTGGGTATGTGTGACTAGTTGGTTAAGACAGACTTGTACAAGATAGTTTCTATACTATATCGCCCATTGTGGTTGTCTGAATGATCTAAATATCTAGGGCCTTGGGAAACATGACTTGGATGTTTGCTTTAGGGTAGCTCTCGTAGAAAGCGGAAACAATCTAGGAAGTCATGGATCATTGGACTAGAGGCCTAAGGATGGTAGATGTCATTTAGAAAGGTGTTAGTACACTTTTTCCTCTCTAAATGTATGGCAATATATAGAGGGGTATTTTAGTTATTACACCTGTAGGTCGGAGACTTTGCTAACGCAGCACTATCCTTGGGGTCAATATTTCCTTACGGTGATATTAGGAAATATTTAAAATGCAAAACACAGCTATTTATATGGCAAGGTTATTTTGGTCATTTTAGTAGCCAATGCGGTGTGTCTTTTGGTCCCCAGTATAGACCGTGAGTCCTAATTAAATACGGGCTAAGGAATTAAATTAAATTAAATAGAATTTATTTTATTTAAGTAGCCTAATTTAATTATTGGGTTAGAATAAAATAAAGGTCCATGAAGAGAGAGAAATAATTAAATTAGTTTAATGGGTTAATTATTCAGGGCTTTGGCCCAGTTTGAATAATTAGGGATTAACCTGGGACTAAACTGATTTAGGCTTATTTAATTGGACTGGATTATTTGGGCTGGAAAAATTAATTATTTGTTCGGCCATTAAGTTGGTTCTAACTAGAATAATTAATTAAGCCCAAAAGGTTAAATCAAGAGTCCAATGGCCCAGTCCAGTTTAATCTAGGGTTTTTATTTAGGTTAAACAGGAGAATTGGATACATCGTTGTTGACATTACACACATAAGCTAGAGACAGCTTCTTCTTTATGGAAGCCAGGCATCTCTCTCTCTCCAGAAAAAATCCCTAGCCTGTTAGTTGTTCACCAAACGGTAGTTAGGCAGGTCATATACTGGAAGACCGAAAGTTTGGCGTTCACATACATGCAAAGGCGGAGTAGGAGGCTTGCAGGAATCACACCAGAGGCTTCTACCAGCACACCTACCTCAGTTGCACATGTTTCGATCCAACCACTTTTGAAAACCAGAAGGAGAGGTAAAATTTTTAAAACCTCGGGATTGGGACAGGGCGCAATCGGCGCCAGCTAGGGCTGCCGGAGCTGGCGCCAGCCCTGCCCTAGAATCACTGTTCTTGTTTTTCCAGGTTTTTATGTTCTCTTCCGCTGCGTGCTCCGTGTTTCCCGCTTTTCGTGCCTTCATTAGGTTGAGGGATTGGTCTTATATTAAATGGATCTGATTTTATTTGAGTATCCTGGTTTATTTATTAGGTTAGAATAAAATAAAAGATCCAAAAAGGGAGAATTATATTTTGGCCCATTTGGGTTATTTAATTAATTTAATTATTGGACTTGTATTAGTTTAGGAATAATTAAATTTAATTAAAGACTTAACCCAATGAACTAGGCCATAGGTCCATAGGCTTAGTTAATGGCTAAATGTGCCTTTGGGCTTCTTTGATTCTATCGCATCTGTTTGATTTTTGAATACCCAAATAATAGCCTATGATCAGGGTAGTTGGGATTCAGTTGAATAGTGGAGTCTTTTATAGAAGCATGTCATTTTTTCCTTAAGCCTTTGTTCTCTCTCGCAAAACTAGGTTCTCTGGCTATTCAATAGCAAGAACAGAGGCACATTTTTTTTCCTGATTAATGCTTAATAGTATTTTGTCGGAAAAAGAAAAACCATCATCTTCATCCATAGCCTTCACCAGGCTTTCAGGCCCATTCCGAAAGACAAGAAGAGTTGCGTTGATGCCTAGAAGAAGCCGATGGCTTGTGGGACAACAACAGCCTGAAGAATTGATTTCTGTGCAACTCTGTTTTTTTGTTTTTGTTTTTGCCGTATTTACGTTCAGGCTGGACGTTGGCTAATCGTCGACTATTTTTCGATGGAACACGAATTGACCATGTGTGGTGTATGTTTATTGGTAAATGACCAACGGTTCATTGAAAATAGTAAAAACGGTGGTCGAACGGCCGTGAACGGAAAATTTAGTCAATATAAGTGGTGAGTCCTTTTGAATTCTAAAACCTTTTGAAACTTAGTGTGCTTTACTTTTCCATGAAATGCTATGTTTTATACCATTTTGGAAATTCTTGAATATATTTAAGGTTTATCTGAGCAAGATTTGTTTTTATGCCATTCTGGGCTTGAATGAACTTTATAATTGGCTTGGAAACCGTAATGGATGTTTAAAGTATGAATTTGTGAATTTAGTCCCTATTGGATTAAATACTTGAGATTTTCAGAAAATGGTAATTTTGGAATCGGGTGTTCATAAATTGACTAGAATGCCCTTATTGGAACATTTCATGGAAATATTTGTGTTTGGAAACTTCGATTTTAATCCTCGTTTGGGATTTGAATTTTGGATTTCCTAAAATGAGTTCCATTTGGAATCAAATATTCGAAAAATGATTTAAATGTCCTTATTGGAATGTTTTATGGAAACCGTTTGGAATTGGGTATTCGTTAAATAACCGAAATCTCCTCATTGGAATTTTTGTGAACACTTTCTAAATCGGGTAAGGGTAACATGACTCGAATACTCTTGGAAAAGTCTTTTGGAATTTGGTATGGGTAAAATGACCCAAATACCCTTGAAAATGACTTTTGTGATCAAGTACGGAAAATGACCCAAATACTCTTGGAAGCTTATTTTGATGTGAGAAAAGAACTCTTTACCCTGTTTTAACAAGGTTTTGGAAAATGACCTCTCGATATAAGATTGACTTTGAAAAATGATATTTTATCCGAAAAATTATTGTATTGGCCTAATATGCCGATGGAAAGAATTGATTGGCTCTGTGGAGCCTATGGAAATTTTTAACTGACTTGTAAGTTAGTGGGATCAAATTCTGGAAAATAATATTTTGCCCCAACAGTGTTTATCTTGATATGGAAAAATGGTTTCTTGATGTGCTCAAGTACGAGCCTTTTTGGATTTGGAAACATGGTGAGCAATATGAATCTTAAACTCTTGATTTCTTGAACTTGACAAACTTTAAATGCTTGGCATATGCACTAACTTGAATACTTGGCGTAAGCACTAACTTGAATACATGATGTATACACTAACTTGAGTACTTGACATAAGCACTAACTTGAATACTTGGCATATGCACTAACATGAATACTTATTGTATGCACTAACTTACATGGCGTGTGCACTAACTTGAATACTAGGCGTAAGTACTAACTTGAATACTTAGTGTATGCACTAACATGAATACTTGGCATAAGCACTAACTTGAATACTTGGCGTAAGCACTAATTTGATTCTTGGTAGTATGTTGCGATGTACTTACCCTCCCGGCGACACACGGTTGAGTGTTGTAGGCTGCGGTCTAAGTACAATGATATGTGGTGCCGAAGACAAAGCCTTATGAGCTTTACATATAAGCCGACTTTCTATTTGAGGAATGCTTGTGATGTGAAAATCGGGGCAATGATTTGAAAATTGAAACACATTTTTCCAAAAATGACTGAGTTCTAAATAAACTCTTTTTTAAAGAGTTTTGGAATTGTTTCCAGTGAACAAACAAAATGCTTTCCCCATAAAAGTTTTATGTACTCTGTCTCTTTACTAATATGCACTAACACACACAGGACTCAATGTGTGATTTTCACTCACACGCGTGTTATTTCTTTTGAAAAATTCAGGATCAAAGGCGTAGCGAAAGCGTTGTGGACTCCCAGAGGCTCATGCTACATCTTGGACCTGTTGTACTCGTGAGTGTATGTATCAGAAGCCAAATTCTTGTACTTTCCATGTTGGAAAAAAAATTTCCACTGCCTATTGAGTGAAGTTTGTTATAAAGACCCCTTGTATGAGCAATCAGATGGAGCGACATCCCACAAAGTTACAACCCACTACGTTATGGAAATATGGAGTGTTACAGGTACAATGCTATGTAAAAGCCGAACATGGATAAAGACAAAGTGAAGAAGATAAATAAACCAAATATGAGTGTATGTGCATTCGGTAGAACAAAGACAAAGGTATACATGAACTACAACTGAAAAAAAGCAAGGAAAAGTGCATGGCAAGAAAACAAAATACAAATTATTAGTAGTGTGTGCATTCGGTGGATAAAAAGATAAGAGCATACATGACAAAACAAATGGACGAAAGAATAGAAACAAACATGACAAAGAGAAGAGATAAAAAATTGCAGTCAAAGGAATATGAGGGGTGCATACACTAGGCTGCCCAGGAAGGCCAGTCCTACTCAAAACATCCAAGGCCTTAGTGGACTAAGAAAATTCCCTTAGGCCACCTAGACCATTCTTTTTTCATTTTTAGCCTTTTTTTAATTTAATAAAAATAAATAGATAAATATGTGTAAATTAATTAAATTTATAAACTCTTATGAAACTAGCAAAATGAAGAAAAAATTAATACTAAGAAGAGGGATCAAAATATACATTAAAAAAAGCATAACAATAGTGCATTGAAATTTTCCATTCTAATCGTTTTCTAGCACTTCAACAAAAAACTGAATTTAAACAATTCGAGATAAAGCTAAAGCATCTTAGAAGTAGCAACAAGGAAAAATAAAGTTAAACAAAAAAAAAAAATTGTTCAAGCTTGATAGCAAATAAAGAGAGAAATCAGTGCTTTCAGTGTTGCCCAGGAGTGATCCACTTTGCTTTTCCAAAATGAGTTTGGAGAGTTGTCCAATTTTGTTCTCCAAGTTGTGAATAGAGGCTTCTTGATTCCTTATAGATGTTTCCACCATTTGGAACCTTTTATCTATTGAGGAGACAAACTTGGTAACTAGATCTTCAAGAGAAGGCTTTGTAGGATATGGAAGAAGGGCACGATAGGGGCATGCTTGAGGTCGTGCCATTGGGAAGTCTTGAAGAGGAGGAGGGGGCCTCACTTGATTTGAATTGTTCCATGCAAATATGGGTGGTTCCTCCATTTGGGATTATGTGTATTACTGTAAGGATTGTTTGCTTACCTTGCATTCCCAATAAAATCCACTTATTCCATCAGTTTCTCACTAGGTAACCCCATGTTTTGACATTCATGATTTGGGGGGCTTCATTTACAAAAATCACACAACATCACTTGAGCTTGAACTTAAGATGGGGCATGCATCTTCTCCATCTTTTTAGTGAGGGCTTCAAATTTTGCTTTAATAGCCGCCATGACATCAACGTTATGATTCCTTATGTACGCACCTTAGACTTTAGATTACCCCATGAGTAGCTATTCATAGCTATATTTTTAAAAAGATCCCTTAATTCCTCAGGGGTCTTAGTAGCTGTAATACCCCTAGATGCTACGTCCAAAAGCTGTTTAGTGGCAAAATTAAGCCTATTATGAAAAATTAGCATTTGGAATCCCAAATCTAACTTATAGTGAGGCTATTCCTCAAGAGTTCCTTCTATCTTTGTGAAACCCCACCTAAAGCCAACCCTAGAGTAAGGGGGTCGGGATGCATATCTTATTATTTTGCATGAATATATATGTTTTTGAATGGTTTTATGTGCTTTAGAATTGCGGGTTATAGGTTAAAATGCTTAGTTATGCTTATTGAGTAGGAGGGGTAAAATGGTAATTTTGATTGAGGTCCGAATAGGAAAATAACTTGAGGATTGAATAAGAAAAATATGTGGGTGAGAAAATAAGAACAAGAGTTAGTGTGGTTAAGTGGTTAGAACTTTGGAATTAATCTCTAAGGTCATGAGTTCAAATCCCATCATTTAAGTTTTATCATGATTATCTTAATTAATTTTGAATTTTTGTTTCTTGCATTCCTTAGAAATAGGAATGTTATCTTAGGGGAGACATGAGGAGAATGTTCTAAATCTTATCATTGTGTCCTAAAAAGAATTCTAGGGGAATTCTTGTTCTATTTATTACCTCTAGCTTTGTCCTAGCATTTCCATGTTTCAAATGAACCAAAAACCATCAAATCTTTCTTTTAAATTCCAAAAAAAAAATCTGTGATAATTTCTCATCCTTGAATTTTGAAAATCAATCTTGGAGGAGGGAGGTTGGCCAAAAATAGGAGGGGAAATAGGAAGGGTTTCCAAGAGAAATCAATCACCATGATAGAACCTTCAAATTCACCTTCATGTTGTTCATATTTTAGTGAAGGAAAATCTAGAAATTTTCCAGAATTTTTGCAGACCATCTCTTCAAAAAATTCAGCCAGTAAACCCACTCATTTGCTACCAGAAAAATGGTCATTTCGTGTGGCTTGAAGGCTGGAAAACCTGTACAATTTTCGGACTGTACAAACTGTGCAAAACCAGGAAAAAATTCTGGAATTTCGCAGCTTTCAATCAAGAGAATGAAGCTGCTTTAGTCAATCTTCAAGCCAACAAAACTCCTATGTATTTCTCCAGGAAGAAGGCTGGAAAATCACCTTTGGAAGACCTTCAAACCCCCTCAAGAACCAGCTGCAAGTCGGGCTGAAGAAGTGCGAAAAATTCTGCACAGAAATTCTGCACCAATTTTCGCAGCTTTGAACAATTTGAAACCAGAATTTTCCCAGCTTTGCTTCCTTCAAGCCTAGGCCGAAAATCACCCTTCAACTTCTGTAATACTGATCCTTGCTCAGCCATGAACTGAACATCATTGACCTTCACACTTACCTTGAACTCATGGACTCCATAACCATACCTCAAAACCCTCCTAAGATCACTCCATTCAAACTTTTTTGAACTTCAAACTAATTTCAGAATTTTACTCCATGGAAACACTCTTGTATCAAGCTAATGAACCAGAATTTGCTCTACCATTTAAGACTAAATTTCGGCCAGCCTTGTAGCAATATTGACATCCATTCATTTCATCAAAACCACCTTGTTCAGCCGGCACCATTGAAGAGCTTAGACACCTTCCTTGATCAAACACCATAGCTAACCACCTACCTTAAACAACTCCACAACTTTCTCCATTTAAATTTAAAAAAAAAAATCTGATCACACTCTCTCCCACAAGCTGAAATCCAAAACTCCCCTTCAACCTAGACCATTCGGCCAGCACCCTACCAGATTTCGTGCAGCATTTCTCCCACACTCTCTCTATTTTCACCAAGAACACCAAGAACACACACTAAACTTCTTCAAGCCTAAACCTACTCTAAACATCTCAATCACTCTCAAATACTCCAGATCACTTCTATTTATTCCCTAGACTTCATTTCTAGTATTTATAACACAAAACCACGCCAACAAGAATTTTCAATCGGATCAAAAACAGCTTTTCCCTTGAAGGTCTCAAGAACATCAACAAGGTAAATCAAGAACAACCTTCTTGTTCATCCTTTTCTATTCAATTCTCTATATACCTTTCTAATGCTCTCTCTCTCTCTCTCTCTCTCTCTCTCTCTCTCTCTCTCTCTCTCTCTCTCTTCCAACCGAAATGGTTGATCAACCATCAACCATGACTGTTTTTCCGTGGGATCACTCAAGACTCTCCGTCGCACGTGGACCTTCTTTAGTCGTCACCATAGTACTCGTCAATCAAGTAATTATTCTCAAAACCTTCTTTTTAAATTCTTAAATCATGTCTCTTAGGAGGTGACAGGGAGATAGAATATGAATGGGGGATTGAGTACATGCATGTGGATTAAGGGGTTAAAGTTAAGACATGATAATTGTTGTATATGACTAAGTTGTATGTATTCCCTTTTGAATCAATGTATGTTCTTCGTGCTTGATGAATTTTATGGATGTTTGAAGCATGTTAGACATCATGACACCAAAGGTGATTAGGCTCTTATGTTTCTATTTTCCATTGAAGCCATTAGTGATGATTATGCCTAGAAGAAAGTTAGCCTTGTGGTGGTATGTAATAAGTCAAGCATGTGTTCGTGAATGGATTGGTTTATTATTTGATGTTGGAGAATGTGTTTAAGAATCTCTTCTAGCAATAGAAAAATCATGGTGAGGGATTATTTTCTTGTTAAGTCTAGGTTATTTTTATTAACAAATTTTGTTATTTTAATTAGAATCACTACTATATTTTTCTCTATAAAATTCGAAACTCTAGGAAGATTTGGATTGGATTATTAATTGGAATATTAATATTTTATTTATCAAATAAATAAAATCTTTTATTGAAAATAATATATATATATATATAATAATGATAGATAAATCTTTTATATAAATAATAATAAATAAAATATTAGAATTAATTAATGACTTTGTAGGCCCTAGTTAAAACTTTTACCTATATTCCTAAATATTAACTATATTAAAATCTATTTGTTAGTTATTAAATAAAGATTTACAATAATTCATTTATTATTAGTTTTATTTATTACTAATTATATATTATCTATTAAAAAAATTATTAAAAATTATTTGTAATTTATTATTTATTTACAATAAAGCTATTTTTAAATTACCATTTATCAATATTATTTAGGGCTTAGTATTATTCAATATTCAAACCTTAGTTTATTTATTAATAGTAACACTCAAGAATTATTAATTGAGTCTATAATTTATTAGCAACTATTTTAGAACCCCAAGTTATTTTAACTTATCAAACTAGACTTATTTTATAAAATTCTTTATCATCTAGCCGTAAAGCTTAGGACATTAGGGATGTGATGGTAATAAGTTGAACTAGGATTACTTGTGTAAGTGAATTTAGCTTGAGTGTGACCTTATGTTTTGTGTTTACCCCAGGAGGGATTAGGTCAGCCTTGGAAGACTCTTAAACTTGAGCAAGCAAGGAATCAGGTAAGCTCCTACATCAAATTTTGTGAAGACCAAAAATTACTGTGACAAGCTAAACGCAATGTGTATGGAAATTCATGTTGTAAAGGCAATTAAGGACTATTTTTCCTATTTATTTCCGTCAAGCAAATCATTTGAAAATCGAACAAGCAGTTTTACACAAAATGCTAAATTCTTTCTAAAACCCAACTTTGACAAGAATTTTAGAAACCCTTAATTGCTATTTTCAACTAAAACAATGTGTGGTCAATTTTCTCCCAAGTGGGACAATCAACGTTGAGTACTCAATAAGGGTAGACTACCGGGACTAGTCTTTGAAGGGTTAGGGTAAGTCTTTCAGTAGGTGGCCACCTCTGAGGGGTGAGTCCTTCCTGGATAGGATGCCAGTCCGTAGGTCATGCCGGTCTGAGCTAGCAAGTTTCAGTCATGTGGACTGTGTGTTCCCAGAATGGACAACCGGTAAGTTTGGGTGTAGAGATGGAGGAGTATCTCACCCGGTAGGCCGTACACCTACCTTTTGTCAGCTTGCACAAAGTGTGGCATTCTGACCGTTACTTAGTTATGGGGCCCAACGTGTGGTAACCCATGGCTACCCATTTGGGTGGTTGTACTTATTGTGCACATGTGTGGTTTGAAAAGCAAAACACCACTCTTAATTTCAATACTTATTTAATGCTTGCCAGTACTTTTCTTTATGAAATTTTTACAACTTGCATACATGAATTATTTTACCTGAAACACTTAAAGCACACACGGGCTTACTGAGATTTTTATCTCACCACCTTTTATGCCATGTTTTCAGGAAGATCCTGCTGTGGAGGTCATTAGCTAGATTATTGCCTATGCTTTGAAGACTCGTGTTATTTGCTTTATGTGACGTTTTGAGAGATTGTTGCAAACAATTTATTTTGGATTTGTACTAGTATTTATCTTTTGGGTTGTAATAAGTTTAAATTTTAAAGTCTTTATTTTATTTTGTTCTATGTAACCTAGTTATAAAGACCCCTTGTCCTCTGGACGAGGCGACATCCTCGGCCCTGATAGGCCTAGATAGTGGGGTGTTACAATCTTTCCCAGATATCATAGAGGGTCTCTTATTCCAATTGAACAAAAGAAAAGATATAGTTTCTTAGCTAGGCAATCTTAGAGGGAGGCTAGTACTTTGCAAGAAATTTTTTTGCTAATTCGTCCCAAGTAGTGATAGAGTCTAGAGGGAGTGATTTTGGCCATAATTTTGCCTTATCCCTCAAGGAGAATAGAAAGAGCCTAAGTCGAATTATATTCCCAGGCACCCCATTTAGCTTCAAGCTATCACAAATCTCAAGAAAGCTAGAAATATGTGCATTAGGATCCTCCTCTGGTAGTCCATCAAATTACACCATTTGTTGCACCATTTGGATAAAAGATGGTTTTACTTCAAAGTTGTTTACCTCCACTCATGGCCTTGATATGCTTCACTCAATCCCATGAAGTGATGGCCTTGCATAGTCTCCCATAGTCCTCCTTTCATTTCTTTTTTCATTTTCACGTCCTCTCCATGAATTCCAACGTGACCACCTAGATTTGCCATATCCTCTAAATCTTCAAAGTGAAAACTTCCTTGTGTAGTGTGTCTTTGTTTCCTCAACTTTCTCAAAGTTCTATCTAGTTCTAGATAAAAATCTACAATATCATTTTGAATTCTCCTACTCATTTACAATGGAAATTATCCTTCAAGAAAAATACAAAAGTTCAATAACTTCCATGATATTCTTTCAACCTTACAATAACCAAACTCAATGAAAAAGTAGTAATTTCTCAATAATCCCTCAGAATAAACACAATTCAAGCTTAGCTCCAAGAAAAGATCAAAAATACCAATTCATTTATTAAGTAATACACAAAATAAAACTACTCCCCAAATAGACTCCAAGTCTCAAATCAACATGCATAGTCCATAGGATAGCAATAACTTCCAATTCCACAAAAAAAGAAAAAAAATTAAGTATAAAATCAAAGGAAATTTCCAAACAACAAATCTATTTATTGAAGCCATGTACCATATATCACATCCACATATCCATCTTCAAAATCTCAATTTCAAGCAAAATGAATCGTCTGCATCACACTACACACTCTCCACTTTTAAAAACAATGGATTCAACATAATGAAATATACACCACAAGCTCACATCCAAAAATTTCCTCATAACCATTCTCACTCAGCCAAAGAATAAGGTATAAATAAATCAATGAAATTACTCAAAGTTCAAAAGAATAGATTTTACAATAACACTACAATAATCAAAGAATTTTCAAATACAATTTTGGCCAAGATGAAATAAAATCACAACAAATATACAAATAACTATTCACAAACAAGTTAGTGATATAAACAAATATATACATAAATACAAGGCTAAATCAACAAGAATTAAAGTTTATAGAATTTAGCCATAGCCATTCCGTGGCAACGGCGCCAAAAACTTAATGTGTGTGTTTGTGTATATAGAAAATCCATATCAATTTTGCTCTACATATACACAAGTTTTACTAACTAAAATTCCAATTAAAATCACACAACACATACATATAGGCAAATGCACCTATCGTTTAGTATAGTATCGTTGGTAAGTATCGAAGAACCTTAGGGAATGCGGCTACTACCCCTACTTCCTTCTTTTCTTATTGTTTAGCCAAATAAAAATGTGAAGTATATAAGACTAACTGCAATAGAAGAAAAGTTATGTTCTTACACAAGAGAGAGTTACAAGTTTATCAAGGAATAAGAAAGAGATCAGCCCATGTAACAAAAGGAATTCTCACATTTAATACTTAAAAGATGAGATTCCCTTAGATCCATAATTCCTAATTCTAAGCACCGAAGTAAGTCAAACATCAATCTCACTCTTTCTCGAGTTATGAGATTTCTACTCCCAAATTCGATTAGTCGGTATCTTTACCTAACCAACTAAACCTAAGGATGCATTGATCATCACTCACCATCCCAAATCATCTGGTGGCCACAAAATCCCTATCTTTAAGCAATCTCACAAGCTTTTTGTTTATTAGTCCTCATTCCCAACCTCCCTCTCAAGTTAATTGAAAATGACAATGTTAAATTAGTTAAGTGCATGTTCAAACCTTAACCCTATCTCTCGAAATCATTAAAGAAGAATATTTAATTAAAATAAATCAACCAAAATCCAACTCAACTAAGATAACCAATTAAGCACAAATAACCAAATACTATAGAACAAAAATCATAGATCTAAAGAAAATACATCATCAATAAGTATAAAAAATAGGGCACAACCCTTTATTACAATTAAAAGTCAAATCTTAGCCTAAGGATTACAAGTAAGATTACAAAAAAAGAAAAGAAAAGAAAAGAAAGAAAAGCAAACTCATATACAAGCCTCCTTCTTCGTCTTCTTGAGATCTTCAAGTAGTCCCTCTTACTCTACTCTTTCTCTTTTCTATGTGTGCAAGCTCATAAGACTTAGGATTCTTGAGAGAAAACACTAAGCCTTTCCAACTCTCCTCCTTTTTTGTGTGTGAAAGAATGAATTTATAAATCCCTTTGCATGGATCTTGAAATGCATTGCAGAGTACATTAAAATTTGCTTGTGGGTGGCCTAGAGAAGTTCAACTTCTTTGGGTCGCTAAGGTTCTGAAAATTTGGCCACAATAAAGAAAACCAAATAGCCTAGGGAGATTGGAGTTCCCTAGGCTGCCAACTCTGAAGTACCACACACATATGTAATACATCAGGTGGCCTAGGGAAGTCAATCCTTCCTAGGCCTACAACCTTTTGGAAATCTTCTTCTTCACAAACATCACAAGGTGGCCTAGGGAAGTTGCTTCTCCTTAGGCCGCCAACCTTAAAGTACAAAGCACACACATGAATAGATTAGGCCTCTCTGGAAAGATTATATAAATAAAACACACCGGCGGCCTAAGAAACTTGAGCTTCCCTAGGTTGCCAACTCTCTAGAAAATTGGCATCGAAATTGAGTAATATAGGGGGCCTAGGGAGATTGCACTTCCTTGGTCCGCCATCTTTATTCTGTGCGTTCTTCATTTTTCTTCCATTTTCTTCTTTTTTATCTTTAATGGATATTTTTTCATTTTCTAACAAAAAAAATGAAAAGTGTATGGTGATAGTGGATTGGATTGCGTAAAAAGTTATCTCAATTAAAGCACAAAACACTATAAAATGTATATATGATGAATCCTCATCATCCATCAAAGACCTAAAATTTGGAATACCATCAAGCTCAGCTATCTTTGGAGGCTTGCCAATGACAACAGGCTTCGAACGATAAGTGGACCTCCATTTATCCTCATACTATTTGCAAATGAGCAGATTTGTGTCATTCGCTACCATCTTCTTCTTTTTCACAACAATACTGCAGTTTTTTGCATTTGTAGGAATTTGATTGCTTAACTCAACATGAAAGGGTAACTTGTGTTTGATACCCCTAGAAGAAACATTCTTAGTTAGCGCCATTGAAGGAATTATGCAAAAGGAAATTTTAACTTTCACTATAAAGGTAGAAATTACAGTGGAGGTGAAAACAAAAGGCAACAGATGGGAAAAAAAATAGAGACCTAGGACAAAAGGGGAAAAATTTAGGGCATAAGAAGTATAGCTATATGGAAAAAAATTTTAACTCCGTAAGACCAAAGAACCACTGATGATGTATAAGGCCATCATCGATGATCTATTGGCTAAGGAATAAACAATGGTCACGGTGATTAAAAAAAAAAAATCACATGACACATGTAAATGACATATATACGTAATATTGATCCCTACATATGTAAATGACAAATCTACATGACATATGTCATTCACTCAGCATCAAAATCAATTTCTTTCTGTCAATATATAAAAAATATTTGAAGAAATAGTTACAACACAAATATCACAATCCTGTGCAACTTGCTAGTTTCTAGTAGTGCTAGCTATCAGAGAAGCTCTCTATTATTCATTCTATATTATCGAGTTCAAGTACAAATTCCATAGAAGTACAATTAAATAAGCAGCTCAACCTTGCATAAAGCCAAGAAATTAAGGATGGGAAATTATGTTCTTTTTGAAAAGTTTAGGAAATAAAAGAGAACCATATCTTAAGAAAAGAAAAGAAGACTGCTAGAATAGGAATAACGAATAAATCAAACAAAATATAAGAATGAAGAGTTAATTTCAAATTGATCTTTGAAAGTATCCATATTTCTCAAAGAACAATATAAGAAATAGAGCATTTTACAACCAATTTTAATAACAGAATTTTCTTCGGTCACTATTAGCAACGGATTTTCGAATGATTTGCAATTTCATTGAAATGTAGGTCGCAAATTAGATGTTAACATTACTGGCTATTTTTGGGCAAATAATAAGGATTGAATAGAGGCAGATTAATGGTCATATATATATATATATATATATATATATATATATATCCTTTTAATTATTTTATATATACACACCTATATAATTTTCCTTTTAATTATTACTTATTTATGTGTGTCTATATAAATAATAATTAAAAGGAAAACTACATAAAACTTTCAGAGTTTTTTCTGAGCTGCTAAGCTTGATTTTATCTTTTCTATCTCTATCAGCTTTATCTTCCATTATGTTAGGAACTCCAGTCATGCATTATTAGAAACGCAACGGAAAACTGAATTCCAATCCTAAGACCTCATGCTTGTAAATTAAAACAGGTAAATAGCAATAGTCATGGGGTTTACCTTTGCTGCGTAAGGTTTCAAAAATATCTTGACGTTGATGGCACGATCCAACAAACCCAGCAACAAACGAACAAAGTCCCCTTTTCTTGATCATTGAAGGCCAAGCCACTACGATCCAAGGATAGGATTGTCTTTGATAGAACACCGTGAACAAGATGCTAGTATATTCATTGGAGGCTAGGGTTTAGAGAGGAAGAAGAAGACATGAAAGAAACACACAGGAAAATGATTTTACTTTTTTGGTTCGGTTATCTTCTCACAAACATGGCACTGTATATATCAGAATATATGCTTCCTATTTTGGTAACCTTCTACCTTAAGGAATAATGATTCCTTATTTTCCAATTAGTATTGTAATTTTTCCTAATTATAATATAGCTTACGAATTATAACTATTTTTAATTCAACCACAACAACTTCTTCTTTCCTCAAATAACCGTGTAATGTTATAAAATAACATCCCGAGTACTCTATCCTTTATTGTGTGTGACCTATTAAGTTTTCTAGTCTATTGGTAGTGAAATATGAATTAATCCAAATATATTTAAGATTAATAATGAGAATGAAAGATAGAGCACTAGGGTTTCAATTTTATTTCACAAAAATAAATAAAATTTTAATTTATAATTGATACTTCGATTTTTTGGTTCGGTTGAATTTTAATTCAACGGAACCGAAAACCGAACCAAACTTTATATTCTTTATTAGCACCGAATCTAATCGAACTATAACTTTTATAAAATCGAACCGAACTCATCAATTTGGTTCAGTTTGGTTCGAAAAATCAGTTAGAACCGAAGTTTGAACAGCCCTATCAATATCCATCTCATAGGCGATCTTGTCAGGACTCCAGAGATTGGAATCAAAGTACAACGCCTTGCAAACAAAGTACCTTGGAGATCTCAAGTCTAAGGATACTTGTACATTTGCTATGATGAGATTCTATAACTGGCACTAAATAGTTATCCATGTGATCATCTCATAGCTTAGTCATCCAATGTACTTGTTCTAGTAAGAAGCATCCACGTGTTAACTTTTAGTATCACAATACTCACGTATGTGAGAACCACAACTTGATCAAATTAAAAAGTATAACATGTGCTAGTCTTGATGCATTAATGATGTCCTATCTCTTTAACACTATGACTAGGGATAATTTAAGTACGAACACTATTTAATGTAGTAGGAACCTCACATCATGATCTTTATTATGATTTTCTTAACACAGTGTTACACTTGGGACTTTATCTACAATAAGGGCTAATCGCATACATATTTGCTAGTATTTTGTGCTTTAATTGTAGTAAATCCTTATTCAATTCACTACTCACCATACCATTTTCATCTTGTTTTGTAGGAAATATAGAAAATAAGAATTAGAGATAAAAATAAAGAAAATGAGGAAAATAGAGCAAAAATGAAGAACAATTGAAGAATCACACGTGAACCAGATAGCCTAGAGAGGTCGCCTAGCATTATAATTGTGTACATATGTATAGAATATGGCAGCCTAGGAAAGCTTAACTTCCCTTAGCCGCCTAGTGTAATGTTGCGTGTGCATTATGTTTAGTAGGTGGCGACCTAGGGAACATTAGGCTCCTTTGGCTGCCTAGTGTCACGTATATGTATTTGTTGTGTGTTGTAGGTGGCGGCCTAGGGAGCTTGGACTTCCCTAGGCCGCCTGCTTATTTGTGTGTATGTATAAGGATAGTACAGGTGGTGGCCTAGGGAAATAAACTTTCATAGGCTACGTAGTGTAGTATAAGTGTGTATATGTAATTTTAGGTGGCAGCCTAGGGAAGCTTAACTTCCCTTTGGTGCCTAGTCAAAATGACAAAATGTACATATATTTTGTGTTCTTTAGGTGGCGGCCTACGGAGAATAAATTCCCTAGGCTGCCTACCTCATTTTCTTAGAGCACCAGGCCAAAAGCCTAGTTGCCTCCCTAGGTCGCCTTGTTTTTGGAAAACCTGGCGAACTTCCTAGGTCACCCACATGCACAGGAATGTGCAATTTCACAATTTTTGCATTTTTTCTTCATTTATTTCAATTGACTATATTTAGACTATTATAAACCCTAGAAACATATCATTGGTTGGCTAGCAACCAAAAGATCCCTTAGGGAGCTCAAAAGATTCACCAAGAAAAGGAAGACCATGGAGAGGAAGGGAGAAGAAAAAGGGGTTGTTGAAGGAAATCCAAGGAAGAAGAAGCTTAAGATATTGTCTATGAGTGAAATTCTTTCTTTTTCTTTGTATTAACTTTACAATATTGAGATTTACATGATTTTAATTGTATTTGAGGGATGAACCCTAACTTTTGTTCTTGTATTAGGTTGTTATTATGATTTATTAAATTCCTATTCTTATGTTTGGCTACTTAGGCATTATTTTGTTGGATTGATTATTTGGCCTTGGTTGATTTATTCAATTGATTGGTTTGCTCTTAATGATTTTGAGAGATTGGGTTAGGAGTTGAACACGAAATAAATGGGTCCAATGTTTGTTTTCCTTTGATTAACTCGATAGAGAGGTTGAAGGATTAGAACATGATAGTTAATGGGTTTTTCAATAGTGCCTAGAGGTAGGGCTATTGGGGCTTCCGGGTACCGTTTGGATGATGGGTGAGTGTAATGCTTCCTTGGGTTTCGTTGATTAGGTAAATATACCAATTAATTGAGCCTTTAGAAATGAATCTCGTAACTCGAGAGAGAGTGAGGTTTATTCTTGCAAATTCATACCAGTGCTCGAGTTGGGATTTGATGAATTTAGTGATGATCTCTTTACTTGATATATTTTGGGGGGAATTTCTTCTTGTACATGGGCTTTCCCGCATTCTTAATCCTTGACAATCCTTGTGACTTTTCGTGTGTGGGTCCAATATACTCTCTATTGTATTAGGTTAGCATAGTAAGTTTTTATTTCTTTATCGTTATATTTATATTGGCTAGACAATGAGATTAGAGCAAAATAGCAGTAATTGCTAAGTTCTTATAGATTCGATACTTGCTATTCCCTATACTACACGATGGGTATACTTGCCCTATTTTGTGGTTTTTATAATGGGCGTTTTAATTTAAATCTTGACAATTTGTGGCCTTTATTATACTATTTCCAATACACTTGAAACTGCACCTTCAATTTAACAGTTATATATTCCTATGAAAGTATAAATAAAATAAACTGAAAGATAAAGAATGTCTTTTATTATTAAATAAATGTACGATATACAAAATACATATGATTGCCTCTAGGGCATAACACTAACAAACTCTCACTTGTACTTGAGCCAATCATTTATGTATCTAATACCGAATGACTCAACCTATCTATCATATTTCTTTTGGGATAGTACTTTAGTAAGTAGGTCAGCTATGTTCTCATCAGTGGAAACTCTCTCTATCTTTACACGTTATCTATCTATGATTTCCCTAATCAAATGAAAATACCTGAGTACATGCTTCGATCGCTGGTAAGACCATGGCTCATTTACTTGTGCAATAGCTCCATTATTGTCACAATACAGAGATATTAGTTCAATAATGCTAGGAACCACTCCAAGCTCTGTCATGAACTTCTTCATCCCAACTACTTCCTTAGCTGCTTTTGAAGTAGCTATTTACTCAGCTTCAATCGTTCAATTGGCAATAGTATTTGTTTGGAACTATTCTAAATTATTGCCATTCCACACAACATAACTATGAAACCAGATTATGATTTCAAATCATCTTTATCAGATTGAAAACTAGCATTAGTATACCCGTTTATTTTCAAATCACCTTTTCCATAAACCAAGAACATCTTTAGTCCATCGCAAGTACTAAGGACATTCTTCACAGCCACCCAATAACCCTCACCAGGGTTAGATTAGTATCTACTTGTCAAATAGAGAGCACAAGATACATCGGCCTTAGAACATATCATAGCATACATAATGGATCTAATTGCCGAGGTATATGGATTCCTACTCATGTGATCCCTTTCAACTTGTGTCTTTAGAGACTTCGACTTTGAAAGGCTTACACAATGAGATATGGGTAAGAATCCTTTTTTGGATTGATCTATGCTAATTCTCTTTAGTACTTTGTCTATATATGTAGACTGTGAAAGACCTAGTAACCATTTTTATCTATCTCTATAAAGCCTTATTCCAAGAATATAGGTTACTTCTCCAAGGTCTTTCATAGAGAATTTCTTGGACAACAAAACTTTTACTGATTGAATGATAGGTAGGTATATCATTTTCTATTAGCAATATGTCATATACATAAAGCAACAAGAAAACGATTGCACTCCCACTAACTTTCTTGTATACACAAGAATATTTTGAATGAAACCAAACTCTTCGATTGTTTTATCAAAACAGATGTTCTAACTGCTAGAAGCATGCTTAAGTCCATAAATGGACCTTTGTAGCTTGTACACTTTCTCAGTCAGGTTTCCATTTGGAAAAGCTGTTTCACATCTATTTGCTAGACCTCATAGTTATAATGAGCAGCAAGTGCTAAGAGTATCCTTATAGATTTTAGCATAGCAACTGGTGAGAAGGTTTTGTCATAGTCAATACCATACTGTTAACGATAACCCTTAGGAACCAGTCATACTTTATAGGTAACTATATTACCATCTATGTCGGCTTTTTTTTGAAAATCCATTTGCACCTAATAGGTTTGATTCCTTTGGGTGGATCAACTAAAGTCCATACTTGGTTGTCGTACATGGAATCTATCTCTGACTTCATGCCATTTGTTAGATTCTAAACTATTCAGAACATCCGTGTAAGTAGTAGGTTCATCTTTATCTATGAGCAATATGCCATTGTGGCCACTTATGAGAAATCTATATCTCTCAAGTGCCACTGTATCTTATTCAACCTACGAGGTTCTTGTGTAGATGAAGGTTCATCTATTCTCTCAATAGATATGGGAACAGATGATTGATCTATGTTTGTTTGTTTTTCTTGAACTTCACCAAGTTCAATTTTACTACCACTATCTCCTTTGAGCATGTCCTCCTTCTCTAAGAAGATGGTATGCTTCGAAACAAACACTTTATTTTTGGAAGGAAGATTGAAATCTAAATGACTCTTTCAAATATCCATCAAATAAACACTTGTCAGACTTACTTTCAAGTTTGTCTGATTGTGGCTTTTTGACAAAGACAGGGCAATCACATACTCTCAAGTGAGATAATTTTGGTTTCTTACCAAAGAATAACTCAAATGGGATAGTTTCAATCATTTTTTACGGAACTCCTTTTAGGATATAAACAAAATTCTCTAGTGTGTATCCCCAAAACGATTTTGGTAAGTCTGCAAAAGCCATCGTGGTCCGTACCATGTCTAGAAGGGTTCGATTCCTTCTCTTAGATACACCGTTATGTTAAGGTGTATATGGTAGAATCCATTGAGATAATATCCTATTATCTCTAAGATAACTGTGAAACTCTTAGTTTAAGTATTCTTCTCCTCGATTAGATCTTAGAGTCTTGATACTTTTGCCAAGTTATTTCTCTACTTCATTCTTGAAGTCTTTGAACATGTCAAAAGCCCCAGATTTGTATTTCATTAAATACAAATACCCATATCGTGAATAATTTTCGATAAAGGTTATGAAATAGTGATAACCTCTTCTTGCTTGTATAGACATTGGGCCACATACATTAGTGTGTATAAGTCCTAACAACTTTTTGACCCTTTCTCCTTTTCCAAAAAAAAAGAGTTTTAGTCATTTTACCAAATAAACAAGATTCAAATGTGCTACATAATTCATAATCAAGTGACCCTAAGTCACCAAGCTTGTGTAACTTAGAAACATGATTCTCATTTATATGGCCTACATGACAATGCCATAAGTAAGATGAGATTGAGTTATCTATCATTGGCTTCTTATTGTTTATATTAAGAATTGGATTATCTATTAAAAAGAGCAATATTTATTCTTAAAAATTAAATAAAATTCATATAAGTCTAAACAAGCAATTGAAATAATATTTTTCAATAAAATGGGTACATAATAATAGTTTTGAAGTTCTAAAACTAATCCAAAATACAAGTATAGGTCATAAGTCCCCACAGCAAGTGCAGCAACTTTTGCTCCATTTGCAACATGTAAGTCCACATCGCCCTTCTCAAGCCTTCTACTGTCCTTTAGTCTCTGCAAGTTATTGCATAAATAAGATCCATATACTGTTTCCAATACCCATATCTCATTTCTAAAAACAGTATTTAACTCAATCATAAACATACCAGGAGTAGAAGTAGAAGTGCCCACAAACTTCTTCTTCTCCTTCTTGTCCTTGATGGTCTCCAAGTAGGCTTTGTAGTTGCGCCTCCAATGGCCCATCTTGCCACAGTGATGGCATGGGCCTTTGGTAGATATCTCCTTCTTCTTTATGCCACCTTTGGGCTTAGTGAGAGCTTTCTTCTTTTTAGGAACTTTCTTTTTAGAAGAGGAAGATTCTACTATCATGATTGCATTGGATTCCTTCTTCATAGAGGATTCCGCAGTTTTGAGAAGATTGATGAGCTCAGGTATTGTGGACGCAATCTTGTTCATCTGATAGTTAATCCCAAATTGTGAAAAACTACTTGGTAAAGATTGCAGAATTAAGTCAATACTTGACTCATTGTTAATAAACCCAAAAATCCCAAGCTTCTCAATTAAACCTAGCATTTTCAGCCCATGAGTCGCTAGAGAAGTACCCTCAGCCATCTTAGAATGGAACAATTGTTTTGAGATCACATATTTCTCCATTTTAGCTTGAGCATCAAACAGCTCTCAAAAATATAAAATGATCAAGTAAGCATGTATATGCTTATGCTGTTTTTGCAGTTGAAGGATCATTAAAACCAACATCACATAGGATGCTGTGTCACTATCCAAAAAGTGGACAGCACACTCATCAGCATCTAGCATATAGAACAACTTTTCCGACTTGAGAACAATTCTCAAGTTTCTATACTAGTCCAAAAAGTTCGACTCGATAAGTTTGTTGGTTTGCAATATGCTACATAAATTTAGATTGGTTGACATGATGCAGATGACCTAGATGTAAAGATAGAGAAATTAGTTAACTATATATGCACATGTAATGTAAATAATTAGGTCTTTAATTAAGCGAATAATTATTTTACTATTTTACTCAAATCAATAGCCCCCACTATTGATTTGAGAAAGCCCGTTGGAAGCTTTCCTAGTGGATCAATATCCAAATTCCTCAAAAATAACCTTAGATTTGCCCAACAAGCCACTCTTAAGTTTAATGGTAGATATCCAATACCAAATACATCGAATGCAATTACCAGATCGTTAGGTGATTAACATATTTTAATCTTAAAGCCTTTAAACTAACCTAATCTTACCTCTAATTTTCTTTATGCTTGAGTTAGCCTAATAGAGATAAAGAAATTTTCTATTCAAGAATTTAATTCTATAGTTTGAACATGCATGATGTCAGCTAGGCTTAGGTTAGCCCAACAACTTGGTCTCGAAAAAGGACTCTCATTCTTACTATATTAATAGAAGGCATTATATTTCATATTAATTTGAGGGATTTGTGATTATTAGTGGTCTCGTGCATTGCATGAATAATAGCAATATATTTATACATCACAAAAATAATAGCGTGGTTTGGTTATAGACTTTACAATATTAAGTTGCTTGAGTCAAAAAGGAAATTAATTTGGTCAATCCTAAGTGTTCATGCATGATCTAGGAAGAAAGTCTTACTATCCTCCTTTTGGTCTTGATCACCTTCTCCTTGACTTGTAATAAATTCTAATCCTATCAAACCTATGTAATCTAATTACATAAAATTTTAATAAAGAAATCTCGAGTTGCATTCGAGAGGAATTAGATGAGAAGAGAAAGTATACTGAAAAAATAGAGAAGATAAGACACGCATGCCCTATTTAATTCAAAATCAAAGCGATAAAATGTATGAACAATTTAATTGGGTCCATAGTCCATAACCAAATCACCATACTAATTTTATGCTCAAAATAAAATTAAACATAGCAAATAATTCCAAAATCATTATTTTAGAAAAATAGAATAAATTCTAAAATCAATATTTTAGAAAATATATTAATTACTAAAATCATATTTTGAAAATTTACTCCATTAGTCCTGAAACAAAATTTTGGTGAAAATTTGGGTGCTGAATGAAAAAGAAAAAATCGCAGGCCATTTTGTGAAGGACCGGAAAAAGGAAAAAACATTTAAAAAAAAAAAGAAAAAAACATATTCACAATTGGCATTTAATATGCCAATAGCAGTTTGTGGGTTTTCTACCTACACCAACCGCGGCTTGGGTTAGTTTTGTGCCTAAGCCGCGGCTGGCTTCCAGTAAGCTACCCACGACTTGGGCAAATTTTTTTTTTTATTTTATTTTTTTTCTGTAATTTTTTCGGTCGTCTTCTTTGGTGATTACAGAAGACACCCTATTAAATGCCAAAGAAAAATAATCTCTTCACTACCATTTTTTTCTACTAAATAGACACCCTGTTCACTGGAAAACAAACCAACTAAATGAAGAACAATTTCTTTGTAGAAACCAATTCGTAGAATTTTTTTTTTTTTTGAAAAACCTTTTAGAAAACAAATTTTCTTGGATTAACATATTACTGTAACCATTAAAGATATGTAATCCAATAATCCATAAACTACATGAAACAATTTCCAAAACCATTTTGAAAATGATTTTCACAGACCAACAGGCATAGCGGTTTTCAACACCTAATAACTTGTTTATTCAAAATACATAATGAAGCCCAGGTTCATGAAACAATTTCACAAAAGCATGCTCAAAACAATCGTTCATAGCATAACAACCCATTAAAACCACAAACATGGAGGCTCAAATACCACTATTAGGAACTCTAGTCATGCATTATCATAAATGTCGTGGAAAAAAACTGAATTCCAATCCTATGACCACATGCTTCTGAATTAAAATGGGTAAATAGCAATGGTCACGGGGTTTACCTTTGCTGCGTGAGGCTTTAAAAATCTTTTGACATTAATGGAACAATCTAGCAAACCCTGCAACCAACAAACAAAGTCCCATTTTCTTGATAGTTCAAAGTCGAGCCACTACAATGCAAGGATAGGATTGTCTCTGATAGAAATCTACATAAAGGATTACTCAATTTTACCGTAAACAAGATGCTAGTATGTTCACTAGTGGCTAGGGTTTAGAGAGGAAGAAGAAGACACGAGAGAAACATACAGGAAAATGATTTTCCTTTTTTGATTTGGTTATCTTCCCACAAATACGGCACTGTATTTATCAGAATCTATGCTTCATGTTTTGTAACCAAAAACCTTAAGGAATAAGGATTCCTTAATTCTCAATTAGTATTGTAATTTTTCTTAATTATATATGGCCCACGAATTATAACTAATTATAATTCGACCTAAAAGACTTCTTCTTTTCTCAAATAACCATGTAATGTTATCAAATAACATCCCGATTACTTTATCATTTATTGTGTGTGACCCATTAGGTTTCCTAGTCTACTGGTAGCGAAATATGAATTAATCCAAACATCTTTAAGATTAATAATTCTTAATAATTAGAATTAACTTATTAATTCTAATTAGAATTGATTTATTAATTCTAATTAGAATTGATTTATTAATTCTTTAATTAATAAATCCATATTCAGCAGATCATAAATGGTATCTAGTAATACATCGTGACCACCTAAAAGTCTAGAAAGTCAAGTGGCTTGACATGAACCTCTCAATAGCAAACAACAGTGCAATAAACTCCTTTCACCATACAATATCTCATTTAGTTTAGAGTATGAAATTAGTGCCAACTCCCTCCAGAATATTAATTAATGCTGGCCCGAATATTTTAGTACTTGTTCTCGGAATCCATTACTCATTATGTGTATCAATTGGAACTATTTCTAATACACAGTCATCTTGGCCAAAGACTTCTTGAGTAGTGATTCCTATTAGTGGCTGTGAGATATTCGCCTTACTATTAGGAGTGGTGAATCATTTATTGATCTTCTCAACTACTTTCGTTTACTTCATATTGTACCCAATATCTATCCCATAGGCGGTCTTATCAGGACATCAGAGATTGGAGTCAAAGTACAATGCTTAGCAAACAAAGTACCTTGGAGATTTTAAGTCTAAGGATACTTACACATTTACTACGATGAGATTATATCACTGGTACTAAATAGTTATCTATGTGATCATCTCATAACTTGGTCATCCAACGTACTTGTTCTAGTAACAAGCATCCACGTATTAACTTTGAGTATCATAATACTCACGGATGTGAGAACCACCGCCTGATCAAATCAGGAAGTATAACACGTACTAGTCTTG
Organism: Voacanga thouarsii; assembly: GCA_026120185.1. Classification (NCBI taxonomy): domain Eukaryota; kingdom Viridiplantae; phylum Streptophyta; class Magnoliopsida; order Gentianales; family Apocynaceae; genus Voacanga; species Voacanga thouarsii. The sequence continues at coordinate 985,933 of JANUWF010002383.1, read as the reverse complement.
ACGCATTAATAATGTCCTATCTCATTAACACTATGACTAGGGATAATTTAAGTACAAACACTATTTAGTATAGTAGGAGCCTCACATAATGATCTCTATTATAATTTTCTCAACACAGTGTTACACTTGGGACTTTATCTAACAGTTATATCTTCACACAAAAGTATAAATAAAACAAATTAAAAGATAAAGAATGCCTTATATTATTAAATAAATATACAATATGCAAAATACATGTGATTGCCTCTAGGGCATAACACTAACACATTGTAGAAAACTTCTAGTTAATCTGGTGTGACTTTTGCTGGCCTAATTAAAACTCGAGAAAATGATTTGCTTCCAACATATGTTTTGAAACATTTTTTCTGGGCTGCTTCTATTGTAGAAATTATAGTCCTTAATCTAATTGCTCTTTTGTAATGAATCTTTTTTTTTTCCTTACATTATCAAATCTTTTCGGTCTAAATTAACTTTAATTATAAAATTCTCTACTTTTGTTAACTGAAAAACGATAATTATCATATCTTTCTGGCCTTTCAAAATATGGATCTGCTAAGATAAATTTTAACATCAAGATATCTTCAGGAGTACTAGTAGGATTATTAAAGTAACAATCCTTGACTCCATGAATAATCAAGCAAGGTAATCCCATTATCTCTAGGAACTTCGCAGATGTCATATATATTGTATTTATTGCACTAAAACTGTATCACCTCCTTATCTTTGTTGGGTCTGCTTCTTAAAGAAAACTCAGTCTTGGATAGATTCCTAAAAGCTCCATAGACATAGTATCTATTTTTTATAGTAAATATGACTCTTGGAACTGATGGGTCTTTTATATTATCGAGAATAATATTTCTTTGAGAGATTTGTAATCCCTTTTGGGGTCTCAAAAAAATATTATTATGAGCAGTATTTTGCCCAGGATGCTTAGCCTTTTGATCAACTATTTGTTGTATCTGTGAATATACAATGTCTGCATCATCTTCTGAAGAAGATGTGCTTTCAGTAATTATCTTGATATATTCGAATAGATCAAATAAATCTAATTCAAGATTTCTATATTCTCTTATAATGGTTTTTCCAAACTGAACATAACTAATAAGGATATCTAAAATGTCCTTAGCGATTGAAGAAAAGTTAGCAATTTCAATAATATCATTGAAAGACTATTGTAATTAATCAATCTTTTCGCTCATATGAGTTAGAAGCTCTATTATCTGCAACTTTTTATTATCTTCCATCTCGGGTTAAGGAATCAGCACTTATATTTTTATCATATTTAACAATAGAAATATCAAAAGAAAATTCAGATAAATAATTCTTGCCATCAAATTAATCTTTTATATTTAGGCTTTGAAGATAAATTATTTTGAATAAAAGCTTTTACCTATTGTCCACATAGCTCTTCTTCCGGCTCTGAGCTACCTTCAGTCTTTCTCTTATTACTTTTATCTTGTCTACCATTTCTTGAATACAAACTTTACTGGATTTGCTAATATGTCCATACTCTAACCATCCCCAATACAACAGTACTTGACATTTATGGTCATACAATGCTTCATCTAGGGCCATTCCAATAGCAGATTGATAATTATTATTATAAGCCAACTCAGTATAAGGTACACAATCAATCAACTTGTCTCTGAAATCTAACACACATGCCCTAAGCATGTTTTGAAGTATCTTAATAACTCTTTCTGACTATCCATCTGTTTAAGGGTGAGCCGTTGTGCTAAACTTCAAATTAGAACCCATAGATTCTTGAAACTTAACCCAAAATCGAGATGTAAACCTCAGGTCTTTATCAGAAACAATGCTTGAAGGCACTCCATGTAGTCTCACTATTTCTCGTATAGAAGTCTATGACAACTTTTCCATGGAGTCCTTTACATTCACTGAAATAAAGTGCATGTCTTTGTCAGTCTATCTACTACTACTCATTTAGCGTCCTTATGTATCTTTGACATGGGTAAACCAGTGACGAAATCAATTGCCACCTCCTCCCATTTCCAATATGGCACTAATAACAATTGAAGTAGTCCCACTAATTTCTTGTGCTCTACTTTGACTGGTCAAATACATAGAGATGTACCGTACAACATCTTTCTTCATTCTTGACCACCAAAAGGTTTTTTTTTTTTTTTTCAAATCTTGTTACATTTTGATGCATATTTATTTGGGTATAAAAATCATATAAAAATAAGCACATTCTCAATCAAGTTTAAATTAAAATGTTAACCCTAAATTACATATATGAGCAAGCGTACTCATCATTCACATTGCATAGGGTTCAAACGAGTGTCGATCCTCAAGGAACAAGTATGCATTAATCACTTTTCTTTCATTATTTAACCGACTCAATAAAGTGAAAACAAAATAAAAAGGAAAATAAAATAAAATAATATATACATGTCAAGGATGGAGAAGTATGTAACTTAAACCATTATTTTGACAAACATGATCTTAAAGTATTCAATCATTATCATAACTAGCCATTCTTTTGGCCTCATGAAGGATTAAGATAGATTCACTTCTTTGGTCAATCCATGAAATCACTATCTTCTAGATAAATTAGCATCACATGGTCAGTCTCAACTAATTCATCCAAAAGACACATTAAACACATTCCTTAAATTTCCTTGGTCTGGAAAATTTAAAGCATGAAATTAATCGATGAATCCTTGGTCTGGCAAACATCAATGAACCTTTAATTACTCAATCCTTAGCAATTAACGCCCTTGGTCTTTAATCGCCAATCAAATATGAAATTCATAAATTGAAACCACCATCAACCCCTTTGGTCTAGTAAGTTAATGAAAAGAAACAACGAATTAATCTCGTAATAAGCACAAGGAATTAAATACCAAGAAGAACAATCAATTAATCAAAAGATCAATTAACTCTAAAAATCATGAATACCTAAACTAATGTCAAATTACAATAAAACAATTAACATATCATTGTTCAAGAAAAAGAAAACAAAGTAAAAGAAAGCACTCATAGACAAACCTCCTTCTTCTTCCTTTGTAGACCCTCTTGCACAACCGTCCTTGAATTGAAGAATTCCTCCTTTGATTCGAGTGATTTTCTATTATGATCTATGAATTCCACCTCTTTTCCTTGTGTTTTCCATCTATTTATAGGCTTAGGAAGTGCCTAAACTCATTGGTGTAGGGTTTTTGGCTGATTAGAAGTAGGAAGATACTAAAATTCTACAGAGTACCAAAAACCGCGTGCAAAAATCAAGGCACCGCCTCAATATTAGGTCACAACCGGCGTTGGTTATGTTCTGTTTCCTCAGTTGTTTGCTGATTTTTTTCTTGATTTCTTCACAATGTTTTCCAGAGTGCAGCTGGCACTGCTTCCAGCCTCACAACCGGTGCCGGTTTAGTTCTGTTCCGCTTCGGTTCACTGATTTTTTGTCACCTCAAAGTGCGTGCCAGCAGCACGTGGTCGGCGCTAGTTCCTCTGCCCTGTCCAGCACCGCCTCTGTTCTGTTTTGTGATATTTTTGTCTTATTTTACCCCTAAAATCTGAAATAATGCACAAAATACCTTTCCAAGGGTAAAATCGCAAATATGAAAAAATATGACTAGTTATTGAACAAAATGCATCACAAAATAGTCTCAAATAACTAGGAAAAATATGACTAATTTAGGCCCTATCACATTTTCACACTCTTGGGTGTATAGCATATTTACTCTTGTGTGCCTCCTCTAAAATCTTTTTCTTCAGTGTTTGATCATCAGGCACACATATTTGGCCTCGAAAGTATAACAGTCCATCCTTATTTGTTCAAAAATCACTGCTTCCTCATTTAAGTTCTTTATCTTTAAAAGCTTCAAACTCCATATTATCTTGCTGGGACTTAATGATCTCTTATTTTAAATTCGGCAGCAATTTCAAATTGCTTAGATGAAGACATTCCCCTTGCACCTTTGCTTCTAGATTCAACATTTCCTGAACTACCTGAACTTCTTGTTGTTGAAATATATACCCACTAAGATTGTATTTCTAATGAAATTTTGATAAAATTAATAAAAGTTTTATTCTCACAATTGTTTATGTTTTCTCATTTTACTTTATGCATGATTTCATTGGAAAAGACCTATTATGTTTAAGTAAGTGATCTATGTGAATGGTGGTCTTTCAAAGTAAGGTAGGTCACAGGTTACTTAACATATAAATTGTTGTTCTTAACCGGATGATGAGAATGGGAATCTCATCATGATAGAGATATTATGTTGTGAATTCCATGTGGGAAATAGCTTAACTTTAGCCAGTGAGTAGTCTTCTCATTTCATAATATAAGCATATTTTGAAAATGTAGAACTAAACCTGTAGTAGTGGCTTCTAAAAGTACTATAATAGTAGAAACCTAGACTACTACTACTACTATAACATGGACTTTGATATATACTTTGATATACTATGATTGAGGTTCTATTGTAGGACCAATATACTTGTATGTTAGATATATGTGACTAATTAGTTAAGATAGACTCGTACAAGATAGCTTCTATGATATATCGCCCCTTGTGACTATTCGAATGATCTAATTGTCTAGGGCTCTAGGGAACATGACTTAGATGTTTGCTTTGGGGAAGCTTCCTTGAAAGTGAAAATATTCTAGAAAGTTGTAGATAATTGGATTAGAGGTCTAACGATGGTAGATATCATTTAGAAAGGTGTTAGTACACTTTTCGTCTCTGAATGTATGGTGTTACGTAGAGGGGTATATTTGTCATAACACTTGTAGATCGGAGACATTATTAACGTAGCATTATTCTTGGAGTCAGTATTTTCTTATGGTGATAAAATGAAATATTTAAAATACAAAATACAACTAGTTATATAGTAGGGGTATTTTGGTCATTTTAGTAGCCAAGACAACGTGTCTCTTTAGTCCTCGAAATAGCCTATAGGTACTAATTAATTTTAGGTTGAGGAAATAGTCTTGATTAAAGAGGGTTTTATTTTATTCAAGAAGTTTAGTTTATTATTAGACTAGAATAACATAAAAGGTCCAAAGAGATTAAATAATTTATCTGGTTTAGCTTGTTTATTAATTTAGTTCAGGGCTTGAGCCAAGATTGAATTAATAAAATTAACTTGGGTCTAAACTAAGAAAATGTCTTGTGTATTTGTTTTGGTTCATTTGGGTCAATATATTTATTTATTTAGGGTTTTCTTTAGTCCGGCATAGGGAAGGAGGTTTGAGCCCAGTTGGGTTGTTCAGGTCGATCCATGCATTAAAGGTTCTGGTTCACAACCTTGAGATTTATTCGGTGGTTCATTTTTTTTTTTTTAAATTTGGATGACTTATCATTACCTATTTTATCTCAGAGTTGTTTTCTCTATGTGGGAGATCTAGTATTTTTTTTAGAGTCCTAGAAAAACCATACATAGAAGGCTTGGCAAACCTTCAGTTCTCTCTCTCATTCTTTTTTATGTTTTCTAGAAATAAGAACAGAGATTTTCCTCCTCTTGATATTACTAATCTTGATAGCAGTGGGTCAACAGAACAAGACCAATCCCTCACATTGATAGCTTTCACTAGTGGTATTTAGGCTGAAGAATATTTCATGAACCAAAGGCCAAAAGGCATTCATGTAAACCAGACAACGCCGATGACTTGCAGGCTGTGATCCAGAGGTCTCCATGAGTGAATCAATAGCTCTTCAATCAACACCAATTCCATTGGCCCAGCCTAAGCAACCAAATAGAAGCAATCACAAAGGTATATTTGCATTATAGCTTCCGCTGTTGTTTTCTACGATTTTACGTTGTTTTTGTATGCTTCTTGGCCGCAATCCACCTTCAAGTGGTATTAAAGCTAGGTTTTTATGGCTTAGAAGCATGCATGCTTAGGTTTAATTAAAATTGTCTAGATGATTGTTTGATATCATGTTCTGTGAACCTTTGTGTTTCTGGTGTGGGATAGCTGTTTGTACATCTTACGATTGAGACATTAGAACTCTGTACGTTAATTGCTTTCTTAGATGTCTTTGTACGCTTGATTTGAAATGGCATAAGCAGTTGTTATATTTACAGAGAGGTTGAGTTCTTTAATGGGTTTTTTTAAATTTGTCATACCTAAATACGTTACCTAGATAGAAGAAAGACCGAGATTACGGAAGAAGAATGGAGGAAAATAGAACAAAAATGAAAAAGATGGACAACCTCCATAGGAAAGTCAGACCGGGATTCCCTAATGCTGTAGGGACAAAATTTGGCCAAGTTGCGGCGAACTTGGGCAAAATCAGCCGTGGCTTGCCTTAGTGCAAGTCGCAACTGGCTAAGGGCATGTCGGTCGTGGCTTGCTCCTTTTAGTGCGGGCCTCGATTTAGCCCAGTTTACTGCGGTTGATCGGGTTCTAGGGTTGTGATCCAATGTGACAAGTACATGACCATTGAAGAATTTTTTATTTTTCCATGTAATTTTCGTGTAGTTTTCCTTTCCGTTTTGGGTCCCATACCAAGTGAAGTCATTATTTTTTGCATAATCAATATTCTTGGAATAGTTTGCATGAGAAATAATAGTAAGGGATTTAGGATTAAACAAGACCATTAATTAATAATTAATGTATTTAATTCTATTATTTAGACATCTAAGTTAAAAGAATAGAAAAGTATGAAAACATTTATAGTTTTTTGGCATGTTATTTTCTTTTGTAAACCTATATGCACAATTTCTCAAGACCAATGTCTTGGGAATTTTTAACAAAGAAAAATATTTTCTTTAATTAAATGGTTATTTTTAGCTTGAAGAAAAAAAAGAATCCTTGGTTATTCTCTCAAATGATTTTATCCTTGACATAGAGAATTTTTTGGATTTAGATATTTTTGTAAGTTAAAATAATAAACCATTTTAACATATCCTTCCAAGAAAAATGTTTTATCAAATAAAACTTAACCAAAGTCTCTAAGAAGTTTTAAAAGGAAATTTTTGAAATCATTAAGTTCTTAACAACGTAAAATTAATACATAGAAAACCTGATAGGGGCTAAATTCATTACTAATTTCCTAGTTATTTGAGGCTAATTTGAGATATTTTTGATGTAATAACTAGGCATTTTATTTGATATTTGCTTGTGGAAAGTGTTTTGGATGAATTTGTACAAGAATGAAAAGATTTTGAGCATAAAGTGTGCAATTCCATACTTGACCTGGCGCCAAGTCAAGCTAACCAACCCGGTACCAGGTCTGCTCTAGAAAAGCAGAGCAAAAGTAAGGAGAAGTGACTAGGCGCTAAGCCTATTCTGTCCAGAGGCAATTTGTGCACGAATTTGGTTTCTTCCAAATGATTTTGGTATTTTCTAAATTCTAATCGGACTAGACTTCTCAAGCCACGAATTTTGGTTTCAAGGAGGTTTATAAATTCAAGAAAAAACATAAGAGAAATGTGTCAATCCAAGGATCAAAGTTGCCAATCACTCACAAGAAGAGGAGATTCACCATTCGAGGAGCATTATTCAAGAAGGATTTCAATAATAAGAATAAGGGCTTGTCTATGAGTTATTTCTTTTACCTTTGTTTTCTTTCTCTAGAATAATGGTGTAATTAATGTTTCTATTGTAATTTGACATTTCTTTTTTTTTTGGATTCATGATTTCTTGAGTTAATTTAGACTTTTTTGATCAATTAATTATTTATCTTGGAATTTGATTACTTGTTTTTATTACAAAGTTGATTAATTAATTTTTGTTGTTAGCTTGCTTGAAAAGGGGGTTGATAATGACTTCCAGTAATTAATTTCATATTTGTTGTCTCTTAACTTGCTTGAAAAGGGGTTAGTTGTTAAGAACTTGGGTAATCAAAGGTTAGTTTATGATTGTTAGAATATGGATTCATTAACTAATTTCATGTTCTAAATCGCCCAGAGTATAGGGGTTTATATGAGGATTGATTTTAATGCATCTTTTGGATAAATTGGTTGAAACATAATATGTACACTAATTTAACTAGAAAATAGTGATTCTATGGATTGCAAACGAAGTGGGTCTATTTAAAATCCTTCATAAGACCAAGATGATAATTGATTATGATATTTGCTAAGTAACTCATTGTCATGTTCTCAAAAGTAATTGTCTAAATTGCATATTCTTACATCCTTAAGTTGTGTATATTTTTCTTTCTTTTCTTTTTATCATATTCTCACTTTATTAGGCCGGTTAAACAATGAAAGAAAAGTGATTAGTATGTACTTGTTCCCTTGATGATCGATACTCGTTAATTCCCTATATTATTCTTGCGGTGAGTATACTTGCTCGTATGTGTAATTTGTGATTAATATTTTAATTAAAAACTTAACTAGGGATGGATTTAAATTTGAATAATTTTTATAACCCAAAATTTACACATCAAAACCTCTTAAAGGATTTTACCTTGACATAGAGATTTTTAGATTTAAATATTTTACAAGAGTTAAGGAATACTTAATGGAATATTTTCAAAAGGATATTTTCTAAAAAAAAAACCCTTATTTTTAAAGACTAAGTGGGAGAGGGGTTCTAACGACCCCACGGCTTCCATCATGGTCCTTGTTAGCGATCATGGTTCCCCTCACGTCACCCTAAGAGTGAATCCATATAGGATGGGGATTCCACAAGGATCTAGATCTAATGGATGCTCGGGACACGTATTGTGATCGGCTAGCCCATGTTAGAGGTCATAGTGGGAGGATTGTCCATAGAAAATAAGAAGAAATGGTCATCCCCTCGATGGAATTATCTTCTAGATCATTACCTATAGGGTAGTCGATTTGTGGGGGTCAACACACAGTTTAGGAAATTGTTAATCTTCCCAAGAAGCTCTTTCAATTTTCCTAAGAGCCAAACTGATTATATTAAAGATAATAGTGATAGAGTTAACTATTATAGTTTTAATATGAGGATAAAGTGCACAAATTATTTGTTTTTCACAAACTGAGAATTTTCTTGTATTTTTTATTTTAAAAAATGATCGGTGGAGGTTATTTCAGTCATTTGGTAGTTATTCTCTGAGAGAATAAGCTAAGGGTCCAAATTATGTAGACTAAAAAAGGAACCTAGACATAATACCCACTGTAGAGGAGTATAAGTATGTCTTATATGAAACTTGCCCTATTATCGAGGAGAGTTTCATTTAGGAAGAGCATGAGGCTAAGAAAGCATAGAAGAAGGATGATGAGATGGCTCATTGCTATATGTTGGTCTCTATATCTGATATGCCCGAGTCAAAACATGAGCACATGGCCACTGCATACTGTTGGGAAATATGCCCTCTTTGATTAGGTTTCTGATGTAAATATCGAATGTTTTAATAAAAGAAGTTATTTTCAGAAATTGTTTGTGAATTTACATGTTATTTGTGTACAATTACATTTAGAAAAGACTCATTGTTTTTAAGTAAGTGGTCTATGTGAATGGAGGTTTTTCACAGTAAAATATGGATCATGAGTTACTTAACATATAAACGTACGTTCTTAACCAATTGATGAGAATGATAATCTCATCATGTCTATGTTATTATGTTGTGAATTTCAAATGGGGAATAGCTTACCTTTAGCCAGTGAGTAGTCCACTCACTTCATTACATAAGCATATTTCGAATACGTAGAACAGGACCTGTAGTAGTAGTTTATTAAAGTACTATATGGTAGAAACCTAGACTACTACTGCTACACTGTGGACTAGTACTCTACGACTTGAGTATAAGTTGGTGGACTGACGAAGCTGGAAGCATGTACTTTGATATACTATAGTCGAGGTTCTATTGTAGGGCCAATATACTTGTATGTTAGGTATGTGTGACTAGTTAGTTAAGACAGACTTGTACAAGATAGTTTCTATACTATATCGCCCCTTGTGGTCGTCTAAATGATCTAAATATCCAGGGTCCTGGGAAACATAACTTGTATGTTTGCTTTAAGGTAGCTCTCTTGGAAAGCGGAAACAATCTAGGAAGTCGTGGATCATTGGACTAGAAGCCTAAGGATGGTAGATGTCATTTAAAGAGGTGTTAGTACACTTCTTCCTCTTTAAATGTACAGCGATGTATAGAGGGGTACTTTAGTCATTACACCTGTAGGTCAGAGACTTTGCTAACGCAACACTATCCTTGGAGTCAAATTTTCTTATGGTGATATTAGGAAATATTTAAAATGCAAAATACAGCTATTTATATGGCAAGGGTATTTTGGTCATTTTAGTAGCCAAAGCGGTGTATCTTTTGGTCCCCAGTATAGACCGTAAGTCCTAATTAAATACAGGCTAAAGAATTGATCTTAAATTAAATTAAATGGAATTTATTTTATTTAAGTAATCTGATTTAATTATTGGGCTAGAATAAAATAAAAGTCTATGGAGAGAGAGAATTAATTAAATTAGTTTGATGGGTTAATTAATCATTCAGGGCTTTGGCCCAATTTGAATAATTAAATATTAACCTGGGACTAAACTAATATAGGCTTATTTATTGGATTAGTTTATTTAGGCTGAAAAATTAATTATTAATTGGACTAATAATTTGATTCTAATTAGAATAATTAATTAAGTCTAAAAAGCTAAACTAAGAGTCCAATGGGCCAGTCCAGTTTAGCCTAGGGTTTTATTTAAGTTAAATAGGATGATTGAACATAACGTGGTTTGACGGCTTCTTCTCTGTGAAAAAAAACCAGACGTCTCTCTCTCTCTCTCCAGAAAATATTCCTTAGTCTATGAGTTGTTCATCAAACAGAATTAGGCAGGCCATATACTGGAAGATTGAGAGTTTGGCGTTCACCTACATGCAAATACGAAGTAGGAGGCTTGTAAAGATTGCACCAGAGGTTTCCACCAGCACACTTACCCCGGTTGCACACATTCCGGTCCAGCCATCTTTGAGAACGAGAAGAAAATGTTAGAAATTTTTAACCTCGGAGTCCAGGCAGAGCACAACTGGCACTGGTTGAGGCTGCCATAGCCGGCGCTGACTATATTTCGGTTCTCCAATTCTTTAATTTTTCCAGTTTTTTGGATTTTTGCTTTCATTGTGTGCTCTGTGTTTTCCCTTCTTAAGCCTTCACATACAACATTAGTATGTCATTGGCCACTATGTTCGCTAATACGAGTCGAGTCGCAAGGTAGGAGGCTCTTAAAATGATCATAAATACCAAGATGGCTGAGAGAGCATCAGTCAAGGAGCATATGCTTAAAATAATTACTGCTTTCAATGAAACAAAAGTCTTGGGGACTGTGATTAACCCCGAGAGCTAAGTGAATATAGTTCTCAAATCTTTGTCAGGCTCTTTCACTTATTTCAAGTTGAATTACAACATGAACAAGTTAAACATGAGTTTAACAGAGTTGATAAAGAAGCTTCTTCAAGTGGCAGAGAAGGTCATGAAGCCATGGTCCAAGGTCTTGATTGCTAAGGTATCTTCTTCTAGAACTGGGCTCAAGCCCAAGAAGTTTAAAAAGAAGAAGGGAAACACAATGGCCCAGACTAAGTCCAAACCCAATAAACCCAAGGGCAAGGGCTTCAAGTGTGGCAAGAAGGGACATTGGAAGAAGGAGTGTTAAAATCTTTAGGCCAAGAAAAAACCTACAAGTAATGTTTACTATCTAGAGTCTATATCAATAGTTGGATCAACTTCCACTTAGATTGTTGATTCTGAAGCCATTGATTATATTTGTAACTCCTTGCAATGGTTTAGAAAGATAAGAAGACTCCAGAAGGGTAAATATGGACTCCGCATAGAAAATGGAGTACAAGTGTGGCCCAAGTAGTGGGAGAGCTGGAACTTCATTTTGATGGTAATAGAATAGTTATTTTGACGGATGTTTTATATGTACCAGGTTTCAAACAACATTTGATTTCAGTTGGAAGACTAATAAATTATGGTTATTCTATTTATTTCTATTCTAGTATTACTATCAGTAGAAATGGAGAAGTTTTATGTACTGGGCACATGTATGAAAATTTATTTTCCATAAATCCTATTAATAATAAAATAAATAATACTCAAAATGAACCTTTAAATAGGAAGAGAAATACCAATGTCAATAACTCTTATCTATGGCATCTAAGGTTAGATCACATTAACTCAACTAGGATTCATTGGTTAATCCATGATGGGCCTTTGGGCTCATTAAGATTGGAAAGTTGGTCTCAATGTGAATCTTGCCTTATAGGAAAGACGACCAAAAGGGCTTTTACTCAAAAGCCAGATAAAGCCAAAGAGATATTGAGCCTTGTTCACAATATGTGTGTGGTCCATTGTCTACACCAGCATGAGGTGGGTTTGAATACTTTATCACTTTCATAGATATAGATATGTACACAATGAGGTATAGAATATAAATCATAAAATGAAATGCTCCCCCTTAATATGTACATATATGAACATAGGATGTGAAGCCATAAAGTGCATTTTGAGAGTAAGACTGGATTTAAAATTTTGGACTTCCAAAATATGCATCCAAACTAGGAGAAGTGAGACAGAAGCTAGTCTCCCTAAGGAAATTTTGGACTTAAGGTTTTGGATATCTAAAAATACGTGTTAAAAATAGGGTAAAATTAGACAGAAGCTAGCCTTTTTAGAACCCATTTTTAGACTATTTAGATTGAAAAAATGTGAGTCCAAAACTCCCCCTATGTATATGCAGAGTAAAAAATGAATTTTCAAAAATTTTAATCCATCCTAGTCTTCTCAAGATATTTCGAACACAAGGAAATTTTCTAAGCAATTAAAAAATATAAGTATAGATATCCTCATCATCCGAAATTTTTAACATCGAGTATATCATAATCATTTTCTAAACAATTTGTTTAGTCAGCTAAATCTCAATTTGTTAGAATGCACAATGGACTCATACATATACTTAAATCTCATTTGTCCTCAACAACAATGATATCTCAACAAAACACCACAATCTTCACAGTCTGCATTTTCATAGACTAACATACATTCATTATATACAATCAGTGTATATTCAAAATATATATCCACAATCACATCATCACATTCACATTCACATCTTCACAATCTGCTTTTTTTTTTTTTTTTTTTGCTACGATCATAAACAAGCACAATCGCAGTCCATAACGAATTTTTCATAGACAAACATATATTCATTACATACAATTAGTGTATATTTATATATCCACAATCTGTATTTTTTTGCCCCTTTGTCATCAATCAAAATGTAGAAATAGAGAATAAAGATATCAAATAAATTGGTCAGAATTTAGATAGAAGAGATATATATTTAACAATAGAATAGGAGAGATGCAAAAGTCTAGTGAAGAAATTATAAAAGTGATTGTTCAAAGACTAGTACAGAAATTATAAAAGTAATTGTTTATAGAAAAGCAGTAAAAAGTGTGCAAGCATAAGACATCTTGGAAGCAATCCACAAAAATGGTTACTTAGGAAGTATGGATGGTTGCTGACTTAGTCCGGGCACCCTTTTTGGACTGCTGCCTAGCAATGCGACTAGACTTCCTTTTGACCGCCATATGTTTTTGCATTTTACTGGATGAGCTACCAGCTATGGCTGGTTGGGGAAGAGGTATTGCAGTAGGGGCAGGTGGTGTAGATTTTTCTTGATGCACGGGTGTTTGCCTTTCTTGTTCAGTGGCTGTCATTTCTTCACCCTTCTTCTCCTTCACAGCATCTTGTTCATTATCATTTTCGTCCTCTTGGGGAGTTTGTTCTTCAGTTACTTGTTCTTGAGATGGTGCGATGTATCAAGCATTGCTTCATACTTTTTATCCTTCTCTTCCACAACAGTTAGTGATAGGAATTGCCCTAGGCACAAAGGCCACTCAAAAGAAGATAAAGAGAAGTCCAAGCTACAACTCATGGTACCTTAGGTGAGATCTATTTTCAAGAGGTTTCAACAGAAGTTTAAGGCCAACCAAGCCAACAAACCAAGGCCAAGAGAATGATGAAAGAGTGGATAATGAAAGGAAGGCCAACAAGAGTACAAAGAAGGCAAAAATCTTTGTGGAAGGTCAACCAAATAAATAAATGAACAAGGATTAAAAGGCAAAAGGGCACATGAAGGAATACGACCCAAGGGAGCGTCAAATGGAAATAATCTTGGCTTCAAGACTATTTGGAAGATCAAGGGCATAACTAAGGCCACGTTAGAGGTCAAGAATAATATTTGGGATGCAAAACATCAAGGAGAGAACGGAAGAGGATCGAGAACGGACCATATTGCTGGTATACGAAGGATGTCAACCGGAAGTAATTCACGCGAAACGTTGCCCAATAGAATAGACACAATACCAGCCTGAGTTGCCCTACCAGGCACTGGCTGTAATCTGCCAAAATTCTTTAATTTTTTATGGCAGTACTATTCCAACAGAATGGACCTGGCGCCGGCCCTACTAGCCCAACCCGACACTAGCTGTGGACTAGTTGAGTCCTAATTTTTGTTCTGATGTTTTGTGAACAGATACTGTTCCTCCAAATTGGACCCGGTGCCACCCCAGGAGACCTACCCGGTGCCAGTCCTATTCTGGAACCCGAACCCCTAACATTTTTTTAGCTATTTTGGGATCCTTTTATAATATTTACTAAATAGTTAGGGCGAGACATCAATGTATATGCTATTATAACATCGTAAAAAAAGGAACCTTTGGGAGGCATATGAAATATTGAGAGTTCAAAAACTCTTTGAGAGTTTTGGAGAAGGTGATTCTCTTGGGTAATGTCCATTAAATGTCAAGACTAAATCAAAGGATTTAGTCACATCTTTGATCTTGTCTCTTAATCTTAAGGGATACTCTCAACTTCATCTCTATTCTTATGTGCTAGGTTGCCTAGTGTATTTGATAGGATTGAGTTAGGTGCCTTCAAATTCCTATCTTTGGTGTTCTAATCTATAGTTAGATTAGGATGTTAAGGTGTCTTTGAAGTAGGATAGATTCACATTATCATAAGAGTGTTAATTTCTTAGCATTTTAGTGTTCTTGTGTGTGGGTTTGGTAGGTTTCTTGTTTTTGAGCTTAATCCACAAGTTTGGTGCTTTCCAAAATTATATCAAAGTGGTATCAGAGCTTGCATTGTGTTGATTCTAATCAACTAACTTTCTTTGGACTAAGGTACAATTTTCTTCAAGATCTATTGATTTTTAAATTTTCGTCACTTTTTCTATTGCTATTTTTGGAAGTAAAAAACTTGAGTTTGTGTCATGAAAATGTTGTTAATTTGACCCTATATGGTTATTGATGTTTGAGGAGTCATTTAGTGTAAAAATCTGTTGATTTGGGGCCAAAATCAAGTTGAAATTTTCTATACAACATTAAGCTACGAGATTGCATTCAATGTGTTTGATATATTATTCTAATGAATTGTGATTGCTCATACTTGACTACTAAAGCTTCCATTTATGAATTGTGATGAATAATTTATTTAGTAAAGAGCATTTAAGCGATTGTTAATTGCTAAATTGTGATTGAGGTTGTGATAGCATCACTTAGTGTAACAACTCTTTGAAATCCATGCATCTTCCTTATTGCACACCAAGCATTTGATAAATTACCTTTAAGACACCTTTCTTTCTTATCCCTTGGAATTTAGTTGACTTGATTAGTAGAACTAAATCATTTGAAGTGGGAAAGAGTTGGGAAGAATTTGAGTGTGGAGTTAAAAATTTGAAAAAAGGTAAGAAGGAGAGCACATTGTGATAAAAGCCAAAAAGAGTACAAATATGAGTGAAGAGTGATCACTAAAAATTGAGTCTAAACACGTGAGGGAGTGAAATGAGGAATTTTTTCTTGTGTTATCTACTTAAATTTTTGTGGGTACTTCTCTTGAAAGAAAATTCACAATGGCTAGTTAGAGTGAAAGTGATGGGTATGACTATGATAAGAAGTCTTGCTATGGTGAGAATAGTTATGGGGAAGAAAATGAATATGTGCAAGAATATGAGGGGGATGACTATGAGAGTATGGGATATTTAGATGAACATGAATGATGAGAGGCGAAGTACAAGTGAAAGGGACAGCTATAGGAGAGTGATCAAGAATGTGAGAACTTAAGTCCTATGGAAGATTGGAGTAGGGGGAGTGAAAACAATGGAGAATCTTATTCGAGTAGGGAAAGATGTGGTAGTTTTAAGGAATATTGGAATTGTGAAACCCCACCTAAAGCCAACCTTAGAGTAAGGGGGTTGGGATGCATATCATATCATTTTGCATAAAAATATACTTTTTGAATGATTGTATGTGCTTTAGAATTGTGGGGTATAGGTTAAATGGCTTATTTATGCCTATCGGGTAGGAAAGGTAAAACGGTAATTTTGCTTGAGGTCAAAATAGAAAGATGGCTTGAGGTTTAGATAAGAAGAATATTTGGGTGAGAAAATAAGAACAAGAGTTAGTGTGGTTAAGTGGTTAGAGCTTTGTGAATTAATCTCAAGGTCATGAGTTCCAATCCCATCACTTAAGTTTTATTCATGATTATCTTAGCTATGTTTGAACTTTTGTTTCTCTTACATTCCTTAAAGATAGGAATGTTGTCTTAAGGGAGACATCAAGAGAATTTCTTAATCATGTGATCATGTCCTAAAAAGAATTCTAGAGGAATTCTTGTTCATTTATTATCTCTAGCCTTGTCCTAACATCTTTATAATTTAAATTGTCTATAATCCATCAATCTCGTCTTTTAATTTCAAAAATTTTGTGATAATTCTTTTTCCTTGAAATTCAAAAAAACAGTCTTGAGGGATAGGGGAATGGCCGAAAATAGGATAGGAATTAGGATGGACTCCCAAGAGAAATAAATCACTATGGTTATACCTTCAATCCTACCTTCATTTTTGTTCATGGTTTTAGTGAAGGAAAATCCGGAAATTTTCCAGAATTTTTGTAGAATGGCTTTTGAAAAATTCAGCCAACAATCCTACCCATTTGCTGCCAGAAAAATGGTCATTTCATGTGAGCTTGAAGGCTAAAAATTCTGTGCATTTTTTGGACTACACAAACTTTGCAAAACCAGAAGAATTCCTGCAACAATTCACTGCTTTTGAAGCTATCTTTGGTCATCAAATTAGCTAGAACATCCTCTGTTTTTCTCCAGAAAGAAGGTTGGAAAACCACCCTTAAAAGGCCCTCAAACAACGCAGAAAAATAGCTACATATTAGGCTAATAAATGCAGGAAATTCTGCACCAAAAATCATCAACATTCGAAGCTCTTGAACAGTTGAAACCAGAAAAATTTCCAGCTTGGTCTCTTAATGCCAAGGCCGTAAAACACCCTTAAACCTCTGAAAATTGGACCTTGTTCAGCCATGGACTGAACATCATTGACCTCCACACTTACCTTGAGTGCTTGGACTCCATGATCACACCTCAAAAAGCTCCTAAGATCACTCTATCCAAAACTCATTTGAACTTCAAATAATTCTAGATTTTTCTTGCACCATTAAAGTACTCTTGTAGCAAGTACTTAACCAGAAATTTCTCTGCCATCATAAGCCATTTTTCGGCCAGCTTAATAACTTGAACAGCCTCCATTCTTTGCACAAAGACTAGCATGTTCAGCCAACATCGTTGAAGAACAAACAGACCTCCCATGACCAATCACCATTAGCTAATCTTCTACCTCAAACAACTCCTCATTTTCCTCCATTTGAATTTCAAAAAAACTGATCACTCTCTCTCCTTCTAGTTGAAAACCGAAACTCCTATCTACTCTAGGCCATTCAACCAATAGCATTTCCAGAATTTCGCGAGTCTCCTTCTTTCAAACTCTCTCAAAATACCAAGAACACACACTACACCTCTTCAAGCCTAAACCTATCCTAAACACCTCGAATCACTCTCAAATACTCCAGATCACTCATACTTAATCCCTAGACTTCATTTCTGGGCTTTATTACACAAAATCAAACAAACTACAATTTTCAAAAAGAACAAAATCAGCTTTTTTCTTGAAGGTCTCAAGAACATAAAAAAGGTAAAACAAGAACAACCTTCTAGTTCTTCCTCTTCTATTCAATTCTTAATATTCCATCCTAATGCTCTCTCTCTCTCTCTCTCTCTCTCTCTCTCTCTCTCTCGGCTGAATTGGTTGATCAACAATGGCTGTTTTTCCTTTGGACCACTAAAGGCTCTCAAACGTGTGGACCTTCTCTAGTCTTCATCAAGTGATCGTCTATCAAGTATTTCTTCTTAAATCCTCCTTTTAATTTCTGAATTCATGTCTCTTAGATTTTGATAGGAAGTTTGAATATGAATGGGGGATTGAGTATATGTATGTGGATGAAGGGGATGGAGTTAGGACATGAGAGTTGATATATATGATTAACCTATGTGGATTTTTCTTTTGAATCAATATATGTTCATCATGTTTAATGAGATTTATGGATGTTTGAAGCATGTTAAATGTTATGACATGTTATGACACTTATGGTGAATAGGCTTTTATGTTCTTAATCTTCAATAAAGCCATGAATGATGATTATGCCTAGTAGGGGATTGACCATGTGATAGTATGTGTTAATTCAAGTGTATGTTCATGAATGGATTAGTTTATTATTTGATGTTAGAGAATGTGTTCATGAATCTTTTCTTGCAATAGGAAATCATGGTGAAAGATTATTTTCTTGTTAATCCTAGGTTATTTTTATTAATAAATTTTATTACTTTAATTAGAATTATTGCTATATTTTTCCCTATGAAATTCGAAATTGCTAGGAAGGTTTGGAATAGAATATTAATTAAAATATTAACATTTTATTAGTCAATTAAATAATATCTTTTATTAAAAATAATATATGCATATATAATAATAAATAAAATCTTTTATATAAATAAAATATTATAATTAATTAATGACCTTGTAGACCATAGTTAAAACTTTTACCTATATCCATAAATATTATTTATATTAAAATTTTATTTATTATTTAATAATTAAAGTATAATTCATTTATAATTTTATTAATTATTACTAATCATTTATTATCTATTAACTATTAATTAAAAATTAAGTGTAATTTATTATTTATTTATTTATAATAACACTATTTAAATATTACCATTTACCAATATTAATTAGGACTTAGTATTATTCAATATTTAACACTAGTTTATTTATTAGCAGCAATACTCATAATTTATTATTTGGAACTATAACTTATTAGTAATTATTTTAGAACCCCTAGTTATTTTAACTTATCAAATTAGATTTATTTTATAAAGTACCTTATCAGCTAGCACTAAAGCTTAGGACATTATGGTAATGATTAGTCATTTTTGTAACTAGTTGAACTAGGAATTATATTTGTAAGGCAGATATAGTTCGAATGTTATCTTATACCTTGTATTTACCCCAGGTGGGGTTAGGTTGACCTTGGAAGATCTTTGAATCCCGGCAGAGCAAAGGATCAGGTAAGCTCCTGCATGGAGTCATTTGAAGGCTAAAGTTAATGTGGCAAGCCAAACTCAATGTGCATGAACATTCGTTTTGTAAAGGCAATTAAGGACAGTTTTTTTTCCTTTTTATTTCAGTCAAGCAAACCATTTGAAATTAAACAAGCAGTTTTACACAAAACGCTAAACTCTTTCTAAAACCTAACTTTAGCAAGAATTTTAGAAACCTTAATTGCTATTTCTAAGTAAATCATTGTATGATCAATTTTCTCCCAAGTGGGACAAGCAACGTTGAGTACTCAATAAGGGTAGACTCTAGAACCAATCTTTGAAGGGTTAGGGTAAGTCTTTTAGTAGGTGGCCACCTCTGAGGGGTGAGTCCTGCCCGGATAGGATGTCAGTCTAGTAAGTCATACCGGTCCGAGCTAGCAAGTTCAATCAAGTGGACTATGTGTTTCCAGAGTGGACAACTGGTAAGTTTGGGGTGTAGAGATGGAGGAGTATCTCACCCAGTAGGCTGTACATCTATCTTGTGTCAGGATACTCAACGTGTGGCATTCTGATCGTTATATTGTCATGGGACCCAACACGTGGTGACATGGCTACCTCTTTGGGTGGTTGTATTTATTGTGCACATGAATGTTTTGGAAAGCAAAACACCACTCTTCATTTACGATATTTATTTCATGCTTGCCAGCACTTTCTCTTATGAAACTTTTACAACTTGCATACATGAACTGTTTTACCTGAAACACCCAAAGTACACACGGGCTTACTGAGATTTTTATCTCACCACCTTTTATACCATGTTTTCAAGTCAATTCTGCTGTGAAGGTCATTAGCTAAAATGTTGCCCAAGATTTTGAAGACTCTCTATTATTTTTCTTATGTATTATTTTTGAGAGATTGTAGCAGACAATTATTTTTTTGAATTTGCTCATGTATTGTTGGGTTGTAATAAGTTTAATTTTGAAGTATTTCTTTTATTTTATTTTATGTGACCTAGTTATAAAGACCCCTTGTCCTGTGGACGAGGCGACACCCCCAGCCCTAATGGACCTAGGTAGTGGGGTGTTACAGGAATGAGGAAGTTTATGTGGGAGGTGTACAAAAATAACAAAGTATGAGATGCAAAAGAACTTGAGGGAGTGTGAATGCAAAATGTGTGGGAGTTTTGAGCACACTTCCTATGATTGTCCAAAAATATTTAAATAAAGAAGGAGGAATGTAGTGTATAAGACACCAGAAGAAGAGGTGCATGAGGGGAAAAGCTATAATTGTTAAAATAATAGGCATGATGGTCATTATTACTACAAGTGTCCAAGTTTGCTACAACAACTAAAGGGGAAGGAAGAGTTGCAAGGAAAAAAGGGAGAACCTCAAGCCTCTATAAGTATGGTGAAATAAAGGAGTAGTAGATGATTGACATGTGAGATTTGTTGTAGTACAAGGTACACAAAGGTTGATTGTCCAAATAAATTAGCATATGAAAATTTTATGGGGTGTACAATTGTGAAGGAAAGAGACAGATTGAGAAGCCAAAAGCTAGACTTGAGATCAAAGTGGCCAAGAAAAATGTTGCAGATGTTGAGGAGCCAAGAAGGGCAGGAAATGAAGAAAAGGTTCAGAGGGTTGAACAAGATGAATTACATGGCTTTAAGAAGAAGGAAAAACTAGAAAATGAGGCCAAGTGCCAAGGAATGCTCCATCAAAATGAAGAAGTATAGCGTGAAGAAGTTGAGAAAAATGTTGATGAGGAACTTAGTGATGATGAAGAAGAAGATGTAGATCCATTGACTTCAACAAATGGGGTAACTAAGGAATTTTACAACATTTTATTCTTTCTAGAGGATGAGTCAGACCCATTGGAGTGTAAGAGGAGAATGAGCAAGAAGGAGTTGAACAAAATGGAGTAGAAGTTGTTGAAGAACAAATGCATTCAAGGAATGAGGTAGAAGGGGAGCAAATGCGTGCTATAGATGAAGGTTTCCAAAGTACTTCAAGTACTTATGAAGTGGGAGAAAGCTCATATCTACAAGAGGAGAAAAAGAAGAATTGTTAGAGGTAGTGCAAAAGCAAATGAAAATGAGTGGAATTAGGGAGAATGAAGCATCTAGTTCAACTTCACAAATTGACACTAAATCTAGTGAAGGAAATAGAGTGGATGGAAGAGATGGGGATATACTTGAGAAACCATGTGCATTGATTGGCGTAGTAATGGAAGTTGAAAATGCTTGTGAGGGAATGGAAGAAGGAGAAAATTCGCAAAGAAAGAATATATTTTTTCAAGGTGTCTAATCAAGCAAAAACCTTGTAGTGTCCTCATTGATGGAGGAAGTTGTAAAAATGTAATTAGTACTACATTGGTGGAGGAGTTAGGAATAGAAACCTTGAAATACCCTAAACCCTATAAGTTGCAATGGTTGAACAATTGTGGGGAGGTGAAGGTGAACAAACAAGACAAGGTTACTATTAATATAGGGAAGTATAAGGATGAATTGGTTTGTGATGTATTTCTCATGCATGTGGGGCATATTTTGTTGGGAAGACCTTGGATGTTTGATAGAGATGTAGTCCATTAAGGGAAAAGGAATACTTATTCTTTGAGAAAAGATGGAAAGAAAATCACTCTACTTCCCTTATCCCTTACTGAGGTTTTGAGAGATCAAAATATCTTGAGGGAAAAGGAAAAGGAAAGAGGAGAGGGAAAAAAGAGGAAAAATAAGATAAGTGAGAAAGAAAATGAGGAGAAAAAAGGAGAGAAGAGGGAAGAATAAAAGAAGGGGGAAAAAGAGGTTCAGGTGAGAGAAGAAGGAGAGCTAAGAAGTGAGGAAATAAAGGAAGACAGTGATGAGAAAATAGTAACCATCCCAAATTGGAGAGAACAAGTAAAGAGAGGCAAAAAAAAGAAGTGTAGTGAGAGGGAAAATATGGGTAGTGAAAAGAAAAAGTATAGAGAATAATGAGGTACAAAGCCATGACATTTTACTTTCACACAAACTCTCTTGTTTGAATTCTTGTACAGGTTTGATTCGAGGACGAATCCTTTCCAAGAAGGGGGAAAGGAAATGATAGGATTTACCCCAGACACGAAGGACACTTAAAAGAAGACAAAGAAAAGTCCAAGCCACAGCTCATGGCACTATGGGTGAGATCTATTTTCAAGAGGTTTCAACAGAAGTTTAAGGCCAACCAAGCCAACAAACTAAGGGGCAAGAGAATGATGAAGGAGTGGATAATGAAAGGAAAGCCAATAGGAGTATAAAGAAGGCAATAATCCTTGTGGAAGGTCAAGCAAACAAATGAACAAGGATTAAAGGGCAAAAAGGCACATGAAGGAATGCGACCCAAGGGAGCTTCAAATGGAAACATTGTTGGCTTCAAGACTATTCAGAGAATCAAGGGCACAACTAAGGCCACCTTAGAGGTCAAGAACAATATTTGGGATGCAAAGCATCAAGAAGAGAACGGAAGAGGATCGAGAATGGACCATGTTGCTGGTATACGAAGGACATAAATCGGAAGTAATTTGCGCAGAAACATTGCCCAGTAGAATGGACTTGGCGCCGACCCGAGTTACCCTACCAGGCGTCGGCTATAATTTGTCAAAATTCTTCAATTTTTTACGCCAGTATTGTTCCAACAAAACGAACCCAGCGCCGGCTATGGACTAGTTGAGTCACGATTTTTGTTCTAACGTTTTGTGAACAAGTATTGTTCCTCCATATTGGACCCAGCGCCACCCCTAGGAGACCTACCTGATGCCAGCCCTATTCTGGAACTCGAACCCCTGATGTTTTTCAGCTATTTTGGAGTCGTTTTGTAATATTTGCTAAGTAGTTAAGTCAAGACATCAATATATATGCTATTATAACATTGTAAAAAAAGGAACCTTTGGAAGGCATATGAAATATTGAGAGTTCAAGAACTCTTTGAAAGTTTTGGAGAGGGTGATCCTCTTGGGTGATGTCTATTAAACATCAAGACTAAATCAAAGGATTTAGTCCTACCTTTGATCTTGTCTGTAAATCTTAAAGGATTAATCTTAACTTCATCTCTATTCTTATATGCTAGTTGTGTGTTTGATATGATTGAGTTAGGTGCCTTAAAATTCCTATTCTTGGTGTTCTAATCTATAGTTAGATTAGGGTGTTAAGGCTCTTTGAAGTAGGATAGATTCACATTATCACAAGAGTGTTAATTTCTTTGCATTTTGGTGTTCTTATGCGTGAGTTTGTTAGGGTTCTTGATCTTGAGTTCAATCCACAAGTTTGGTACTTCCCAAGATCATATCAGTTAGCCTGTTCCCAAAGTTCTAAATTTCTAAATTGAGGCTATCTGCCTTAACAGCCAACAAATTGATTGCTTCCAGAATACTTTGATTATTCCTGTGTCCTGAATTTTCTATTTTCCTTTGCTAGAGGACTCATCTTGAGTTTCCTTTTCAGCATTTCTTTTAGTTCCTACAGATTGAGCAGTTCTTTTTCCTTCCCCCTTAATTTTTAACACCTTTTCTTTCTCTTCATCCGATAGATCTCTGAGTAAAACCCATTCCCAATTCACTTAAACGAAGCCCATTCTTTCAAATGATTCCATGTTATCATTTGTCTTCGTCTGACCAGGCCCACACTTATTTAAATCCACATTGAAGTACCTAAATACTTTAATCAAAAGATTACCATATGAAAGTGCCTTATGTGAAGTGTTTCTTGACTGCATCATCAATTTCACTGCCAAAAATCCAAAGCTGATTTGTCGTCCTTTAGAAAGAGCTAGCATTAGTATCATTTGCGTGATACTTACTTAAGTTTTATGACCAAAGCTTGGGGCAACCATGGTCGACACCATATAGTGTAAGACTCTTCTAGTACCATTCAACGATTTTGTATTTCTATCACCCAAGTTCTTGAAACTCTTTCCACTAGAGAATCTTTCCTCAAATTTTCCCAAATCAAAAATATATGTCTCTTCAGGAAACTTGTTTGTCTCGAAAAACTAAATACCCCCATCTCTCATTTCAAAAATTCAGTTTAGCAATCAATGATCAAATTCTAAATCCACACATCTATACCATTGCACCATGAACCCTCCTCCAGTATCCTCAAGTTGTCCCTTTTTCAGATTGGCGTAAAACTCCCAAACTAACGGGATGTATAGCTTCTCATCAGAGACTTTGCACCAGAGGTATTGATTTTTTTGAAAGAAGCATGGACATTTGAAAATTTGAAAAGTCATTTATGGGCTTACATTTTCTTTCACCTGGCTAGCAAAAAAAAATTGGCCCTACATAAATTTTGAACTACTAACATTTTGGATTTTGACTGAGTCTAAAATCATTCATCCAAAAGGTAGAATAAAAATAGTTCAAATGAGGCAATTTTAGAGTCGTGTTTTCCACATAGTGTGTCCAAAAGTTGTGTCTTCAGTCGTTCTACAAACAAAAATAAGAAATCTTTGGCAAAATGCCAGTTATATGATCTTGGTAATTCCTAAGCCTTTTCTCAGATGATTAAACCTTTCTTCAGCCAGAGGTTTTGTAAAAATATCTATAATCTGTTTATCAGTTAAGATATATTCAACACATACATCTCCTTTAAGAACATAATCCCTAATGAATTGATGCTTAATCTCAAGATGCTTAGTTCTAGAATGTTAAATACGATTTTTTGTTAAATTAATGACACTTGTATTATCACAGAGTATAGGTATGCAATCGAAATTATGACCAAAATCAAGCAATATGTTTTTCATCCACAAGATTTGCATGCAACAGCTTCCTACAACAATGTATTCAGCCTCAATTGTGGATAAAGATACACAAGATTATTTCTTGCTGTGCCATGACACTAGAGAATGTCCGAGGAACTGACAGTGCCTGCTAGTGCTTTTCTGTTCTACTTTGTAGCCTGCATAATCTACATCGGTGTAGCCTATAAGATCAAAGGTGTTAGTACAAGGATACCATAGACCATAATCATATGTTCCAACTAAATATCTAAGGATGCGTTTCACAGCGTATAAGAGAGATTCTTTTGGACACGATTGAAATCTGGCACAAACACAAACTAAAAACATAATATCTGATTGGCTAGCAGTAAGATATAACAAACTTCTAATCATACCTCTGTATTTTGATTCGTCCACTTTCTTACCCTTTTCATCCTTGTCAAACTTTAGAGAAGTGTTCATAGGTGTACTTATTTCTTTGACTACGTTCATACCGAACCTTTTGAGCAATTCCATAGCGTACTTATTTTTTATTTAGAAAAATTTAATCCTTGCTTTGTTTAATTTGCAATTTGAGGAAAAAGTTGAGTTCTCCCATCATGCTTATCTCGAATTCTTGCTGCATAGTCTTGGCAAACATCTTACACAAGGATTCATTAGTATCACCAAAAATAATATCATCAACATAAATTTGGATAATAAAAAGATCATCAGAATTTTTTGACTTAATAAATAGTGTAGTATCAATCAGGCCTCTTGAAAAACCTTTTGAGAGTAAGAATCCACTTAGCCTTCTATACCAAGCTCGTGAGGCTTGTTTTAAACCATAGAGAGCCTTTAAGAGTTTGAAAACGTGATTTGAAAACTACTCATGAATAAAACCTGGAGGTTATTCTACAAATACCTCCTTTCAATCAACCATTCAAAATGCACTTTTTACATATATTTGATAAAAGCATGATGCATTTGTATAGACTCTAATCTAGCAACAGGAGTAAATGTCTCATCATAGTCAATGCCTTCTTCTTGATTGAATCCTTAGACAACAAGTCTAGCTTTATTTCTAATCACCACTCCATGTGCCATTAAGTTTTTTTTTTGAAAACCCACTTGGTACCAATAATCGAATGATCAAGTGGTCTAGGGACGAGTTTTCAAACTTGATTTTTCTTAAATTGGTTCAGCTTTTCTTGCATAGCTTGTAACCAAAAATTATTATGCAAGGCCACATCAATACAGTTAGGTTTAATACTAGAAAGTAAGGCAAATTTGTCTACAAAATACCATCTAGTTTTGACCCCACAACTAGGATCACTAATAATTTGCTCTTTTGGATGACTAGTTTTGTACTTCCAATCTTTTGGTAGCCTTTGATCAGTGAGCTCTTCAGTTTCTTGCTTCTTTTATTCTACTTGTTGCTCTTCCAATTCTTCTTCTTTGGCATGAATGTCCAACGATGGTGCTTTGTGCTCTTCTTTGCTTTTTTCTTTTGAGACCCCTACATCATCATCATTATCTTTTCTTGATGTGTAAATATTAGATTTATCAAAGACAACATGTACGGATTCTTCCACACAGAGTTCTCTTATTGTATACTCTATATGCCTTTTTATTGGAAGAATGTCCAATGAATATAGCCTCATCGGATTTGCTATCAAATTTTCCAAGATTGTCTCGGGTATTAAGAACAAAACATTTGTAGCTAAATATGATAAAATAGGAAATTGATGGAGTTTTGTCAAACATAAGCTTAAAGGGTGTTTTTCATATAAAAGGTCTTAACATGACTCGGTCAACAATATAACATGTTGTATTGACAGCTTCAGCCCAAAAATATTTTGAAAGAGAGTTTTCACAAATTATGGATCTGGCCATTTCATGCTAGGTTCTATTTTTTTTTTTTTTTCAACAACACTATTTTGTTGAGGGGTTTTAGTAGCTGAAAAGTTGTGAAAAAATCCATTTTTATTACAAAAATGTATAAACTCATTGTTGCAAAATTCTCTACCATTGTCACTCCTAATACAAATTTGTTTTCATCCAATAAAGTGTTGGACGAGCTTAAATAATCTAGAGAATTCAGAAAATGCCTCATCTTTTTGTCCAAGAAACAAAGTTCAAGTAAATCTTGAGAAATCATATACTAGAACATAAGCATACTTTTTACCACAAAGGCTAGTAGTTTTCATCGGTCCAAACAAATGCATATGTATTAATTCAAGGGGTTTTGAGATGGAAATCATTTTCTTAGGCTTAAAGGAGGTTTTGATATATTTTCCAAATATGGCATGCATAAAAAATTCTGATTTTATCAAACTTCATTTTAGGCAGACCCCTAACAAGCTCTTTTGAAGATAATTTGTTTAGCAAATCAAATGATATGCCCTGGCCTTCTATACCAAAGATAGCCATCATTATCATGCACTGAAAGACATCTAATATCATGAGCCATAAGACCATCAAGATAGAATACATATATATTTCCAACACGGTTGGCTACAAAAATTGTTTCATTATTTGAGCTGTCCATAGTAGAGCAAGAATCTTTCTCAAAAATGACTTTACAACCATTGTCACAAAATTGACTAATGCTAAGCAAGTTGTTTTTTAGCTCATCAATCAATAATACTTATTTGATAATGGTTGAAGATCCTTTACCAATGTTACCTATGCTAAGTATCTTTCCTTTCTTTTTGTCTCCAAAGGTAACGAACCCATCATTTGTAGCTTGAACATCTTCTAATAGGGTTACATTTTCGGTCATGTGTCTTGAGTATCCACTATTCAAGAATCATTTTATGAAGTTCATTTTCTCCAGTGAATGTACCTATACATGATATGGGAGAGTGATTTTTGGTACCCATATCTTCTTGGGTCCATGAGGGTTAGTAGTGATTCTTTTAATTCTCCAATCAATTTTCATTCCTAATCCAATGCTTTTCCTAATATAACACCTAGATGCACTATGTCCATTTTTACCACAGTAAGTACGGGAAGTGTAATTTCTGTTTAAGGAGCTTGTTTTCACAAAATAAGACTTGTGTTTTCCTATTTTGTGCATATTACCGTAGCTAAGGCCATTTCTATTTCAAGCCATCCTTTGAACTCCAAGAAGTTTATTCAGGTTACTTTGGCCCTCAGTGAATTTTCCAATACAATTAATAAGATCATCTTCTTTCATTTTCATATTATCAAATTCACAGACCATAACTTTAAGAGATGAGACTTTATCATACAAACATTTATTCTCAAGAGTGGAACAGTTCAAGAAAGTAAAAATGATTTCTTTTTCAACATTTAAGTAGCACATAGAGTCAAGAAGAGTTTTGTTCTCTCACTTATCAGATTGTCATTTTCATTTGATGAGGAATTAATGTTCACCTTTATTTCCTTGTTCCTTTTTTACTGTCTTTTTAGTTCACAGAATATATCAATAAGAAGTGCATTTGGATCATCAATATTATCACAAGTAGAATCATACAATTCAGCTACGCGGTTAGATAAGAAGGAGTTTACCTTATCTTCTACTGCCATTAAGCATATATGTTAGCAGTTTCATTTTCAGAATCTCCATTTTCCTCAGATTCAGACTTATTTTGATTCCAAGTTCCATCAGTTCTTTTTCTTTCATAGTTTTCAGATCCTTCATTTTCTTTTTGAGCATCTTGGTTTCTTTCTCTTTTGCTATTGCACAGTCAACAATGAAGTGTTCGATACTCTTGCATTCATAGCATTGAGACTTGAAAGATGAAGCTAGACCCTTCTTTTTTACGAACTTCTTGCCTCTTTTGAAGTTTCTCTTCTTGAACAACTTTCTGAATTTCTTTACAATCATAGCCAATTCTTCGGTATCCACTTCAATTTCATCATCACTATCAGATTGGCTACTGTTAGCGTTCTCATCAATAGCTTTCAGTGTTTTTCCTCTTTTGCCTTTGTCACTATCATCAAATTCTTGAAATCTTTTGAGCTTCATTTCATGAGTTAAGAGAGAGCTAATTAGCTCTTTTGTAACACCCCACTACCTATGCCCCATTAGGGCTGGGGATGTCGCTCCGTTCACAGAACAATGGGTCTTTATAATGAGGACACTCAAAATAAAATAAAAAAAAATACTTCAAATTTTAACTTATTACAACCCAGCAATACATGAACAAATGCAAAAATAAATGTCTGCTACTGTCTCTCAAAAACAATACATAGGAAAAATAACAGAGAGTCTCCAAGACATAGGCAATATTCTAGCTAATGACCTTCACAGCAGGATCGACCTGAAAACATAGTATAAAAGGTGGTGAGACAAAAATCTCAGTAAACCCGTATGTGCTTTGAGTATTTCAGGTAAAATAGTTCATGTATGCAAGTTGTAAAAGTTTTATAAAAGAAAGTGCTGGCAAGAATTAAATAAATGTCATAAATGAACAGTGGTGTTTTGCTTTCCAAAACAAACATGTGCACAATAAATACAACCACTCAAAAGAGGTAGTCATGGCACTACACTTTGTGCACCATGATAGTAAAATGATCAGAATGCCACACGTTGAGCATACTAACACAAGGTAGGTGTACAGCCTACCAAGTGAGATACTTCTCCATCTCTACACCTAAACTTACCGGGTGTCCACTCCGAAAACATACGGTCCACTTGACTGAACTTGCTAGCTCAGACTGGTATAACCTATTGGACTGGCATCCTATCTGGGAAGGACTCACCCCTCAGAGGTGGCTACCAACTGAGAGACTTACCCTAACCCTTCAAAGACTAGTCCGAATAGTCTACCATTATTGAGTACTGAACATTGTTTGTCCCACTTGGGAGAAAAGGTGCTCATACAATGATTTACTTAAAAATAGCAATTATGGTTTCTAAACCTCTTGCCGAGTTGGTTTTATGAAAAGTTTAGCATTTTGTGTAAAATCGTTTGCTTAGTTTTAAATAGCTCGCTTGATTGAAAGAAAAGAAAAATTGTCCATAATTACTTTACAGTACAAATTCTCGTACACAATGAGTTGGCTTGCCATAGTTGGTCTTCAAATGACTCCATGAAGGAACTTACCTAATCCTTTGCTCTTTTTGAATTCAAAAATCTTCCAAGGTCAACCTAACCCCGCCTGGGGTAAACACAAGGCATAAGATATCATTCGGACCATATCTGCCATACATAAATAATTCCTAGTTCAACTAGTCACAACCACAACTAAAAGACCATAATGTCTTAGACTCTAATACTAGTTGACAAAGTATTTTATAAAACAAATCTAGCTTGATGAGTTAAAATAACTAGGGCTCTAAAATAAAAACTAATAAGTTATAGTTTCAAAAAATAAATTACGAGTATTATTTCTAATAAATAAACTAGTGTTAAATATTGAATAATACTAAGCCCTAAATAATATTGATAAATGGTAATATTTAAATAGTATTATTATTATTATTATAAATAATAAATTACACTATAATTTTTAATTAATAATTAATAGAAAATAAATAACCAATAAAATTAATAATAAATGAATTATACTTAATTTTTAATTAATAAATTTTAATATAAATAATATTTATGGATATAGATAAAAGTTTTAGTAAGGCTAATTATTATGGTCTATAAGGTCATTTGATATTAATTAATTCTAATATTTTATTTAATATATATATATATATAAGATTTTATTTATTTAACTAATAAAAATATTAATATTTGAATTAATATTCTATTTCCAAACCTCCCTAGCAATTTCAAATTTCATAGAAAAAATATAATAGTAATTCTAACTAAAGTAATAAAATTTGTTAATAAGAGTAATCTCAAAATTAACAAAGAAAATAATCTTTCACCATGATTTCCCTATTGTTAGAAAAGATTCATGAACACATTCCCAAACATTAAATAATAAGCTAATCCATTCATGAATATATACTTGAATTAACACATACTAACACATGGCCAATCTCCTACTAGGCATAATCATCCTTCATGGCTTTATTGAAAATTAAGAACATAAAGGCCTAATCACCATTGGTGTCATAACATCCATCATGCATCAAAATAACCATAAATCTCATTAACCATGATGAGCATATATTGATTCAAAAGAAAATTCCATAAGACCTAATCATACATTTCAACATTCATGTCCTAATTCTATCCCCTTCATCCACATACATATACTCAACCCCCATTTATTCAATCTTCCTATCAACATCTAAGTGACATGAATCCAGAAATTAAAAGGAAGATTCAAGAAGAAATACTTGATAGATGATCACTTGATAAAGGTTTCTTGATTAGTGAAGGTCCACGCGAGCTTGAAAGCCTTTAGTGGTCCGAACAATAGCCGTGGTTGATCATCACCATTTTGGCCGAGAGAGAGAGAGAGAGAGAGAGAGAGAGAGAGAGAGAGAGAGAGAGAGAGAGAGAGAGAGAGAGAGAGAGAGAGAGAGAGACGAACGGCATTAGAATGGAACATTAGAAGTTGAGTAGAAGAGAAAGAACAAGGAGGTTGTTCTTGTTTTACCTTTTGATGTTCTTGGAACCTTCAACAAAAAAAACTGGTTTTGATCCGTTCGAAATTTTAGTTTGCATGATTTCATGTTATAAAGACCAGAAATGAAGACTAGGGATTAAATATGAGTGATCTGGAGTATTTGGGAGTGATTAGAGATGTTTAGAATAGGTTTAGGCTTGAAGGGGTGAAGTATGTGTTCTTGAGAGAGTTTGAGAGCAAATGGCTTACGAATTTCTGGAATTGTTGTTGGTCGAATGGCCTTGTGTAGTTAGGAGTTTCGGTTTAGCAAGAAGGAGAGAGAAGTGTTCAGTTTTTTTTAAATTCAAATGAAGGAAAATGAGGAGTTGTTTGAGGTAGAGGATTAGTTAATGGTGGTTGTTCATGGGAGGTCTCTTGCTCTTCAATGGTGTAAGGCTGAACAAGCTAGTCTTAATGCTAGGAATGGAGGTTCGTTCAGCTTATTATGCTAGCCGAAACTTAGTCTATAATGGCAGAGAAATTTTGGTTTGATCACTTGCAACAAGAGTGTTTTAATAGAGCAAAAATTCTAGAATTAGTTTGAAGTTCAAATGAGTTTTGGATAGAGTAATCTTATGAGCTTTTTGAGGTGTGATCATGGAGTCCAAACACTCAAGATTAGTATGGAGGTCAATGGTGTTCAGTCCATGGCTGAACAAAGTCTGATTTTCAAAGGTTTGAATGTAAGTTTTCGGCCTTTGCCTTGAGAAACCAAGCTGGAAATTTTCTGGTTTTCAATGCTTCAAGAGTACCTAGAATGGAGATAGTTTTTGGTGCAGAATTTTCTGCATTCTTTGGCCCGATTTGCAGCTGATTCTTGACAGTGTTTGAAGGTCATTTATAATGGTAGTTTTCCAGCCTTCTTCCTGAAGAAAAACAGAGGAAGTTCCAGCTGTTCTTATGACTTAAAGGTGGCTTCAAAATCCAGCTTCAAGGCAGCGAATTTGCTGAAGGGAAAATTCTAGTTTGCAAAGGTTGTGCAGTCCAAAAATTCTCTGAATTTTCTTCCTTCTCATGAAATGACCATTTTTCTGGTAGTAAATGGGGTAAGAATGTTGGCTGAACTTTCAAAAATAACCTTGCAGAAATTCTGGAAAATTTTCTAGATTTTTCCTTTACTAAAATATGAACAAGATGAAGGTAGAATTGAAGGTATAACTATGGTGATTTCTTTTCCTTGGAAACCCTTCCTAACTCTCCTCCCTATTTTCGGCAATCCCCTATCGCTTAAGGATGATTTTCGAATTTCAAGGCTAGGGGTTTATCACAGAAATTTTTTGGAATTAAAAGGATGGATTAATGGATTAAGGATAGTTTAAATTATAAAGATGTTAGGACAAGGCTAGAGAAATTAAAGGGGACAAGAATTCCTCTAGAATTTTTTTTAGGACATGATCATATGATCAAGACATTATCTTCATGTCTCCCTTAAGACAACATTCTTATCTTTAAGGAATGTAAGAAAATAAAAAATTCAAACATAACTAAGATAATCATGAATAAAACTTAATGGATGGGATTTGAACTCATGACCTTAGGGATTAATTCATGAAGTTCTAACCACTTAATCACACTAACTCTTGTTCTTATTTTCTCACCCAAATATTATTCTTATCTAAACCTCAAGCCATCTTCCTATTTTGACCTCAAGCAAAACTACCTTTTTACCCTTTCTACCCAACAAGCATAAATAAGTCATTTAACCTATAAACCATAATTCTACGGCACATAAAATCATTCAAATAGTATATTTTTATGTAGAATGACATGATATGCATCCCATCCTCCTTACTCTAAGGTTGGCTTTAAGTGACGTTTCACATCCTCCCCTCCTTAGAAGAATTTCGTCCTGAAATTCAGGTATACCTTTATCTCAGATCGGGATACTTTCGTTTTACCCACTATTCCATTTCCTATGTGGCATCTTGCATTCCATGATACTCCCACTGTACCTTCACCATAGGAATCTACTTGTTCCGAAGAGTCTTGATACTTCAGTCTAAAATTTTCACGAGTTTCACCACATAGCTCAAGTCGGGTTGCAATACCAACGGCTCTCTATTCAAAACATGTCCGGGGTCGGCATTGTACTTCTTCAACTATGACACATTAAACACATCGTGTATTCCCATCAACCTATCTGGCAGATCCAGTCGATACGCCACCGGTCAAATTCTTTCCTTTATCGAAAACGGTCCCAAATACCTCGGATTCAGCTTTCCACCTTTCGGATGCTTCAGAATTCCTCTATTCGGTGTCAACCTTAAGAACACATTGTCTCCTACCTGAAATTCCAACTCTCTTCGCCTATTGTCCACATAACTCTTTTGTCGGTTCTGGGCCGCTTTCAACCTTTCCCTGATCAGCTTGACTTTATCCAACATTTCCTAAACGCAGACTTCTCTAGACTTGCTTATGTGGCCGTCTTCCGACCAACTCCAGTATAGAGGTTGACACTTACGTCCATACAATGCTTCATACGGGGCCATTCCAATCGAAGACTGATAGCTATTATTGTAAGCCAATTCTGCATACGGTACACATTCAATCCACTTATCCCCGAAATCCAATACGCAGGCTCTTGCCATGTCTTCTAATATCTGAATAACCCTCTCTGACTGACCATCGATTTGCGGATGTGCTGTTGTACTAAACTTTAGACTAGAACCTATTGATTCTTGAAACTTACCCCAAAATCGGGATGTAAATCTTAGGTCTCAGTTGGACACAATACTCGAAGGCAATCCATGCAATCTAATTATTTCTCACATATAGGTCTGAGCTAACTTCTCTATTGAATCCCTTATATTCACCAATATAAAATGCACTGACTTGGTCAATTGATCACCACTACCCATATAGAGTATTTTTTTGTCCTTACCATAGGGAGTCCAGTAACGAAGTCGAGGGTCACCTCTTCCCATTTCCATTCAGGTATTGATAATGGTTGCAACAATCTCGCCGATTTTTGTGCTCTGCCTTAACTTTCTGACAGGTCAGACACGTCGAGACATACTTAATCTATAATGGCAGAGAAATTCTAGTTTGATCACTTGCTACAAGAGTGTTTTAATGGAGCAAAAATTTTGGAATTAGTTTGAAGTTCAAATGAGTTTTGGATAGAGTAATCTTAAGAGCTTTTTGAGGTGTGATCATGGAGTCCAAACACTTAAGGTTAGTATAGAGGTCAATGGTGTTCAGTCCATGGCTGAACAAGGTCTGATTTTTAGAGGTTTGAATGCAAGTTTTCGGCCTTTGCCTTGAGAAACCAAGCTGTAAATTTTCTGGTTTTCAATGCTTCAAGAGTACCTAGAATGGAGATGGTTTTTGGTGCAGAATTTTTTGCATTCTTTGACCCGATTTGCAGCTGATTCTTGACAGTGTTTGAAGGTCTTTTAATGGTGGTTTTCCAGTCTTCTTCCTGAAGAAAAATAGAGGAAGTTCTAGCTATTCTTATGACTTTAAAGTGGCTTCAAAATCCAGCTTCAAGGCAGCGAATTTGCTGAAGGGAAAATTCTAGTTTGCAAAGGTTGTGCAACTCGAAAATTCTCTGAATTTTTAGCCTTCAACCTTACATGAAATGACCATTTTTCTAGCAGCAAATGGGGTAAGAATGTTGGCTGAACTTTCAAAAATAACCTTGCAGAAATTTTGGAAAATTTTCCAGATTTTTCCTTTACTAAAACATGAACAAGTTGAAGGTAGAATTGAAGGTATAACTACGGTGATTTCTTTTCCTTGGAAACCCTTCCTAACTCTCCTCCCTATTTTCGGCAATCCCCTATCCCTCAAGGATGATTTTCGAATTTCAAGGCTAAGGGTTTATCACAGAATTTTTTTGGAATTAAAAGGATGGATTAATGGATTAAGGATAGTTTAAATTATAAAGATGTTAGGACAAGGCTAAAGAAATTAAAGGGGACAAAAATTCCTCTAGAATTCTTTTTAGGATATGATCACATGATCAAGACATTATCTTCATGTCTCCCTTAAGACAACATTCCTATCTTTAAGGAACGTAAGAAAATAAAAAATTCAAACATAGTAAAGATAATCATGAATAAAACTTAAGTGATGGGATTTGAACTCATGACCTTAGGGATTAATTCAAGAAGCTCTAACCACTTAACCACACTAATTTTTGTTCTTATTTTCTCACCCAAATATTCTTCTTAAATAAACCTCAAGCCATCTTCCTATTTTGACCTTAAGCAAAATTACCTTTTTACCCTTTCTACCCAACAAGCATAAATAAGTCATTTAACCTATAAACCATAATTCTAAGGCACATAAAATCATTCAAATAGTATATTTTTATGCAGAATGACATGATATGCATCACATCCCCCACAGTCAGAGCTTTACGTTGCCAACTCTTTGGCAAGGCATCTAGAATTTTTCTATTTTGTTCACCAAAGGAATAGCTTTTCCCATAAGTCTTAAGTCCATTTACAATGTTTGTGAATCTAGTGAACATACTGGTTATGCTCTCGTTTGGCTTCATAATAAATAATTCATAACCATAAATCAAAAGTCCCAACTTTGATTCTTTCACTTGATTTGTCCCCTTATGGTTGACTTCAAGCAATCTCAACATGTTATGGGCTGAACCACAGCCGCTAACTCTATTATATTCAATGGCATCAAAGGCACAACATAGAATATTCATAACTTGAAAATTTAATGTCATTTTGGCATTATCTTCAACATCGTATTCATCACTCTGTTTTAGAACTAATCGACCTTCTACACTTCTAGAAGGAACATATGGTCCTCTTTTAATTAAATTTCATACCTCAAAATTAATCAAGCAAACATAGATCTTCATGCGATTTTTTTAGAATGTGTAATTACTCCCAGTGAACAAATGAGGTCTATTTGTCGAAGATCCCTCAATATAGGGTAGAGAGAAAATATTTGCCATAAGAATCTTTTCTATAAGGCTTTTTAGCCAAAAAAAAGTAGACCAACTCTCTGATACCAAATGAAAAACCTTAGGGAGTGAATAAGGTTTTTGACAAATTTAAAATACTTTTCAAAAATCTATTTTTGAAATCCTCTTTTTATTTCTCAGATCGAGGTGTTTGCTAGTTATACAAAGAAGAGTTTTTGAGCAGTCTTAAGGAACCAACTACTATCTGAATGAAATGAGATAAGAGATATGCAATTAATACAAGAATAAAGATGGGTTGGTGAGAATCTTAAAGATTTCTTTTGAATGATTGAAAACATTTGAGCAAAGAAGTTCACAACCTATCAAAATCAAATGCAAAGAGAATGAATGCAAGATTTATAGTGGTTCGATCTCAAAGGATCTACATCCATTACATTAAGCTCACACTTAAGGATTTTTAACCAAATTTCTTTAAACTTAACCAACTCAATGGTGTCTATCTACACCAATTACATAAGAGGATTACCACACTTGATTTTACCAAAACCTCTCAATCAACAACAAATCAAGACTCACCCCAAATGGGTTTTATAGCACAACCTTGATATTCACAAAGGACTATAGAAATGACACAGAGATAGCTCACACTTTTGAGCGAATGTGCAAAACAAATAAGCACCAACAACCTTTACCTCTTTGAAGCAATTTGATTTCACTTTGAAGCACCAATAAAAAGAGTGATTTTTGTATTCTGGAGAATAAGAGTATTTCTTAGAAAGATAGGACAAAAATCTACTTTAAAATCAGGTTTTGAAAGCTTTTATAGAAGCAAAAAGTAAAACTCCAATGACTAGAAACAGCTAGTTTCTTGCTGTCAGTTTTTTCAGAGTTTTAGACTCAAGGATTGGATGAGGGTGTGTCCAAAAGGTGAGTCCAAATGGCACTTTTCTAGGCAGAAATGTTTTGATACTGTTCAAAGAGTTTTGGACAAACCTTTTGGATGTAGAGTCATCCAAACTACTCAATCCAAAATTCTGAAGACTTGAAATCCTTATACTTGTGTACTTCAAGGTAGAAATGAATTGAATCATAAGGTAAAGAAGACATAGGAATTTACATAATATACCTTATCAAACGATTCCTAGTCTAAATTTCTTTCACAAGGACTTCTTGATCTTGCAACTCTTAGGTTGAAGTTGTATTTGATCAATCACCACTTTGGATTCCATTTCTTTAAGAGTTGCTTAGCAATCTCATTTGTAAGCCTTAGAAGAACTGGGGTCAAACATATCCTATCACATGTAGGTCACACAAGTTAGTCCTCATCAATGTTTGTCATAAGTCATAACACAGGAGAATGCACTTAGGGCTAATAGTTTCTAAACCAATTACAATATTCATGCCAGCTCAACATGGCAAACGCACTATTTTCTTGCTCAGAAGAACCTTAAATCAATTCAGGGATTCCAAAATGGTACATAATGTGTTATTTCAAAAAAGGAAAGCATATAAAAAGTTTTGAAATCCAATGGGACTCACCTCGTGTCCAAAATAGCATATGTCATTCGAATATTATACTTAACCTATTGCCGACCTCTTAATGTGAATAACCTACATTAAACGTCATTTTATATTTAGTTTGGTTTGCTAACGTTCAAACCAATACTTCGTCAATACAAACATAAGGAAATCATTTATTTCCTTATTTCTTCATTTTTCCTTCTTTGAGTAAAACATGTACGCATACATATAGTACACACTCAATTCTTCCATTTCCCATTTCTATATTTTCTTTTCTTCATGAACATGAAATCTTCCTCATGTTCCCCACCATATTCATTCCCAAAGTCATGCAAACAATTCCTTAAAGTTCACTTACATCAAAACTAAAATTCTGCATTTTTCTTGTTAAACATACCATTTTGTTTTGTGCATAACTTATGATTTACAACTCCGATTGGGCTCTATTATATACCAGAACACTCGTTAAACTTTGAACTATGCTTCTATAGATCCTTTTTCCACATCCTTAAAACCGTCCAGAAACTACTGGGATCCTAGAATTTTCATTGTTCTAATTCCATTTTTACAAAATAACATTACCATCTTATTCTTCTTCATTTATAGCATCTATACAACCCTTAATCCACCTTATTCCTCATCAAAAAATCTTTAATTCTTCATGTTTTCAGACCCAAAAGGCTACCGATTCATGGTTTGAACAATATATAATCACCCATATAAATTAAAGTAGCTATAGTTTTATTTCCATTAAAGCTTCCTTTTTGCAATTTTCACCACTTTTTCACCAACCATGTATAATCCCTTAAATCACCAATCAAATACCTTTATCCACCACA
Source organism: Voacanga thouarsii (assembly GCA_026120185.1). NCBI lineage: Eukaryota > Viridiplantae > Streptophyta > Magnoliopsida > Gentianales > Apocynaceae > Voacanga > Voacanga thouarsii. Next base: position 947,071 of record JANUWF010002383.1, on the reverse strand, counting down.
TAAAACACAGCATATAAAACCTTCTTCCAACCGACACACAAACTTGCACACACAAAGGTTCACATAATTCACATTTAATCCAAATCTTAACCGTGAATTTCATGTTTTCATGTTAAAACTTATACCAAAATAATCACCGTAATAAAATCTACAACTTTAATTCTTGAAGCATAAGTTTTTAACTTGTATGTAGGATGTTTTAGCTTGATCTTTCTCCAAGAACACCAAGAATACACCAAGAAACACCCACACTTTTTCTTTCTCTCTCTTTTTTCTATTTTTCCTTGATTTTTCGTTTCCTTTCTCCCTTATTTCTTCCTTTCTTCTCCTTTATGCTCTTGGCCAGTTTTCAGCCTTCTCTCCACCTCCCTAAGTGGTCAAAATAATGACCAATAAGAGTTTGTTTAATTAAATGCATGGTGGCTTCTTTTTTACACATGTCGTGATCTCGTTTTTCGCATTTTTCTTAATTATTTTGCAAAACTTATTTAAGAAGGTTTGCATGCATGAATATTTCATGCATCCTCTTATATTTTGACACATGTTCTTGGCCACCAATCACAAGAAGCCACACGTCCAAATTTTTTACCGCAATTTCAATTTTTCTCAAAAATGACCAAATTCGGGTCTATAATGGAAAAATATTTTATTTCACCAATAAATACTATAAATTCCACTGAATTCAATGGTAACATTCAAAGCCTTCAATTCTGTGAAATTTGTTGTCAAAGTTACAAAAATGCCCCCAGAATACATAATAACCTAATTTATGCTGAAACGCTAGTCTCATCGCGCTGATCAATTTTCGTTCTAAATGTACCCCCAATCTCTTACTTTATTAAAAGTCGTAGCCTTCCAAAAATTTTGGACACGGGTAGAACAAATTCAAAATTACGTCCGGATCCCTGCATATTTTTATTACACCAAAATATTCTTCTTATTACAACGATCATCTTTTGTTCTAGCCACTGATGCAAATACTCATTTTATCAAAAGTAGTAGCCAGTCAAAGATTAAAATATAGTTTATTACAACCAATTAAACCACCATCTAAACATAGCATATTGTTCCTCTAGGCTACCGGCACACACAGCACACGCAAACAATTCACAACACAGCTAATTTCCAAATAAAACCTTAAAATTTCATGAATTTCTCAACAATATTTATACCATAACAATCCTTGTGCTTCATGCTATAATTTCAATTCATGAAACATGAGATTTTACCCTTTTTGTAGGTTGCTCTAGTCTTAGAATGCTTCAAGCTTCCTTCTTCTCTTCTATGAAAATGCTTTCTATCTCCTTTTTCTTTCCTTCATGCTTATACTTAGCAGTTTCCCTGATGTCCACCACCATTCTTGGTCCAAATTGTGACCAATTTGGTCAAAGTTCAATAAATGATATAGTAGTTATCCTTCCATGTGTAATTTTCTTATTTGCTAACTTTTCCTTAATTATTTTCATAAGCATTTTAATAAGCTTTATGAAGTATAATTCTTGCATAAATATTTCATGCAACCAATAACACTCTGACACTTGTTTTATTCACAAATCATGTAGTCACACATGTCCCACTTTTAGCTGTTCTCCCATAATTTTCTCAGGAATGAATTAAACTTCAGGTTGGTAAATATTCTAATCAGGAAAACTTTTTATTCCACTAATAGAATCTATACATGTTACTGATTGCAGTGGTGGGAGTCAGAATTTTGAAATTCTTTCTCAATTTTTCTCTATTCATGGTCAAAATTACGATAATATCCCCCCCCCAAAAAAAAACTCAATTTATACCAAAATGTTCATCTTATTGCACTGATCAACTTTAATTCTGAACTTACATATAAATTCTCATCCTATCAAAAATAGTCACTTTCTAAAATGTAAAGATACAAGTTATTACAAGCCCAAACATACCAAGACACCAAAGAAGGGAGCTTGCCACTAGTATAGGGAACCAGGTCATTGGATAAGAAATTGCAAGCTCTATTTGGAAGGAAAAAAAAAGAAGGACAGTGAGATTGTCATTTCAGGTATTTATATTATAGAAATTAATTTATCTACTTCTGATTCGTGGGTATGGGATACCGGTAGTGGATCTCACATTTGTGTAAATGTGTAAGGTCTAAAATGGAGTAGAGCCTTGGCAAAGGTGATATGGACCTACGAGTTGCGAATGGAGTAAAAGTTGTAGTGGTAGCTGTGGAAACATTTGAATTAATCTTGCCTAATGGACTTATCTTAGAACTAAATGAGTATTTTATGTTCCTGCCATGAGTAGAAATATTATTTTAGTTTCTTGTTTAGATTTTGAAGGTTTTGAATTTCTTATTCGGAACAACATTTGCTTCATTAATAAAAATGGTATTTTCTATGGAGATGCCTCATTATCGAATGGACTCTATATTCTTAATCTTCATGGATCTTCTAATAAATTGATCTATAACATTAATACCAATAGAATGAAATCTAATGATTTAAATTATACTTACTTTTAGCATTGTCGTTTGAGCCAAATAAATAAGAAACGTATAACAAAACTTCATAATGATGGACATCTAAATTTGTTTAATTTAGAATCTTACAAAACATGTGACTCTTGTTTATTGAGCAAAATGACTAAGGCACTTTTTAAGAGACAAAATGAAAGGGTCACTGATTTATTAGGCCTTATACATACTGATGTATGTGGACCAATGAATACACATGTTAGAGAAGGAATTTAGTACTTTAGATTTATTGATGATTTCAACAGATATGGCTACCTAATCTGATGAAACATAAACCTGAATCTTTCCAAAAATTCAAAGAATTTCAAAATATAGTATAAAATCAACTTGGTAAAAGTATCAAAATACTTTGATCAGATTGAGGCAGTGAATACTTGATCTAAGAGTTTGATGAGCATCTTAAGAATTATGGAATTATCTTATAATTGCCTCCACCAGTAATACCTAAATAGAGGACTCAAACTTTATTAGATATGGTTCGATCCATGATGAATCAAACAGATCTTCCAATCTCCTTTTGGGGTTATGCCCTAGAAACTACTTCATTCATACTAAATCGCGTTCTATGCAAAACGGTTTAAAAAATGCCATATGAGATACGAACTGGAAAACGAACTAGTGTGTCATTTCTCAAAATTTGGGGTTGTGAAACTTATGTAAAGTATTTACTATCTAATAAACTTGCACCAAAATCAGATAAATGCATTTTTATGGGATAGAATTTTGTTGTTGTTGTTATCCTAAGGAAACTAAAGGATGCCAATTCTATCTCCCAATGGAAAATAGAGTAATTATTGCTCAAAATATATTCTTTCTTGAAAAGGAATTTATTTCTAAAAGAATCAATAGGAGTAAGATACATCTTGTTGAAATTCGGGAGCCACAATTAGTGTTTGAACCGAATATTAAACCTCGATTAGTTGACTTACAAGTTAAATATGAGTCTACTTCTATAGAACAAGTTCCTCAAAGGTTGGTCGGGTTTGTCAATAGTCTGAGAGAGATATAGATGTTAGGATTCGTAGACTCCTAAACACGAAAAACATCCATAAATCCCTTCCGAGGATCCAAGCCAAACAATTAAAAAGGTCTAGGGATTACAGAATTACCTCTGTTCGGCGTAATCAAGATCTTTAGATTCTGGTTTTCTATCGTACGTGCAACTCGAACGATCACCAGACGCTGCAATGTACGAACGCCCTCTATCGGATATACACGACAAACCAATTTAGGGTTTGAGAGGCTTAAATTTTCTAGTGAATGGAGGCATGAATATTAACAGAGAGTACCCTTGAAAAGACGGCTAGGGTTTTCTTTTTAAAATCACCCGAACCTCTTAGAGTCCAACTCTAATAATATCTTATCATATTTTATTTTAAATTCAAATTGATATGATAAGATTATGCCATTATCTCGATAATTTAACTAATTAATTAATCGATTCAGATTCTTACAATCTGGACATCATCTAGATACATCGAATATGGACATATTCCAGATTCGTTGTATCTGGTCAATTTTCTATGTTCGATTAACTTAGACATATTTTCAGATTCATCGAACCTGGTCACTAGAAAAATAATCTAACGAGTTCACTTATTGTGTGACCCTATAGGTTCATTTAACACTGTCAATGTGTCAAAATCACATTTAAATGGCCCACAAGTTATAAGCAGTTTTTAGCAAAATATTATAACTATCCAGGTTAAATGAAGATTAGTGGTCTCTTTGAACCAAACCATAACTTTATATTTAGTCCTTTTGTCACACGATATCCAGATTAAGCATAAGGTACGGAGCATGTCATCCTTATTAAGCTTAATCAATTATTTTTTGATCTTATAGTAAACTATTCAAACAAATGATATTAATATCTCAAATTGAAATATTTGAATACGACCGTACATTTTAACAGTCTAACTTATTAAGGGGCCCATAGATATCTCTCCCATAATTGAGAGGGACAAATTCCTTCATTATTAATCATATTCCTCTCCCTGGTTTATTCTATATCCAACAGTGGTCTAATTTATTATCTAATTAAAGACAACTTTAGACAACGTCAAAATATAGAATTTATCAAGTAGGAAACTATGATTAATTCAGGTCAAATGACTTTTAATATCATTATAGTTAGAAAATACTTATGACATGTTCCATAACATTCTCTCACAGTGGGTCGTGTCCAATACAATGTTCTCTAACATTTATTTATGTTTTGACTTGATATCACATATATCCATGACCAGTAAAATATAGTCATTAAGTCACAAATATACTAATCTTAATTTATTATTGATCCACTAATAATAATCGATTAGGGACAGTTTAAGAATAGTCATTGTATTGATTGTAGGGTTTTTACTTATCAAGTCACGTACTTGATAACCACAAAACTAAATGCACTATTTAAAGAAAGAAATGTCTCGTATTTTTACATAACACATAACGACAATAGTATTAGTACAAATTAAGTCTAGGGCAAATCCTTAACAATAGATTTCTCAAAACTGACGATCATAATGTGGAACTCATAGAAAATGATGAGCCCACTTCCTATTAAGAAGCCATTAAGAGTTCTGACTCTGAAAAATGGCTAGAGGCCATAAAATCTAAAATGCAATCCATGTTTGATAACTAAGTTTGGACTTTAGTTAATCCACCTGAAGGTTCAAAAATCATTGGGTGCAAATGGGTTTTCAAAAAGAAAATAGACATGGAAGGAAATGTGCATACTTACAAAACACAACTGGTAACAAAAGGTTGTAGACAAACTCATAGTATTAACTATGATAAAACCTTTTAACTAGTCATAATACTTGAATCTATTAGAATTCTTCTTGTCATAGTAGCATAATATGACTATGAGATTTGGCAAATAGATGTCAAAAGAACATTTCTTAATAGAAACTTACTTAAAGATGTGTACATGATATAACCTGAGGGTTTTGTTGATCCTTTGTATCTAATAAAGTGTGTAAGCTTCAAATATCCATTTATAGATTAAAGAAAGCATCTCAAAGTTGAAATCTTTGTTTTGATAAAGTAATTAAAGAATTTAACTTTATCAAAAATGAAGATGAGCCTTTTGTCTATACGAAAATAAGTGGGAATGCAATAGTCTTTTTAGTGCTCTATTCTTGCTTATTGGAAATAACATCCCAACTTTACAAAGTGTAAAGTCATGGCTGGAAAATTGTTTCTCAATGAAAGACTTAGGGAAACTGCCTACATTTTAGGCATTAGGATCTATAGAGATAGATCTAGAAAACTAATTAGCATAAATCAAAGTGAATATATTGACAAAATACTAAAAAAATTCAGTATGGAAGACTCTAAAAGAGGTTTCTTGCCAATGTCACATGGCATTAAGTCAACAAAACTTAGAGTCCTTCTACAAAAGATGAACAAGAGTGCATGAATAAGATACCATATGCTTCCACTATAGGATCTATCATTATGCCATGTTGTGCACTCAACATAATGTGTCATATGCATTAAGCATGACAAACAGGTTCCAGTCAAATCCTAAGGAGCCATATTGGACTGCTGTCAAGAACATACTTAAATACTTGAAAAAGACTAAAGATATGTTCTTAATTTATAGGGGACAAGAAAGTGAGTTAGTTGTAAATAGTTACACTGATACTAGCTTTCAGTCTGATATAGATGATTTTAGATTGCAATCAGGTTTTCTATTTTGTTTGAATGGAGGTGCAGTGAACTAAAAAAGTTCAAAGCAAGACACTGTGACCGATTCTACTACAGAAATTGAGTACGTAGTTGCCTTAGCTGCAACTAAAAAACCAGTTTAGATTAGAAAGTTCATTACTGGATAAGATATAGTTCCTATCATTGTGAATCCAATGGATCTTTATTATGAAAACAATAAAGACATTGCACAAGCTAAGGAACCAATATCAAATCAGTGATCCAAACACATACTCAGACATTTTCACCTCATTTGAGAAATTATTTATAGAGAAGATGTAAAAGTATGCAAGGAATCAACTAATGACAACATTGCAAATCTGCTAACAATACCTCTTCCATCTTCTAAACATGATAGTTATACTAGATCAATAAGATTACAGTCTATGTCAAATTAGTCTTAGTGCAAGTGGGAGATTGTTGGTGACATAACCTAAGGAATTTGAATTTGTCATCTAGTTTTTTAATAGTGTCAGGTATTTATTTCTATAAATAGTGTATTTTACTTTATGGTATCAAGTACGTGATTTGGTAGTAAAACTCTATAATAAGTAAAATGACTATTCTTAAAATGTCCATAATCGATTATTATTGGTAGAACAATAATACATTAAAATTAGCATGTTTATAACTTGATGGCTATGTTTTACTGACATAAAAGATGTCGAGTCAAAACATAAATAAATATTAGAGAATATTGTATTGGACATGACCTACTGTGAGAATACTTCATGATACATGTCATGAGTATTTCTCTTTGAAATTATGATATTATAAATCCTTTGACCTGAATTCATCATTGTTTCCTACTTGGTAGATTTTATATCTTGATATAGTCTTAGGTTATCTTGAACCACATGATTAGTAAGACTACTATTGGTTATGGAATAAGTCAAGAAGAGGAATATGAATGAGATAGTAAATGAATTTTTCCCTCTTATTCTTAAGAGAGATATCCATAGGCTCCTTAATAAACTAAACTGTTGAAATGCATAGCCATACTCAAATATATCAATTAGAGATATCAATATCATCTATTTGAACAGTTTACTTGAAGATCAAAAAATAATTAATTAAGCTTTATAAAGATGACAGGTTACATGCCTTACGCTTAATCGGGATATCGTGTGACGAAATGACTAAATATCAAATTAAGGTTTGATTCAAAGAGATCATTGATCTTCATTTGAACCTAGATAGTTATAACATTTTGTTAGAAACTACTTATAACTTGTGCACCATATAAATGTGTTTTAGGCACACTACCAATGTTAAATGAACCAACAGGGTCACATATTAAGCGAATAGATTAGGTTATTTTACTAGCGACCAAGTTCGATGTATCTGGAAATGTCTAGGTTCATCAAATCTTGGAAGACGTCCAGATTTAATGTATCTGGAAACTTGTCTAGCTTCATTGTATTTAGGATAATGTTCACATTCGATGTATCTGGAGGATATCCATATTCTTAGAAGCTGGCTTAATAGATTAATCAGTAATATTATCAAGATAATCTGAAAATCTTAATCATATCTTTTTAAATTTGATTTAATCCCAAATAAAGATATGATACAATATGGATAGAGATTGTTGAGAAGAAGACTCTCAATGTTTTAAGAGTCTTAATATATTAAGCATACGGTCCCCAGATGTGTCTAAGCTCTTGCTCTTGCTATCTTATCATTACTCTTATGAAAAAATAGACTCCAGAAAACCTAACGAAAATGAAAAACCTTAGAGGGGGTGAATAAGGTTTTTAGCAAATTTAACACACTTTTCAAAAAGGATCAATTTTTCAAAGTCCTCATTTAGTTTTTCAGATCGAGGAGTTTGCTAGATATGCAAAGAAAAGTTTTTTAGCAGCCTTAAGAAACCAAGTAGGATCTTAATGAAATGAGACAAAAGATGTGCAATTAATACAAAAATAAAGATGGATTGGTGAGAGTCATAAATATTTCTTTTGAAGGATTGAAACTATTGATCAAGGAAATTCACAATCAATTAGAAGTTAAATGCAAGAAAGATGAACAAGAGATTTATAGTGGTTCGATCCTTCAAGATCTACATCCAGTATCTTATGCTCACACTTAAGGATTTTAAACCATAACACTATAAACACAAGCTAACATAATGGTGTTTGCCTACACCAATTACAAGAGAGGATCACCACACTTGGTTTTAACCAAACCTCTCAATCAACTGTAATTAAAGCTCACCCCAAATAGATTTTACAACATAACCTTGATATACAAAAAGGATTGTACGAATAAAACAGAGATAGTTCACACTTTTGAGCAAATATGCAAACAAATGAGCACCAACAACCTTTACCTTTTGAAACAACTAGATTTCACTTTAAAGCACTAATGAAAAGGAAGATTTTTGTATTCTAGAGTGTAAAAGTGTTTCTTAGAAAGATAGGACAAAAATCTACTTTAAAATTGAGTTTTGAAAGCTTTTATAGAAACAAAAAATAAAACTCCAATGGCTAGTTTCCCGTTGTCAGACTTTCTAGAGTTTTGGACTCTAGGATCGAACAAAGGTACGTCCAAACGGTGTATCCAAAATGGCACTTTTCTAGGCAAAAATATTTTGACACTGTTCACAAAGTTTTGGACAAAGCTTTTGGATGCAGAGCCATCTAAACTATTCAATCCAAAATCCTGAATACTCAATACTTTGAAATTTTTTTTCTTGTGTGCTTCAAGGTAGAAATAAATTGTATCATAAGGTAAAGAAGACATAGGAATTTACATAATATACCTTAACAAATGTTTCAAAGTCTAAAGTTCTTTCACAAGGACTTCATGATCTTGCGAGCTCTTAGGTTGAAGTTGTACTTGATCAATCACCATTTTGGATTCTATTTCCTTAAGAGCTGCTTATCAATCTTATTTGCATGCCTTGAAAGAATTGAAGTCAAACATGTCCTATCACATGTAAGTCACATAAGTTAGTCTTTATTAATATTTATCATAAGTCAAAACACAAGAGAATGCCCTTAGGGCTAACAATCTTCTCCTTTTTTTAGTGATGACAAATTTCATGGGATTGTGATATAAAAATAATGATATGTACAGTACGGACATATTAGACCGAGAGAAATAAGAATAATTTTAACAGAAAAGCATTCTCTCATTATAGGACTCAATGAGTGTTTATGAGATTAAAGTAAGAAAATTTAAGCATATACTCACAAACATGGCTCAATGAGCTTATGGCCTAACCAACCTCTATATCCTCCTTCCTTCCATTACACGAATATTCCTCAAGAGACTAGCTACAATTAGTAGAAAAAAAATGTATAGATATGTACACAATGAGGTATAGAATATAAATTATAAGATGAAATGCTCTCCTTAATATGTGTATATATGAACATAGGATGTAAAGTCATAAAGTGCGTTTTGAGAATAAGACTGGATTTAAATTTTTGGACTTCCAAAATGTGCATCCAGACTAGGAGAAGTGAGCCAGAAGCTAATCTCCTTAAAGAACTTTTAGACTTAAGGTTTTGGATTTCCAAAACATATGTCCAAAATAGGGTAAAATTAGACAAAAGCTAGCCTTTTTAGAACTCATTTTTGAACTAGACTTTGGGATTAAAGAAATATGAGCCCAAAACTCCCCTTTTGTGTATGTGCAAGGTAAAAATGAATTTTTAGATATTTTAATCCAGTCTAGTATTCTCAAGATATTTCAGACACAAGGAAATTTTCTGAGCAATCAAAAAATATAAGTATAAATATCCTTATCATCCGAAATTTTTAGCATATCATAATCATTTTCAAGGCAAATCATCCAACCACCAAATCTCAATTTGTTAGAATGCATAATAGTATTATACACACACACTTTAATCTCTTTTGTTCATAACATCGGCACTATCTCAGCATAGTTTCCATCAAATCACCCAAATCTTCACAGTCCGCATTTTTAAACTATGATCATAATCCATACTTATAAGAGCAGAAAAATCAGTAAAAAAAATATTGCACAGCATACTAATTGAGCAACCCAAATCCTATCACATACAAGAGTTTCCAACAACATCAGTTCACGGTCATCATATCAGTTCACCATCATCACACAATCTCCCAACACACATATATATATATATATATCAACCAGTATATATCATCACATAATCTATATATCCATCATCACACAAATCCAACACATCCATACTTTATACTCACATACAGCCAGAATATACAACCAGTATATATCCATAATTCATATCAATCGCCCAACAAGTCCATATTTTCACAATCACATCGTTACACACACAAATATATTCTCCCCCTTTTGTCATTAATGAAAATGCAAACAGAAGAAGAGAATAAAGAGAATAAAAAAAATGCATAATAGATATATATTAGCAGAAATATCAGCAGAAATGCAGAATTTAAATTGTTCAAAGACTAGTACAGAAATTATAAAAGTGATTGTTAATGGAAAAGCAGGAAAAGGTGTTCAAGTAGAAGAAGTCTTGTAAGAAGGCTGCAGATGTGGTCAGTTAGGAAATGTGAATAGTTGCTAACTTAGTCCCGACACCTTTTTTGGAATGTTACCCAGCAATGCGACTGGACTTCCTTTTGACCACCATATGTTTCTGTTGGTTACCAGAGGAGCTTCCAGCTATAGCTGGTTTGAGAGGAGATACTACAGTAGGGGCAGGTGGTGCTGACTCTTCCTAACGCACGAGTGTCTACCTTTCTTGTTCATGTTCCTCAAATGTCTGTTGTTGACTAAGGTCTTTGTCTTTCAATTGTTCTTTAATTTGAGTGGCTTCATTTCTTCATCCTTCTTCTCCTTCACATCGTCTTCTTTATTATCATTTTCTTCCTCTTGGGCATTTTGTTCTTCAGACACTTGTTCTCGAGATGGTACTGATTTATCAGGCATGGTTCATCCTTTTATCCTTCTCTTCCACAACATTTAGCCTGTACCCAAAATTCTGGATTTTTGAACTGAAACTGTCTACCTTAACAGCCAACAAATTTATGACTTCCAGAATGCTCTAATTGATTCCTGTGTCATAAATTCTCTATTTCCCCTTGCTAGATAACTAACCCTTCTTGAGTTTCTATTTCAACCTTTCTTTTTGTTCTGCAGGTTGAGCAGTCTTGGCTTCGGCCTTAACCTTTAACAGTTTTTCCTTTTCATTGTCGGGAACTTCTCTGAGCAGCTTTCACTCATTATCCATTCTCATATATCCCATTTTCTCAAAAGACTCAAAGCTGAAAACATTCATCTTTGAAGGCTGTAGGTGATCAAACTCAGATCAACACTGAAATATCTGAACACTTTGGTTAATAAATTCCCGTAGGGCAGGGTTTTGCTTGAGGTGTTCCTTGTTTGCATCATCAATTTCGCAGCAAGATACCCAAAGCTTATTAGCCTATTCTCAAATAGCACCAACATTATCACCATTTGCATAATATTTATAGAGGTTTTGTAACCAAAGCTTGGACCACCATGGTTGAAACTATGTGGTGTAGAATCCTACTAGGTCCATTTAACCACTTAGTGTTCATTTCACTTGAATTCTTAAAACTTTTCCCACCAGTAAATGTTCTTTCAAATTTCTCCAAATCAAACAGATCAGTTCATTTCGAGAACTTGTTCAATTCAATAAATTAAATCCCGCCATCTCTAACGCCACATATTCTGTTTAATAGGTGATGATCAAACTCAAGGTTCTTTCCTCCAACTCTTGAAGTGTTCCACCGGACCATAAAACCCCCTCTAGTCTCCTCTAATCAGCCTTTTCTTAGATTAGCATAAAATTCCCATACGAGAGTAGTGAACAATTTTTCATCAACAAATAACAGGGCTCCCTACCCGAAAGACTCAAAAATATTCAAAATATTTGTAAAATTCAGAAAAGACTCTAAATTTGCGTGGTAACCAACAATCACAATTTGGTTTCTTGAAATCCACTCATTAAAATCAAATTCACTTTTAAAGTCAAGAAAACGGAGTACATGGGTCTCGAAACTTTCCTATTCCAGAGTTGATTCTAAAGAATCGGTTTGAGAAGCTAGGAGTTCAGGAACGACTCCCTTTCCTTTTCCCTTTATAGTCGATTTAGTCTCAGCAGCCAATTTCTTCTTCATTGTTGTAGTGATTTTTTTTGGCTTTCTTTAACTTGGGTTTGGTCGATTTTGGGGATTTAACCATTGTGATTGGAGGGTAAAGGCTTGGGCTTTCAATTTTTCAGAGAGAAACTGGAGAAATTTTGAAAGGAGAAGGCTGGAGTTCTAGTTGATTTCAGAATTTGAGAGAGAAGAGAGAGAAAAGTTCTTTGTAGTTTCCTAGGAGGTTGTGAAGATAAGTATAATCAAGTATATTAGAAAGAGGCTTTCATCAAAGATTTCAAAAACAATCTTGAAAAAAGCACTATTATTTTGAATTTCAAAAAGAATAATTTGGAAGCAGTTATTTTTGAAAGACATACGAAGCATCAGGTTGTTTTAATTTTGGATTGAGGCTTCATTCAAAATGTTCATCCAAAAGAAATTCCTTAAAGTGAGAGTTTTGGAAGATGAGTTTTAGATTTACTCTTCGAAGTGCTGCATCCAAAATCTCCCTCCAAAATTGTATTTCTTTAGAAACCTGCAAAAATAGATAGTCAATTCTTTCCAAACAAAACTTTAGTCACACAATTTTTGTGATGCCTAATCCCTTTCTCAAAAAGAAGAATATGTCTTCAGCTTGGGGTTTTGTGAATATATCTACAAATTAATCATTTGTGGGGATATATTCTACACAAACATCACCTTTAAGCACATGATCTCTAATAAAAATGATGCTTAACCTCAATATGCTTAGTTCTAGAATGTTGACTACGATTTTTTGTTAAATTAATTGCACTTGTATTGTCACATCGTATAGGTACGCGATCAAAATTAAGACCTAAATCAAGAAATGTGTTTTTTATCCACAAGATTTGCGCACAACAGCTCCCAACCACAATATATTCAGCCACGGTTATAGACAAAGACACACAAGCTTGTTTCTTGCTATGCCATGATACTAGAGAATATTCAAGAAATTAACAATGCCAGCTAGTGCTTTTTTATTCAACTTTACAGCCTGCATAGTCTGCATCAGTGTAGCCTATAAGATTAAAAGTGTTAGTACGAGGATACCATAAACCATAATTATATGTTCCAACCAAATATCTAAAGATGCGTTTCACGGCACATAAGTGAGATTCTTTTGGACACAATTGAAATCTGGCACAAAGATAAACTGAAAACATAATATCTATTCAGCTAGCAGTAAGATATAGCAAACTCCCAATCATACCTCTGTATTTTGATTCATCCACTTTCTTACCTTTTACATCCTTGTCAAGCTTTAGAGAAGTGCTAATAGGTGTACTAATTTCTTTGGCTTCATTCATACCTAACATTTTGAGCAGTTCCTTGGCATACTTAGCTTGATTTAGAAAATTTCCATCCTTGGTTTGTTTAATTTGCAATCCGATGAAGAAGTTAAGTTCTCCCATCATGTTCATCTCAAATTCTTGCTGCATAGTCTTAGCAAACATCTTACACAAGGATACATTAGTAGTACCAAAAATGATATAATCAATATAAATTTGGACAATGAGAAGATCATCAGAATTTTCTAACTTAATAAACAGTGTAGTATCAATCAAGCCTCTTGAAAAACCTTTTAAGAATAAGAATCCACTAAGCCTTTCATACCAAGCTCGTTGGCCTTGTTTTAAACCATAAAGAGCCATTGAAAGTTTGAAAACATGATTTTGAAAGTGCTCATGAATAAAGCCTGGAGGTTGTTCTACATATACTTCCTCTTCAATAAAACCATTCAAAAATGCACTTTTAACATCCATTTGATAAAGTATGAATTTTTTTAAAAAGGCAAGTAGCATTCTTATGGACTCTAATCTAGCAATAGGAGCAAATGTCTCGTCATAGTCAATGCCATCTTCTTGATTGAATCCTTAGACAACAAGTCTAGCTTTATTTTTAATCACCACTCCATGTTCATCAAGTTTGTTTCTGAAAATCTAATTGGTACAAATAATCGGATGATTAAATGGTCTAGGAACGAGTTTCCAAACTTAATTTCTCTCAAATTGGTTCAGCTCCTCATGTATAGCTAGTATCCAAAAATCATTATGCAAGGCCACATCAATACAGTCAGGTTCAATACTAGAAAGTAGAGCAAAATTGTCTACAAAATACCGTCTAGTTTTGACCCCACAGCTAGGATCACCAATAATTTACTCTTTTGGATTACCAATATTTTACTTCTAATATTTTGGTAGCCCTTGATCAGTGAGCTTTTCAGTTTCTTGCTTGCTTGGTTTTGCTTGTTGCTCTTCCAATTTTTCTTCTTTGGCATGAATGTCCAGCGATGGAGCTTTGTACTATTCTTTGCCTTTTTCTTTTGAAATCCCTATATCATCATCTTTTCTTGATGTGTAAATGTTAGATTCATCAAAAATAACACGTACGGATTCTTCTACACATAAAGTTCTCTTATTGTACATTCTATATAGCCTCATTGGATTTGCTATCAAAATTTTCAAGATTGTCTCAGGTATTAAGAACAAAACATTTGCAGCCAAATACTTTAAAATAGAAAATTGTTGGAGTTTTGTCAAATATAAGCTCAAAGGGTGTTTTTCTTAGAAAATGTCTCAGCATAACTCAGTTAACAATATAACATGTTGTATTGATAGCTTCAGCCCAAAAGTATTTTAGAAGGGAGTTTTTACAAATCATGGATCTAGCCATTTCTTACAAGGTTCTATTTTTCCTTTCAAAAATACCATTTTGTTTAGGGGTTTTAGCAACTGAAAAGTTGTGAAAGACTCCATTCTCATCACAAAAATGTGTAAGCTCATTATTGCAAAATACTCTACCATTGTCACTCCTAATAGAAATTAATTTACATCCAAGAGAGTTTTGGACACGCTTGAATAATCTAGAAAATTCATAGAATGCCCCATCTTTTTATCCAAGAAACAAAATCCAAGTAAATCTTGAGAAATCATCTACTAGAACATAAGCATACCTTTTACCACCAAGGCTAGTGGTCTCATCAGTCCAAACAAATCCATATGTATTAATTCAAGGGGTTTTGATGTGGACATCATTTTCTTAAACTTAAAGGAAGTTTTGATCTATTTTCCAAATTGGCATGCATCACATATTTTGCTTTTATCAAACTTCATTTTAGGCAGTCCCCTAATAAGCTCTTTTAAAGACAATTTGTTTAGCAAATCAAATGATACATGGCCTAACCTTCTATGTCAAAGATAGCCGTCATTATCATGCATGGAAAGATATCTAATATCATAAGTCATAAGATCATCAAGATAAAATACATATACATTCACAACACAATTAGCAACAAATATTGTTTCATTACTTAAGCTGTCCATAATAGAGCAAAAGTCTTTCTCAAATATAACTTTGCAACCATTGTCAAATAATTGACTAATGATAAGCAAGTTATATTTTAGCTCATCAATCCATAATACTCATTTGATAATAGTTGAAGATCCTTTACCAATGTTATCTATGCCAAGTATTTTTCCTTTCTTTTTGTCTCCAAAGATAACGAACCAAACATTTGTAGCTTGAACATCTTCTAATACGGCTACATTTCTGGTCATGTTTCTTAAGCATCCACTATCCAAGAACCAATTTGTGAAGCTCATTTTCTCTAGTGAATGTACCTATACATGAGATGGGAGAGTGATTTTTGGTACCCATATCTTCTTGGGTCCATAGGGGTTAGTAGTGATTCTTTTAATTCTCCAATCAGTGTTTATTCCTAATCCAATGCTTTTCCTAATGTGACACCTAGATGCATTATGTCCATTTTTACCACAATAAGTGCAACATGTGAAATTTCTGCTTAAGGAGATTGTTTTCACAAAATAAGACTTGAGTTTTCCTATTTTGTGCATTTTACCGTAGCCCAGGCCATTTCTGTTTCCAGCCATCCGTTGTGCTCCAAAAAGCTTATTCAGGTTGCTTTGGCTATTAGTGAATTTTTCAATACATATAGTGAGATCATCAACTTTCATCTTCATATTATCAAACTCATGGATCATAACTTGAAGAGATTATATTTTATCACACAAACATTTATTCTCAAGGGTAGAATAGTTCAAGAAGACAGAAGTGATTTTTTTTCAACATTTAAGCAGCACATGGAGTTAAGTAAAATTTTATTTTCACTTACTAGATTGTCATTCTCATTTGATAAGAAATCAATTTTCACTTTCATTTCCTTGTTCCTTCTTAACAATCTTTTTAGTTCACGGAACATGTCAACAAGGAGTTCATTTGGATCATCAATATTATCACAAGTAGAATCATGCAATTCAGCTACAAGGTTAGATAGGGAGAAGTTTATCTTATCCTCCACTGCCATGAAGCATATGTTAGCTGTTTCATTTTCAGAATATCCATTTTCCTCATATTCGGACTCATTTTGATCCCAAGTTCCCATTAGTCCTTTTCCTTTCTTTGTTTTCAGATCCTTCTTTTCTTTTTAAGCATTTTGGCTTCTTTCTCTTTAGCTATTGGGCAGTCAGCAATGAAGTGTTTGGTACTCTTACATTCATAACATTGAGGCTTGAAAGATGAAGTTTTTTCCTTCCTTTTTACGAACTTCTTCCCTCTTTTGAAGTTCCTTTTTTTGAACATCTTTCTGAATTTTTTTTGCAATCATGGCCAATTCTTCAGTATCCAGTTCATTTCCATCATTACTATTAGATTGACCACTGCTACCATCCTCATCAACGCTTTCAGTGTTGTTCCTCTTTTGCCTTTGTCATTGTCATCAACTTCTTGAAACCTTTTAAGATTCATTTCATGAGTCAAGAGAAAGCCAATTAACTCTTCAGTGGGTAAGGTTTTCAAATCTTTTTATTCCGGAATCGAAGTTAGGCTTTTGATTCATGATTATGAATTATATGAAGCTAAATGAGAGCATAACCGATATGTCCCCTCATGGGTGACTTTAAGCTATCTTAACATGTCATGGCTGAATCTTAACCACTTACTCTGTTATATTCAGTGGCATCAAAGGCACAACATAGAATGTTCATAGCTTGAAAATTCAATATCATTTTGGCATTATCTTCAATATCATATTCACCACTTTGTTCAACATTTTTAGAAGGAACATATGGTCCTCTTTCAATTAAATTCCATAGCTCAAAATGTTAGTGTTATGCTTTAGAGGCAATCACTTGTGCATTATATATGACACATTTTATTTTAATAAAAGGCATTATTTATCTTATAGTATATTTTGTTTACTTTTGGATAAAATAACTGTTAGATAAAGTCCCTAGTACAACACTGTGCTAAGGAAATCATGATAGAGATCATGATATGAGATTCCTACTACACTGTATAGTGTTAGTACTTAAATAGTCCCTAGTCGAAGTATTAATGAGACTGAACATCATTAATGCGTTAAGACTAATGTGTTAGACTTCCTAATTTGATCAGGTGGTGGTTCTCATATCCGTGAGTATTGAGATACGCAAAGTTAACACGTGGATGCTTGTTAATGGAACAAGTTCATTGGATGACCTAGTTATGAGATAATCACATGAATAACTATTTATTGCCAGTGATACAATCTCAATATAGCAAACGTGCAAGTATCCTTAGACTTGAGATCTCCAAGGTGCTTTGTTTGCTGAGCATTGTACTTTGATTCCAATCTCTGGAGTCAAATCGAGGGCCGCCTATGGGATGGATATTGGGTACATTGTGAGGAAAATGAAAGTAGTTGAGAGGGTTAATAAAGGATTCACCACTCCTAATAGTAGAGGCGAATATCTTATGGCCACTTGTAGGAATTATTACTCGAGAAGTCCTTGGCCAAGGCGACTGTGTATTGGAAACAGTTTCAATTAATACACATCTAGAGTAGTGGATTTCTGGTACAAGTACTATTATATTCGGGCCAAAATTAATATATATTCTGGAGGGAGTTGGCACTAATTCTGTACTCCTGACCAAATGAAATATTGTATGGTGAAATGAGTTAATTGCACTGTAGTTTGTTATTTAAGGGTTCATGTCAAGACACTTGACTTATTGAACTCTTGGGTGATCATGATGTGTTGCTAGATACCGCTCATGATCTTGGAATATGGGTTTATTAATTGATGAATTAATAACCCGATCCTGATTAGAATCAATATGATTAATTCTAATTAGTTATGGATTATTAATCTCAAAGACGTTTGGATTAATTCATATTCGCTACCAATTGACGGGGAAACCTAATAGGTCATACACAATAGAGGATTATATACTCAATATGTTATTTGATAACATAGTGGGATTAATTGTGAGAAAGAGAAGTTGTTGTGGCCAAATTATAATTAGTTAATTTATGGTCCAAATTATAATTGTGAGAACTTGATGTTTCCAATTACAATTAGAAAATTCTAATTGTTTTAGAATTCTCAATTTTTGGTAGGGGTTTTTCGTGTTATATGATGATATACACGAAACCCTAGTTGAGATTGATTGACGCCAAAAACAACAACTCAAAACTTTCTCTTCTCTCTCTCTCTCATTTTTCTTTAGCAAAAGGAAACGAGAAACCCTAACCCTAGCCGCCATCTTGTTTTCTGCTAGCACAGAAATATCTTGATGCTTGAGTATGATCCTCCGTGTGGATTTTTGTTAGAGGTAATCACACACTGTGATTATAGTGGTTGGACATTCAACTCTCGTGGTACTTGATCAAGAGGATTGCTAGATCGTGCCTCAGACTTGAAGAAGAAAAATTTTATTTTTCAGACGCTCAAAGAAAGGTAAAGCTATTACTTTTGTTCTCTTTATGTCTTGTTTTCCACACATATATGGTTCCTGGGATGGTATCTCGTTTTTATTTTTCCGCTCCGCCATATATGATATGTGTGAGATACCCAACACAAAATTTATTGAGCAAATTTAGATCTTCATGCAATTTTTTTAGAATGTGTAATTACTCCCGGTGAACAAAGGAGGTCTGTTTGTCGAATATCCCTCAACATAGGAAAGAGAAAAAATATTTGCCATAAAGATCTTTTCTATAAGGCTGTTTAGCCGAAGAAGAGTAGACCAACACTTTGATACTATGAAAAACTTTAGAGGGGGGGTGAATAAGGTTTTTGGTAAATTTAAAACACTTTTCAAAAAGGATCAATTTTTCAAAGTCCCCCTTTAGTTTTTCAGATCGAGGAGTTTGCTAGATATGCAAAAAAGCATTTTTTAGCAGCCTTAAGGAACCAACTAGGATCTTAATGAAATGAGTCATAAATATTTATTTTGAATGATTGAAACTGTTGATCAAAGAAATTCACAAGCAGTTAGAAGCTAAATGCAAGAAAGATGAACAAGAAATTTATAGTGGTTTGATCCTTCAAGATCTACATCTACTATCTTAAACTCACACTTAAAGATTTTAAACCGGAACACTATAAACTCAAACCAACACAATGGTGTTTGCTTACACCAATTACAAGAGAGGATCACCATACTTAGTTTTAACCAACTCTCAATCAACTACAAATCAAGGCTCACCCCAAATGGGTTTTTACACCACAACCTTAATATACAAAAAGGATTGTAAGAATGAAATAGAGATAGCTCACACTTTTGAGTAATTGTGCAAACAAATAAGCACCAATAACCTTTACCTTGTGAAACAATTAGATTTCATTTTGAAGTACTAATGAAAAGGGATATTTTTGTATTCTAGAGAATAAGAGTGTTTATTAGAAAGATAGGACAAAATCTACTTTAAAATCGAGTTTTGAAAGCTTTTCTAGAGGCAAAAAATAAAGCTCCGACGGCTAGAAATGTCTAGTTTCTCACTGTCAAACTTTTCAGAGTTTTAGACTCAATGATTGGATGATAGTGTGTCCAAAATATGTGTCCAAAATGGCACTTTTTTAGGTAGAAATATTTTAACACTGTTCACAGAGTTTTGGACGAAGTTTTTGTATGCAGAGCCATCCAAACTATCCAATCTACAATCCTAAAGACTCAATATTTTGAAATCTTTTTGCTTGTGTACTTCAAAATAGAAATAAATTAAATCATAAGGTAAAGAAGACATAGAAATTTACACAATATACCTTAACAAACGATTCCTAGTCAAAAGTTCTTTCATAAGGACTTTATGATCTTGCGAGTTCTTAGGTTAAAGTTGTACTTGATCAATTACCACCTTGGATTCCATTTCCTTAAGAGCTGCTTATCAACCTTATTTGCATACCTTGAAAGAATTGGGGTTAAACATGTCCTATCACATGTAAATTACATAAATTAGTCTTCATCAATGTTTGTCATAAGTCAAAACACAAAAGAATGCCCTTAGGGCTAACAGAAAACCTAGCTGCTAGCACTCCTAGGGTTTTTGACATCAGCTCATCGTGTGCATCCAGTAGAGGGCGTTCGTAAAGAGGTAGTACCTATGGTCTATTTCGCAACACGAATAGTATCTACTTCACAACACGATCAGTAATCAATAAAATTGGTATGAAACCGTGACCTAGTTGACTTAATTGTTTAACTTGGATCCTATAAAGAAATCTGAGGATGCTTTCCATGGTTTGGAGTCCTCGGATACCAACACAAGACATAAGTAGCTAAAAATAGATCAAGGAAATACAAGAATTGCAAAGTTTATAGCATTCTAGAACGAGACATGATGATCAAAGATTGTCAGTGAATAAGAACAAGAATTTCACAACCAAAATGATCGAATTAGACAAGTAATTCCCCAAAGATACTTAAACTCATAAATTAATCAACAATAGAGTATGTTCACAAAAGATTTGATCATAATTCAAGCCACAAGTTTACTTAAACCAAACATCAAACACGTGGTATGCTAATTTTGGAGTTCAAAATATAACAAAATTTGGTAGCAAATTTAGCCAAAATAATCAACAATCCACAAGAAATTTTCATCCCCCGATGATATAATAACATAATAAAGTCATTTTTACACAAGAATATCAAGAAAAGTCAAAGTTTTGATAACCTTTTTAAGCACCTTTCTTAGTAATAAGATTCCTCTTTTTTCCTGCAAACCTTTGACGCTTTTTCTTTGAAGACCAAACTTTAATAAGAATCAAAACTCTCTTTGCTCTGATACTACTTTGATGCTAGCACAGAAGGGATGAATTTTATGGTGAATTTCGTGGCTAAAATTAGAGGAAAATATAAGACCCAAAGATGTTTCAAAACAGTGATTTCTATAAAGAACACATATACACCCAATTTAAATATTAGAACTCTAGACCAAATAAAAAATATAGAATTCTAAGGAATAAGAATTAAGTCTACCAAATCACTTCCAAAGGCCCTTGACTCAACTAGAAAACCAAGAATAATTGAAGAAGGGATTTAAGCAACCAACATAACTCCTACATGAATCTTAGAAGAACAAGATCCTAAGATCTTTTTTGGAAAGCTATATTGATCTATCCTTAGAGAACTTATAGACTCATTCAAAGGGAAGGAGTAGAATCCTAAGAACTAGTTTTGGTATTCATAGGGAAAACCCAAGAGAAAACTCTCACAAGAGTCTCTTCGATTCAAATCAAAATATCCAACTTATATTTAAAGTGTTATAATGACCTATATATATGTAACTTACACTAGCTAAAATGAGATTAAATCTCAGCCATTCAAGCTTTAGACATGTCTAAAATATCCATATTACAATAGAAAAGTCGTAAATTTTGAATTGGGAATAAAATAAAGTAAAATAAGAAGAAAATTCAACACTAGGAATTTAGCCCACCATCAACCAACGCTGGCTGCCCAAGAGCAGCCGACACCAATTGCTCTTTATTGAGAGACGGCCATTTTGGGCCCAGATGAGCCAACACTGGCTACCCTAGAGGGGCCGAACTGGCCTCTTGCTGTCTTCTAGCAGCTTCTAGCAGGAGGCTTTGGTCTTTAGCCTTTTCTTGGTTGCTATTAACCCTCTACACAAATTGTTATTCGAGCTTTGGTCCTCCTTTGATCTTTCATTGTTTTGACAACTCTCTTGATCTTTGGTTTGTTATGTTGAAAGCCTTCTTGATGCCTCTTGAAGTTGGTTAATCCCCCAAAGATTCTTGAATGAAGTCTTGGCTTTCCATCCCCCTTCTTTAGAACTGTCATTATGCTTAGGAGGATTCCTATCAAAGGAATTGATATTTTATCGCTTTTTCTAATGTAAACTTTTTTAGGGTCTAAAAGTGTAAAGAAATTAGATTGAGATACGTTTGTTTGAATATTATAAAAAATTATTAAATATGTGAGTTTAAAGTGAGGCCCAAGTAAGGTTAGAGAGAATATTATATATTATGAGTATATATGATGTAAAACCTTACCCAAGGTTATCCTAGGTAGTATGAAGACATACATTACATCATTCATATACCAACATAATTTTATGATTCTATGTGCTTTATGTATATAACTACTGATCTAAGTTACTTTAATTAGATTGTATATGGTATTTGTGTGCATATTGGGTTATTGTGTTGTTTAATTTTACTTAGGGGAAAATTTGAGGAAAGGAGTTTTGGGATATGGAGATTTTGTTGTTAAATTATGACACAAGTATATTGTGGTCTAATGCTAAGAGTGTTTGGATTTTTATGAAATAGTTGAGGGTTTGAATGTTAATTCTTATGAAATAGTTGAGTGTTTGGCTTGGCCAGCCAACTCTCTACTAGTTGCCACTTTCCTTTTGAGCAAGTAGAATATTCCATTAAGATGATCTAATCCTAATTTTCTTCCTCTTTTGGGATATTCTTATTTTCCTAATACTATAACCTCCATATATTCCATCTCCATTATGGTAGCAAGGATTATTATTTACCATAATCAATTTAATTCTTTCCTAATCCCTTCAATTATATATTATTATTTTGGTGATTAAATTTATGGAGGAATACATTACTTTCAAAGCTAGGAATTTATTCCCTTATATGTTGTTCGAAAATAAGGAAGGCTCCAAGGTTTTATTCGAATAACTCTACCTAATAAATTCTACTATTTACTTTTCTGGCGTCCATAATTATCATCACCACTAAGGTAGCTAGCCTTATATAATCACATATAGCATTGTTTCCATATTTTTCTCCTCAAATTTTAGTAACAAGATTAGTAGTTCAAGACTTTAAGTCTTGATACTGAAGCTGGAATTATTTTCCTTTTTAAAGGATGTCGAAATCTAAAGTTTTAGGGAATAATATGTTCTCTTGTTTCCTCTTTAATTCTTCGCTTACCTTTTCCATCTCCTTACTATATTTGCATCTCTAGGTTTTAGACAAGCTGCTAGTTGGTTACACTAAAGATACTCCTACTTATTAGCTCTAAATTGCAGCCAGGAATTATGGAAGTTACTGCTGGACATAATTGAAATAATTCCCTCATTATTCGAATTTTAGACTTCTCCAATTACTCCATTCCTAATCGAGCAAACCAGCTCATCATAAGAGCTATTCAATCCCTTATCTCGGCCAGACCATAGTTGTACAGCTTCTCCAACCCTTTATGCAAGCCACCGAAAATTGGGAGAAAGGAATAAGAAAGGAAATTCCCTTAGACTATCAAGCAAGATAACCTTCCTTCCTTTTCTAGCTATTGAAGTTACCATACAACTTTTCCTTTTCAAAATTCCAACACTCTCTATTCTTCTCCTTTTCTTCCTTCTGCACGAAACACACAACATCATTAGAAATGATTTTGGCCATAAGCACTCACCCTCATTTCTCCCCCCCCCTCCCTCCCCCTTATCTTTCAATAAATCAATCATATGTCATACCAAATCAAGGCTATTCGACCTCATCACACAGTAGCAAAACCAAACAGCTCGCACACCCTAAGCATCCACCATTTGGCCTCTTCCCACTCTTCATCACTATAGCCAAAATCCCATGTACATACCACAAGCTTCCTTTAGCCACCCTAAGCAGCATCAACCTAAGGAAATTCTGCACAACTAAAACCCATTCCTTCCCTCTTAGATTATTTCCCTCGATTCTCTCTACAATCCAAGCACTTTCCTTTTTGCTCCCAAAAATCTCTCGTATTATTCATATCAAGGAATCGAAAATCACACCCCAAACCCAAGATTTCTCTCAGCCTCCCCACTTTACTTACTCCCTCTCAACCATCTTTTTCGTTTTTGCTTCTCCATCGAAACAAGACACACACACACACACACACACACATATACACAAACCCTCTAGGCCACCATTTTTTTGTGCAATAAACCTTATTTTGAACACAATTTACATTTCCATGTTTGAGTAGATGTGCATTTCTGATGAATTATTTGTTGATAGGGGCTAAATTCATCACTAATTTCCTAGTTATTTGAGGCTAATTTGATATATTTTTGATGTAATAACTAGATATATTTCTTCCTATTAGATATTTGCTTGTGAAAAGTGTTTAGGATGAATTTGTGTAGGATTTAGTATATTTCGAGCAAAAAGTCATAAATTTCAAACTTGACCTGACACTAGGTCAAACTAACCCACCAGGTGCCAGGCCTGCTCTAGAAAAGAAGAGTAAAATCATAGCAAACATTGAGGAGAAAACCAAAATATACCTGGTGCCAGGTTGGTCGAAGTGACTAGGCGCCACGTCCATTCTATCCAAAGGTGGTTTGTGTGCGAATTTGGTATCTTTCAAAGAATTTTGGTATTTTCTAAATTCTACTCTAAATTCTACTCAAGTTAGATTCCTCAAGCTATGAGTTTTGGCCTCTTGGAAGCCTATTTGACAAGAAAAACACAAGAGAATGGCATGAATTCAATGATCAAAGTTGCTAATCACTCACAAGAAGAAGAGATTCATCATTCAACGAGTATTATTCAAGAAGGTTTTCAATGAGAAGAAGAAGGACTTGTCTATGAGTTCTTTCTTTTACCTTTATTTTCTTTTTCTAGAATAATGATGTAATTAATGTTTGTATTGTAATTTGACATTGTTTTTGAGATTCATGATTTCTTGAATTAATTTAGACCTTTGACCAATTTGTCTTGGGATTTGATTACTTATTTTTATTATGGAGTTGATTAATTGATTTTTGTTGTTGACCTGCTTGAAAAATGAGTTGATAATGATTTCAACTAATTAATTTCATATTTGTTATCTCTTAACTTGCTTGAAAATGGGGGTTAATTGTTAAGAACTTGGGTAATCAAGGGTTAGTTGATGATTGTTAGAATATGGATTCATTGACTAATTTCATGTTTTAAATCACCTAGAATATAGGGGTTTATATGAGGATTGATTTTAATGCATCTTTTGGATAAATTGGTTGAGACATAATATGTTCACTAATTTAACTAAAAGATAGTGATTCTATGGATTGCAAACGAAATGGGTCTATTTTAAATCCTTTATGAGACAAGACAATAATTAATTGTGATATTTGCTAAGTGATTCATTGTCATGTTTTCAAAAGTATTTGTCTAAATTGCATATTCCTACATCCTTGAGTTATGTATATTTTTCTTTAATTTTCTTTTGTCATCTTATTACTTTATTAGGTCGGTTAAACATTAAATGAAAAGTGATTAGTGTGTACCTATTCCTTTGAGGATCGATACTCGTTAATCCCCTATACTATACTCGCGAAGAGTATATTTACTTGTATATGTAATTTGGGATTAATGTTTTAATTAAAACTTAGTTAGAGATGAATTTAAATTTAATTATTTTTATATATTCAAAATTTTTGCATCATTTGTACATACCCTAAATCGGGTAATAGATATGTTGAGTACTCAATTAAGGTATGCTTCTAGTACTAACTTCTGAGAGTTAGGGCTATTTCCCAGTAGGCGGCCACCATCGAACACCTACCGGGAGATGAACTCTAGCAGAAAAAGGCTCCACTACTAGCAAGTCAGGCCAATCCGCACTAGCATTCAGTTATGGCAAGACTGTTATCTAGAGATGGACAATTGGTAAGTTTGGATAGGAGAGGGAGGAGAATCCTACTCAGTGGGCTAATCACCCACTTCACTGTAATGCAGAGTTTCACAATGGTTGGTCATGATGTAAGGTTTCATAACCCTTTTTTAGTTTTGATGATTGAATTATGATTACATTTGAGTAGTTTTGATGATTGAATTATGATTACATTTGAGTGGCTTGCCTTTATAACTTTTCTCAATTTTGAATTCTTGAATTCAATTGTACTAGTTTATAAAATGTTGAAAATTAAAGTCACTCAAAGATTATACTCTAATTTATGACTTACAAATATTTCACTCCTAATGTCTTTGCAAATTGCATCATGAAACATTATAAAACTCTTTATTTGCACACACAGGACTTATTGAAAAATTCTTTCTCACACGATTTTTATGTCATGGTTTAAATAGACATGAGCTCTAAGGTAGGGAGTTATTAGAGCTAAGAATTAATATTGCCTGACTACTTTATTTGGAGTTATTGATTTTATTTTGTATACCTGAGTTTCATTTCCTTATACATTTGTAATAGATTGAATAGATTGTAATTTTAAATTTGAATTTGATTTTCTTTCACTCTTAGTTATAAAGACCATTAGTCCTAAAGATGTGGCGACATCCCTACTTTACCGGTCATGTAGTAGTAGAGTGTTAGATATGCGAATTTTTTAAAAATGAAAATTATTTAAATTATAGTTATTTTAAATTAAAGTAAAAATTTAAATTAGAAACTCTTAATTTCTTTTAATATTCTTTGAAAGTTTTTCGGTCAAAATACCCTACGTAACCCCTAAGAAAGATTTTAATGTAAATATATTGATTTTTGAAACAATTGGGAGAGAAGAATTTGTCCATGTGTTTCCTTCCACATTTGAAATTCTCAAAAGATTACGATAGTTGGCAATTTTAGAATTTAAAATAAAACTACTGCTATCTATTGTAAAAGTTTGGAGGAAAGTTAAAAAATAAATTTCCGTTCAATCTAGAGAAACAAAAATTTCTTCTCCAAAGGTTCAAATGAATAGAAGAATGAGGGAAATTTTGGAAGAATTGGGCAAAGCCCTTTGCTCATTTTTTTGATGATATATTTTGGAAAAGGCATAAGAAAGCAACGGTTGAGTAAGAAAGAAACCAAATCCAAAAGCAAAACCCTTCCTTTCCAAATCTGAAATCCCAGAAAATGCTTTCAGAAATCAGCAAATTCACTGATAAAATCTCCTAATCTCAATCTTCCACAATCGCAGAAGCAGAGAAATTTGTGCATGGCAAGTCCTCATCTTCCATCCAATTGTTGTCATTTGTACAATGTGAGCGACAACAACAAGAAGCAGCTGCATTGTTGTTTTGCAAAATGGTGTAATCATTCAGCTAATGCCAGGTTTGGAACTAGGGTTTTGAGTAGCCTTGGATTGTTGAGTTCCTCGAAAGCAACTTTTTTGATCCTGAGTCTTCGTCGCCGTCGTTGCTGGAGATTCTACGCCAATGCCGAGCTCCGGGTAGTCGTGGACAGCAGCAGCAAGAACAACCATAGCAATGCTCAGTCTTCGATGATTCCCTCCGTTGAAATTCCTGTCACTTGTTACCAGGTTTTTCAGCATTTTATTTCTGTGAATTTCAGATAAATTTCTTCATAAATACCGATATGAAAGCAAGTAATAAATTTTTTTCCTCAAATTAAAGTTATATATTTGAGAAGGGAACAGTCAAAAGAAAGAGAGATTGTTCATGTCGCATTCATACTGCCAGTTACTGGGATGAGTTGTTATGAAAGCAAGTAAATGGCATGCATAATGACTTTCATTAATATTATGATGGAAATTTCATGCACGGACTGGAATTCGTTCAAAGAAAAACTTGAGGTATAGTGGGCTGGTTCAAAATTTTAGTATCATATGAGAAGACCCCATTGAAGTGAAAGAGTTAAGGGGCTAGCAATTTTAAAGACGCTTCAGACATTTTCAGATCAAGGCTTCAATTTCATTAGAAAAGGAAACGTGCTGATGTCAGTTGTGAATTCTTTGTTCCTTTCCTGATGGCTTTTCATTTACTCCTTAGCAATTATATGACTCTAGTTGAGAAGACCCCTCGCTCTCTCTCATAATGCCATACCTTCTATCTACAGCTAGCTGATTTCATCCTCTGCCCCAAATGGAAAGAAAAAGAGAGAGAAAGGGGGGAAAAAAATGGAACTTTTAAAATCTCTTAAAATCATGATAAACATCTATAGGACATGTTAGACATCATTATCTTCCTCACTAGTAAACTCTGTCATATACTGTGTAAGCTTTTCAATTTGTAATTTCCCTTCTTCATTTTGTCATATGTGTAGCAATTGAACATGACAAAATTTCATCCTTGAAATGAGAATGTGTTATGAAAGACAAAAAGTTATGGGCCAAGTACGCTCTTCCTGTGAGGAATTTGTTTTGATCTCCTAGCTTTTACAACACAAACTTGCAGATTCTAGGTGTGCCTGATCAAGCTGAGAAAGATGAGATTGTTAAGTCAGCGATGAATCTAAGAAATGCTCAGATTGAAGAAGGATACACTGCCGATGTTGTAGTCTCTCGACAGGTAGGGGGTGATGTTGTCTTGTAAATTTGGCTAATGTCCTTTGAGCTATGTATTCAAAGATTGTTGTGTCTGCAATATTTATGCTTTATTTTCAATATTAATCTCAGAATCTTTTGATGGATGTGAGGGATAAGCTTCTTTTTGAACCAGAATATTCTGGCAGTATAAAAGAAAAGATTCCACCTAAATCTTCTCTTCGGATTCCATGGGCTTGGTTGCCTGGTGCTCTTTGCCTTCTTCAGGAGGTACTGTACATGTCGAACTTGCATTCTAGAAAAAAGTTTCTTTTATTGTTGCAGCAAATGGGTATGCATGAGCCCACTTTGACGCTGCTTGTGATGGTGAATATTATCTTTCTTTTACACTGTTTCTCAGCTTGCAATTTGTGTGTGTGTTTGTCTATATTATACTTTCCTATATAATTGCATAATCTACCAACAGTTTCTGTCTCAATGTAGTTTTCTGCAATGTTGTGCTACAATTATATCCTACGGCTAAGAAATTTTTTTTCTTTGTATGTGGAATGTTAATATTCAGTTTTGTCTGATCTAGGCTGGAGAGGATAAGATTGTTCTAGATATCGGACGAAAAGCCCTGCAACATCCGAATGCTAAGCTCTATGTCCATGATATTCTTTTGTGCATGGCATTTGCCGAGGTAAGAGAAAACATGAAGAGGTCAGAACCTTGTTCCCCTTCATTCTGGGAGTTTTGTTATGCATCCTTTTCTTATTATAGGTGCTTTCTTGAAGTGTGAAATTGCAAAAATTAGTTTTGAGAAGAACAATATTTCCGAAGGATTTGAAGCTCTTGCCCGTGCTCAATGCCTTCTTAGGAGTAAGATCTCACTTGGGAAGATGACCTTGTTATCCCAGGTAATATCACATTACTTTATATTCTTGCCATGAAGTAGTTCCATTTTTCAGCTAATTTAGTATTCAGCGTATTTACAATCTGCTGTATCCTAGCAATTCAAAAAATGAAAAAAGGGAACACTGGGTAAATAAATGTCAAGTAGTCATTAAGGTTCTACTTGGATTGGGATTTCATTTTTTCACTCCAAATCAAAATTTCACTTTAATTCAAATATATTATTATTTTTTGTGATTTTCGTTTTCCAAAAACTGTCATCTGCTCACAACATATCATATTCTTTCTCTTTGGACTCCACTTGGCCCCACATATTTAATATTTTTTTACAAAACTCGTCTCAAATCAATTCTTGTCCACTTACACCTAAGTATATTTTGGATGGTTAGGGAAATTCTCTGTTTGCTAAATGGACTTAATGAGAAAAGATGATAATTTTGGATGGTGCTTCATTTGTTATCATGTATAGTTCTTGCTTCTAAAACTTGACGTTGTTTGCCTCATTGAAATTGTTGTTAAATTTGTTTAAGATAGAAGAATCTCTGGAGGAGCTAGCACCAGCTTGCACACTGGAGTTGCTGGGCATGCCTCACACTCCTGAAAATGCTAAGCGGAGGTTAGGAGCCATTGCAGCTTTACGTGAATTGCTTAGGCAGGGTCTTGATGTAGAAAGTTCTCGCCAAGTTCAAGATTGGCCTTGTTTCTTGAATCAGGCACTGAATAAGCTTATGGCTATTGAGATTGTGGAACTTCTTCCTTGGGATGATTTGGCTCTTATTAGAAAGCATAAAAAATCTCTTGGGTCACAAAATCAAAGAGTTGTGATTGATTTCAATAGTTTCTACACAGTTTTGATAGCTCACATTGCCCGTGGATTTTCAAGCAAGCAAATGGATTTGGTAAGTCCTTTCCAATTTTGGTTTAGTTTGTTGATTTAGTTTGCTCAATAAGCTTGGAGAAACTTACACCCCACCCCCTCCCCCACCTTATATTATTTTGGTAAGTAGCTTGAAAAACTAATAAAGTTCTTAGAATTTAAACAAAGAGAAAATATTGTGAACGGAACAAGGGAAGAATTTCTATTGAAATCTCTCTGGTATACATATAGTTTTGGTCAGCCTTTATATACAAAAATTCTAGCAGAAAATTAGGAAACTACCCTCTGTCAAATCCCATGAATTATGGGACTTCTTGCTGTACAAACAAAATTAGGAAACTACTCCTAGCTATCAGATCCCATGAATTATGGGAGCAAACTACTCCTAGCTGTCAGATCCCATGAATTTATGGGATTCCTAGCTGTACATATTGAGCATATCCCCATAATTTTTCCGCACTCTCCCTCAAGCTGGTGAATAAGTATTTTCCATTCCCAGCTTGGATACAATGGTTTGAAATGTTGAGCTATCTAACCCTTTCAGTAATACATCTGCGAGTTGATTCTTTGTTAACACATAAGGCGTGCAGATTAGTCCATTGTCTAGCTTTTCCTTGATAAAATGTCTGTCAATCTCACTGTGCTTTGTTCGGTCATGTAGTACCGGATTATGAGTTATATTGATTGCAGACGTGTTGTCGCAGTAGAGTCTCATAGGTCCATCCCACTTAATCTTTAGGTCTCCACGGAACAAGGGAAGAACTTCTATTGAAATCTCTCTGGTATACATATAGTTTTGGTCAGCCTTTATATACAAAAATTCTAGCAGAAAGTTAGGAAACTACCCTCTGTCAAATCCCATGAATTATGGGACTTCTTGCTGTACAAACAAAATTAGGAAACTACTTCTAGCTATCAGATCCCATGAATTATGGGAGCAAACTACTCCTAGCTATCAGATCCCATCAATTTATGGGATTCCTAGCTGTACATACTGAGCATATCCCCATAATTTTTCCGCACTCCCCCTCAAGCTGGTGAATAAGTATGTTCCATTCCTAGCTTGGATACAATGGTTTGAAATGTTGAGCTGTCTAACCCTTTCAGTAGTATATCTGCGAGTTGATTCTTTGTTAACACATAAGGTGTGCAGATTAGTCCACTGTCCAGCTTTTCCTTGATAAAATGTCTGTCAATCTCACTGTGCTTTGTTCGGTCATGTAGTACCAGATTATGAGTTATATTGATTGCAGACGTGTTGTCGCAGTAGAGTCTCATAGGTCCATCCCACTTAATCTTTAGGTCTTCAAGAATGATCTTCAACTAGAGTAGTTCACATACACTTTGAGCCATCGCTCTAAACTCTGCACTCGACCGAGCTACCACACTTTGTTTCTTGCTCCTTAATGTCACAAGATTTCCACCAAGAATGGTGCAATTTCTGGATGTTGACCTTCTATCAACAATAGACCCAGCATAATCGGCATCATTGTATGCTTCAAGTACCAATCCTCCATTTCTTCTGAATAAGATACCTTTTCCTAGTGTCCCCTTAAGATATTGAAGTACTCTATAAGCTGCTTGCAAATGAACCTCCTTCGGGTTGTATATGAATTGACTTATTACCCTCACTGCAAATACTATGTCTGGTTATGTATGAGAGAGATATATGAGTCTTCCTACTAGTTGCTAATACATTTCTCGATCTACTGTAGCATCATCTTCTGCTGTACCTAGCTTGAGATTCGAGTCTATGGGTGTGCTCACTGGCTTGCATGCTGTCTTGCCTGTTTCCTTGAGAAGATCTGTAACATATTTCTGCTATGAGATAAACATTCCTTGTCTCAAATGAGCAACCTTGATTCCAAGGAAATACTTCATCCTTCCCCATGCTTTGATCTCAAATTCCGTAGCCAAACACCGACTTAATGCTTGCTTCTCCTTATCATCCTTTCTAGTTATTACTATATCATCAACATACACAAGTAGAGCTGTGATTCCCCCTGAAGGAGAATGTTTAATGAACAATGTATGATCACTGTGGCTTTGCTTATACCCAATTGTCAACATAACCCTTGCAAATCTTCCAAACCATGCCCGGGGGGATTGCTTAAGACCATATGGAGCCTTCTCCAAATTACACATGATGTGAGCATCCAGGTTCTTACCATAACCCGGTGGGACTTCCATATAAATCTCCTCTTCTAGATCCCTATGTAAAAATGCATTCTTGACATCAAACTATTGCGAGTCCCATCTATAGTTAGCAGCAAGTGCTATCAATACTCTAACTATATTCATCTTTGCAACAGAAGTAAAGGTCTCTAGGTAGTCAATACCATACGGCTGTGTATACCCTTTTGCTACCAAGCGAGCCTTATATCTCTTAAGTGACCCGTCTGCTTTATTTTTCACAGTATACACCCATTTACAGCCCACAAGTCTTTTTCCAACAGGTAATCTCACCAACTCCCAGGTTTTGTTCTTTTCCAATGCCTCCATCTCCATATCCATGGCTTGTTTCCGTTTATCGTTAGACATAGCTTCGGATACACTCGTAGGGATAGTGATGGCATTTAGGCTAATGAGGAAGGTGTTGTGAGGTGGTGAGAATTTTTTTAAATGATAAGAAATTTGCCAAAGGGTACAACGGTTGATTTCTACACTCTAGGTTTCTTTCTAATGGCAATGGGTAAGTCTAGGTCATCATCATCAACCTGTTGAATTGGTGTTTCAGCCACATTAATAGGTTGATCATCTTTCTCTGTTTGACCTTTGGTCTCACCCTGTGAGTTGGGATTAGAAAATATTACCTCATTCATTGGCACGGGGTTAGACGCTTGGACTTGTGCAAGTTCAAGGACAACCTTTACTTCCCTCTTCTTGTATTCCTTGGCATATCTCATGCCTTCATCAAGTCTTCTAGTAGTAGTAGGAGCGGCTTCAGTAGGGATGTCAGGAATGGCAGTATCAGTTTCAGGAGGGGTGTCAGAAGTTGAAATAGACATAAGAGGAACAGACTCTGAAATAGACACAGGAGGACTAGGGCCAGGGGATAGATCAAGGGGATCAAAAAAGAAACCTTCTTGATTCTTATCTTCTTGAGTGGAATTCCCCCCTAAAAGATAAGATCCGGTAAAGTAAGATTCCTTTTCGTTGAATGTGACATCCATGGAGACGTAAAATCTCTTTGATGGAGGGTGGTAACACTTGTACCCTTTCTGAGTTGAAGAATACCCAATAAAGACACATTTTTTAGCCCTAGGATCAAGTTTTCCTCTGTATGGATGATGAACATGAACAAAAGACACACACCCAAAAACCCTAGAAACAAGATTGTTGGTGGTTCTTATATTGGGGTAAAAGGATGAGAAAACTTCCATTGGACTTTTGTATTCCAATACTCGTGAAGGTAAACGATTTATGAGATGAGTGGCTGTAAGAATTGCTTCCCTTCAAAAGGTTTTAGGCATGGTTTTCTGAAATTACAATGCTCGAGTTTTCTCAAGAAGGTCATCATTTTTCCTTTCTGCTACTCCATTTTGTTGGGGAGTGCTTACATAGGATGACTGATGAATAACCCACTCTTTTCTGAAAGTAAGGAGTGAGGACCTGGTTGAAATAATCCTTGGCATTATCAAACCTGTACGTCTTGACATCAACCCCAAGTTGATTTTTCACCATGGAGCAGAAATTTGGTAGTACGGTACTAACATCAGACTTATACTTTAACAGAATAGCCAAGTAATACGAGTACAGTCATAAATAAAAGAAACATTAGGAAGGATCCCAGAAATCAATATGAACAAGATAAAAGGGAATAGAACTTCTTTTATTATTGATTGGAAAAGACACTTGCTTGTGTTTGACAAGTTCACACACCTCACAATGGAATTCTTCAACACATAAATTAAAAAAACAAACCTGAAAATAAAGTCTTAACGTGTCCTAAACCACGATGGTAAAGAAGGATTTTCTCCTTGTTGGATAAACTGGCTTTTGACATGAGAACCCTGCTTTCGGCTATTTGTCTTGGCGTCTCAAGGTAGTAGAGGTTGTCCCTTTCTTTAGCATGTCCAATTGTACTCCCCGACAATTATGTTGCAGGTCATACATATGAAGTAGAACAACCCTCAAAACAAAACCAGAATCAAGAATTTAAATGTAGCTATCTTCTAATAGTGCTCAACCGGGTCAAAGCTGGTAAATCCTGAAATATGACGTCAAAAGGAGTGTGAGAAATACATCCCAGTAAGTCCTTGCATTAAAATGTGTCTTGAAACACACAACAATCATTATAAAAAAATCACATTGCAGGATAGATATTGGGTGAGTTTTTGTATGGAGACAAGGTTGGTGGATAATTTGAGGACGTGAAGGACATTTTTAAGGGTCACAGTTGGGTTTATTTATTTGAACATCTCCTGTGCCTGCAACAGTTGTTAAAAATCCATCGGCTGTGGCTATTTTCCAATTGCTAGGACATGGGGTATAGTTTGAAAAATATTTAGATGGGTGGGTCATGTGATCGGTAGCTCTTGAGTCCACGATCTAGGAGTCCATGATCCAAGATTTTCTTGCGAGTGTATCTGAAACATTAAATTCAATGGAGAAAGGAAACTTACCTGAATACACCAAAGAACAAAAACCTAAAAGACTTCTCAAGATGGTTGATAAGAGATCTCACCCTCTTAAGTTCGTCCTGGTTAAGACCACTTGACTCTTGTGATACAAATGCACTTTGTGGTGCAGCAGTCTAGAAGGTAGTAGTCTCTGTTATTTTTGACATTTTGGCTAACAGGAACAAAAGGTAATCTGGAAGGAAAAATGAGGCTAACCGGAGAACAAGGCTAGCACACCAGCGATTAAGGCTGATCAAATGAAGAAGAGAAACCAGCAATTAAGGCTGATCAAATGAAGAAGAGGAACCAGCAATTAAGGCCGGCCAAAACAGAGAGCATCGGCAATCAATCTGGTAGAAGCAAACTCATAAACAGTTCCCAAGAAAGAACAGCTCTGATACTATCTCAAAATTTAAACAAAGAGAAAATATTGTGAATGGAACAAGGGAGGAATTTTTATTGAAATCTCTCTGGTATACATATAGTTTTGGTCAGCCTTTATATACAAAAATCCTAGCAGAAAATTAGGAAACTACCCTCATTCAGATCCCCTGAATTATGGGACTTCTAGCTGTACAAACAAAACTAGAAACTACTCCTAGCTGTTAGATCCCATGAATTATGGAAGCAAACTACTAGCTGTGAAATCCCATGAATTATGGGATTCTTAGCTGTACATACTGAGCATATCCCCATAATTTTTCCACAAAAGTCTCTTGCAAAACATGTTGAACTATGTAATGGCTCGATATGATTTTCTGAGAGTCGGCCCACAAAAGTTATCAGTTAAGGCTTCTGGGCCATTTGATACATACTAATTGATATATCTTCATCTGTAGCTAATCTTAGTATTTATCTCCTTCAAAGGTTTCACATTTTATCAACAATAGTCATCTGTTTATTCTTTTCCATACAGATTAACAAAGGGAAAACAATATGTGAATGTCTGATCACTTCTGAAGGCCTTGACTTAAAATTTGAGGAAACCCTGTGCTTATTCCTTCTTGGGCAGGTCCAGATCTGCTAGTCCTTTTTCTTGCAGTCCTAATATCTATTATTTGATGCTAATAAGTCCTGCTATATAGGGTGATGAGGCAACAGCTGCTGAGAAGCTTCGGCAGCTTGAGCTAAGTCCAGAAAATGGTTCAAGGAACCCAATTTCAGTGAAAGAAACCAGAGATGTTTCAAATGCAAGTAAATTATTGGTACTATTTCTTTTATGCATCAAGCCACTTTTAACAATGTACAACAGGATCATATAGTTTACTATCTGTCCTTGCGTCTAGTTCTTGAGATTATTCCTTTAAGGGACATTCAATATGTTCTGTTTATGCTAATTTATTAATTAACTGATATGCTCAAATTAGTTTAAAAGGATCTGCTGGTTGAATTTACCTCTGATTTTTTGTGGTATTAATTTTGCAAATTAAAGGAAAATCCAATATGCCGATAACTGCTTTTTTGCCATTCTTTGCTTTTGGGCCTCCTTGGTCTTGTCAAAGGTCTCCAAAGTTGTGTGGCTGCTTTTGTTCAGGAAGATGAAATTATGATTATAGTCCAAGTCAGGCTCTTTTCTGGTTGATGATGTTACCACATTCAAAATTGGTTATTACTTTCCAGTGAGTGCATTTTTCTGAAGGCCCTGTCTCTCACCATAGTTTTTCTCCTAAACTACCAGGAGACATGGCTGAAGGATTCAGTGCTTGGTGTTTTTCCTGATACACGAGATTGTTCACCGTCTTTAGTAAGTCTTATAGAGATAACAGGTATACTTTGCAAAATGTTTTATACACAAGAAAGGTGGATCTGATGTTCTGCATACAGGTAAACTTCTTTGCTGGTGAAAGACGAACTTCTGGGAATAGGCAAACTAAAAAATCTCCTCATCCAATGTCTAATACGAGCCAAAGATCACTGGCTCCCCTTGCATCAGATCGAAAAGCTTTTGAGGACACTATCCCAAGTAAAGACACTTCACGGCACCTTGGGCCAGCTGTAAAGCAATTAACTCCACCTAATTTGCAAGGTTCATTGGTAGAAGGCAAGGCCACTGGTAATACAAATTTAAGCACACCTATTCAGTTGAAAAGAAATTTGGGTTCACATCAGAACAAAGTGTGGGGTACCTGGTTGAACTTGGAGAGCTTTGTTAGGAAGTTAATATATCTCACATCATTGGGTTGCATTATCTATGCCTCCTTTGGGCTGATAAACAGCCAGTTCTGGAGGATGAGAAATGCAAATAGCTGGAGATTTGACAAACCATCTATGTCAAGGTCCACTTCATGGACCACAGAATCTTCTGTATACCAAAATATGAGACCTTCTAGTATCAAGGGAAATAGGATTGCCAGGAATATCAAGAAATTGCTTGGAATGCTTGAAATTCAGATCAGACAGCAGCCAGAAACTGTGAATCTGCAGAACTCTTGCCTTGCTGCTGGGCTATCATCTTCTGCCAATGAAATGTACAGGCTGCCAATGCCAGGGGAAGAAGCTGAGACTCTTGTGAAGACATGGCAAGAGATAAAAGCGGAGGCTCTTGGACCTAATCATCACGTCCATAGACTCTTTGACATCCTGGATGAATCAATGCTTGCTCAGGTGTGATTTTTTTTTTTTTTTTTTTTTTGGGGAAGTTTTATTGGAAATGAAACTATCCTAGTGGCATCCTTGATATAATCCTTTTGTAAGATACAGCTTTCTTTCATACTCCTATCCAAATTGAATGGTATATTCTGGCAGCATATTAGTATTAGGGAAGGGTTAAAGTCCTATTAGTTAATTTAAAATTTATGAAAACCTCTCTCTCTTTTTGTGTACAAAGTTTTTAAATCCAAGTAATAGGTGTTTATAGTTAAGATTCTCAATTTAATGAAAGTGGACTTCACTTTGGAATGGGTTAAGAGATTCTATCTGGGAATTAGGGAGCATAAATTCATCCCAAGTTTTGCTGAAAGAGTTATTCTTATATAATTCAATAATTTCAACTATGCCTAAATTTTCATAACTCCCGCACCTTTCCAACCAAAAGAAGATAAAAAGGGAGAAAAAGACAAAAGAAGGTAAGATAGAGAAAGAAGAACAAAGAGAGTTGCTTTGATAAAATGGCTATTCATTTCAAAGAAATTGTTCTAAATTCAGCTAGGAAGATCTTCTTTATGTACCTTCTTTGCCCCCAAGTCTTTTGTTGACCCAACCTCCGACTTTGTTGGCTAGAAGAAGTTAAGCCAACCACCAAGCTTAAGGTAAGCCAGCATATGAAAAGGTTCTTGTTGCTGATCAAACAATTTTGGCAATGAAAAACATAATCAGAACTGAAAACTTATTGAACTCTTTTTGTGTTGTTTACTAAGTTGAGAAAATATCAAGTGTTCATAAAACACCATATTTAGAGAAAATTGAGAAAAATCCTTTGTGCTCACAAAACATGTAAATTAGTAGGAAAGTAACATAATAAGGGATACATCTTCTTTCCTTTTTATTTGCATGCTCCTGTCTGATTAGGAGATAATATTATTACAAGTAGAAGCAAATAATGATCAAACTTATTGGTCAGTGTTGTTTTAGCAGCTGTATTTACCTCTAGCCCTTGGCATAGTGTTTGAGGGAAGCATAATATCAGAAGGAAACATGTAGAATGAAATTTATTGCTTGCTGAAGAAAGATTTCTCCGAAAAGAAAATCTTGCGACCTTAAAAATTGCTTTCTCTGTGTCATTCTGAAAAAGTGTTTGAAAAAATCAACC
This sequence comes from Voacanga thouarsii, assembly GCA_026120185.1. Taxonomy (NCBI): domain Eukaryota; kingdom Viridiplantae; phylum Streptophyta; class Magnoliopsida; order Gentianales; family Apocynaceae; genus Voacanga; species Voacanga thouarsii. The sequence goes on along the minus strand of JANUWF010002383.1, from coordinate 908,146 downwards.
AGATATTATTTTTATATGATGAATACGTAGAAAACGCTGCAACCTATTACCTCATTATTATTGGTTTTAATATCCCTCCTAGAATGTCTATTTAATTCTCCTTTCCCTGAATGATAATTTAATGTCCTCATATAATTTGGAATGATAATTTAATGTCCTCATATAATTTGGACACCTATAAAGAAAACCAAAAAGATTGCTATTATATGTCTATAAACATTTAAATGAAGTATTGACACCAAAATCATCTGTATCATCGGAGGAAAAAAAATCATTTGTATTAGATTGAGCATGGATAACAATTGACAAAGCAATCCTTGTCATGGATGTTTGGATGGTACATTGTAGATGTGAATTCATGAAAGTTTGGTAGGTTGAAGAATATGAACTTGAATAGCCACCCTAGATCTGACTCCTTCAGGCATGGATGTAAGCTAAAATTTGACAGATTCATTTGGATGAACTCAGAAGATTGAAAATGGGTAACTGTACCAGTGGCAGTGGCTCTAGATTATTTCACTTCACTGAGAAAATTTTTTGATTTCATATACCATATCAAACCTGATAATGAAGAAAATTTTTTGGCTTTCGAGCTCGTGAATGTAATAATGACTTAATTATCTGAATTGCATCCATAATGTGTTGAACATAATAATATCAATAGTATCTCTGTTCTGTTGACTTGTGCAACTGTATGTGTACTCCCTAGTTTAATCAAAAAGCCTAAGTTTCAATTTGTCCATGAAGCATCTGCTGTTAAAATTTATGCTGTTCCTTTGGAATATGAAACAGTGGCAAGCTTTGGCTGATGTAGCAGAAACCAGCTCATGTTTCTGGAGATTTGTTTTGCTTCAATTGTCAGTTGTGAGGGCAGAGATCTTAATGGATGGGACTGGTAAGGAATTGGCAGAAATTGAGGCAATTTTGGAGGAAGCAGCGGAACTTGTGGATGATTCTTGGCCCAAGTATCCAAATTATTACAGGTATTGGGAGTTCTAAGCACAGTCAACTAGACAACAAACTGAATGATTTATATTTTCATATTCTTCTGTTTTTAAGTGAATTTTCTAGATGTTTATGGAACTAAAAGGGAAAGGGAGTAGTCTGATAGTAATTTCTGCATCTTCCCCATTTCTTGTTATTTTGATGAATGGAGGGTTTGTAAAATGAACCCCCCCCCCCCCCCCAAGTGAAGCAATTTGATCTGGACAATCCTTTTTGCGTCTTAGGTTTAAAAGATGTACTTTTCATGAACTTTTTTTTGGCGGGGGGGTGTAGGGGATGGGGTAGACTGGAACCTGCATTGGTTCCTCAAGATCCATGAATGGGTCATCCAGTAAATTTTGAATTTTTGTACTACTCTGGTTCCAAGTGTCACTAATAGGTGCGTAAGTTCTAAAATGAGGATGATTGATTTGAAACAAAGTTGCAAAATCAATTTAACTGCTGCTTATTTGATAATGTGTCAATGAGTTGGAAATATGAAGCCCTAAGTTGAGGAGACATGACCTGAATGAAGTTGTCCTATTCTAATGGTTTCTGTGGAATGCCAAATCTCTGCTTCAGAAAGTGAATACCTGTTGTTAATTACTTGAAAGAGATGGGAAAAGAATAGGCAAACAGAGAGGAAAGTAGGAACACGGAAGAAGGAAAAAGAAAGACTATTGTTGGTGATCTATCTGTCTTCATTTAGCCTAATTTTCGTAAATGATTATTGCAACAAGGTATCTGCAGATTTGTCCATCGTCTGCTACCATCTATTCTGACTTCCAACATATTTTCTTGCTTTGCTTTCCCGTTTTGTGAATGCTTCTGACGATGTTCTACTCATTACAGCACTTATAAGATCCGTTATTTTCTAAAGAGGCACGCTGATGGTTCATGGAGATTCTGTGAAGCAGAAATTCAAGCTCCGTCATGATAGTAGTGGCCTACTGAGAAAGCAAATGCATGTTGAGTTTCCCGCATCCATAAAACTTAATTCTTTTTTCATTAGCTGTAAATAATGCTACTGATATTTTCAAGTTGTGGATTTATCTCTTTGAAGGAGACTTAAGCCAAGTGACTGTTGTAATTTTTGCAGAATTGTTAGTTCATAGAGAACTGCTCTCGTGATGGTGACTTGGAAGAGTGGCGAATGTTGATAATTATTTGGCTGCTAACCTAGAGATTACTGTTATTTTTGTTCCCGCAACCTTTTTTATATACATGATGATTACTACAAGAGTCACACTATTAGTTGGAAGTGTACAACTAATCAAGAAAACAGAATTTAATATATACGCTACACTTGACAGGATTGACTTACCTAGTGACTAGAAATCCATTCTAGCCAGTTTGGCAAGTCCTTAGCTTTTCTGAAGCAACTTTAGTGAAGGGAAATTTTACCATCCAATATGTTTTGGCCTAGTAGTTTTTTGCATCCTTCTCAATAGCTTGTGAGATGTAAAGGCTTAATTAGCAATATTTTTTAAAATGACAATGGAAATCCAACAACTAATATTATAAATCACGAGAGTCAAAGGCATTTTCTTTTCTTTTTTTTTTTGTTTCATTTAAAGTGTATCAGGATGGAACAGCTTATCTCAATTGGATCCAGCAAAAGGTTGCTAATGCACTGGCAAAAGAAGTTGAAGTAGCAAGGAAAAGAGTCGAGGATATAGCTGTGGGACTATTGCCAATGAATAATAACTTCCATTACATATTGATATTTAGAAATTTTTGTGTGACTTCAAATATATTACAGCGTTCAATTGCGTTGTAGATTATTCATGTTTCACTTTAAAAGAGAGGGAAAAAAAGAGCTGAGGAGTCAAATTTAGACAACAGGTTGGACAGTAATTTATAATGTCTTGATAAAATCATTATTATATTAAATTGTTATAAGAGTATGAATCAAGAAATCAGTTCTTTTTTTACATAACTAATTATTTTCAAAATAAGACATAACTTTTTTATATATGGACATAAAAGAAGATAAGAGAATATAATTTTTTTTCCCCAAGTGTGAGATGGTAATCCTTTCCCTTGTAAACTTGGCAGAGTTCGAAGAAATGCTCTCCTAGTACGGTCATTCGATGATTACATATTACTTCGGATCAACCATACAAAGTACACTTAAAAGTATTTTTCAAAATGGCTCAATCTTAGAAAATATTTAACTTCCGCTACAATTGATCTTTTGCCTTTGATTCACATTGTATAACACATTGATTCGTCTATTTAAATTTTCAGTAGGAATGGTATTTCACACACACACACACACACATGTATATATATATATATATATATATATATATATATATATATATATAAACTTTTGTACATAATTTTGATGGTATTTTATTCTTTTTTCACAAAATTTTTTAGTATCCTTTTGTTTTGTAGCTGACATAATTATACGCTTGCAGCATGTTTATTTTGCACTCCATCTCATATGTTTAAAAAAATAAAATTCTAATAAGAAATGGCTTTTTAAAATTATTTCTGTATTTTTTAAAATACATTATTGATCTTTTTTATTTAAAATGATTTCATAATTCATCATTGATTTTTAATTTACATATTTGTCTTAAACAAAATTTAATAAGGATGCACAATAATTTTGTAAATCTAAATTAGATTTTATTGTAAAAGAACTAATTTGAGATATAGATTAATTATCATAAATATTTCAATTTATTTAAATTTTACATCTTCCCTTTTATTAAAATTGGGCCTTTTACGGCCCATTATCTGTCATAATATATTTCATTTTCTAGTTTCGTAGCTCACTGACAAGTCAAGCCAAGGTACAACACTAAACAGCCAAGGTACAACACTCGAAACAACCGCCCCTTTCCCTTTTGGCATCAATCGGGCCTCCAGAGGCCAGATCGCTCGAACTAGAGCACTAGCAGAATGCAGTAGGGCTTTGTTCTTAAACCATGGTATAAAACCAAAAACCCCCAAAATTCATCAATTTTACCAAAAGCCCACTTCTTGCTCCGATCTTCTTCTACCTATAAATCCAATTTTGATCAGATCAAAACAAGGGAAAAAATGGTGGCAGCCATGAATATGGAGAAAGCTTCAGATCTGCTATCGAAGCCGCAAGCATTGTTGTCAAGGTTGAAGTTGAAAACGAAGCAGCAAGAGTTGCTAATTAGGGTTACGATCCTACTCTTAGTATACATATTGGCGTTCATTACCCGGCTGTTTAGTGTTTTGCGATATGAGTCAATGATCCATGAGTTCGATCCGTACTTCAATTATCGAACGACTCTGTTTTTGACTCAGAAGGGTTTCTATGAATTCTGGAACTGGTTTGATTCTGAGAGTTGGTATCCGCTTGGGAGAATCATTGGCGGGACTCTTTATCCTGGTCTTATGGTCACTGCTGCCCTCATTTACTGGACTTTGAGATTCCTAAGGTTCGTTTTGGTTGTGGGGGAACTTTTTTGTTTATATATTATGTAAAGATATTGCTTACTCATTTTGGTATTGTGGTGCAGAAAAGATTGATTCTTTTTTGGTAGATATTTATGTATGTACGATATTTTTGGTGTTAACTGTGTTTGAAATGTTAATTGCGGTATTTGACTTTGCTGGGCTGTACTTTGATCATGCATGTGTTTGATTATTTGCATAATCATCTGTCGGTGTTGAAGAGCTTAGTGAAAATGTTGAAACATCATCGGAAGTTCATTCTTTATACAATGTAATAATACCTTTTAGCATTATGCGGTCGAGATCCAGTGTATAACTTGAAAATGTTCCACTTTCTTCCCGTTCTGGCAGTTTTTCTTTTTTACGGTTGGCTCTCTTTTTAGAGGACTTTTTTTCCCCCTTGGAACCCCCCCCCCCAAAAAAAAAAAAGAGACAGGTAATTCTTCTGAATGAAAAAGATAACCTCCCCTGAACAAGCTTTTTTTCTTCCCTAGGAAACCCATCTCTCCCTATTTTCACTTCTCATCTCAATCTTGGGGCACAGGCTTTGACCTGTGTAGTACCCAAAAATTTGAGGCATTGTCCTACTTTAACATGAGCCTCTATTCCTTTCAACAGGTTATAACATTTAAACAATTTATTCATGGGAAATTTGCACGTTTTGCTAACTAGTCCAAAAAGTTAAATTTTTTCAGGTTTTGCATGTTTAAGTGTATGGAACTAGATTTTGAATCCAATTGTGTGTGTAAATTGTTGTACCTAGGATAGTTGTGATAAAATTTTGTTTCAAAATTAGTCAATCTAGATGAAAGTGAGATGGTAATGCAACCTCTCTGTTTTCTGACTGTCAGTAAATACTACTCGTAAAACTCACTATCAGAATTTTTTTTATTATATATATAGATGCAACCTCTCTATTTTCTGACTGTTGTTAAATACTACCTGTAAAATTCACTACCAGATTTTTTTTTTCTTTTTTTTTTTTGTTATTATTATTTTTTAGAAGTGTATACTGTTGAACCCAGGAGAAGGCTGAAATTCTTACTATAAATACAGTATCCTAGAGTAATCCAAACATGCCGGTAGTAACGGGTTCTTATGGACAAGGCACCCAGGACAGGATAACATTAAAAGTGTCAACCTCTGGTTACTGCTGTTGATAAACAGATTGATGCAAATGTATTTAGCTTCAACTTTAAGCCTTTCACCCTATCTCACTAATTGAGTGCCATGTTGTCCTGGTTAATGTATTGTAACAGGGATTGCAACTTCTAATAATCTCCAAAGGAGCCAAAAGTATACAAGATATGGATATGATTTTGGTGAAGATTATGTAGTATAGGGAAGCTAGCTAGGAAATGCATACTTTTCCATTCTGGCTGGAGCTTTTCAGGCATTGCTGTGCCAAACAAATGAAGTCTTTGATTCGTTTGTTAGTTTTTGCTTCTCATATATGATCAGCATTCATATCCTCTGATAGGCATTTTGTTAAGTGCTGCTCTTTTGCTGAATCAGTGATCCCTTGTATGTTTCTGGAAGTTTGCTCTAAATTATTCTATGAAACAACCTAGCATTCAGAATATGCCTCACTTTTTTAGAGCATGTATCTTGCAGATTATTTAAATTACTCGACCAAATAGGCCTTGGTTATATGATGAATATTTCATTTAGATGTTAAGGATGTTTGCAATGATGTATCAGGTTCGCTGTTCACATTCGTGAGGTCTGTGTGCTCACTGCACCATTCTTTGCCTCTAATACCACATTGGTTGCTTACTTCTTTGGAAAGGAGTTATGGGATTCTGGTGCTGGGCTTGTCGCAGCAGCATTAATTGCCGTTTGCCCTGGTTATATTTCGAGATCGGTTGCAGGATCATATGATAATGAGGGGGTAGCAATCTTTGCACTGCTGCTCACCTTTTACCTCTTTGTTAAGGCAGTGAATTCAGGTTCACTTGCTTGGGCTTTGGCCTCGGCCTTTGGGTACTTCTACATGGTTTCAGCTTGGGGTGGTTATGTCTTCATAATTAACTTGATTCCCCTCTATGTCCTGGTTCTTCTTATTACTGGAAGATACTCAATGAGATTGTATGTAGCTTATAATTGTATGTATGTGTTAGGAATGTTGCTAGCAATGCAGATTCGTTTCGTGGGTTTTCAGCATGTGCAGTCTGGAGAACATATGGCCGCAATGGGTGTGTTTTTCCTGATGCAGGTACCGACTGGGCATCTCATCCATTTTGAATATACGGAGGAATTTGCTTAATAGAAGTATTTATTAAAAGTGAAAGAAGAAGAAATAGAGGCACTTGGAAAACTTGGTCCGGTTGAATGGCTAACCAGATTAAAACTAATGATATAACCATTATTCTTTAAATACGTTGATGCGTTGTAGTTAGTTTCAGAAGCATGATTAGTGAGGCATAAATAAGACTACAATGATAGAACCTTATTCTGATTGGGTTTAAATCCTTGATAACAAGCGTGACCATTCCTGGACATGTTGCAATGGCAAATGTGATTTCCAAAAGCTAGTTGCCAGATGTAGCAGTAAGGTATCTAATCTCGCATAAGAGTTCCAGTTGCAACCGATTGTTGTTTTGCTGATGGAATAATAGTTAAAAGGTGGATTTGATGTGTGTGTGGTTTTCTGATTGTCTTGCTTCGATGAGAATTAAATAATATGTCACATAATTGCATGCTTCGAGGTTCTACACAACAAGTCTCTCCCAAGTGATTCATACTTGGCTACTTGTCCTATTTTCTTTATTGTTGTAATTTTGGCATTATTAGAATTGTTCGATGTGGAACAATTATGTATTCAGCCTCAAATTTGACGACCTGATAAAGCATGCATCGGGGATTCCTACTTGGTATCTTATAATTGGACATGGTTCATGGGCCCCTTTTTATCTGTTATTATTATAATAATACCACTGACATGGTTCTTTCCTTCTTAGATGACTAAATTTAACTTCTGTTTACAGGTATTTTACTTCTTGGATTGGGTTAAGCACCTGCTAAATGATCCAAAACTATTCCAAGCTTTCTTGAGGATCACAGTTTCCTCTGCAGTCAGTTTGGGTGCCATTGCTCTCGGAGTTGGCTCTGCTTCTGGATATATTTCTCCTTGGACGGGTCGATTTTACTCTTTGTTGGACCCAACCTATGCAAAGGATCATATCCCCATTATTGCTTCTGTATCCGAACATCAACCGACAGCATGGTCATCATTCATGTTTGATTTTCATATTCTTCTTATCCTTTTCCCAGCAGGTCTATATTTCTGCTTCAAACGGCTGTCAGATGCCACAATATTCATTGTGATGTATGGTCTGACAAGCATGTATTTTGCTGGGGTCATGGTTCGGTTAATTCTAGTTGCTACACCTGCGGTGTGCCTTATCAGTGCCATTGCAGTCTCAGCCACCATAAAGAATTTAACACAGCTGGTCAGGGAAAAAAAGAAGACCACTTATAGCAGTTCTAGCAAAGGAACAACCAGCGCAAAGGCTTCTTCTAAGGTGAGACAATTGTCCATTAGTTGTTTGCAAATAAGGATCCTGGTGTTTGTGTTGGTTTGTCCCTCTGCACAGACATTTATTAAACCAGTTCGCGACAAATATACCACTCAAAAGCGGTATATCCCATGTTAAATGACAACAATACTTTGACAGCTACATGAAAATGCTTAGTTGGAAATCCAATTGTCACTAGGTCTAGGCACACTATGAATGCTGAGGCTTCAGATCACAATATTTTGGATGCCTTGATCAGCTGTCACAGAAACATGTGCAAAATTCCTGTATCTTTTTCCCCAAGTGCAATACACCACTAGCAATAAAGCAGTCCCCTGGAACCAGGAAGCAAAAACATTATATTCCCCTTGGATACTTGCATGACTGATGCTTTCAAAGAAGCTACTTCTGCTTTGAATGTGAATGTGTAATATTTGGTTTTGATGGAAATCTTAATTTTACAAATCATAATATAGATGTGATTTTGGGTTTTCAAGCAAGTTGCGTTATTAGTTTGTCTTTTTTCTGTACAAGGGCCATTTATTTGTTCTCTGGCATGTCATGTATCAGAATCTGATTTATATTAGCTGTTTACATACATTATCAGGTTTTATCTGTGTTAATTTGCTGGAACCGAATAATTTACTACTTTCAAGTTCTATTGTTGTTACCATGCGGAGATTTAAGCCTTTGAATGATATCTGCCTTGAGTGAATTTTACAATTGGAAGTGTGGTGTATTCTCATAACCACTTTCTTTTCATACTCAACCAAAACAGATAACATGAAAGAAAGTCTACAACCAGGACGAAGTAGATATTCATTTGGCACCATGGCTTTTCTTTTGGTTCTTAAAAAAAAAAAAAAGAAGGGGGGTGACAAAAAAAAGGTTTCTTCAGCAACTTGATTTGTTTGAAAATATTAAGAAGATGGAAACTACTGTAATGGGGGTAACAGTAAAGAGAAGTATATTTCATCTGTCCATCTGTGCCCACGTATATACTGACTAGGGAAAGAGGGAAGTTCTCTGGGTTTGTTTAGTTTGTATATAATCTTCAGTCTCAGAAATTATTTTCAGATGCATTTCACTGAAGGATGAGAATAGTTATTGTCCAGATTCTGGAGTGGTCAAAATCAGAGCAGCATTTGTAGCCCAACATTTTTGAAACTTGATCATATTTTCTTTGAAATGTATATTGAATTTTTATTTAATTTTATGTTTAGTGCTTTATTCTTATTGACATTAAAAATAATTACCATTTTTGAGTGGGCGGTCTATATGTAGCTGTAGATTGATTCACCAAAAAAAAAAAAGAAAGGGGGGGGGGGGTAGGTGTGTGGTGGTGGTTGGAAACAAAATTTGTAAGTGGTTATTTCAGGTGGTTTCTGCCTAGTCCATAATTAGCATATCCAATGAATCGTTTTCAGTTTTCTGGAGCTTATGCACAGGCTTCATTGATAGTGGCTTTAGTACCTCAATATTGAGACAGAACTGTGTTCTTTTGTTTCTAATGGTTATATGGAAAGTCCATTGTAGGCTATTCATAGACAAAAAGATTTACTCTTTCATTTATGCCTGCAGGGGTCTTTTGATCAATCTCTACCTTTCCGAAGAAATGGTGCTATAGCATTGCTTCTTGGTGTTTTTTACTTGTTGAGCAGATATGCTATCCATTGTACTTGGGTCACATCAGAGGCATACTCATCCCCGTCAATTGTCTTAGCTGCGAGGGGTGCACATGGTAACAGAGTCATTTTTGATGATTATCGTGAAGCTTACTTTTGGCTGCGGCAGAACACCCCTCCAGATGCTAAGGTCATGTCTTGGTGGGATTATGGTTATCAGATTACTGCCATGGGGAATAGAACAGTAATTGTAGATAATAACACGTGGAATAATACTCATATTGCTACTGTTGGACGTGCAATGTCATCTTATGAGGATGAAGCATATGAGATAATGAGATCACTGGATGTGGATTATGTACTAGTTGTGTTTGGAGGTGTTACTGGATATTCTTCTGATGATATTAACAAGTAAGAACTAATTCTGTTCCAGTATTCTGAGAAAGGAAAACTGGGGGGGGGGGGTATGTTTGGGCCATCTAATCATGGATAAGTTACACTTTGTTTTCATTTTTTATGGTTATTTAAATGATTTTGGGTAACTTCATATGGATGAAAAATTGATTGGAGTGTTTTGAGTTCTATTTTAGATGCAGCGGTAATGTTTTTGAGAGATGATGGTTTTTGCTTTCTTACGTCAAATCTGCCACCTCTCTTCTCCAAAAAAAAAATGCAAAGGAGAGCTTTCATGTTTTGCAGTCTTTGTGTTATATGCATAGCTTTTGTTGCATTTAGGTCTTCTCAAATGTGTTAGCGACTCATAATGAAGTAAAAGGACTAGCACCTTGATTGAAGTGGCTTTTGTATAAGCACATTGGCACAGCAGTTACTAAATGAGGCTGAACAGATTGCGGTTCATGAGTAGAATATGCTATTATTTATACAGTTTGAAACTTCAATTTTGACATGATTTTGAATTATAATGTCCAAAATACCCATAGCATTAACTTCTTTTCATTTACCTTGAATACTTGTCGGTCAACTACCTCTAGTTAGTGTTGTTATGCTGGATTTTTTTCCCCCATGATTCATTCCTATATACTTAGTTTATTGTTCATTTATTTAAATATTACCATTATTAGGAGTCAGAATAATAAGAGTAGGTGATTATTATTCTATGAACAAGTCAAAGAAGAAAAAAGTATTAAAAGTTTGGAACAATAGTTCTCAATGCTATTCAGCTATTTTCAATTCTTCACATCTATATTTTAACTTCTATTTTACTTTATTATATGCTCCAACTATTTTCATTTCTTCTTTAGAACTTACCACCCATCAAATGGTGGTTTCTGGCCAGATTAGTTAGAGATATCTCACATGACTACATGGTAAAACAAGTAAATTTGAGGATATAAAATGATGAAAGAATAGTTTAAGGGTGGTTTTGAAGAATTGGAAGTTCTTTTAGGGCATTGGGGTTATTTCCCTAAAATTATAAAATAGAAGTTTTATTTTGCTTAAGAGGGATGTATAATGTTTTATATTCATATCTAATTTTTACCAAAAAATTAAAAGTTTATCTAATAAATTTAAATGGTTTACAAATAAAAGATTATTTAAGAAAGAGACCTTATAGCTTGAAATTTAATTAAAACTTGATGCCAGCTATTATTATTGGAGATAAAATAATAAGATATCATAGTTGATTTGTCATTTTGTCAAAAGTTGGGGTCCTTAAGCTTTTCCAACTCGGGGAAAATTCACATTGCATAAAGCTACTGCTTTTGTTGTGAAATGGTTTGATAAAATCCCATTTAAGTTGTGTAAATGCTTTCTGTCGACAGAACGAGGCAATAGCCTGTTCTTGCTAAGCCTGATTCAAAATTATTCATGTTTTTGCTTTTGCTTTGCTACGTCTCTTTTTTACTTTACCCCTTTTCCCCTCTCTATTCTCATTGTGAATGGAACAATTCACGTTATCAGATTTTTGTGGATGGTGAGGATTGGAGGTGGAGTTTTTCCTGTGATTAAGGAACCGGATTACCTTGTTAATGGAGAGTACCGTGTTGATAAAGGGGCTGCTCCAAAGATGTTGAATTGTCTCATGTAAGTTGCTTTGAGTTATTATATCATTATATAAGCCTTTTATTTTGATTTTTCTTCTGCAGTTACTTCATGAATTCACCGGTATAAATTTTGAACATTGTGGATAAATCATTAAATTAAAAAATAACTTGAATTGGTGCTGAATGACCCACCGCATTTTTTTGGTATATTATGGCTTCAGTTTCTTCCATGTTTCGCAAAAGCCACAATGCCAGCATTTTTTCACAATAATTTTTTAATTTTTTTAGTGTTGCTCTGGGTAATGAATTAATATTCCCAAATCTTTCGTGTGGTTGCATCTGACTGATGTGAAATGTTGCCCTTGTACATATATCTGTTTCGTAAAGTTCTAGATCATTAGAAATTAGTCCAATAAGTTTGTAATTTTTCATGCATACTTGCAGACAAGGATTTGTACTTTTGGTGGCACAACTTTGTTTGATTTAATGAGGGTTTATATATTAGTCTTGATGTTGATTTTATCCTTGGTTTGTATTTCATACACTGGACATTAAGTGCAATGGTTACGTCCCTTTTGTGGCATTTTCAACACGTCTTTACCTCATTGCTGTCAGATTTATGTACAAGGAATTTGGTTCTTTTAGTATGACTTTAAATCAAATGCATTTGTAGTATTTTTCTTTTTGAATGTGTAACTTACAAACCTCCTAATTTGGCCATCAGGTACAAGCTATCATACTATCGTTTTGGTGAGCTCACTACGGAATATGGCAAACCTCCTGGGTATGTTTACTGTATTTTCTCATCTTCCTTGTGGTCATTGTGATGTATTTACATTTCTGTCCCACCCCACCCCCACACAACCAAAAAAAAAAAAAAAACTACACACTGTAACTATATGCTTACACCTGATCAATCCTGAGACGACACCTAATTTATTGAGTCACTTGCAGATAAATACATAAAACAAAATGTAAAGACATTGGCTAGAGAGTAAAATTGGTGTTTTGTTATTTTTGCCGCATGCAGATAAACAATACACATAGGATTATGAAATACTGAAATTGATTGTAATTATTATGTGCTTCTCACTGTTGCTTGTCCGGTGCTGGAAGGATGCTGACGAAATTTACAACAATGGGATGACAAACTGATATAATATCTTATGCTTTCATCTATGAGAAACAATTTTAATTCCAGTGCCTTGTGAAAGGAATAATGTTCTGAACGACCTGTTTGTTTTGGCAGATACGATAGAGCAAGGGGGGTTGAAATAGGAAATAAAGACGTAAAGCTGGAATACTTGGAGGAGGCATTTACAACATCAAACTGGATAGTTAGAATTTATAAAGTCAAGCCACCAAACAATAGGTGGTGACAACCATCCCATGCTCTCGATCCAATTACTGGCAGTGATTTTCACCGGAACCTAATCTCATTGCGGGACAGAAAGATATGATGGTTGTTGAGTGATGAAAGACGGTTCGAACCATACAGTATATTACTATGCCATGTTGTTCTGATGTTTGAGGCTCCAAATTGAATTCCCTTTTTGCAGAATCTTACAGGATGGTCGATCTAATTGAAAATGGTCAGGAGTATTTTTGACTTCCTCAAGTGCACTTTGTTATCTGAACTTTTCATATTTGTACTGTATACCTCTGGGGAGTAGAGCATAGACAGGTACTTTTGGGGAATAGAGCACATACAGGAGTTGGGTGCAGTATACCGCGAGTCTATATCTAATTAGGGAGTGGCATTTCAATTGGCAACTTGGCAACTTGTGTGAAGAGTTGTATTCGAATACGAACAAATTGAATATTAGATTTTTTAACATAAACGATGAGTTGGTTTGTTTATTATTTGAGTTTGTGTTTGAATTTGTTCAATTATTATTTGATGATATTCAAAATCGTTTGAGTTTAAAAAAATTATTTGATGATATTCGAATTTGTTTAAGTTTGAATTTAAAAAATTCAATTAACTTTTGAATTTGAATTCGAATTTGAATTGTTTGAGTTCATTTATTTTATATTTGTAATAATTTAAAAAATTAATAAAAATAATTAAATATTATAATATTAAATAAATAAATATAATAATATAATTAATTTTAATATTATAATATAAGACTTATAAAGAATAAATTTTAATATTATAAAATATAAAAAATATAAAAAATATGATATAGATAATATAATTAATTTTTAAAAATATATAATATGTTCGTAAATATGCTGAGTTTTATTTATTTATTACTCAAATTTAATATTTCATTTGAACATATTTAAATTTATTTATTAATTGAATTTAATATTTCATTTGAATCTTATTCGAATTCGAATAAATTTTTATTTGTGAACAGTTAGTTTATTTATAATTTTACTTGTCGATAACTTTTTGGTTTAACATTTCCTCCGCTGTTACTTCCTCTCACTCGGTCAAAATGACGCAACAGCTGTATGCAAATGTTTATCCTGGAAAATTTGAAGACTACTGTACGGTATCTTCTGTTGATGCCTTAAATCAAGATTTCGCTTTCCGTTTCAACCAGAATTCCTGGACGGTGTATACGTCTTTGCCGAGGGGGCACATCATGGAACTAAGATTTCCACACAAAAAGAAAAATGGGAAAAAGCATCTAATGAAACGATGTCTGCCGTCTTCTGGCATGAATTGTAGATTACATAACCATACAAAGTGGTGCACATAAAAAGAAAAAATAGATGGAAATATTACTCTTCTATGTTCACTTACGATATGGATATATTCTAAGAACTGGATTGCATCAATGGCTACTCTTCAAGATATAAGAATGTGAATCTATGTTCAAATCCGTACATTCAAGCGCTTGAAGAGATATGAAAAGCTCAATTACTAAAGCATCATCGTGCAGGAATCAGTAGAATTGCCTTAATAACAATAGCATTGCCGTTGTAGCAACCAATATGATGTTGCACCACCAAGCACTTACAGGTGGCTTTTATGATTATATTACAGTCATGATAAGTACACCTGCCTTATTGTGTTTAGTATAACAGTTGATGATTTAACATTTTGTTGACGTTATTTTTAGCTGATCTATTGCAACGGTAATTTTCAATCGAAGCCGATATGAATTCTGTCAAATGAATAATGACGTCAAGGAAAATCTTTAGCGGTTGTACCCGGTCAACAATCAGAATTAAGAGTCGATGAGCCATCACCCGCACACCTTGGCACGATCAGCGAGACATTACCGTTCTCAACCGTCAAGGACGGGTCACGAAGCGAGATCCTCTCCACGTTCGAAAGTCAGTAGCTGTGTTACAGTAAATATAAAACCAGCAGGAATCCCAGATTGAAGGACACCAACACTCATCTCAAACCAAATTACCAAAATTTTTCAGTTTTCAAGTCCTTTTTTCGCATTTCCTTTACTGCTTCCATTTACAGTTTTTCTTACAACTTTGTTTACATTTGCTTTACAATTTTCTTTACTCATTTGATTACAAATTTTCCGTTTAATATTGTTTTAATTATCAATTCCAGTGTCCTAATATTCATCATTTTAATCAAAATACATCGTGTTCAGTTCTGTTTTGCTTTCGCATGCAATATTTCTGCTTTCTTGGACCCTTTCTATAGTAAGTTCAAGAAACCCACGTCTTTTAAAAGGTTTGGCTATCCATTCATCTTTTTATTGGACTGTTTATGTTCATCGAAAGAGCAGCCAATTAATATTTCCGTCGGCTCCCTTTTCGTAAGGCAACATAAATTGGCACGCTTGGTGGGACCCAAGGTAGTTGTTGCATTCAATTGCGGTCAGGACGCATTAAAGCTAATTCTTAGCAGCAATCCTCAGGGCCTTCCTCGGATTCATCCGATCGGCCTACCGTTCGGACTTTATGGTGAGCTTTTGATCCTGCAATGCTGATGTCTGGGAGCGCCCAGGCCACCATCCTTGAGCAACAGAGGGTACAAACTTCGTCTACTCCCCAGGTGTCTCAGTTGACACCCACTTCCCTAACCGCCATACGACAGACAATGGAGTAGTGTACGGGCGAGCTCATTCAGAGCCTTAT
Organism: Voacanga thouarsii; assembly: GCA_026120185.1. Lineage (NCBI taxonomy): Eukaryota > Viridiplantae > Streptophyta > Magnoliopsida > Gentianales > Apocynaceae > Voacanga > Voacanga thouarsii. The sequence continues at coordinate 892,504 of JANUWF010002383.1, read as the reverse complement.
TCCTTAGTTTGCCATAGGATTTCGACCTTTGCTTCAAAACGAGCTTCATAATTTTGAACAAAGGCAAAATGCTCACAGGGCACCTCAGGTGGGTGTGTATCCTCCTCCCTCATCCATTGTTGCACCTTCTTATAGGTCGGCACAATTGTTGAGCCGAGAATAGTCTATGCCAATGCCCAGGGGCACCAAGGGAATCCGGAGATAAATGCACTCGGCATGGTTCCTATGGAACCTTTCCCAGGAAGAATTCCACCATATCCGGTCGCAGGGACCTAGGTGCCGATGGGGGCACAGATGTTCTACGACCAGAATACTGCCCTAAACAGGAGTGTTGGCTCTTCATATGGAGGACCCCAAAGCTACGTTGCAGCTGTCTCGACCGCGTATCTCGTTACTACGATAGTTTATCCAATACAGGGGGCAGGGTACCTTGAGATAGCTTCATTCCCCGAACAAGGTTCTCGACCGACTATGGTAGGTTTCCCCGTGCAGACTCTACAACCCATGCCATCAGCCGATGTTAGCTCAATAACGGAGGCATTGCGTCGACAAGCCAGAGATTGGCCAGTGTATCAGAAGTCGTACCCAAAATAGGTAGACTCCATGGCAGTACTACCACGAGGATTTATGTTGCCTGAATTTTTCACATTCTCTGGAGAGGATAACAAGTCAACTATGAAGCATATGGGGAGGTTCACAACACAATGTGGAGAGTTCGGAAATAGTGATTGGCATAAATTGTAGTTATTCTCTTTATCCTTAACAGGGGCGGTGTTTACTTGGTATGTAAACCTGACACCCAGTTCCGTGCATTCATGGGCTGATATGGAACGAATCTTTCATGGGCGTTTCCTTAAACCAGCACCTGAGGTGTCTATAGCTGATCTTTTGGCAGTTAAGCAGAAATCATCCGAAGGCGTCGCAGAATTTATTGAGTGCTTTTGGCAAACTAAGGCCAAATGCACCACCTAATTGCCGAAAATAGAGTATGCCCAGATAGCCATCAATAGAATGCATCCGCAGTTCAAAGAGCGCCTTATCCTACAGGATTTCTCTAATCTATTTATCCCGTTTGCTATCTCAGGCCGTCAGGATAGAAGAAATGATCAAGGAAAAAGAGAAAAGGTGGTTAGTTAAGTTTTCTCAAGGACAAACCATGATATCGGTCGGTAGTGGATGATGTTACCGATAATAAGGAAGAACAATTGCTAGATGTTATAGCAGTAGAATTAGTAAAAGGTGCATCGTACACTTGTCCTTTTCTAAAGCCTGGCAAAGGGAAGGAGGAAGCTTCTCCTGCAGGACCATCCACATACACATTCGATGTATCCACGGTTGAGCAAATCTTCGATCAAATAGTCAAAGATAAACAATTCATCTACCTTTCGGCCATAAGGTTCCGGGGCCAAAGGAGTTGAAGGGCAAGAAATACTGCAAGTGGCATAATTCATTTTTCCATAATACTAATAGCTGTGTTGTTTTCAGGAACACAATACAAAAGGTTTTACAAGAGGGAAGGGTAAGATTTGCTGACAAGCGAGAAGAGACCTTAGTCGATACAGACCCGTTCCCAACGACGGATGCAAGCATGGTGTAGACATGCGAAGAAGACATGGAGCATGGGCTAGGAGATTCTCCCGTCAAGAGGCAGTCCGAGATTTTGGAAGGAAGCAAACTAACATTCTAAAAGCTAGACGGCGAGCCGCCAGTTTTCACTTAGTTTACAGTTCTGACCTTTGCGGCCCAATTCCAGGGGAAGGATGAGAAATTTACAGTGTGTGTGCCTCGCAAAGAGTCATTCTTCCCAGGCCATCGTTCCCAGGTCACAAAAACTTAGAAACAGTGGGAGCACAGGAGACAGACTCAGCAGAAACAAGCATTGGAAGAATGGTCAGATAAATAGGTATGCACTTCTATAAGTCAGAACGTGCTCAGCATTCTCCCATCACAATTCATTAAAGGTTGAGCAAGAAACGGTAGAAGAGGATTACTATGCAATGGAAGAAGCGGTCGTTGAGCTCATCGAGTCTAAAGCTCTATCGGAAGGAATGTTCTTTTCGATCCCCACGATGAAACGTTCTAATCACCTCAAACCATTGTACATTAAGGCACATATCAATAGAAGACCTTTCTCTCAGGTTTTCATCGATGGAGAAGCTATGCTGAACGTGATGCCGTTGGCAACTTTAAAGCGTTTGGGCAAGGATCACCACGATCTATCTCCTACCGATGTCCAAATTCTTAATTTCACCGGGGAGGCAACCAAAGCAGAACGGGTTATCACTTTTGAGGTGGTCGTAGGATCCAAGGTTAGTAAGACTGTTTTCTTTGTAATCACGGCAAAGTCGGTATATTCTGTCTTACTAGGTAGGGATTGGATTCATGCGAACCATTCCGTTCCGTCAACGCTTCACCAAATGATGTTGATTTGGGATGGAGAACAAGTGGAAAGGATATCAGCCGATCCCAATCTGTTTTCTGCAGAAGTACATATGAATGAGGCAGTGTTCTACCGTTTTACTTTTGACCCGAGCCATTATTCCAAACTCACCATGGCTCATAACCAGATCACAACGGAAGGGCTAGAGGATTAATGTCCAAAAACAGAGGACCCTGACGTTCGGCATGTACCTAGTTTCGTTGCTTAGGACCCATTAACGGAAGTGGACATCGGAGAACCTGGGGAGAACAGAACCATAAAAGTAAGCTTGTGCTTAATTTTTTATCAATGAAATGCTCTAACGGAATTGATTCGCAAGTACAAAGATTGTTTCGCATGGGATTATCATGAGATGCCAGGACTGAACAGAGGTATTGTAGAGCATTGCTTACCAATCAAGGAAGGTTTCAGGTCTCATGAACAGCCTGCCCGGTGTTTTAATCTCGCTCTCTTACCCAAAATTAAAGAAGAAATTGAGAGGTTGCTTCGGTGTAGTTTCATCTGTACCTGCCGATATGCAGATTGGGAATCCAACATTGTGCCCGTCATTAAAAAGAATGGCCAGCTGTGGGTTTGTGTTGACTTTAGAAATCTGAATTTGGCCACCCCGAAGGATGAATATACCATGCCAATGGCTAATATGCTAGTGGACTCCGCTGTAAGAAATCAATTCTTAAGTTTCATGAACGGATACTCCAGATACAACTAGATATTCATAGCTGAAGAAGACACAAAGAAGATAACTTTCCCTTGCCCAGGATCCATCGGTTTATTCGAATGGATAGTTATGCCTTTTGAATTGAAGAATGCTGGAGCTACTTTCTAGAGAGCCATGAACCTCATTTTCCATGATCTCATCGGCAAGACTATGGAGGTTCACATTGACGACTTAGTGGTCAAGTCGCGTACTTTTTTGCAACACCTACAATGGTTGGAGTAGGCTTTCTTTAGAATGCACCAGCATCGGTTAAAAATTAACCCTGCCAAATGCGCATTCGAAGTTTCTGCAGGAAACTTCCTTAGGTTCTTGGTACATTAAAGAAGGATTGAGGTGGATCAAAACAAAGTAAGGGATATTCTACAAGCAAGGCCACCGCAAACCAAGAAGGAGCTCCAAAGTTCCTTAGGAAAACTCAATTTCCTGCGACGCTTTCTGGCAAACGTCGCAGGTAAGCAGAAGGTATTCTCTTCTTTGCTCCATTTAAAGTCGTCATTGGACTTCATTTAGCAACTGGAGCATCAAGCGGCATTTGATCAGATCAAGGCTGCTTTGTCACAATCACCAGTTTTGGTACCTCCACGGGATAAGGTACCTTTGAAATTGTATATTTCAGTGGCTTCGAAATCTATCGGTTGCCTGCTGCCTCAGGACAATGCACAAGGGGTCGAAATGGCAGTCTACTACCTCAGTCGAAACCTGATGGATACCGAGACCAGGTATTCCCCTGTTAAGAAACTATGCTTGTCTTTATATTATGCATGTGTAAAGCTAGAGCATTATCTGCTACCTAGGGAAATGCAAGTCTTGTGCAAAATTGATCTTGTTAAATATTTGTTGAACCGACCATTCTTGTAAGGACAGTTAATAAAATGGGCTATTAAGTTACATGCTTTTTTCTTAACTCATTTACCTTTGAAAGTGGTGAAAGGTCAAGCCATAGCCGATTTCAGCTGAGCATCAATGTGTGGAAGTGCCCAACCTTGAAAAGGAAGAAGTACTAGGGTACATCTCACACAAGCCATGGAAGTTGAAATTTGATGGATCCAGCACATAGAGTAAGGCAAGCACCGAGTTGGTTATAGAGGCTCCTTGCGGACAATGAGGAAAAATCTTGTTTGAGTTGAGTAAAGGGATATCAAACAATTAGGCAGAATACAATACTCTCATTTTGGGACTTCGGATCCTAAAGGCTTTGGACACATGAATGGTCAATATAACAAGGGATTCTCAAATTGTCATTCGATAAATTTCAGGTAAGTACAAATGCACTAACCCCGTGTTATCCAATAAGTTATAGGAAGTGCGAGAGCTATTGCAATACTTCTCAAAAGTCATCTTAACTCATGTTCCTTGAGGTGAGATCTAGGGGGCAAACGATTTAGCTCAAATAGCCTCAAGTTTTAAGAAAATAGTCGGGGTGATAATGTGTCAGGAGATATCGGAAGAGAAACATGAAGAAGATTGGCGGTCCGATATCATCCCATACTTATGAAAACCTATGGGCCAGGTTCCACAGGAGCTAAAGTGTAAGGCATTGAACTTTATACTGATCGAAAATGACTTATTTAGAAGAAGCCATACAGGAGTTTTGTTGAGATGCTTGTCCAAACAATAAACAGCGTAGGCATTAGCCGAAGTACACGCACAAAGGCCTATGTGGTGCTCATTAGGTAGGTCCTAAGTAGAAATGGACACTACAACGATATGGATTTTATTAGTCTTCGATGACTATGGACTGTGTAGGCTATGTAGCCGGGTGTGAGGCATGTTAGAAGTACGACCTATTAACTCATACCCCCACCACAGACTTACATCTTATCATCAAGCCGTGGCCGTTCAGGGATTGGGCTCTAGACGTCATTGGCAAGATTCACCCGCCATTAACCAAAGGGCACATCGTCATTCTAGTGGCAACCAATTACTTTACCAAGTGGGTAGAGGCACAGACCCTGACTAGAGTAACCCAGACTACCGTTATCACATTCCTTCAGCAGAGCATCCTTTTTCGATTTGACATACCTGAAACCATAACGATTGACCAAGGAACTATGTTCACAAGAAACAAGGTACGCAACTTTCTAACTCAATTTCAAGTTAAGTTACTTCATTCCTCCCCGTATTATGCATAGACCAATGTCAAGCTGAGGCGACAAACAAGAATTTGATCAGTATGATCCGAAAGTCAGTAGAAGATAAACATAGAAAATGGCACGAAACCCTTCAAGAGGTGTTGTGGGCATATCAGAACGCTTACAAAACCGCTTTAGGTTTTACTCCATTTCGACTGATGTATAGACAAGATGCAATGCTACCCGCTGAATTATCACTACGATCAGCCCGGGTAACTTACCAACATTGCTCGTCAGTTGAGGATTACAGATTGGACCTGGCAATGAGTTTGGACCAAGCTGAGGAAGATCGTTGGATAGCATTGGAAAATATCAGAAGGCATAAGGAGAAGGTAGCAAGAACCTACAATCGGAAAATGCGAGGAAGAAGTTTTCAAATAGGAGACATAGTTTGAAAAACTATACTACCCGTGGCACCAAAGGACCCATGCTATAGTAAGTGGTCCGTCTCATGGGAGAGACCATTTCTTGTTACCCAGGTTTTCGATAGAGGTGCCTATCGGCTAATGATACCCAACGGGAAGGAAGTGAACACCCAACGGGAAGGAAGTCAACAATGCCATAAATGGTAAGTATTTGAAAAAGTTTTATCCTATATTCTGGGAGGGAATATTGGTAGGAGAAGAATAAAAAAAAAAGTCAAGGAAAAAAAAGAAAAACAACAGAGTGGCAAAAAAGAAGGGAAAACATGTGGGCATTTCATATGAATCGGTTGATCACAAAAAGAGCTGATCAGACAGCTGCTACATTGTAAAGGAAAAAAGAAAGAAGAAGTCAAGCCTCCACAAACGGAGTGTGAGGCATCTCGATCGGCTGGGCAAAAGGAACTATGGCAAGCCGATTCGGAACTTCCTCGGGTAGAGCAGCTGCCGTTGGGGTTTCTTTCTTTTCTTTCGCAGGAGTGGTAGGTTCTTCTGGGCCGGTTCTAGTTCAGCAGCCAATTCCTCCGTTGAAGATGGACATGTCTCGGCATCCCCGGTTTGTGTACCAGAGGGACCAACTTCATCGGGACTACAGAAGAAAGTGGCCAGGTAAGATTAGAAGTTGTCCCACAAAGACTGCATGCCGTTTAGCAACTTGTCGGAATGTTGCAACTCCATCTGGAGCAGTTCTTCTTCGGCTTCCAGCATGAGCCGATTGTCCCGAAATTTGGCCATCGTTTCTTCGGCAGAGGAGACTGTCTGCTAGCAGGCGTTCTCGGACTCAAGCTTCTTGTCCAATGCCCATTTTTCTGAATCTAATTCCACTTGGAGTGTTCGCAATAGTGTCTCAAGGCCCTCAATTCTCTCAATCCTGGTAGGAATATTAGCTCGAAGGATGCTTAGGCGAGCAGAAGCTTCTTGATGATGCGTTTGTAGAAAAGTTTCCTGGTCTCGGAACACCCCCAAGATTTGGAGCTGACGAGAAGCTTCGTCCCGCTTGCTCTGTGTGTTGGAAAAGAAACGCTAATTGAATTGCATCTGTCTCAGATAGTTAGCTAATAAGCGTCTCAATTTCATTGGGACATCGAAAGTGGTCGATTGTGCCAGCACCAGGAGGGCTCGACTGATAGCATCTTGAGAAGAGAGGTTGGTCAGCAAGTCAGTTCCCAACAGATTCCGTAGGAGTTCTAGCATTGCGGCTTTAGTCGTTACTGGCCGAGAAGGAGTTGGTTCTGTTGGAGGCTTAGGAGCCATTGCCATAGGAGGCGTAACAAGCTTGTCGACCGCCATTCTCTCTGACGAAAGTGTTTTGGACACAAATGTAGTAACTGGCGAAGGCGGAACAGCCGAAGTCCCTTCTTCTGCCATTGTCATTCTTGCAGGAGACAGAAGAGGCATGGCCATCAATGATTTTGAGGAAGAATCAGAGATCACCGGCTGGCTGGTCTTCTGTTTTTGCACAAAAAAAAAAAAAAAAGGTCGTATGCAATTAACTCTGAGTCAAAGGATAAAAAGCATTGAAAATGAAGAAAGTATTTTCAAGCCAAACATTGGCAAATGCCGGAGTATGAAGGGCCTGCCGTTTCTTTGACCGACTCAACAAGAGGTGGATGGTTGCTTCTTCTTCTTCCTCTTCCTCGTCGGTAGGCAGAAGTATGGGGGTTCTTTTCACTGGCGGCGTACGGAATAGCGGTGTAGCAATTAGACTGATAGAGACTTTGCTCTGCTTACTTTTCTCCGGTGCAGACATTTCTACCATCGCCAATGCTGACCCCGCCAGTTTGGGCAATCACGTCTTTACAGGACCGAAAAAAAGCATTTCGCTCAGCAGCCGCCACCACAGGTTGAAGTTTGGCATGACTTCCCTGATAACCTGAAAAGGATGATACTCAAAGAACGGAGAATAGTTAGGGACCTATTGGCTAAAGTCCGCACATTTTCAGCCGATAGGACAGGCATAATAGAGTAAGAAAAGATATGACTAGGGTCAGTGAGAATATCTTGAATTAGCTCAAATTGCCATGAAAAGCAATGTGGGTTGTACTGTTCGCAAGAGGACTTAGCACTCCGGGCGCCTGGTTTTTTCCCAAGAAGGAGTTCTCGGGAGCATAGCATTCGGGCCCAAATGGTTTCTTGAGAGGCTTCCAGTGCCTCTGCGAGTTTCGTCAGCCAGAGGGGGCCTGTTTCCCGGGCAGAGTAAGGATAGAAGTGGGGGCGCGTTCTGAAGTCGATTCTGATGAAGGTAAACCATGATAGTACTGGCAAAAGACCTATTTGTAGGAGTCTTCAATAGCCGATAGCCGGTGGCCTAGTCGATGGAACCCGCAGAATCTCCGGAGATAGTATTGATGCCGAATTGGGGGAGGTATTGATAAAGACACAGTTGCATAACCCAGAGGGGGCCGCCTAGATTTGTCAGATCACCCCCAGCCAACAGGGTTGAGATCATTTGGTTCATCAGCCGATACACCAAGGCCAGAACCAAGGAAGTAAGGTCACAGCGTCTTTTCCTCTTCAACAAAGCCGATACATAGTATCGGTACTCATTGCTTATCCCCGCCGAATGAGAGTAGAGGATATACTTACAGAGTCATAGCTAAAGAAATGCAGATTGTTCCTACTCTAACGGAACGGGGCCGACGCCCCTTTAGGCGGCCATAATATTGCCGTAAGAGGTAGTGGATTTATCCAAATGGGCTTCAACGGCAGGCAAATTTTCTTTGTTGTGTAGGGTGGAGATCTTATCACCGTCGCAACAAAGCTCAAGATAGTGCAGATGTCCAGTATCGTTGGTGAAAACATACCATGAAGAAAGTTGAAGTCGTTGATCGCTAGGGACCAAAACGGCAAAATGGCCGAAAACAGATTGCGGTCGAAAGTCATCTCAAAGTCAGACATCATGATGGCGTTGTGGATACCCCATTGGTCCCAAAGGGCACCATAAGTAGCCTGACAATGGTCATGCCATTCCTTGTAGTTTTTCAGTGGACGCAGCCAGTGGTGAAAAGAGAAAGACAGGCCGGCCGTGAAAAAGTTGTCCCGATTCAGGGGAATGGTGAAGCCCTCCGGGTAGGCAATCTGCAAATGCTTTGCAGTAACTTCCAACGACAGTAGCTGAGGGCCCAAGGCGTAGAGATTAACCTCGGCTTGAATTAGAGCAAAGGGAGAATTATCAACGGGAGATTTAGATATTCGTAAATTCAAGAAATATGCAAAAAACGGGGGAGAATTTCACAAAGAAGATAAAAGTCTAAGCAAGATAGAGTTATTGCAGAAGAAGGATTTCGTATCGGTGAAGGAGGAATGATGGGGACTACGGCTATTTAAAGAGGAGTTTCAAAAGACTAGCCGTTCGCGGGCTTCGAGGCCAAGGAGTCGGCACATTTCTACAATAATCGAGACGTTCCGACTCTGTTAGGAAAAGAACAGTTACGAATTAAAAAAGTACGATTCCCATCGCTTCACCTGTTCGTGCCATCAAAACAATGGGACTCGAGGGGGCATGTGTTGACGTCATTTTTAGTCGATTCGTTGTAACGGTAACTTTCAGCTGAAACCGATATGAATTCTGCTAAACGGATGATGACGTCAAGGAAAATCTTCAGCGGTTATACCCAGTCAACATCAAAACTAGGAGCTAATGAGCCATCACCTGTACACCTCAGCACGATTGGCAAGACATTACCATTCTCAATCACCAAGGACGAGTAATGAAGCGGGATCCTCTCCGCGTTCGAAAGTTGGCAGCTACGCTACCCAGATTGAAGGATACCAACACTCATCTCAAACCAAATACCAAAATTTTCCAGTTTTCAAGTCCTTTTTCTGCATTTCCTTTACTACTTCCATTTACAATTTTGTTTACAGCTTTATTTACATTTGCTTTACAGTTTTCTTTACTCATTTGATTACAAATTTTCTGTTTTATATTGTTTTAATTATCAATTCCAGTGTCCCGTATTCATTCATCATTTTAATCAAAATACATCGTGTTTAATTTCGTTTTATTTTCGCATGCAATATTTCTACTTTCTTAAACCCTTTCTATAGTAAGTTTAAAGAACTCACGTCTTTTAAAAGGTCCGACTCATCCGTTCATCTTTCCATTAGATTGTTTGTGTTCATCGAAAGAATAGCTGATCGACATTTCCGTCGACTCCCTTTTTGTAAGGCAACACATTTTAATAGTAAAACTTGATTGTCTTTAATTTCTTTATGTAATATATCTCAAACCAAACACATTAAGTTTTTAATGCCGTTAAGCAAAAACAAAGAATAAAAACATCAAAACATCAAAGGCGCATGAAACTGAAATATGACCGCAACTCAGAACCCTTAATCTAACTTGACCTAGAGAGTACTGATTACCTATGTGCTAAGCTAACAACCAGCACGTCAAAGAAAGGGCTATGTCCACATATCCAGTCTCAACACCCTTGCTCAAAACTCCAAAATCTTTATCATTCAGCAAAGATGCTGTTGAATGGTGATTCCTCAAAGCAATGTCCACTCTCTTCATAAAGCAAAGTAAGAAAGCTTGACAGGTACAAAGATACGAATGCATGAAAGATCGTAATGACAACAGCCATCTATCAAAAATCCATAAATGAACTATGAAGAAAAAGAAGTGGGCTGTGCAAATCATGTAAAGAGTCCAACTTTGTAGCTTGACTTTCGACATCGAATTGACACATAACACATTGACAGCAGTCATGCTTAACAACAGTGTTGATTTTCATGACATGACAAATCCCAAAATAAAATGCCAAAGCTTAAACTCTCCGACTTTTTAGCTGCAAAGAAATAATAGCAAGGCAAGACAGACTATGCTAGTACTTACAGATTCATTGGCCTTGGCGACGTCAACCACCAAATTCCTTGGTCCTACCGATACAAACCAACTTGATGACAGAGGAGAACAACATTTTAAAACAGATCCACTACTAGCCTACTTTAACATCAGAAATTGATAGCTGCAACTAACTCTACTTTGTTATCACATCATATTCTAGGAGTAACAAGGTCAGCTTAACAATACCTACAAATGGATGCTGCCAACAGAGAGGAATGACTATACAATATGCTTGGCTCATAAGAACCCATTTCAGGTTTCAGATAAAAACGTTTGACCCCCTTATCTTGGAAAGTAGCATACTCCCTTTTTTCTCCTCCAACATCAAAGCAGTAGGTAACAAGTAATTTATTGTGTGTGATTCAACTAAATCGCATATAATTTGATACTGTAACCAAGCTGTAGATAACTAAAAAGCGTAAAGCTAAATGCTACTGTCTTAAAACATATACACATAGAAAACTGTAAAAAAAATGGCAGAAGGATGCACAGACAAGCAAATTAAGAAATTTTCAGACATGTAGCAAGTGTTCTAATGGTTAGCACCAAAAAAAATATGCTAACAAGTCATTCAAAAAAAAAAAAAAAAACTGCTAATTCAGATGCCAAGAAATAATTGGAGATGGACCTTTCAGTTTAGTTTAAGAGGTGGGGTTATCAACGTCCCACAATTCTAAAGCCATTTTACATTGTTACTTGGCCAAACATTATTTGCAACCTTTTCTGAGTTGGTACACATGTCAAGAGAATAATCAGGTAAGTTTGCCAGGTTTAAGAAGCCTGATCTCTTACTATGTGGCACATTGAGTGGATGAGTGAACGAACAAAAGTTATCGAAAGAATTCAAGTGACTATCTTCAAAAAATGAAACTATTTTAACCAAGATTGTTGAAACAACAAGATAATCAAACTTTGATAGTTAGAATAGATGGTAGTTTACTGTAAAATAGATCTAAACCACAATTTCCACCTTTCAGATTGTTTCACAAACACAGTTAAAATACTAGATGCACAACACATAGTAAAGAATTAACTGCAAATAACCCTGTCCACTTTTTCCGGATATGGGGTTAAGTGTCAATACAGTTTTTACAAGGCACCATGCACTAGAGAAAAGAAATTTATTTCTCTTAAACAAATGGAACTAGCACTTCATATTTGAAAAACACCGGATAGAACTGAAGACAGAAAGTTATAGAGAAGAAAAATCAGAGTCCAAGATAGTGTGAATCTTTTCTTCATTCACTCCGATCTGAGAAATTAATTACAAACAGGCTTCAATAAATTGAATGGTGGACACAAAGACAATATTCATCAATCCAACATCCGGCAGAGTCGCCCATGTAAGACGCTCATGCTGGGACAAAACAGAAGAGCAAAGAAATACTGAAACGCTTCTAGCTGTTGAAACTGTAGTATATATATGTATTCAACTAGAATTTATTAAGATCACAAAACCAGTGTTTCCTGCCATCTACAAGAATCCAATTCTTTTGCCTACCCAATTTGAACATGTATTCGTTGCTTTAACCTAAAAAAAAAACAAAAAAAATCACCTCCCCAGTTGTTACAACTAAGCACAGTGCTTTAGAGAATTCATCAACAGTAGGTTTCTTATACATTTCAGGCATAAATGTACTGTAAGAATATAATACAGGGATACGCAAACTACGACAAAATCTAAGGGGAAGGTGCTACAAATACAAAGAGCCCAAAAAGTACCGAACCAACATACGTCAATCAAGATCCTCCATCCTTGCATGCCCTCCTGAATCTGCGTTGGGCCCTCCACTGTTGTCATTGTTCTCACTAGAACCATTGTTCCCTCTCTCATTATTACCAGATCCTCCACTATTGCTTGTCTCTGCAGGTGATCCAAACCCTCTAAACAGCCATGGAAATGATATCCTAAACCTCCTTTCCACCGTTCTTGGCGTCTGTGGATTCTCCTGATTCACAACTCCACTTAGGCCACCCAAACCTGAACCCATATTTCTATCGTTGTTGTTGGTGACATTATAACTATCATTTGAATTCTGCTGCCCCGTTCTTCGATTCTCATAGTCTGGGTCATCAGTAGGCAACTCGTAACGACAAACAGGACAAGAATTATGCATCTCCAGCCAGGGTAATATACAATCCTTATGGTATATATGCTTACACGGCATTTGCTTTGCCTCCTCATTAAGTTCAAAGCTATCTTTACAAACAGCACACTGGGAAGAATCTGAAGCTAACAACTCTTCAGTGATCATTATATCTGGCAACCCCTCCACGGCCGATTTTGCTGCTGGAGGAGTCCCATACCGGTTTGGATCATTCTCTGCCAACTGCTGAATCAACTGTTCCAAACCCGGCCCTATAAAATAATCCCCCAAATTTCCCGGTAGCCGAAACTCCCCTCCGCCACCGATGCCTATTCCTACTCCCCCACCAGGGTTCTCAAAGACCAGTTGGATGTTTGCCCCGTTAGCCCGAAGCATATTAAGATAGTTATAAAGAAAAGCATATGCGTTGAAATCCGTGGGCGATCGGCCAGGGAAACCCGCTGCACCACCAAAGATGGAAGAAAGATCAATTTCGCCAGCGGTTCCACCGATACCACCAGCAGTAGTTGAGAAAATGATCGGGAATCCACCACCACCACCGCCACCAAAAGTGGCGGCAAAAGGGGGGCTAGGGTTGGCGGCCAGCGGGGGAAGAGGTGGTACGGTCTCGGATTCTTCTAGAAATCCACCATTGCAATTAGGGCAAACAAGTTCGGAGTTAGGTTCAGGTGTAATGCTCACCGTACGCTCACATTGGTAACAGAAGTAATTCTGCGGGATGGTGGCGCCGCCGGCTCCGCCTCCTCCTCCTCCTTCGCCGCCACCACCAGATGTTCCTTCGGACGACATTACTCTTCTATCTATACAAGTATATGATTGGCCAGCATATACAGAGAGAGTGTGAAAGACTTTTAGAGAGATAAAAGGGAATGAGGAAGAACACCAAGATTAGGGGCTGAAATGATGAATAGAATATTGGTTGGTTTGGGTCGTTTTTCAAAAGTGCGTGTCGATACGTGGTTCTGGGTAATTTGATGGCCCATTTTTTCTTAATACTCGTCCGTTCTGCTATTTTTACTTTTATATATTACACAAATTAAAAATTATTATAAAATTAAGGTAGTGTTAGAATAAAATTTTCACACTACACACTAATAAAATTCTAACTATTTTGCACAAGAATTTCTTTCTTTCTTTTCTCTCACAATTTTCTCTAATCTTTCTTTCACTAATCTTTCTTTCACAAAATAATGGTGTATCACAAGCTTAGAGAATAACTCTATTTATAGAGCTCTAATTAATAGAATACATCATGGCATACATCATCTTCCACTAATCTCAATTAGTGGTGTCTCCACTAAATGGTGGACATTCATAAAAATCTTCTCTAATAATTCACATAAATTCATAATTAGTGGAGCCTCCACTAATTAATGGAGATTCCAATAATTCATAACACTCCCTCTTGGATGTCCATCCATTACATAAAGAATATGTCTCGTTAAAACCTTACTAGATAAAAACCCAGTGGGAAAAAAAAATCTAGTGAAGGAAAAAGAGTACACTATTCTATATGTCTGTTTATTACTCCCCCTAATGAGATGATTCCTTTAAATCTTTAAACCGACGCATACCGATTTTATATCTCAACTTTTCAAATGTTGCAGTCGATAAAGTCTTCGTGAAAATATCTGCGAGGTTATTACATGACCGAATTTGTAGCACATCAATTTCACCTTTCTTCTAGAGTTCATGAGTAAAGAAGAATTTTGGTGAAATATGTTTTGTCCGATCTCCTTTAATATATCATCATCGTAATTGAGTTATGCAAGCTGCATTGTCTTCATAAAGAGGAGTTGGAATATCTTTGATTGATGATAATTCACAACTTTCTCGGATATAATGAATCATGGATCTTAGCCATACACATTCTCGACTTGCTTCATGAATGGTTATAATTTCAGCATGATTTGAAGAAGTAACTGCTATAGATTGTTTCGTAGAATGCCATGATATAGCAGTATTTTCACATGTAAATAGATAGCCCGTTTGAAAACGTGCTTTATGTGGATTAGATAAATAACCAGCATCTGCATAACCTATCAATGTTGGATTGGTTTTATTTGAATAAAATAATCCGAGATCAATTGTACCTTGGAGATATCGAAGGACTTGTTTAATTCCATTCCAATGTCGTCGTGTTGGTGAAGAACTAAATCTTGTTCAGGATCATCACTATCCATTGCAGCCAATCTTTTCTATGCCGACATTCATCAACTGATATTGGTTCAGGATCATCACTATCCTGTGTAACATCAAGAGATATATTGTATACAAATATATTATCAATAACAGTTTCTATCCGATTTCAACTTCTACCGGAAGTGGTATAATTGATAGAAGTTTCAGTGTTACTTTCATCAACTTCTGGTTCTTTATCATCAGTTATCTCTTGGTCTTTATCATTCTTTTCTTCAATATGATCTTCTGGATCATTTAATCCTCTTTTCTTTCGAGGATTTTTATCTTTAGAACCAAGAGGTCGGCCACGCTTCTGGCGTGTTTTTGACTCAAGTGACTATAGGTATAATATTTTGTTCTGCTGGAACTTCAATTCGAATAGGAGCATTTATAGTTGGAATATGCGATTTTGTAACTCTTCTGGAGTCAACAAAAGCGTCTGGCATTTGATTTGCAATGCTTTGCAAATGAATTATTTTTTGAACTTCAAGTTCACATGCGCTTGTGCGCGGATCAAGATAATTTAATGATGTTGTCCAAGCAAAATCCTTTTTATGCTGTTTTGGTTCTCCCCCTAATTTAGGGAATAATGATTCATCAAAATGACAATCGACAAATCTTGTCGTGAATACATCTCTCGTCGGGGGTTCAACATACCTGATAATAGAGGGAGAATCATATCCAACGTATATCCCCTTTCTTCTTTGAGGACCCATCTTTGTACGTTGGTTTGGTGCAGTTGGAATATATACAGCACACCCAAAAATTCTTAAATGAGCAATATTTGGTTCTGACCCAAAAGCCAATTGCAAATGAGAGAATTTATGATAACTAGTTGGTCTTATACGTACAAGTGTTGCAGCATGTAGAATAGTATGTCCCCAAGCAGATGTTGAGAGATTTGTTTTCATTAATAATGGTCTAGCAATTAATTGTAATCGTTTAATCAAAGATTCAGCAAGACCATTTTGTGTGTGAATATGAGCTACAGGATGTTCAACATTAATCCCAATTGACATACAATATGCATCAAAAGTATATGATGAAAATTCACCAGCATTATCCAAAAGAATATTTTTAATGTGATGGTCAGGAAATTGTGCTCGTAATTTAATTATTTGAGCAAGTAATCTCGCAAAACGTCAGGTTGCGAGTAGATAATAAACATACATATGACCATCGGGATGATGCATCAATTAAGACCATAAAATATTTGAACGGTCCACATGGTGGATTAATAGGTCCACAAATATCTCCGTGAATCCGTTCGAGAAATGTAGGACTTTCAGCTCCTACTTTTATTGGTGATGGTTTAACAATTAATTTTCCTAGGGAACATGCAGTACATGCGAATTTTTCTGATATTAATATCCTTTTATTTTTTAAAGGATGACCATGTGTATTCTTAAAGATTCTTCTCATCATGGCAGATCCCGGATGACCCAACCGGTCATGCCAAATGCTAAAAGTAATAGGATCAGTAAACTTCTGGTTTACTAGATGATGAATTTCAATTGTACGTATTTTTACAAAATATAGGCCAGTAGAAAAAGACGGCAATTTTTCTAATACAGATTTCTTACCCAAATGCATTTGAGTAATATAAAGATGCTCAATCCCATTTTCCTCATTTGTTTCAACATGATACCCATTTCTGCGGATATCTTTAAAACTCAATAAATTTCTTCTAGATTTTGAGAAAAATAGTGCCTTATCAATAATAATTGTTGTTCCTTTAGGCAACAATATACTAGCTCTTTCGGAGCCCTCAATCATATTTGCACTACCGTTTATCATATAAATATTTATTTCTCCCATTTTGAGATCAGAAAAATATTTCTCATTTTTTAGTATGGTGTGTGTAGTTCCACTATCAATAATGCATACATCATCATTAACAACAGCCATCTGAACACAAATATATATATATGCAAACGTAAATATTATTAGAATAGAATGAAAATGAAAATACAAAAATATCAGGGTGATGCTTTAGTTCTTCTGGACACTGCCATCACCAATTAAATGGTCTATCCTACCGTTTGGGTGTTAAAAAAAAATCCGATACATCTATATGTGTAATATTGATATTAAGATCTTCAGGATCAATATCATCATCGTCAGCATTATTTATTGGATGTTGAGAAAAATTTGCTTCCACATTTTTATTTTTCAATGAAGCTTGATACAATTCAACTAAATGCTTAGCCGTACGACAGTTTCGTGACCAATGACCTTTCATGCCACATCTATAACATATATCCTCATGCTTTTCTTCAATTTCTTTTTCTTTTCCCTTATGATCGTTTCTGTTCCACTTCAGGTGGCCAGTATTTCTCACAGTTTGATTATGATTGTGATAAGAGAAATATCGAGCGTGTCTACGACCATAACCACGACCACGGCCACGGCCATGACCACGACCACGACTATAACGATGGCTTCTGCTGGAGCCAACAACATTCACTTCTGGGAGTGCTGTTGAGCTAGTTGGTCTGGCTTCATGATTTCTCAATAATAACTCATTATTCTTCTCTGCAATGAGGAGGGTAGTAATTAAATCTGTAAATTTTGTATATACTTTTTCTTGATATTGTTGCTGCAGGACAATATTCGAGGCATGAAAGGTGAAGAATGTCTTCTCCAACATATCTTCATCAGTCACTTTTTCTCTGCATAATTTTAACTGAGATGTAATTTTATACATTGCGGAGCTATATTCATTCACGGTTTTAAAATCTTGCAACCTCAGGTGCAACCATTCATACCGTGCAGTGGGTAGTACGATAATCTTCAGGTGGTCAAATCTTTCTTTTAAATTTACCCACAGGACATATGGATCTTTTTCGGTAAGATATTCTATTTTCAAATTTTCATCGAGATGACGACGAATAAAAATCAAAGCTTTAGCCTTGTGTTGTGCAGATGCACTATTATGTGCTTGAATAGTTTCACTAAGGCCTTCAGCATTTAGATGCATTTCTGCATCGAGAACCCATGACATATAATTTTTTTCTAGAAATATCAAGGGCTACAAATTCGAGTTTAGCGAGATTAGCCATAGAGATCAATAAATGGTACCTGTCTTCTGGCTTTGGTAACGACAGAAACTCGTGCTTAGTCTTTTGGCTTTTGTACCGGTAGAAACTCGTGCTGATAACGTGTTATAAAATTAGGATAGTGTTAGAATAAAATCTTCACACTACACACTAATAAAACTCTAACTATTTTGCACAAGAATTTCTTTCTTTCTTTTCTCTCACAATTTTCTCTAATCTTTCTTTCACAAAATAATGGTGTATCACAAGCTTAGAGAATAACTCTATTTATAGAGCTCTAATTAGTGGAATACATCATGGCATATATCATCTTCCACTAATCTCAATTAGTGGTGTCTCCACTAAATGGTGGACATCCATAAAAATCTTCTCTAATAATTCACATAAATCCATAATTAGTGGAGCCTCCACTAATTAATGGAGATTCCAATAATTCATAACAAAAATTTAGTAGCAATATATTTCAGAAATTTTAAGTATTGAGATAAAAATTAATATAATTAAAAGGAAAAAAACTGAATTATTCTCATTAAATTATAAAATAAAAAATAAATTAATATTTATTAATGTCATTTTTAGACAATCTGTTGCAACGTTAACTTTTAGCCGAAGCTGATATGAATTCTGTCAAACAGATGATGACGTCAAGAAAACTCTTCAATTGCTATACTCAGTCAACATCGGAACCAGGAATCGATGAAGCCGTTACCCGCATATCGCGACACGATCGGCAAGACCCTACCGTTCTCAACCGCCAAGAACGGGCTATGAAGTGGGATCCTCTCCACGTTTGGAAAGTCAACAGCTGTGCCACAATGAGTAAAAAGTAATAAGGATCCCAAATTTAAAAGGGCACTCATCTCAAACCAAATTACTAAATTTTCTCCAGTTTTCAATTCCTTTTTTCCTTTTTTCTTTATTACTTTCATCTACAACTTTTCTTATAGCTTTGTTTACAGCTTTGATTACAACTTTGCTTACATTTGCTTTACTAGTTTTCCTTACTCCTTTGGTTACAAGCTTTCCATTTTATGTTGCTTTGATTCCAGATTCCTATATTTTTGTATTTGTTCATTGTCTTAATCGAAATACACTGTGTTCGTTCCTGTTTTGCTTTCGCATACAATATTTCTGTTTTCTTGGACCCTTTTTATAGTAAGTATAAGGAACCCACGTCTTTTAAAAGGTCCGACTTATCCATTCATCTTTTTATCTGTTTATGTTCATCAGAAGAGCAGCCAATCGACATTTCTGTTGGGTTCCCTTTTCGTAAGGCAACATAAATTGGCACGCCCAGTGGGACTAGAAGTAGTTGTTGCATGCAATTGCGGTCAGCACGCATTATGGCTAATTCTCAGCATCAATTCTCACGGCCTTCATCGGATTATTTCGATCGGTCTACAATTCGAATTTTACGGGGAGCTTTTGATCTTACAACGACAATGTCTGGGAGCGCCCAAGTCACCATCCCTGAGCAACTGGAGGCACAAACTTCGTCTCCTCCCTAGGTGTCCTAGCTGACACCCACTTCCCCAACTGCTATACGACAGATTATGGAGCAGTGTATAGGCAAACTCATTCGCCACAGTATTCCGACCTCTACTTCAGAACGAGCTTCATAATTTCGAACAAAGGCAAAATGTTCACGGGGCACCTCAGGTAGGTGTGTATCCTCCCCCCTTATCCATTGTTGCACCTTCTTAGCGGTCTATGCCAATGCCCAGGGGGCACCAGGGGAATCCGGAGTTAAATGCACCCGGCATGGTTCCTACGGAATCTTTCCCAGGGGCCCAGGTGCCGATGGGGGCACATGTATTCTACGACCAGAATGCTACCCCAAATAGGAAGTTGGCTCTTCGTACGAAGGACCCCAGAGCTACATTGCAGCTGTTCCGACCGCGTACCCCGTTATTACGACAGTTTATCCAATGCAGGGAGTAGGGTATCCTGAGATGGCTTCTTTCCCCGGACAAGGTTCTCAATCGACTGTGGTAGGTTCCCCCATTTAGACTCAACAACAAATGCCATCAGCCGATGTTGGCTCAATAACGGAGGTATTGCGTCGACAGGCCAGAGATCGGCCAGTGTATCAGAAGCTATACCCAAAATGGGTAGACTCTATGGCAGTACTACCACGAGAATTTAAGTTGGCCTTAATTTTTCATATTCTCTGGGGAAGACAACAAGTTAACTATGGAGGATATAAGGAGGTTTACGGCACAATGTGGAGAATTCGGAAATAGTGACTGGCATAAATTGCAGTTATTCTCTTTATCCTTAATAGGGGCGACGTTTACTTGGTATACAAACTTGACACCCAGTTCCGTGCGCTTATGGGCCGATATGGAACGAATCTTTCATGAGTGTTTCTTTAAATCAGCACCTGAGGTGTCCATAGCAGATCTTTTGGCAGTTAAGCAGAGATTATCCGAAGGTGTTGCAGAATTCATCGAGCATTTTCGGTAAACTAAAGCCAAATGCACTACCCAATTGTCGAAAATAGAGTGTGCCCGGATAGCCATAGTAGAATGCATCTGCAGCTCAAAGAGCGCCTTATCCTATAGGATTTCTCTGATCTATCCCATTTGCTGTCTCAGACTATTAGAATAGAAGAAATGATCAAGGAGAAAGAAAAAAGGCAGTCAGTTAAGTTCTCTCAAGGGCAAACCATGATCTCGGTGATGGACGATGTTACTGATAATGAGGAAGAACAATTGCTAGATGTGATGGTAGCAGAAATAGTAAAAGGTGCATCTTACACCTGTCCTTTTCTGAAGCCTGGCAAAGGGAAAGAGGAAGCTTCTCTTGCAAGGCCATCCACATACACATTCGATGTATCCAAGGCTGAGCAAATATTTGATCAAATGGTTAAAAACAAACAGATTCGGTAACCTTTTCGCTACAAGGTTCCGGGGCCAAAGGAACTGAAGGGCAAGAGGTATTGTAAATGACATAATTCGTTTTTTCATAATACTAATACCTATGTTATTTTCAGGAATACAATACAGAAGGCTTTACAAGAGGGAAGGGTAAGATTTGCTGACAAACGAGAGGAAACCTAAGTCGATACAGACCCGTTCCCAATGACAGAATGCAAGCATAGTGCAAACATGTGAAGAAGACGTGGAGCATGAGCTGGGAGGTTCTCCAGTCAAGAGGCAATCCGAGATTTTGGAAGGTAGCAAACCAACATTCTAAAGGCTAGACAATCGGCCGTCAGTTTTCACTCGGCTTACAGTTTCGACCTTCGCGGCCCATTTCCAGGGGAATGATGAGAAATTTACAGTGTGTGTGCCTTGTAGAGAGTCATTCTTCCCAAGCTATAGTTCCCAACTCACGAAAACTCTGAAACGGCGGGAACAAAGGAGACGGGCTTAGCAGAAACAAGCGTCGGAAGAATGGTCAGATAAACAGGTACGTGCCTCTACCAGTCAGAACATGCTCAACATTCTCCCATCACAATTTCAAGCAAACCCTGAGTAAGAAATGGTAGAAGAGGATTACTATGCCACGGAAAAAGTGACTGTTGAGCTCATCGAGTTTAAAATGCCATCAGAATGGATGTTCTTTCTGATCCCCATGACAAAACATTCTAATCACCTCAAACTATTGTATATTAAGGCACATATCAATGGAAGACCTTTCTCTCGGGTTTTCATCGATGGAGGAGCTGTGCTGTATAAATAGCTGTATTTTATATTTTAAATATTTTCTAATATCACTATAAAGAAATATTGATCCCAAAGACAATGTTGCATTAGCTATGCCTTCGATCTACAGGTAAAATGGCTAAAATACCCCTCTACACACCGCTGTGCATATAGAGAGAAAAGAGTGTACTAACACCTCTCTAAAGGACATCTATCATCCTTAGGCTTTTAGTCCAATGATCAACGAATTCTTGGAATATTTTCGCTTTCCAATGGAGCTACTTTAAAGTGAATATCCAAGTCATGTTCCCTATGGCCCTGGATAATTAGATCATTCGGATTACTACAAGGGGCAATATAGTGTAGAAATTATCTTATAGAAGTCCGTCTTAGCTAACTAGGTACATATACCCAATATATAAGTATATCGATCTTTTTAAAGAACCTCAACTATAGTATATTAAAGCATACACTTCTTGCTTCTTCAGACCACTAACTCATACTCAAATTGTAGAGTACAAGTCCACGTTGTAGCAGTAGTAGTTTAGATTTCTATCACTTAGTACTTTTAAAAACCAATACTACAAGTCCAGTTCTACGTATTTAAAATATGCTTGTGTTATGAAATAAGAAGACTACTTATTGGCTAAAGGTAAGTTATTCCATATTTAGAATTCATAACATAATAATCTTACCATGATGGGATTCCCATTCTCATCATATGGTCAAGAACAAAAGTTTACATGTTAAGTAATTCATGGTCCATACCTTACTGTGAAAGACTTCCATTCACATAAACCATTTACTTAAACACAATGGGTCTTTTCCAATGAAAATTGTTCACAAAAGTAAAGAAGATTTCACAAACAATTTCTTGAGAAAAATACTTTTATTAATATAAATCAAAATTACACCAGAAACCTAGTCTAAGAGGGTATACATACCAATAATCTCCCACTTGCAGTCTAAGATTAAGTGAGTCCATAGGTGCCCACCCTATGGCGTTTAAATGTCTTTTAAAAACTCTCTCTGCCAAAGGCTTAGTGAAGAGATTTGTTAAGTTTTTCTCTTAGGCAATTTGTTCTACTACAACTTCTCGTCTGTGGATGAAATTCCGGATCATGTGGTACTTCCTCTCAATGTACTTTCCTTTTTTGTGGTTCTTTAGATTGTGAGAATGCGTTAGTGTTATCGTAATACATCACAACCGGCTTGTCCATTTGTAGCACGACTCCAAGTTCTAAAAGAAACTTTCGGAGCCAATCTGCTTCCTTGGATGCCTTCGAAGCTGCCACATACTTAGCTTCCATGGTTGAGTCAGCAATACAAGATTGCTTGATAATCCTCCATGAAATGGCTCCTTCAGACAAGGTGAAGACATAAGCATTAGTGGATTTTCTCTCATCTTTATCTGACTAGAAGTTTGAGTCCGTATATCCTATAGGAACCAAGTCATTAGCCTTGTAAACTAGCACATAATCTCTAGTACCCTTAAGATATTTGGGAATATGCTTTACAATCTGCTAATGAACGTCCCCAAAGTTTGACTGATATTTGCTAACCAAGCCTATGACAAAGCAGATATCTGGCCTAGTACACAGTATGGTGTACATGAATTTCCCACAGCTGAAGTATTGGGAATCTTACTCATTCAATTTTTTTTCTTGAGACTTTAGACAGTCCTTTGAGGAAAAAGGCAACCTATGTCTGCAAGAGATCAACGCTCCCTTACATCAGTTCATGCTAAACTTAGCCAATATCTTATCAATGTATGTAGTTTGGGATAATCCCAATATTCTTTGCCTCCTATTTCTAAGAACCTTTATTCCGAGAATGTTAATGGTAATTGAGTATGGAAGTTGTTATGTAGATGGTTTGATTTGTCTATAAGCATGCATAATGATGAGATGCACGATCATGGGTAGCTATGGTGATGATTTAATGAAATAGTCTATCTAGTTGCCATAAATGACTTAGAGGGTTAATATCGGATTCATGATGCATAATGATAGTGGAATAACCTTTGGGTCCTAATTATAGAATCGTTGATTCTAGATAAAGAAGAAAGTGAAAGAGAGAACGAACATTGCTGTGGTTAATTGCTGAGTATACTCAAGTAAGTCCCTGCATAACTGTTTTGATAAATGTTACTTGTTTGCAAGCAATTTTTACAATGTTATTTGGAATTGATGTCAATATGATGTTTTGACACAATGATTGAGCCTTGACTAAAAAATGATGAGTCATACTGGATTATTGTGATACTTGGACTGGAAACGTGGAAGTTTGATTTTCAAAACGAAATTGTAAAACTTTGATTATTCAACTTCAAAAATGATTTTTTATACTATTTTCAAATGATTTGAAAACGCTATTGCGGAAAACCACATTTTGCAATCAAACTAATCAAGACGTTTGGAAAAGGGAAAATGATTCTGCCCATAAAAGGGGAGCGTTGAGTACTCAGTGGGGGTAGGCCAATAGTACTAGTTTCGAAGAGCAAGAGTGAGTCTTCTAGCAGGTGGCCACCTCCAGAAAATGAACTCAACATGGAGAGGCGACAGTACTACTTAGTCAGGCCGGTCCGAGCTAGCATATTGGTCCATGTGGACATTGTTGATCCGGATCGGACAGCTGGAATGTTGGGTATAGAGATGGATGAGTATCTCACCTAGTGGGTGAATTCCCCATGCCCTTTGTTGAAAGAATACATTGGGAAGCTATCATGGTATGGATTGTGTTACTATATTGTTGAATCATTTGCTAATCCCTATTTATTGAATTATGATTGTGATGAAACAGTGATTGATGGTGAACTGTTTTGAATTTATTGAGCAAGGCTCTTTTGTATGACTATTATTGATGAAATTGGCTTGCAAACACGATTTTGTAGTATTGATAAACCCGCATACATGAAATGATTATAACTGACATTTGCACACACGGGACTTACTGAGATGTCAATCTCACACCTTTTATATCATGATTTCAGGGGATTGCTTTTAGTGAGCGAGACGAAGCTAGGGTTGAGCTCCAACTTATTTCTTTAGTTATGTTTTGAATTTTATTTCAAGAGATGCTTGTTAGTTTTGATTTTCCAGACTTGTGTAAGTTTTGCTTTCGGATGTAATGGAATTATTCTTTTAATTTTATTTAGCAATTTTTGTTTTATTTTGTACCTCGTTACAAAGACCCCTGATCCTTTAGACGGGGCGACATCCTACCCTATCTCGGTACCTAGGGTGTGGGGTGTTACAAGTGGTATCAGAGCCTAGGTTTAGGCAAATGACATTCGTGAGTGGTACCTAAACCATAGGAATTGGGATTCATTGAATAGTGTAAGACCTGTAAGAGTCAAGATTTAGTTCTGATTTCTTTATGTTTCTTTTATAAGATGACTAGGAGATCTGCAGCTGTGACTTGAGACTAGCCTTTTATGTGTGGTCCCACTAGTGGTAGAGCACCTAACCCCATCCCCGTACTAGATTCCTCATCATCCGAGTCGGAGACGGAACCTGAGGGTAGATGGATCCCGAGTGAGAATGAGATTGACCATGAGCTACCCATGATAGGAGACTTCGGAGTAGAGGAAGAACCTGAGGATCCGATACCTGAAGTGCCTGCACTGAGGAGAATGGGGATACGGAAAAGTATGAGGGAGATGAGGATGAGGAGTTAGGGGAGGGAGGAGCAATGCCTAGTGAGAGTGAAGATGAGCCAAGAGGGCTTGAGATTGAGGGGGAGGGTAGTAATGATACACCTGCAACCCCATCTATAGAGGAAGGAATCCCGACGCTTCTAGGAAGTGAGTCCCATGGGTCGGAATCTGGGAGGCCTAAGAGTGCACTGATGTTAGACATGGAGAAATGGAGAGATGCGGAGTTGAGAGCCAAACTAAGGAGTAGAGATATTGAAGTGCGTTTGTTGGGGCAGCCTAGGAAGAAGCGTAGATCATTTGGTTTTGCAAGCGGTTGTGACATAGATTGCGATGGGATTGTGCCAATACTAGTGCAGGATGGCTAGTGGAACCTTCTACAGAGACTTCCGAGGATTCTAGCGACTCTAGTGATGCTTAGAGTTTTAGGACCTTTAGTGCTTATTCTTTTATTTTATTAAAGAGATGTTTGTTCATCTATTTGATTAAGCATTTATTCCATATTCTGAAATTTTGTTTAGCAAGAATAAAAAGGGCTTCCATACTCCCTTATTTTGTACTAATTTGGAATTGGTTAGTAAAAAAAATTATGATTCGTTGATTTCTTTAATTCACTTGGAGCATTATTTGCAAAATTTATTTTCCGTTGCATTGCAAGTTATTTCAAATCTATAAGTTAATCAATTGCATGTCATGAACTTTCCCCTAATAAGGCTTGTATTGGGTGCAAGTAGATGGCGTAGAATGGCTATGCAAGGTCTTTATTTCTATTTTAATAGACCCCGGATCGACTCATTCATATGTCAACGATAAGTGTGCATGCCATTTGGGTTGGGACATGGTAGAGTTGCCTTATACCATGTTAGTCAGTACACCTCTGGGGGAGGCAGAGAGGTGCGAATAAGGTAGTTCAAGGGTGCGAAGGTATGGTTGGGAAAGAGATTTTGAAGGCGGATCCTATAATCCTATCCATCGACGACTATGATCTAATTCTGGGTATGGACTGGTTAGCAAAGCATGGAGCAATAGTGGATTGCATGGCCAAGGCAGTGCAGTTTGTTAGACCCGGATGCGACGTATTAGAGTTTAACGGGAGAAAGGTGAGGAAGTTGAAATTCTTGATAGCAGGCGCAAAGGCGAGGAAAATGTTGAAGAAGGGTTGTGTGGGATACTTGGCTTATCTGATCAATAAGCCCAAGGATCAGTGCACATTGGAGAGCACCGAGGTGGTAAAGGACTTTGCAGATGTATTTTCGGCCGAACTTGCTTCTTTTCCACCTTCCAGAGAAGTCGAGTTCACCATCGATTTAGTTCTGGGAGCGGAGCCAGTGTCAAAGACTCCTTATCGGATGGCACCCGCAGAATTGAAAGAATTAAAGGAGCAACTGGAAGAATTGGTTAAGCAAGGGAACATAAGACCCAGTACATCGCCATGGGGAGCCCCAGTGTTGTTCGCAAAGAAGAAGGATGGGACGTTGAGATTGTGAGGGCTGAACAACCTCACAATCAAGAACAAGTATCCTTTGCCTTTGATCTATGAGTTGTTCGATTAGTAGCATGGTTTGTGCTACTTTTCTAAGTTGGATCTCCGGCAAGGTAACTACGAAGTGCGAATCAAGGAGGAGGATATTCCCAAGATGGCTTTCAAGACGAGATATGGCCACTACGAGTTCGTGGTGATGCCATTCGGGATAACTAATGCATCTGCCATTTTCATGGACTTATGCACAGGGTTTTCCGGCCGTACCTAGATAAGTTTATGGTAGCGTTCATAGACGATATTCTAATCTACTCTAAAAGTCCCGCGGAGAATGCGGAGCATTTAAAGTTAGTGCTGGAGAAATTAAGAGAGCAAAAACTTTATGCTAAGTTTAGAAAATGTGAGTTTTGGTTGGATTCAGTAGCTTTTCTTGGCCACGTGATATCTAAAGATGGAATCAAGGTGGTCCCATCGAAAGTCGAGGCGGTTTCAAATTGGAAGCAACCGGAGAGCGTGACCGAGATCAGGAGTTTCCTTAGATTGGCGGGATAGTACCGAAGTTTCATTAAGAACTTCTCTACGCAGGTGACTCCAATGACCCAATTGCTAAGGAAGGACGTGCCATACGTCTGGAATGATAAGTGTGAGAAGAGCTTCCAAGAGCTTAAGAGGAGATTGATGACGGCACCAGTGCTGAGCCTACCCGAGGAAGGTAAGCCCTAGTCCTTGTACACGGATGCGTCTAAGGAAGGTCTTGGGGCGGTGCTGATGCAGGACAGGAAAGTTATCGCCTATGCCTCGAGGAAGTTGAAGCCGCATGAGGTAAACTATCCGACTCACGATCTGGAGTTAGCAGCGATAGTGTTTGCTATGAAGAAATGGCGGCACTATTTGTATGGGGCGAAATATGAAGTTTTCACATATCATAAGAGCTTGAAGTACATATTCACGCAAAAGGACTTAAACTTAAGGCAGAGGAGGTGGATGGAGTTTTTCGAGGAATATAAGTGTCCAATTAACTACCATCCAGGGAAAGCAAATGTGGTAGCTAATGCGCTGAGTCGAAAAGTAAGGATGGCTAGCTTGAGGGTACAAGAGATTCAGGTAGTACAGTATATCTTGGGGAAACAGGCAAAAGTGGGAGAAGGAAAAATTAGCATGAGCAACCTAAGATTAGAGCCTGAGCAGAGGCAAGAGATTACTGAGGCTTAACGGAATAACTAAGAGTCTTAGCTTTTCAAGGTAAAGGAAGTGAAGAGAGGAAATAAGGAATTTCGGACAGATGAATCTGGAGTGACGTATTTTCGAGAATGACTATGTGTACCAGATGACGCAATATTGAAAAGAAAATAATGGATAAGGCTCAAAAGAGCAAGTATTCCATTCATCTGTGAGAAGATAAGATGTACCAAGATCTGAAAAAGGCCTATTGGTGGCCGGGAATGAAAAGAGAAGTGGCGCAATACGTCTCTACTTGCTTGACATGCCAGAAGGTAAAAGCGGAGTACAAGAAGGCAGCCGGATTGCTACAGCCGTTGCCTATACCCGAGTGGAAGTGGCAAGAGGTGATGATGGATTTCGTTACTGGATTACCAATGTCTAAGACTATGAAGGATGCTGTGTGGGTAGTGGTTGACAGATTGACCAAGACAGCTCATTTCATTCCGTTGAATGAGAGGGACTTTGTGGTAAAACTGGCCAAGACATATATTCACGAAGTAGTTAGGTTACATGAAGTACCGACCAGTATTGTATCCAACATCCAAGCCCTAAGCATGTCCTCTAATATTTGGATGACTCTCTCGGACTGTCCTTCAGTTTACGGGTGAGCAGAAGTGCTAAGCTTCAGAGTCGTCCCCAGATTTTGGACCAAGTTTCAAGAGTCAATGGGGACGACTCTGAAGCTTAGCACTTCTGCTCACCCGTAAACTGAAGGACAGTCCGAAAGAGTCATCCAAATATTATAGGACATGCTTAGGGCTTGGATGTTGGATTTTGGAGATAAGTGGATAGATTGTATAACCTACGCGTTAGCATACAACAATAGTCATCAAGCGTCGAATGAAATGGCACTCTACGAAGCGTTATATGGGCGGAAATGTCAAGTACCCTTGTATTGGGGATGGGTAGAGGATGGTCAAATTAGCAAGTCTGGGGAAGTGAATATTGAGGAAATGGCCGATAAAGTGAAGATAATAAAGGAGAGACTGAAAACCGATCAAAGCCAACAGAAGAGTTATGCCGACAATAGAAGAAGGGAGTTGGAGTTTTAGGTCGGGGACTGAACATTCCTAAAGATAACGCCGAGCAGAGGAATTCTGAAGCATCCTAAAAGAGGGAAGCTAAGTCCTAGATACCTAGGACCTTTTCCCGTGACTGAAAGGATTGGACATGTAGCATATCGATTGGAGTTGCCGGAAGGATTAGCAGGAATCCATGATGTGTTCCATGTATCCCAGTTGAAGAAATACAACCCTGACCCGAAGCATGTATTGAACGTGGAGCCATTAATTCTACAGCCTAATTTGAGCTACGTTGAGAAACCTTTGAGGAGTAAACAGATACCTTTGGTGAAGATTCTGTGCGATCATCACGGTACTCAGGGTGCAACATGGGAAACTGAAGATTGGGTGAATAAGAAATACCCGAACTTGCTCTAAAAGTATAGCACTCTGAATTTAGGGGCGAAATTCTCTTAAGGGGGAGAGGATGTAATACCCCATATTAGACCAAGTAAATAGGGAAAAGTCATGCATGTCATATTGAGTTATGCTACATTTGATGACATAAAGTATTTTCATGAAAATATCAGTTTGTTGTTGCATGAATTAGTTTGTCTTGGAATGGTTGTGGTATTTGAGGTAGTTGAGCTTTATTTTATTGAAGGGAATTTATTAGAAAAAGAATGGAGTATGTGAGTAAGAATTAAAGGAATTTATTAGGAGAATATTTGCCAAGAATTAATGTGGTTTAGTAGATAGAGCTTGGTGTGTGTTCTTTGGTGGGTTTGAGTTCGATTCCTAGCTATCTCAAAATTCTCTCCTTTCTTTTATTTTCCATCTACCGTAATTTCCCTAGCCTTGGCCGAAATCCTTAAGGGTTTGGAGACCAATTTCCTAAGAATTGGGGGTGTACTTTAACTTGGAAATTATTTTATAAAATTAGTAAATTTAATTTTTGTTCCTAATATCCTATCATAATCATGTAGAGAATTTTAAAGATTACTAGATTAGATCTTTAAAAGCTGGGTTTAAATGAGATGTTTGGGCCTTGGATTGAGCAAGGGTTTCGATATATTGAAGGGGAAAAAGGAAGGGGAAAATTCAGTAGTTTCAAGGATCAGGAAACCGGAAATTTTCTTACCAAATAGCTATTTAATAGCTGTTTAAAAAGTACTCAAATTAATGTAGGGGACTAATTAATCTATTCCCAAGATAGATAACCTAATTCCTCTCCTGGGTTTTCTGGAAAACTCCCTCCTAGCAGCTGCCACATAGGGTGAAGACAACTTACCTAAAACACTCCCAAAACCTAGCTAGGGTTGGCTGAGGAAACCCTAACCAATTAGGACTTGATTCGAGCCAAAAGGAAACCAGAATTTCAGCTCCTTAGAATTTTCGTCACTGTTCACGCACCCATTCTGCCTGAAATTTCCAGCCACAAAACCTGCATCAAAAACTCCTCCAGCAGTTCAGCAAAAACAGCTGCACAAACCCTAATCCTTCCTTTCCTAATCTCGTCCAAGAAGTAGCCAGAGAATCAGCATATTTCCTTCTCCTTTTCCTACAAATTTTCGGCCACCTTCAGCCCTAATTCACCCATAAATTCCAGCGCAAAATCAGTACAAAAGTTCCCTAGCTATCAAGCAGAAAAACAGCTGCACAAAGGCCCATTCTTCCTTTCCTATTTTCGCTATTTTAGGGACTTAAAACTAATCAGATTTTTCTTCCTTTTATGTCCAGAATCTCGGCACCCTCAGCTTCTCAAAAATAGCAGCAATCAACCATAATTCCTCTCCTTTATTTCGGCAGCCATAGGGAACACCAAAGCTGAGCAATTTTCTCTCGTGATCAAGGAACCCTAGCAAGACCAAAACTTCTTCAAACACCTAAACCCTAAAGCACCTTAGCTTAATCTATCTCCTTCATTAAACAGCCTCAAACAAACCCTAAACACCCTCTTCTGCTCAGAAATTCCAGCTGCCAACTCTCCTCCACATCTAGGCCAAAACAGCACCAAAACTCCATCAAAGCTGAAAACCAACTCTAAGGTAAGCAACTCCTCAACTCTTCATCAACCCCTCTTCAATTCTTCTTGTCTTCTTCTCCTAAATCTCGATCAAAATGGGCTGATTTGCCCTATCTCTAGTGACCTTCGAACCAAGTAAGCCAAAAGGGGAGCAATCGACTCTCTCCTTCAAGCAAGCACCAAAGGCGCCACCTTTGCTCTTGTTGTGCACCTAAGAGGTAATTGAGGCTTAACCCCTCTGAATTAGATTAGGGTGGAATGTATGGGGGGAATAATATGCATGAAGCCCTAGCATGGAAGCATGATTTGATTAGATTGCTGAGTTTAATAGTGCAATATGATGAACTAGGCATATATGGCATTGAATATGGATAAATATTGTTATGATGGTCGAGATCTCGCGTATGTTGAACAAAGATGAGATCTTTTGATTCAATTAGGGTTCATAAAGGAAGTTAATGGTAATTGAGTATGGAAGTCGTTACGTAGATGGTTTGATTTGTCTATAAGCATGCATAATTATGAGATACACGATCATGGGTAGCTATGGTGATGATTTAATGAAATAGTCTATCTAGTTGCCATAAACGACTTAGAGGGTTAATATCGAATTCATGATGCATAATGATAGTCGAATAACCTTTGGGTCCTAATTATAGAATCGTTGATTCTAGATAAAGAAGAAAGTGAAAGAGAGAACGAACATTGCTGTGGTTAATTTCTGAGTATATTCAAGTAAGTCCCTGCATAACTGTTTTGATAAATGTTACTTGTTTGCAAGCAATTTTTATAATGTTATTTGGAATTGACGTTAATATGATGTTTTGACACAAGGATTGAGCCTTAACTAAAAAATGATAAGTCATACTGGATTATTGTGATACTTGGATTGGAAATGTGGAAGTTTGATTTTCAAAACGAATTTGCAAAACTTTGATTATTCAACCTCAAAAATGATTTCTTAAACTATAGTCAAATGATTTGAAAACGCTATTGCGGAAAACCACATTTTGCAATCAAACTAATCAAGACGTTTGGAAAAGTGAAAATGATTCTGCCCCTAAATGGGGAGCGTTGAGTACTCAGCGAGAGTAGGCCTGTAGTACTAGTTTCGAAAGCAAGAGTGAGTCTTCTGGCAGGTGGCCACCTCCAGAAGATGAACTCAACTTGGAGAGGCGACAGTACTACTTAGTCAGGCCGGTCTGAGCTAGCATATTGGTCCATGTGGACATTGTTGATCCGGATCGGACAACCGGAATGTTGGGTGTAGAGATGGAGGAGTATCTCACCTAGTGGGTGAATTCCCCACTGTTATTTGTTGAAAGAATACATTGGGAAGTTATCATGGTGGTAACCATGTTGAATCATTTGCTAATCCCTATTTATTGAATTATGATTGTGATGAAACAGTGATTGATGGTGAACTATTTTGGATTTATTGAGCAAGACTCTTTTGTATGACTGTTATTGATGAAATTAGCTTACAAACACGATTTTGTGGTTTTGATAAATCCGCATACAAGAAATGATTATAACTGACCTTTGCACACACGGGACTTACTGAAATATCAATCTCACACCTTTTATATCATGATTTCAGGGGATTACTTTTAGTGAGGTTGAGCTCCAACTTATTTCTTTAGATGTGTTTTGAATTTTATTTCAACAAACGCTTGTTAGTTTTGATTTTCCAGACTTGTATAAGTTTTGCTTTCGGATGTAATGGAATTATTCTTTTAATTTTATTTAGCTGTTTTCGTTATATTTTGTACCTCGTTATAAAGACCCCTAGTCATTTGGACGGGGCGACATCCTGCCCTATCTCGGTACCTAGGGTGTGGGGTGTTACAAGTGGTATCAGAGCCTAGGTTTAGACAAATGACATTCGTGAGTGGTACCTAAACCTTAGGAATTGGGATTCATCGAATAGTGTAAGACCTCTAAAAGTCGAGATTTACTTCTGATTTCTTTATGTTTCTTTTATAGGATGACTAGGAGATCTGCAACTGTGACTTAAGACTGGCCTTTTATGTGTGGTCCCACTAGTGGTAGAGCACCTAACCCCATCCCCGTACTAGATTCCTCATCATCCGAGTCGGAGACGGAACCTGAGGGTAGATGGATCCCAAGTGAGGATGAGATTGACCATGAGCTACCCACGATAGGAGACTTCGGAGTAGAGGAAGAACCCGAGGATCCGATACCTGAAGTACCTGCACCTGAGCAGAATGGGGATACGGAAGAGTATGAGGGAGATGATGAGGAGGAGTTAGGGGAGGGAGGAGCAATGCCTAGTGAGAGTGAAGATGAGCCAGGAGGGCTTGAGATTGAGAGGGAGGGTAGTAATGATACACTTGCGACCCCATTCATAGAGGAAGAAATCCCGACGCTTCTAGGAAGTGAGTCCCATGGGTTGGAATCTGGGAGGCCTAAGAGTGCACTGATGTTAGTCATGGAGAAACGGAGAGATGCGGAGTTGAGAACCAAACTAAGGAGTGGAGACATTGAAGTGCGTTTGTTGGGGCAGCCTAGGAAGAAGCATAGATCCTTTGGTTTTGCAAGCGGTTGTGACATAGATTGCGATGGGATTGTGCCAATAGTAGTGCAGGATGGCTAGTGGAACCTTCTACAGAGACTTCTGAGGATTCTAGCGACTCTAGTGATGCTTAGAGTTTTAGGATCTTTAGTGCTTATTCTTTTATTTTATTAAAGAGATGTTTGTTCATTTGTTTGATTCAACATTTATTCCATATTCCGAAATTTTGTTTAGCAAGAATAAAAAGGGCATCCATACTCCCTTATTTTGTACCAATTTGGAATTGGTTAATAAAAAAAATTATGATTCGTTGATTTCTTTAATTCACTTGGAGCATTATTTACAAAATTTATTTTCTGTTGCATTGCAAGTTATTTCAAATCTATAAGTTGATCAATTGCATGTCATGAACTTTCCCCTAATAAGGCTTGTATTGGGTGCAAGTAGATGGCGTAGAATGGCTATGCAAGGTCTCTATTTCTGTTTTAATAGACCCCGGATCGACTCATTCATATGTGAACGATAAGTGTGCATGCTATTTGGGTTGGGACGGGGTAGAGTTACCTTATACCATGTTAGTCTGTACACCTTTCGGGGAGGCAGAGAGGTGCGAATATGGTAGTTCAAGGGTGCGATGTTATGGTTGGAAAAGAGATTTTGAAGGTGGATCCAATAATCCTATCCATCGACGACTATGATCTAATTCTGGGTATGGACTGGTTAGCAAAGCATGGAGCAAGAGTGGATTGCATGGCCAAGGCAGTGCAGTTTGTTAGACTCGGATGCGATGTATTAGAGTTTAACGGGAGAAAGGTGAGGGAGTTGAAATTCTTGATAGCAGGCGCAAAGGCGAGGAAAATGTTGAAGAAGGGTTGTGTGGGATACTTGGCTTATCTGATCAATAAGCCCAAGGATTAGTGCACATTGGAGAGCATCGAGGTGGTAAAGGACTTTGCATATGTATTTTCGGCCGAACTTGCTTCTTTTCCACCTTCCTGAGAAGTCGAGTTCACCATCGATTTAGTTCTGGGAGCGGAGCCAGTGTCAAAGACTCCTTATCGGATGGCGCCCACAGAATTGAAAGAATTAAAGGAGCAACTGGAAGAATTGGTTAAGCAAGGGAACATAAGACCCAGTACATCGCCATGGGGAGCCCCAGTGTTGTTCGCAAAGAAGAAGGATGGGACGTTGAGATTGTGAGGGCTGAACAACCTCACAATCAAGAACAAGTATCATTTGCCTTTGATTGATGAGTTGTTGAATCATTTACAAGGTTCATGCTACTTTTCTAAGTTGGATCTTCGGCAAGGTTACTACGAAATGCGAATCAAGGAGGAGGACATTCCCAAGATGGCTTTCAACACGAGATATGGCCACTACGAGTTCGTGGTGATGCCATTCGGGGTAACTAATGCACCTGCCGTTTTCATGGACTTATGCACAGGGTTTTCCGGCCGTACCTAGATAAGTTTATGGTAGCGTTCATAGACGATATTCTAATCTACTCTAAAAGTCCCGCGGAGAATGCGGAGCATTTAAAGTTAGTGCTGGAGAAATTAAGAGAGCATAAACTTTATGCTAAGTTTAGCTAATGTGAGTTTTGGTTGGATTCAGTAGCTTTTCTTAGCCACATGATATCTAAAGATGGAATCAAGGTGGACCCATCGAAAGTCGAGGTGGTTTCAAATTGGAAGCAATCGGAGAGCGTGACCGAGGTCAGGATTTTCCTTAGATTGGCGGGATAGTACCGCCGTTTCATTAAGAACTTCTCTACGCTGGCGACCCCAATGACCCAATTGCTAAGGAAGGACGTGCCATACGTCTGGAATGATAAGTGTGAGAAGAGCTTCCAAGAGCTTAAGAGGAGATTGATGACGGCACCAGTGCTGAGCCTACCCGAGGAAGGTAAGGCCTACTCCTTGTACACGGATGCGTCTAAGGAAGGTCTTGGGGCGGTGTTGATGCAGGACAGGAAAGTTATCGCCTATGCCTCGAGGAAGTTGAAGCCGCATGAGGTAAACTATCCGACTCACGATCTGGAGTTAGCAGCGATAGTGTTTGCTATGAAGAAATGGCGGCACTATTTGTATGGGGAGGAATATGAAGTTTTCACAGATCATAAGAGCTTGAAGTACATATTCACGCAAAAGGACTTAAACTTATGGCAGAGGAGGTGGATGGAGTTTTTGGAGGAATACAAGTGTCCAATTAACTACCATCCGGGGAAAGCGAATGTGGTAGCTGATGCGCTGAATCGAAAAGTGAGGATGGCTAGCTTGGGGGTACAAGAGATTCAAGTAGTACAGGATATTTTGGGGAAACAGGCAAAAGTGGGAGAAGGAAAAATTAGCTTGAGCAACCTGAGATTAGAGCCTGAGCTGAGGCAAGAGATTAGTTAGGCTCAACGGAATAACCAAGAGTTTCAGATTTTCAAGACAAAGGAAGTGAAGAGAGGAAATAAGGAATTTTGGACTGATGAATCTGGAGTGACGTATTTTCGAGAAAGACTGTGTACCGGATAACCCAATATTGAAAAGAAAGATAATGGATGAGGCTTAAAAGAGCAAGTATTCCATTCATCCGGGAGAAGTTAAGATGTACCAAGATCTATAAATAGCCGAATTAGATCATTTTTTTTCAAAATTATCCAACTCCCTTAACTTTTCACTCAAACCCATCACCATCTCTTCGCACCCAACCATCGCCGACTTCATTTTAACCACCAAAACCACCATTTTAACATCAAATCAGGTGTTCTTCATTGAATCTACGAATTAAATCTAAAAAAAAAAATCCATCTTTTCCTCAATAACCCACATTCCAAATACCTTTTAAAAGTGTGAGTTTTCTAAATGGAAATTGCACAAAGTGCTTGCCTATGCATTGAAGAACAAAGTGGTATGGTTATTCTTCCATTTTTACAGCTCAATTTTTGTCATGGAATTTTTTATATTTTTACATTTTTTTGGCCAAAAATCCATTGAATTGTTCGTTTGATTGGGATAAGTTGAGTTCATGAATTCTTTGAAAATAGAATAGCCTAGGTTTAATGTTTAGTGAAGTATTACTTTGAGCATAATTCATGTTTTGATCTTCTTATGCCTATTTTAACAATTTTCTATTAATATTACTATTTCTCTTGTCATGTGAATTCTTCATGATAGAGATAATATGCATTGCACGAACATTTGTACATTATTGTGGAATCTTATAGCTCATGATATGGATAAATGTTAGATGGCTATCATTTCTATCCTACTCCACATTGTTAGCATTTTACCTTCTTGCGTGGGGAATTCACGTTAATATTGTGTTCGGATTGTGGACTTGTGTTTTCTTTGCAGGCAATTTGAGGAGTTTGGGATTTGTTTGATTTGAATTGGTGTTGGGAAGTGCAGAGTTGTGTGTTAGTATTGGTTTGTGAATTGGATTGCATTGGTATTATCTTGTTTACATGAAGGGGGATGGGTACACATTCTAAGAGGTCTAGAGGCTCATCTTCCTCTACTCCTTCCTTTGAGCTATTTCCTACACAGCCTATCTAGTTTCTTGAGCCTACTTATCAGATTTGGTACCAAAGCCATGCCAATAACAAAATCATAGTGGAGAAAAATTTTAAGCTATCTCTTGATAATTCTCTTCAGTTAACTACTATGTTTAGGAGGCTAGGTTGGGAGGCCATTATCAAATTGCAAGGGATGTACTATCCAGTGTTAGTTAAAGAGTTCTATGCCAACATTCAGGTGAAGAAAAAGAATAATTTGGGGACTATTTCTACCATGGTCAAGAGGGTACCTATTGTGCATGATAGGGCTAGGATAGCTACCATTTTGAATGTGAATAATGAGGGCTCCTGGATATCAGTTGACCACCACAATCAAAGGATTGTCTTTGACCCTCAGTAGGCTTAATGAGGCAAGGGTCATTTATGTTTACATCATCTCTTACATGATAGATAGTTAGAGGCAATTCACTGGGCCCAAGATCATTTTTTTTCAAAATTCTCCAACTCTCTCAATTTTTCAAAAAAAAAAAAAAAAAAATCCATCGTCGATCTTCACACCTGACCATCATAGGCTTGATTCTAACCACCAAAACGATCATTTTAACATCAAATCAGGAGTTCTTCATTGAATCTATGGATTAAATCACAAAAAATCCCATCTTTACCTAGGAAACCCACCTTCCAAATACATTCTAAAAGTGTGAGTTTTATTTAAAGAAATTGCACAAAGCGCTTGCCCATGCATTGAAGAACAAAGTGGTATGATTTTTCTTCCATTTTTATGGTTCAATTTTTTTCATTGAATTTTTTATATTTTTGCCCTTTTTTTAAAGCCAAAATTCCATTAAATTGTTGGTTTGATTGGGATAAGTTGAGTTCATGAATTCATTATAAATGGAATAGCAGGGGTTTAATGTTTAGTGAAGTATTTCTTTGACCATAATTCATGTTTTGATCTTCTTATGGCTATTTTAGCAATTTCCTATTAATTTTGTTGTTTCTCTTGTCAAGTGGAATTGTTCATGATGGAGAGAAAATGCATTGCATGAACTTTTGCACATTATTATGGAATCATATGGCTCATGATATGGATAATTGTTAGAAGGCTATCATTTTGATCCTACTCCACATGGTAAGCA
Organism: Voacanga thouarsii; assembly: GCA_026120185.1. Taxonomy (NCBI): domain Eukaryota; kingdom Viridiplantae; phylum Streptophyta; class Magnoliopsida; order Gentianales; family Apocynaceae; genus Voacanga; species Voacanga thouarsii. Next base: position 854,379 of record JANUWF010002383.1, on the reverse strand, counting down.
TTTTATCTTCTTGCATAGGGAATTGTTGTTAATATTGTGTTTGGATTGTGGACTTGTATTTTCTTTGCAAGCATTCAGGTGACGAAAAAGACTAATTTGGAGACTATTTCTACCATGGTTAAGATGGCACTTATTGAGCTTGATATGGTTAGGATAGCTCCCATTTTGAATGTGAATAATGAGGGCCCCTGGATATCAATTAACCCCACAATTAGAGGATTATCTTTAACCCTCACTGGGACCTGATACTTCACCTGGCTATTTTTCTAAATATGATTTTCAGGCCCTATTGAGTGCCCTAGTCTATGTATTTACTTTAAATGTCATTCCTAAGGTAGTGGGTTTTATGAGTCTATGGTCATTGATGTTTACATCCTCTCTAAGATTATAGATAGTGGGCCTATTCCCCTCACCTCTTTGATTATCCAATCTACGAGGGATGTAGTGTATTCTTGCCTTGCTGGCAAGGCATTTATCTTTCCCTTGGTGATTATGTGCATTCTTCAGGCGTTTAGGGTGAGTTATGAGGGAGAGCTGATAGAGACCACCACAGAATGTGTGATGGGGCCTAATCTTGTCTATATTTTCCTATTTATTTGAGGATGTTTTGTGGCATTTTTAATTTAATAATTAGTTATTTCCCTTCCTATTTGATGTTTTGCTTGTGGAAAGTATTCTTGGTAAATTTGTACAGGAATTAGATGATTTTTAAGTGAAATTATAGTTTTCCATACTTGACCCGACACTTTCTCAAAATGGTTGAATTGGCCGTAGCTCGATTCTAGAAAAATAGAGGAAACAGAGTTCCAATCGGGAGATTTCCAGAGCTGGACTGGCACCGAGCCAGACAAAGTGACCCAGCGCTAGCCCTACTCTGTGGTTATCTTAATTTATATGAGTCATGTTTACTTCATTTTTTACTTGAGGAAGGAGTGGTTGGTGTTTCATGAATATGCACTTGTATAAATTTACTTCAAGCGTTTTATTAATATCTTATCTAACACTTGAATTGCTCTTAAGATTGATTAAGTTGAATTAGTGTGTAATGTTTTTCTTAGTCAGAGGGGTGATAAAGTTTTGCTAAGCTAGGCACACTTTGATGGATGAATTGGTAAATGTTTTGTGAAAAGGTTGGTAAGGATTTGTTCTGGTTTGACCTGTATTAAGTGTTTACTTGAGGATAAGCAAAGGCTTAAATATGGGGGAATGTGTTAGGATCTAAATATGCCTATATTTTCCTAACTATTTGAGGTGATTTTGTAATATTTCTGATGCAATAGCTAGTCAATTCCCTTACAATTTGATAGTTTGCCTATAGAAAGGGTTTTCCTTGATTTTGTGAGGAAATTGAGGAATTTGGAGCTTGATTATGCAATTCTGACATGTACTGGCACTTGCTCAAGAAGTCTGAACCGGTCCTGGCTTAGTTCTAGAAAAACAAGGCAAAATTGGGGGGAAGCAGAGTAAACTAGAGAATTCCAGAGCTGTCCCGGAGCTAGCCCAAAGAGTTTGACCCCACAGCAGCCCAGATTAGGATAGAGGCGGATTGTAGTATCCGATTTGTACATGGCCCAGAACTTCTAGGAAAAGATTTTGGCAACCTAGGAAGCTTTAAATACAAGGAAATAAGGGGGATTCCAAGCATCAAAATTAGAAATAATTCTTTCAAGAAGGAATTCATTAGAAAATCAGTATTGTTTCAAGAGAGTTTTCAAATGAGGAAGAAGGGGGCTTATCTATGAATTTTTTCTTAAACCTTTGTCATCTTTTTCTTGTATAATGATGAGATCAATGCTTTTATTGTAGTTGGATGTTACTTTTGGATTCATGATGTTGAATTAATTTTGTGCTTTATTATTCTTGGTATTTGATTACCTATACTTATTGAAGAATTGATGAAATTGGATCATTCTTCTAATTATCTTGGGAAAGAGGTTAGACGTTGGTTTCAATTTGTTGATTTATATGTGTTGTTTCTTAGCCTAAATAATCAAAGATTAGTTAATTTCACCTAGAGTATATGGATATTAATTGAGGAATGAGTTTCATGCGTCTTTTTAGTTATTTTAGTGAGATTGAAAAATCTACTAAATTGGTTAGAAAGATAGCGAGTCCATGACTTCGAGGAATTGGATTTTATTTTATTCCTTCATGATGCCAAGGTAATGATTAATTGTTATAATTACTAGTAATTCATTGTCATGTCTTCAAGGATTTTTATCTAAATACATGTTCTTCTCTCCTAGAGTTGTATATATTTTTATTTTTTCTCTTTATTTTTATTTTTCTTCTTCAATATTTAAATGGTCAATTAAATAATATATGAAAAGTAACAAATGGTGGTTGTTCCTTGAGGATCGATACTCGCTAATTCCCTATACTATATTTTTCAATAAGTTCACTTACTCATATGTGTGATTTGGGGATTAATATTTTAATTAAAACTTGATTGGAAATGGACTTGAAATTGCATGATTTTTTATACCCAACTCTGACACATCAAAATTAATAAGTTAATTCCAATTATCAAGGATTATTAATTCTATAGTTATTCGAATTAATTTATATTTTGCTACCAATAGACTAGAAAACCTAATAGTCACATAATAGAGGAATTGATACTCAAGATATGATGTGATAATATTACAGGATTAATTTGTAAGAAGAAATAATTTTATGGGCAAATTATAAGTAGTTATAATTCTTGCAGCCAAATTGTAATTAATAAAAATCTTGTTGTCCAAATTACAATTTGCAAAACCAATGTCCTAAACAATTTGGAAAAGAAGAGTTGTTGGTGTTTTCCTAAAAGGTTTAGGAGTCACACACGAATGAAAGCTGCTGGACCTTACATATATGTATGAGAGAGATTCGAATTTTGTGAGTAATGCACAATAGCCTTTTTTTTCTAACATTGGAAAATCCGATTTTCTTTATTCTTCTTCTCTATTAAAAAATAAAACCCTGTGCCGCCATAACAATCCACTAGCATCGGTTATTAGCACTTGATTTAAGTTCCATCCTCATCTGGATACTATTGGAGAAATTCCTATACTTGGAATTTTGTTAGTTCAAGACTTGAACAGTTTTCCAAAGGAATTTCGCGGAGGAAAACTTTTAAAAGTTGAATTTTTTAGGTAATAGAATTTTTCTTCTTATTCTTTGACCCGTTTAATTACATATGAGTGATCCTATTGTGTGCATTTCATTTTATTTTTCCACTGCAAATGTATGATATTGCATGATCGAACTCCAACAAAGTGAACTATATTGTTGAGTACAATGATACACTTGTGAGGGAATTCTATTCTAATTTGAAGGTGTTAACAACAAGTAGCACCAGACTTGTACACTATTGTGTGTTTGTGAGGGGATACCTTATTACCTTCAGTCCTGAGTCTATCTCTGAAATCTTTGAAGTCCCTTATTCCATAGATATTGAAGGTTTGGGTGATGAAGTTAACATGGAGGACGTGTGCAAAACTCTGACAGATGGTAAGATTGTTAGTTGGCTTGCTAATGTATATTTAAAATTTTCTCAACTAACTAGTTTCTATTGCTCATTCTATGAAATCTCTTACTATAATTGGATGCCTGCTAATAATGTTTCTATTGTGCTAAAGGTGAAAGCCATACTGTTATACAAGATACGTGGAGGAATGAAAGTTAATCATGAGGACTTGATATTTCAACAGATCATCCATTATACCGAGCTATCTTCTACAAGAACTTTGCTATTGCCCTATCCCTATCTATTGACCGAATATCTGCGTGGTTTTTCAACTTTAGCTTTCTTTGGATAAGATTGTTAGGTATTTGAAAGTTCTCCATCCATGTTTGAAGCAGCTATCTGTGCCAAGCTCTTGTGCTCCACTCAAGATGCCAATATGGAAATTTTCATTTCTTTAGGGTCAAGCTTCAATCAAGACCATGGCTTCCAAGATTGCTACTACATCTGCCAATCAAAAACCAGTTTCTTAGAGTTCTTCTACTACTCTTTTGTCTCAGCTCAGCTTACTCAATTGCAATCTGCGATAGTTCGCCTTCTTGCAAAAGTTGATGATATACTAAAAGAACATTAACAAGGTCAACTTGATCAAATGACTCTATGCAAGATTTTGCCTCATACCTAGAGAAGTCGTCTAGTTGATGCTATTTGGCTCTGTTTGCTTCAAAAGGGGGAAGTAGGAGTGGTTGATTTGATTGCTTTTGAAGTCTCTTGAAGTCTTTGTTGAACATTTCTACTATTTTTACTTTTTTTTGCTATTTCATGGTGATTGTTGAACAATTCCCTAATGGTTTGTTGAACAATTCGATTTGCTAAACATAATATATTTTTGGGTAGTGTAATAGTAACTAGGTCTACTTAGACATTGACTATTTGCTCTTCTGGATATTATTTCTAAATGCCATGTTTGCTATAGTATTGGTGCATGATTGTACTATGTTGAATGTTGTGTTGGAGCTTCTGTTATACTGATAGAATACGACAGTTAGTTTTACATCAAATAGTGCTAAAGAAGGAGATTGTTAATGCCTATGTTGCAATAACTTCAACAAGGCCCTTTGATATGCTAGTGATTTCCTAAGTCCATCTAGGAGTTAGCATTATTGGCACAGTTTGTTGCGGTACAAATTTGTGATGAATTTAGAAATTGATATCTGCAGAGGATTCTATAAGAAAATCTAGCAAAGATCTCGAGAATATTTGTAGAAAATTTAATAGAGGATCTTAGATATAAATCGAGATAAGATCTTGTTCTGCAAAGATGACAAGTTCAAGGAGGAAAGAAACTGTATTGCATTTAGGAAACCCGTGACGAAAATATGGCTTTAGTAGCTTCCTAATTCAATGAAACCACAATACCTCTATCATATATGCATATATATTGCCGACTCAAAAGAAGAAAAAATATCAAGTTCAAAAAAAGAGAATTATTCCTTCAGCAAGCCGAATAAAAGATAGAAGGGTGAGGTTCATGTTTACATATTGAGAAGGTCTGATGCAACGATTGCTTCAATGCTACTCTGATTCTCTGTTAAGAGTTTTGTATCAAAGATTCAACTTTAATCACTTCGAAATTGCTTATTCTTGAGTTGAGGCTCGAATCAAACGAATTTCTTGTGAGCAATTACTTTTCTAGAGAGGACGTTCCTGTTGTAAAATGAAGACCCGTCCCATTGGTACAACATTGTTTAATGGGAGATCAATCATGATGGTTGAGTTCAACAATGGTTTTTTGCAAGTTTGATAGAAAGAGTATTGTGTTGTGTTCTTGTTAGATTCTATTTGAACACTCAGTGAATTGAGATAGGTATTGCTATTTTTAACTTTTGTTAAAGTTTATAGTAGATTCTTTTTACGGGTTGTGGATCTACATACGTAGGTTTATTGATAGCTGAACTATGATACCAATTTGCTATATTTGTTAGACTCTTTAATTTATTATTTGTCAAACTAACTTTAATAAAAAGTTTAACTAAAGTAAAGAAAGTTGACAATTCAAACATCACAATTAGCTATCATAGTAGTTAATAATTATTAGTTTTTAAAAATAATTTGAAATTTTTTTATTTTAATTATTTGTCGCCATAATAATTATTAGTTGAATATCAACATAATGCTCTTAATAAATTTATTAATAGCGATTTTATTACATCTCAAAAAATTAGAAAACAAAATTTAAAAGATTGCGTTTTTAAAAACTTTTTGCTTTTCAGGCCTCAAAATTTTCCAATACGACTCTGACAAGAACCGCTGAATCCTGCGCAAAGGAACGTCGTAGCTGCAGCTTTTGTGCCTTCATTTTTTTTGCAACGGGAGTCAAATTGGGAGATGTAGCTGAGAATTCATTGTTTCTAATCCACCTATCTGCCCCTCGGTTCATGTTGCTTCCACGGAATAATGAAGCTTGAATTTTGGACTCCAAATTTAAACAACACCAACATCATTCAGCTTTGAGTGATAATTTAAAGCTATGTTTAGATTGAGGAGAAAAGAGATGAGCAAATGAGAGTAGCTAGAAAGGCAAGGAATTAAGGAGGAGAGGAAAGAAGAGAATTGCACATCTATTTGTCTAGACGGTTGATGACAGAAAATGTAAGATGAGGTATTAATTGACATTTTTATTTTATTATTTAACATGAGTATAAATATTTTAAATACAGATATTTTAGACAATATAAAAATATTTATTAAAATTAATTTTTTTTTGTTTCTGTCTACGTTTGAATGAAAAATAAATTAGACATTTTTAACTAAATTTAATTCTTTCATTACCGTCCCTTTCCCTTTTTTTTTTTTCTCTATAAAAATCAGTACAAATATCTAAATTTGTTTCGTTCCATTCCTTTTCCTTTCAAAATCTTTCATTTACAAATGCATTAATAAATGTATTTTGCAGTCTTGGACAAGCGGAAGAACTTCGAAACCATCCATAAGAACCGGAACTTCGTTACGTGCACACTAAATAAAGGAAACCTTCATAAAAAAAACAAAAGTTGCTTACTCTAATGACTGCATTGATCTTTTAATTTTTCTAATTTACTTCCCTCCGTCCAAATCATTTGGATGGCCTAATGGAAATTTCAAAGTGATATAGTTGCAATGACTGTGATACTTGGTCAAAAGTTCAAATGGATATCTGAACTCTGGGTCATTTTCAATAATCTCTCTGAAATGAGCCCAAAATCTTAAATTTCTCTATTCTCTGCTTTTAATTTAAAGCTTTCTAATTTGTTACTCAAAATTTCAATATACCTAGTAAGATCCTTATAATTAAATACTCTTCAACTTTTTTATTTAAAAAAAAATCATTATTTTCCCATAAGCAAACACCAGCATCATCTCCTTTATCCCAACTCAAACTCTAGCAGCCACCGTACTCTTCGTCCCCTCTTGCCACTAGCAACAAATGACAAATTTCTTAAGTAAAAAATTGCCTGAGGAATATTTAATTATGAGTATCTAATTGGAAGCTTATTGCATAGTTAATTATTTGATTTTCAATCCGATCGATTCTATGTGATTTTTTAAAAAAAAATCAATAATTTAAAAGAATGCATTATAAGAATGAGATTTTATTTTTAGAAGACTCATTCTGAATATCAAATTTAAAAGACCCCAGATTTTCGAATTTTCCATGTAAGTAGCAAAATCAATGTCGTGTATGCCATTACATGCAAGAAATTGTGGTTGTGCTCGATGATGCTGATGATAAGTATTGTACTCCCTCCGTTCCATAATATAAATTGTTTGAAGCTACTTTTGTTGTCCCAAATTATAAGTCGTTGGGGACTTTTCAAGGAGGTTTTAAAACTACTTTTACATTTTTGTCCTTATTTTTGTCTTGTTTTCAAGACATTTAAATAGGGGTATTTTATGAAGAAAAAATATAAAGTCACATCGTTTTCGAGAGTTTTAATATGTGTGAAATTAAGTCAAATAACTTATATTATAGGACGGAGGGAATATTTCATTGTAGATTGTGGCTGTCTATCATGCGTGCACATTAAAGGAAGCATTTTATACGGAAGCACGCGAAAGAAACCTTAAAAATATAAAACGGAAGTTGCTGAGTCAAAATTCCATATAGGTATATGTAGATGCCATGTGCAACCTAAGATATGCATATAAATAACACAACCAAATTACAATGTTTCTATTGCGTATCGGTGATACTTTCCTTGTTTTCTTCTATTTTTTCAGGTATTTCCTTGAGATTATTTTCTTTCTATTTGCGGGAACGTTTCATTGTTGATTGCTCCATGTGTTATCAGCGGTATCATGTGTTTATGATTGCATTCTCTTCCCATTTCGTTTCATGATTTGTGGCATCAGTCGCAGTAAGTGGAGCCAAGATGGTTACACCAGGTTTTACAGTGGACTTAAACAAACCTCTTGTCTTTCAGGTGAGAACTACACAGACCTTGTCATAGTCGTCTGTTTATTCTTGTAATAGTCTGACATTTCTTAAAGAATTAAAAAACGATTAACCTAGAATTTAGGAGATTTTTTTTCTTCAGTTAAATGGCAACTTTTGAGTTTTGACCATGCAGGTTGGCTATCTTGGAGAAGCATATGACCAGTGGGTTCACCAACCTATAGTGAGCAAGGAAGGACCTCGATTTTTTCAGAGTGACTTTTTGGAGGTAGCACCACTTTCCAATGAAAATACCTTTCGTATTTTTTGTATTTAAAACATATGTCCTGGTATTGAAGAGATATACTAAAGAAAGTAATTTTGTGAAAATCTTTTAGAAACATAGAAAATACAGTAAGTCACTCTTGTGAGATCTGAAGCCATCTCTTTTTCTACTTGGACAGTCTCTAACTCGCACGGAATGGTGGGTGATACCACTTATTTGGGTCCCCGTTGCTTCTTGGCTCATCTCAAAGTCCATTACGATGGGGCATACACTTCCTGAGGTAGTTTTGTTGGTGCTATCTGGCATCTGTATTTGGACATTTTTGGAATACATCCTGCATCGCTTCCTTTTCCATGCCAAAACAAAGTCATATTGGTTAGTAAATTCCCATGCGTTCATGTTGTCTGCCTGCGAAGTTTTCCTTATCTCATCTATGGAGTTGAATTTTACAGGGGAAATACAATGCACTATTTTCTTCATGGCTTTCACCATAAGCACCCCATGGATCGTCAACGCCTCGTATTTGCTCCTGCTCCAACTGCTGTTATCTGCCTTCTAGTATGTGCTATTCGGCCCTTTCAATCACTTTACTAATCAAGGCCATCTTCCCTTAAACTTAAAGTTGTTCTGCTGTTTATGGGGTCTCTGGTCTGCATTATTTTGCTTTCATATTTGAAAAATTTTAACAATATTTGAACAAATGGAAAAATTGTAGCAATTATTAATTTTCGTTTGCGTTCACTCCACCCTCATCCACAGTATTCTTATTATAAAGCTTCCGAAAATATAATATATATTGATAAAGAAAGATTTAATTATTGGAATGTTGCAAAAGATTTAAAGTGAAAATTAAAAAAAAAAATCCTTATTACAGCCACCCATCTTTTTTATACAGTAAAAAATGGATGCAAAAATTCCTCAGCGTCCTTGTATTTAACAAAACTGCTAATTCACGTATTGACTACTAGTATTTTTCCGCATAGCCATCTGTAACCGTGTGTACCTCAGTATTTGTTCACTATGCCAAGAGAAATAAGGCTCATTTGTGGGATCTTGATAGTGTTCGATAGGTGCTAATTATCTTTGTCTTGTGCTCCTTCCATCTTAACTTGAGTGTCTATATTTGACATAAGATAAATATATAAGAAGCCGTTTTACCATACACAATTTATCATCCTACCCTTACTAATTGAGAAAGTTAGTAATGGACTTTAATGTGTTGGTCATTTTCCTTAAATTAAATTAGTAAGCTGCGAATGTTTAGATGTAAAACATATGCATATTAGAAAACAAACAAGAAACGAAAAATACAAAAGATAGGCTATATGCAGAACTTCACAAAATAGATTAGCCAATATTTCATACAAACATTTTATCCAACATTCTGCTTTGCCTATGCAGATCTATCATTTATTTAAACTTATACGCACTCCTCATCCGGCTTCCATCGGTGGTGGTTTATTGGGTTATGTGATGTACGACCTCACACATTATTACTTGCACCATGGACAACCTACAACAGCAATAGCAAAAAATCTTAAGGTAAAAAAATCATCTTCTTTAATTTTTTGCTGTTTCCGTTTCTTTTTGAGAGAGAATTCATTGTTCATTTTGGTAGATGATGCCGTAATACTTAATTCGAAGTTATCTGAATAGTAAATTTTGTAGATTCATATGGAATCTAACTTGACATAATAAGCTTTGTTTTAATTTATGCCTCTTAATTACTTCTTTAAGAATTATTATTTCTTATTAAAATTTATCACTTTTTTTTTTCCAAATGATTTATCTTTAAACTACAAATCTTATCGCTGCTATACATCAGTTACCATCAAATCTACTTATTATTTGGGTATAATATTTTAAAGATTTCGGAGATATGGCATGTGCTTGTATTGCTTCATTTCTCTTGTACAACATGATTGTTCAGAATCATCACTTGTTGTAATCTGGAGATCTCTCGTGACTTGCAATGAACAACAAACAAAATGTTTAATTTTCCTGGCTGTTGAAATAATCTTATGTAGACGTCTTCAGCTGATACTTCACTTTCTTTTGTTTTGTAGAAATATCATTTGAATCATCATTTCCGTATCCCAAATAAAGGCTATGGTGTCACTTCCTTACTTTGGGACAAGGTGTTTGGAACCCTTCCTACAATAAAATCAGCTGAGGAGAGTGGATAATTCTATTTTAAGTATCGTAATTTTCCTTGTTACCATCATATTTTGTTGATGCCTTCAACTGGAGTAGAATGTTAGGGCTTGCTGCCAAACAAGTTTGTAATATAATTTATGCATTTCTGACCTTATTGTTTAGATACACCGGAAGAAATTCAGTTTTATCAGTCATACAATTATTATCTTATGAAGCCACCAATTAATTCTTTCTCCTAAAAAAAATGATTTGGTGATTCCTAGATTGCATGCATTGTTTTTTCTTGTATACATGGAATCCGAATATCGTTACCAATAAGGTGTCCATTAAAAAAAACAATCTGTTATATACCATGATACAAGAAATTTGTCTTTTTGTACGGCTTTGGTCCCAGTTCAGTTAGTCGCGGTGACCCTTAGGTTCAGAGATCGAATTCCTTCAGGAACATCTATTAGTCTTTTGAATTTGTCAATCAATTATGATTTGTTTAGGCTGATTTACATGCTCAGCTTCCCTCAACCCACCGAAGAAATTTATCTTTTGTTAAAGAGTCAAATGTGGCCACATATTATTAAATAATTGCATTATTTTCTCCCATATACATAAGAAAAATATCTACTAAGTATAGTTGGAAGGAAAAACCATGATGTAAGATATTCTTAATTTCCGTAATGGAAGGAACCCTAAGGCTTGATTTGGTTGGACTATTTTGTGAAAGTAAATGAGAAGAAGAAGTAAATGTGAAGGTAAATTACCTCATTTGATTGGATGTAGACATGGAGGGAAAGTAAATCTGAAGGGGGTACCATTTCCCCTCCGCATCAGCACTTCCTCCCCTCTCAATTTGGAGGGATTGGGAGAGAGAAAATAAAGTGGGAGTAATAATAACAACATTGACTACATTTTTAACATTAAAATTTTAATAAAATAGATAATGAAGAATAAAATAATAAATTAAATTAATTATTCTCTCTCTTCTTCCATCTCCTTCCCTTTCTATTTTCATTACAACCAAATAGAATAAGAGTAAATATATTAACTTCCTCTAGTGGAAGTAAAATGTGTCACTCCTCCTTCCCTTCCCTCTCTCCCTCCCCTTCGCGAACCAAAACAGGCCTAAAGTAATATATTGGATAAGGGTCCATAGTAGCCCGTGACATTCTTCCGTTGTGCATCGTTCATCAATATGTATAGGTTAGAAGACTCTCATACATGGACAAAATAAAAAGGAATTGACAGGACGATAACATATTTCTTTATGTTTGTTTATTAAAAGCTGTTGTTCATATCCGAATTTATTTTGGCCTAATTGTTTTATTACATGGTGGATTTTAGATCGTGTACATTCTTATTGTTTTTAGCTTGGATCCAACCTTTGATAGACCATTGCTAGCTGCTTTGAAATATTTAGAGACCATTCTTTTGTTGGGGATATGACCTAAGCCTTTTGTATTTGTACTATTGTCATCTAATATATTTGTAATAATACCAAATATTTATTTCTATAAATAGTGTATTTCGCTTTAAGGTCATTAAGTACGTGACTTGATAGTAAAATTGTATAGCAAGTAGAATGATTATTCTTAAGTTGTCTCTAACTGATTATTATTAGTAAAACAATAATAAATAAGGATTGGTATATTTATGACTTGATAGCTATATTTTATTGGTCAGGGATATATGCACTACTAGAAATTTTGTTTATTGTGACATATTTATTACAACATTTTTTTTAAAGGTGTCATAAGTACAATTCTATGATACTTAGTTGAAAATGTCATAATAGACTCTACCAAAACTGTCTTTTTCTTTTTTGTTTAATTTACTAGCAATGTGAAATTTAATGTCCTTTTAAAACCATATTATGACATTTTCTAAAATGTATTGGGATATTTTTTGTTCTTTGATATTGTATTATCTTAAACTATTATAATAGCTATTCTAATTTAAAAAAAAAAACAAAATTGAGTTGCAAAAAATTAAGGCACCAAGCTGAACAAAAATCCCGCTAAGTGAACCTATCCTATGCCTCTGTAAGACTAAAATGACTTTGAGCAAATTTCCTTTTCACTTTCCCATTTTTTTGTAAAACGGCATCCCTGCTCTCTGTCTCTCTCGAACCCTCTGAATTGCTTCTCGTCATCATCAATCTAGAAAATGTGGGAGGTTCCAGTCTTGTAGTGATGGAGCATAATAAAGGTGAGATATTTCCCTTTCTTAGCTACTTATTGTATGATTTCCATTTTTTCCCCTTTTCTTAGCTGCGGTGAGATTTGTTGGTTTGATCATTCAGATGATTTCTGTCTTTTGTGATTTGTTATTAGTTCTATTGGCTCTATTTTCTTTTGGCATTTAATATTTTTGGTTCCACACTTTCCTTCTTACAATTTATTTTCTAAATCTGATGTTGTGGAAGTTCTGTTTAGTGAGTATATCATGCTACGGAAGTAGTTCTTATTTATAATGCTGCTATGGGCTTTTATTTTCCCAAGTTAATTTCAGGAATTTTACTTGTTTTCCTACTCCTGGCTGAAGGATCAAAAATAGAAAATATAAAAAAAACGCAGCGAAAAATTTTCAGTTTTCCGATTCACATCTAGGAGAGAGTACTTACTTGTCTTGTTTGGTCACGAATTAATCAACAAGGTGCCGAGTCGCACTGGATCTTGCGATGGAAAGGGAGAAGGAGGCCTCGGTGGTTCGACCGGTATTCTTGCCAATCTTCTACTCATATGCATCAAACTTCTCCAAGCTTCTTCTTTTAGTCTTCCGGAATATGACTCTACGTTGATCTTGGGTTAGCTCGGTGAAAACTCCTTTGGATAACCAAGATCCACTCATAGAGAGAAAGGAGAGAAGGAAGGGGAAACACAAGAGGAAGGGTGGCTGCACACATAAGGGAGAAAGCTAGGGTTGAGAAACCTTTCCATCTCTTCCCTGTATATTTTGGTCGCTCTAGGGCTTAATGAAACCCTAGTGGTCCAAAACACACTAAGCTCTAATAGGTTTGGTGTTGGGCTCATAAACTAATCCTCTTTATTATCTGTTCTAGGCTTTATCAAATATCCAAGATAATTTTCAATTGGACTCTTAATATATGTCAACATATATCAGCCTAATTTTCTGAATTCATTAATTATCTTTTCTAGGCTTTATGAAAAACTCAAAACTAATTAATTAATTCTAATTTGACTCTTAGAATAAATTTTATTTCTCTTCCAGATAATTATCCATAAAGCCCAAATTGTGTCTAGACAACACCAAGGTAACTTGAGCTACTCCGGGGACCAAGAGACAATTATTCACGGCTACTAAAGTGACCAAAATGCCCTTATTATCAAATAGTTGCATTTTACTATTTTAAATATTCTCATTTATCACCATATGAAAATATTAATCCCAAGAATAATATTGCTAAAACAATGTCTCCGACCTACAGGTGAAATGACGGAAATACCTCTCTATGTAATACACATCAATAAGATAGGATAAATGTACCAACACCCATCTCAAAGACATTTACCATCCTTAGATTTCTAGTCCGATTATCCGTGACTCACTCGAATGTACTTGCTTATCATTGGAAGCTACCCAAAAGCACACATTATAGAGTCATGTTTCTAGGGTTTTGGATTATTAGATTATCCTAGACAATCATAAAGGGGTGATTTAACTTCACAAAATGAAGCATAGAAACTCTGTTGCATGAATCCGTCTTAACTAACGTACAAGGTTATTGATCTTACAAAAGAAATTTCACCCAACATATATCAAAGTATAAGACCCTAGCTTCGTTAGACCACCAACTCATACTCAAGTATAAAGGTATCCGTCCATGCTGTAGCATTAATAGTCCAGTCTCTATAATTATAGTACTTTAAGAGAGACTACTACAATAGGTCCAGTTCTACATATTCATAATACGCTTATGGCAATGATGTGAGTGAACTACTCATTGATTCAAGGTAAACAATTCCTCATTGGAACTCGTGGCATAATAGTCTTATCTTGATGAAATGCCCAATTCCATCAAACGACTAAGAACTCAATTTTTCTTGTATGACAAGTACCCATGGTCTATACCTTATTGTGAATAATAACCCAACACAAACCATTACTTGTCACACTTGGACCTTAAATGTGCAATAATATAAGAAACAAACCAAATTGAATAAATTTAGTGGACCTAGCGCCGGGTCTATTGGACGTACTTGGTGCTAGGTATGCTCTATTTTTTAAGAACTCCGGCTGGACAAAGTTGACTTGGCGTAAGGTCCAGTGGGCCCACTTGGCACCGGGTCTATTTGCAATATATTTACACAGAATACATAGTCTTTAAGGGCATACTTTCTAACAATCTCCCACTTACACTACAAAGACTAAGAAAGTCCATAAGTACCGACCCCTATGACATCTAAGTGCCTGTGAAATACCTTTTCCGTCAAAGGCTTGGTAAAGAGATCTGTCAGATTATTGACAGAGGAAATCTGATCAACTACAATCTCCCATTTCTAGATGAACTCCTAGATGAGGTGATACTTCCTGTCAATATGCTTGCCCTTCCTATGGTTTCGAGGTTCCTTGCCTTATGACACCGCTCCAGTATTGTCACAATAAATCGTGACAGGCCTGTTCATGTGTGGTACTACTTAAGTTTTGTGAGAAACTTCCAGAGCCACACAACTTCTTTAGAAGCTTCTAAACCAGCAACGTAGTCAACTTCTATGGTAAAATCCGCAATGCAGGATTGTTTGATACTTCTCTATGAACTAGCTCCTCCAGACAAAGTGAAGATATATTCACTAGTGAATTTTCTTTCATCTTTATTTACTTAGAAGTCTGAGTCTGTGTAACCGATAGAAACCAAATCATCAGCACAATATACAAGCATATAATCTCTCGTTTCTTTGAGATATTTTAGTATATTCTTGACGGCTTGCCAGTGAGCTTTCACTGGATTTGACTGATATCTACTAACCATGCCTACTGGAAAGCAGATATCTGGCCTAGTACAAAGCATAGCATACATAAGACTTCCCATAGTCGAAGCATAAGGTATCTTGCTTATTTTCTGCTTGTCTTCCTGTGTCTGAGGACACTGCTTGGAAGATAAGAATAATCTATGTCTAAAGGGTATAATAGCCCCTTTACATTGATCCATGCTATACTTGATCAACATCTTGTCAATATAAGTAGATTGGGATAAGCCTAATATTATCTACTTCCTATCTCTAAGAAGTTTAATACCTAGAATTTAGCTAGCTTCTCCCATATCTTTCATGTTAAATTGACTAGATAGCCAAACCTTAACAGATGACAATGTCCCTACATTATTTCCAATGAGTAAAATCATAAAGTACCAAGAAAAAATCACTTTGCCATTGTCTAATTTCCTATACACACATGGTTCATCCACGTTTGAATGAAACTATAAGTCTTCACAGTTTCATCGAAACGTATGTTCCATGCTCGCGATGCTTGCTTAAGTCCATATATGGACTTCTTAAGCTTACAAACCATTTGTTCTTAACCTCTAGCAACAAAACCTTCTGACTGGGATATATAGATGTTTTCGCTAAGATAGACATTTAAGAAAGCTGTCTTGACATCCATTTGTTATATCTCGTGGTTATAATGATATACGATGGCTTAGAGAATGCGGATAGACTTAAGTATAACTACTGGTGAAAAGATTTCTTCATAATCAATCCCTTCCTTCTGAATATAACATTTAGTAACTAACCTTGCTTTATAGGTTTCAACCTTTCCATCCCCACCACTCTTCCTCATAACCTAACATTCTCTGCTTCCTATCTCTAAGAAGCTTAATACCTAGAATTTAGCTAGCTTCTCCCATGTATTTCATGCTAAATTGACTAGATAGCCAAACCTTAACAGATGACAATGTTTCTACATTATTTTCAATGAGTAAAATCATAAAGCACCAACAAAAAATCATTTTGCCATTGTCTGATTTCCTATACACACATGGTTCATCCACGTTTTGAATGAAACTATAAACCTTCACAGTTTCATCGAAACGTATGTTCCATGCTCGCGATGCTTGCTTAAGTCCATATATGGACTTTTTAAGCTTACAAACCATTTGTTCTTGATCTTTAGCAACAAAACCTTCTGGCTGGGACATATAGATGTTTTTGCTAAGATAGCCATTTAAAAAAGCTTTCTTAACATCTATTTGTCATATCTCGTAGTCATAATGACATACGATGGCTAAGAGAATGCAGATAGACTTAAGCATGACTACTGGTGAAAAGATTTCCTCATAATTGATCCCTTCCTTCTGAATATAACCTTTAGCAACTAATCTTACTTTATAGGTTTCAACCTTTTCATCCACACCTCTTTTCCTCTTGTACACCCACTTATACCCAATTGGTTTTATCAAAATAGGTGTAGTGATAAGATCCCAAACCTGATTGAGGTACATAGACTCAATCTCAGTATTCATGGCTAGCTGTCATTTGTCTGCATTAGCATCAACAATGGTATCCTCGTATCCAGTGGGATCTTGTTCCTGATGATTAGAGAGATTAGATCATAGATTTCTCTGGTCTATCTTTATGGAACTCTTGTGATCCTCCCACTACGATGAGGCTCAGTTTGTATAGGAACATCCGGTAGTGTTTCTCTTGGTTCTTTGATCGGGGTGTTAGAAGTACCGAAGTTCTATCATTGGCCAACTTCTCTTCTAACTCTGTTCTACTTGAACCCATGGTGGATGTAACTTATTCATCCTCTAAGTATCTAGCATTAGTACTAATAAGTACCTTATGTTCTTGAGGATGATAGAAATATCCACCTCTCATTCCTTTTGGATACCCAACGAAGTAGCATAACTTTGATCTTGGTTCTAACTTACTTCCTTTTGTTAGCACATAAATTGGACAACCCCATAACTTGAGATGGTTCAGACTGGACTTTCGTCCAATTCACATCTCATAGGGTGTCTTAGGTACTGATTTGGAAGGCGCCTAATTCAAAATATATACTGCTATTTCTAAGGCATATCCCCAAAAAAGAAATAGGAAGAGGCGCATGACTCATCATACTTCTAACCATTTCCATCAAAGCTATGCTTCTTCTCTCAGCTACTCCACTCTCTTGGGGAGTCCTAGGCATAGTTAATTGAGATACTATGCCATGATGTACCAAGTAATCCTTAAACTCACGAAGGAGGTAATCTCCACCACAATCCGATTTCTAAGCTTTAATTAATTTACCTGTCAACCTTAAACTCTTTGAATTTATCAAAAAAGTCAGTGTAATACCCCGTATTAAGCCACCATTAGTATGTGGGGAAAGTCATGCATGTCATAGAATTTCTTTTATATTACATTTGGTAAATTAAATTATTTTCATGAAAATATGAGTTTCACGAGTTTGTTGTTTCATGAATCAAATTGTTCTTGAAATGGTTGTGTTATTTGAGTTAGTTGAATTTTTATTTTGTTGAGAAGAATTCATTAGGAAGAGGATGAAGCAAGTGAGTAGGAATTAAAGAAATTTAATCAAGGGAAAATTTATACAAGAATTGCTGTGGAATAGTGGATAAAGCTTAGTGTTTAATCCTTAATGAGCTGGATTGAGTTCGAATCCTAGCTCCTTCAAATCTTCTCTTTTCTTTTATTTTTCCTTCCCTAATTCTTTCTAAACCTTGGCCGAAATACACTTAGGGTAGCCGCCACCTTGGAGCCAATTTCCTAAAATTTAGGAGTGTGATTTATATTGGGGATTATTTTATAAAATATTTGAAAATAAATTAATTTTTTATTTCTAATATCTTATCATAATTTTTTAGAAAATTTTTAAGTATTATTAATTTGGATTTTTAAAAGCTATATCTAAGTAATTTATTAGGAGATAAAATTTATGAATATACATCTTGTTTTAATGTGGTAGCTGCTACACCTTAAGTAGATATGTCTCCATATTTTAATTCTCTTCAAATAAATTTTAAAAATGGAATAAAAGGATAAAAGCTGGATTTTAAATGAAGTATTTATCTTTTGGATAAGGATTTTTGAAAATTTGGGGGGAAAAGGAAGAAGGATTTCGGTAGCTTCAAGGGAGAGGGAAACCAGAATTTTATCATGTAAAAATAATTATTTAATAGCCATTTAAATTACTCAAATTAATATAGGGGATAAATTAAATTATTGCTTAAATAAATAACTTAATTCCCTCCTATTTCTTCTGGAAAATTCCCTCAAAGCTGCCACCTCACACTAGAGCAATTGTAGCTCAACTAAAACTCTCCAAAACCTAGCTAGGGTTATCCAAGAAAACCTTAACCAATTAGGACTTTGTTTTAGCAAAAAAAATACCAGAATTTCCTCTCCAATTCCTCCAAAATTTTGGCCACAATTAGCTCTATTATGTATGAAATTTCCAGCCAAAAACCTGCACAAAAACCTCTCTAGTTATTGAGCAAAATACAGCTACACAAAGACTCATTTTTCCTCTCTTATTTTCACCACTATAGAGATCAAAACCAACCAGATTTCTTCTTTTTTTCTGTCCAGATTTTCGGCCATCATAAGCATAAAAAATACAGCAGCAATAACCCCTAAACTACTGTCCAGTTTCGACACCCATAGAAAAACCAAAGCTGTCCAACTTTTTGTTAGATTGTATGTCCTCTTAGACTAGGTTTCTGATGTAAAACTGAATATTTTAATAAAAGAATTTATTTTCAAAATTTTTTTGTGAATTTACTTTTTGTTTGTGCACAATTTTTGTTTTCTAACAGACCCATTGTGTTTAAATAAGTGGTCCATGTGAATGGTGGTCTTTCACAGTAAGGGATGGATCACGGGTTATTTAACACATAAACTTTTG
Source organism: Voacanga thouarsii (assembly GCA_026120185.1). Taxonomy (NCBI): domain Eukaryota; kingdom Viridiplantae; phylum Streptophyta; class Magnoliopsida; order Gentianales; family Apocynaceae; genus Voacanga; species Voacanga thouarsii. The sequence continues at coordinate 835,212 of JANUWF010002383.1, read as the reverse complement.
TTGTTAACCTATTGATGAGACTGAGAATCTCATCATATTTAGGTTATTATGTTATGAATTCCAAATGGGGAATGGCTTACCTTTTAGCCAGTGAGTAGTCCACTCACTTCATGACATAAGCGTATTTCAAATACGTAGGACAGGACCTGTAGTAGTGGTTTCTAAAAGTACTATATGATAGAAACCTAGACTACTACCGCTACAACGTGGACTAGTACTCTACGACTTGAGTATGAGTTGGTGGTCTGGCGAAACTGGTAGTATATACTTTGATTTGCTATAGTTGAGGTTCTATCGTAGGGCTAATATACTTGCATGTTGGGTACGTGTGACTAATTAGTTAAGACAGACTTATACAAGATAGTTTCTGCACTATATCGCCCCTTGTGGTTGTCCGAATAGTCTAAAATGTCCAGGGCCCTGGGAAACATGACTTGGATGTTTGCTTTAGGATAGCTCCCTTGGAAAGCGGAAACACTCCAGGAAGTCGTGGATCATTGGACTAGAAGCCTAAGGATGGTAGATGTCATTTAGAGGGGTGTTAGTACACTTCTTCCTCTCTAAATGTACGGCGATGTGTAGAGGGGTATTTTAGTCATTTCACTTGTAGGTCGGAGACTTTGCTAATGCAGCATTGTCCTTGGGGTCAATATTTCCTTATAGTGATATTAGGAAATATTTAAAATGTAAAATACGGCTATTTATATAGCAGGGGTATTTTGGTCATTTTAGCAGCCAAGGCGATGTGTCTTTTTGGTCCTCGGAATAACCCGTAAGTCCTAACTAATTTTGGGTTGAGGAATTGGTCTCAGTTCAAGAGGATTTTGTTTTATTTTATTTTATTTGATTTTATTCAGGAAGTCTAATTTGTTATTAGACTGGAATAAAATAAATAAATAAATAAAATAGGAGTTGAGAGAAATTAATTATCTAGTTTATTTGGTTAATTAATTATTCAGGGCCTAGGTCCATATGAATAATTAAGAAATTAACCTGGGCTTAAATTAAGAGAAATAATTAATGTTTAATTGTTTATTGGGTTATTTATGTAAGCCCAAAAAATAAATAATTAAAGATTAATTATTATGGTTCATTTGGGCTCATTAATTATTTATTTGATTATTTATATAAGCCCAGGAAATAAATAATTAATGTTTATTATTTTGGGCCTTTTGGGGTTCAAGAAAAATAATAAATATTATTTTGGCTCAATAGCTTGGACCTTAAGGTTTTTTCCAAATACGGTTAAGAAGAGTTTAGGGTTAGGCCAAACTCATTCTCAGGATAACAATCGGGTGTTTGAAATATGATATCTCAGGGATATGTTTATCAGATTATGAGAGACCTAGTTTTGGCTAACCAATAAACAAGTTTCTGGGAAAAAAAAAACCCTAATCTCCTAAGGCTAAGATACTCACGCAGCCTCCTCTCTCTCTCAGACGTCTCCTTCTATTCTCTTGAGTTCTTCTTGTTTCTTTGCTAATCAATAGCAAGAGAACCAAGGAGATTTGAGTTTGTCCCTCTTCACCATTGTGTTCACCGACTAGAGGTTGGGCAGAGGAATATTCCGAGAGCTGAAAGGCTTGGCGTTCATGCAAACAAGGCGAAGGAGGAGGCTAGCGGGTGTTCAACCGGAAGCTTCTTCGAGTAGGCAAAGCGAAGTGATTCCAGTCGTTTAATCCACTCCTACTCAACCTAGAAGGCTTAAGGAGCGCAAATGTATGATTTTCACGCTTCTGTGTGGCCTCTAAGGCTTGCGGTTTTTTTTTTCTCTGTTTTTTTCCCGTGGATGCATGGCTCCCCTGTTTTTTGTCCCCTTAATGTGGTATCAGAGCCTATGGTTCTATGATCAATATAGGGATCATGGTAGTTAATAAAAATGGAGAAGATGATTATACCTGTGATCCTTCGCTGTTTTGGTTTGGGATAGGTGGATTTGTAAGCTTCACAGTAGAAGTATAGGCATCTCTGTAAAATTTTTGCTTTGATGTTTTAATCGTGTAAACCCAATTTTAATGGGTATAGGCGGTTGTGGTTTTGTTTTGGATGAGTTTTTATAAGTAAAAATGTCCAAAGAAGACTGAAAAATCGAACCAGAGAAGTCTCTGCAAATTTTGCGTGGACGAGAAAGAAAAATGAAGAAGGAAGCACTATTCATAAGCCGCCGTTGGAGCCGAGCCGAGCCGTGCTGAAAATTCTGTGAGAGGAGCCGCATTTGTGGAGCTGTGAAGCCGAGCCAATTGCCAGTGATTTTGAGCCGTTTGCGCGATGCAATTGCAAATTTGCAATTGCAATTCTCGTGCAGTAACGGGTCGAAGCGCGGGTCTCTTGCAGAGAGGAAGTGGGCACGGGTCACGGGTCTGGGCTACTCCACGGGTTGCGGTTGGAGTGTGATTTGGTGCGCGCGGTGCACCGTGGCTGCGGTGGACCGCAGGCCATGCGGGCGCAGATCCGGTGCGGCCGGTGCAGTGGACCTCCAGCCATTTTTTTGCAATTTATTTATTTATTTTTTTTCCTTTTTCGTTTTGGGTCCCATACCCGGGGAAGTTAATATTTTTGCAATATTTTATATTCTTGGAATATATTTGCATGAAAAATATTAGTAAGGGATTTTAGGATTAAACAAGATAATTAATTAATTAATTAATGTGTTTAATTTTATTATTTGGGCACTTAGGTTTAAAAAAAAATAGAAAAGCATGAAAACATTTATTATTTTGAACATGCTATTTTTTATGTACCTATGTGTGCCTTTTCTCAAAGACCAAAGTCTTTGGGAACGTTTTTGACAAGAAAAATATTTTTCTTCAAAAATTAAATGGTTATTTTAATTTGTATAAAAATTAATCCTTGAATATTTTCTCAAAGGATTTAATCCTTGACATAGAAAATATATTGGATTTAGATATTTTTGTAAATTAAAATGAAGAGCCATTTTGTTTTGTTTTGGACTAGAAAAATGATTTTGTCAAATAAACTTGAGACCAAAGTCTCTAGAAAGTTTTAATTGGAAAAATTTTGAAATCATTAAGTTTTAACTCAAATAAAATTAGTCCATGAAGAAATCTTTCAAAGGATATAAGCCTTGACATAGAGATTTTAATGGACTTGCATATTTTATTTTTGAGTTAAGAAAAACTTAATGGAAATTTCAAAAGGATATTTTTTCAGAGAACCCTTTATTTTAAAAGACTAAGTGGGAGAGGAGTTCCAACGGCCCCACGGCTTCCATCACGGTCCTCATTAGAGATCGTGGGTCCCCTTGCGTCACCCTGGGAGTGAACCCATATAGGATAGGGATACCACAAGGATCTAGATCTAATGGAAGGATGTAATTAATAACCCGGGGCACGTACTATGATCGGCCAGCCCACGTTGGAAGTTATAGTGCGAGGTATGTCCATAGAAAATGAGAGGAAACGGCCATCCCACGATGGAGTTATCCTCTAGATCATTACCTAGAAGGGAAATTAATTTGAGGTGGTTATTACACTTAGCTTAGGAAACTGTTAATCTTTCCAAGAAGCTATGTCAGTTTTCCTAAGAGCTAAATTATTTTCAATGCAAAAATTTTATTTTGTTTTCACAAACTTAATTCTTTCTTTTATTTTTCGATTTTCAGAAATGGTGGGAGGTTCTTTGAGTCCATTGGCCGTTATTCTCAGGGAGAATAAGTTAACGGGTCCAAACTATGTGGACTGGAAAAGAAACCTGGACATAATACTCACACCTGAAAAGTATAAGTATGTCCTTTACGAGACCTGCCCTGTTATCGGGGATGATTCCACCGCCGAAGAGCGAGAGGCTGAGAAGGCGTGGAAGAAGGCTGACGAAATGGCACGTTGCTATATGTTAGCCTCCATGTCTAATGTGCTCTAGTCAAAACACGAGCACATGGCTTCTACATATGACATCAGTCAATCATTGGCTACTGTGTTCGCAGACAAGAGCCGGCCTGCAAGGCAGGAGGCTCTTCGAACTATTATAAACACTAAGATGGCTGAGGGAGCATCAGTCCGAGAGCATATGCTCAAGATAATTGCTGCTTTTAAGGAGGCTGAAATCTTAAGGGCTGTCATTGACCCCGAGAGCCAAGTGGACATGGTTCTCGAATCTCTATCGGGCTTCTTCACTTAGTTCAAGTTAAACTATAATATGAATAAGTTGAACATGAGTTTAACTGAATTGATGAAGGAGCTCCAGATGGCAGAGAAAGTCATGAAGCCGCAGTCAAAGGCCATGATTGCTAAGGCTTCTTCCTCAAGAACTGGGCCTAAACCCAGAAAGTTCAAGAGGAAGAAGGGGAATGTAGTAACCCAACCCAAGAACCAGCCCAAGGATAAACCAAAGGGCAAGTGCTTCAAATGTGGGAAGAAGGGACACTGGAAAAAGGAGTGTCCAGATCTTCAAACTAAGAAAAACCCCACAGGTAATGTTTTCTATCTAGAGTCCATATCAATGGTAGGATCAACTTTCACTTGGATTGTTGATTCAGGAGCCACTGATCATATCTGTAACTCTTTGCAGGGGTTTAGAAAGATAAGAAGACTCAAGAAGGGCGAACAGGGGCTTCGAGTGGGTAATGGAGCACAAGTTTGGGCCCTTGCAGTGGGAGAGTTGGATCTTATATTTTATTGTAATAAGATAGTGGTTTTAAAAGATATTTTATATATATCTGGTTTTCGTTAGAATTTGATTTCAGTTGTAAAACTTATTAATCAAGGATATTCTGTATCTTTCCATTCTGGTATTTCTATCAGTAGAGATGGAAAAATTTTATGTATTGGGCACATGTATGGAAATCTGTTCTTTTTAAACCCTATTAACAACCAATCAAGTAACGCTCAATCTGAACCTTTAACTAAAAAGAGAAAGACCAATATCAACGATTCATATATTTGGTATCTAAAGTTGGGTCATATTAATTCAACTAGGATTCAGAGGCTAATCCATGATGGGCCTTTGGGCTCATTGAGATTGGAAAGTTAGCCTCAGTATGAATCCTGCCTGATGGGAAAGATGACCAAAAGTTCATTTACACCAAAGGCGGATAGAGCCAAGGAGGTGTTGAGTCTTATTCACACTGATGTGTGTGGTCCGTTGTCTACACCAGCTAGAGGAGGTTTTAAGTACTTCATCACTTTCACGGATGATTGCACGAGGTATGGTTACATTTACCTGATGAGACACAAGTTTGACTCTTTTGACAAGTTTAAGGAGTTTAAGGTTGAAGTGGAGCGTTGGATAGGTAAATTAATCAAAACTCTACGATCGGATCGTGGTGGAGAGTACCTCCTAGGTGAATTCAAGGACTAAATGGTACATCATGGGATAGTATCCTAGCTCTCTGCGCCGGGAACACCCCAGCAGAACGGAGTAGCTGAGAGAAGGAACAGAACATTGATGGAAATGGTCCGAAGCATGATGTCTCATGCTACTCTTCCAGTGTCCTTTTGGGGATATGCCCTGGAGACAGCGACATATATTCTGAACTTGGTGCCTTCCAAGTCAGTACCTAGGACTCCCTATGAGATGTGGACTGGGCGTAAGCTAACTCTGAATCATCTCAGGATTTGGGGATGTCCAACTTATGTACTGGTCAAGGGAGACAAGTTGGAACCAAGATCAGAATTATGCTATTTTGTTGGCTATCCAAAAGAGACAAAATGAGGTTACTTTTATCATCCTAAGGAGCAGAAGGTGCTAGTCAGTACCAATGCTAGATACTTGGAAAATGATCAAAGAACTTCCACTAAAGGTTCTACGAGGTTGGAACTTGAGGAGAAGTTATCTACGGAATCAACTTCTTCTGACCTGATTCTGGAACAAGAAGAGGCATAACCTCAAGTGCCTGTGCAAATGGAGCCTCGTCGTAGTGGGAGAGTGTCTAGGGTTCCGGATAGATGAACATGAGAAGCCTTTAAGCTGGTCTCCGATCATCAGGAACAAGACCCCACTAGATACGAGGAGGCTATTGCTGATGCCGATGCAAATCTATGGCATGAAGCAATGAAAGTCGAGATTGAGTCTATATACCTCAATCAGGTTTGGGATCTTGTAGCTTCACCTGAAGGGATAAAACCCATTAGGTGCAAGTGGGTGTACAAGAGAAAGAGGGGAGCAGATGGGAAGGTGGAAACCTTCAAAGCTAGGCTTGTGGCGAAAGGGTATACTCAGAAAGAGGGAATCGACTATGAGGAAACCTTTTCCCCGGTAGCCATGCTTAAATCCATCCGCATCCTCCTTGCCATCGCATGTCACTATGACTACGAGATATGGAAAATGGATGTCAAGACGGCATTCTTAAATGGCCATCTTAGCGAAGACATCTATATGTCCCAACCGGAAGGCTTCATTGCTGAAGGCCAGGAACATATGGTTTGCAAGCTTAAGAAGTCCATTTATGGACTTAAGCAGGTATCGAGAGCGTGGAACATTCGTTTTGATGAGACTGTAAAGTCTTATGGTTTTATTCAAAACGAAGATGAACCATGCGTGTACAGGAAACTTGAAGGCATTAATGTGGTTTTTCTTGTCCTGTATGTGGATGAAATTCTATTCATTGGAAATGATGCAGGGACATTGTCATCTACACAGGTTTGGCTATCTAGTCAATTCAGTATGAAAGACTTGGGAGAAGCCAGCTACATTCTCGAGATTAGGCTTCTTAGAAATAGGAAGCAAAGAATGTTAGGGTTATCCCAAGCGACATACATTAACAAGATGCTGACCAAGTATAGCATGGACTCATGCAAGGGAGCTCTAATCCCTTGCAGACATGGGTTGTCATTTTCTTCGAAGGACTGTCCTAAGTCTCAAGAAGAAAAGGACAGAATAAGTAGGATTCCCTACGCTTTGGCTGTGGGAAGTTTCATGTATGCCATGCTGTGTACTAGGCCAGATATCTGCTTTGCCGTGGGCTTAGTTAGCAGATATCAGTCAAACCCCGGGGAGGTTCATTGGCAAGCTGTAAAGCATATTCTCAAGTACCTCAAGGGAACGAGAGATTATATGCTGGTTTACAGGGCTGATGATTTGGTTCCTACAGGATACACAGACTCAGACTTCCAAGCGGATAAGGATGAGAGAAAATCCACTAGTGGATATGTCTTCAACTTGTCTGGAGGAGAAATTTCATGGAGGAGTAACAAGCAGTCTTGTATTGCTGACTCAACCATGGAAGCTGAGTATGTGGCAGCTTCGGAGGCATCCAAGGAAGCAGTCTGGCTCCGGAAGTTTCTTTCAGAACTTGGAGTCGTACCACATATGAACAGGCCGATTGTGATGTATTGCGACAACACTGGAGTAGTATCGCAATCTAAGGAGCCTCGAAACCACAAGAAGGGGAAACACATCGAGAGGAAGTACCACCTGATCCAGGATTTCATCAATCGTGGTGGAATATTTTACCTCATAAAATAATCTAGCAGATCCATTCACCAAGCCTTTGGCTGAGAGAGTCTTCAAGAGACACTTAGACGCCATAGGGGTGGGCACCTATGGACTTACCTAGTCTTAGAGTGCAAGTGGGAGATTGTTGGATTGTATGCCCTCTTAGACAAGGTTTCTGATGTAAAATCGAATATTTTAATAAAAGAATTTATTTTCAGAAATTATTTGTGAATTTACTTTTTGTTTGTGCACAATTTTTGTTTTCTAACAGACCCATTATGTTTAAATAAGTGGTCCATGTGAATGGTGGTCTTTCACAGTAAGGGATGGATCACGGTTATTTAACACATAAACTTTTGTTGTTAACCTATTGATGAGACTGGGAATCTCATCATATTTAGGTTATTATGTTATGAATTCCAAATGGAGAATGGCTTACCTTTTAGCCAGTGAGTAGTCCACTCACTTCATGACATAAGCGTATTTCGAATACGTAGGACATGACCTGTAGTAGTGGTTTCTAAAAGTACTATTTGATAGAAACCTAGACTACTACCGCTACAGCGTGGACTAGTACTCTACGACTTGAGTATGAGTTGGTGGTCTGGTGAAGCTGGTAGTATATACTTTGATTTGCTATAGTTGAGGTTCTATCGTAGGGCCAATATACTTGCATGTTGGGTATGTGTGACTAGTTAGTTAAGATAGACTTATACAAGATAGTTTCTGCACTATATCGCCTCTTGTGGTTGTCCGAATGGTCTAAAATGTCCAGGGCCCTGGGAAACATGACTTGGATGTTTGCTTTAGGATCGCTCCCTTAGAAAGCGGAAACACTCCAGGAAGTCGTGGATCATTGGACTAGAAGCCTAAGGATGGTAGATGTCATTTAGAGGGGTGTTAGTACACTTCTTCCTCTCTAAATGTACGGTGATGTGTAGAGGGGTATTTTAGTCATTTCACCTGTAGGTCGGAGACTTTGCTAATGCAGCATTGTCCTTGGGGTCAATATTTCCTTATGGTGATATTAGGAAATATTTAAAATGCAAAATACGGCTATTTATATAGCAGGGGTATTTTGGTCATTTTAGCAGCCAAGGCGATGTGTCTTTTTGGTCCTCAGAATAGCTCGTAAGTCCTAACTAATTTTGGGTTGAGGAATTGGTCTCAGTTCAAGAGGATTCTGTTTTATTTTATTTTATTTGATTTTATTCAGGAAGTCTAATTTGTTATTAGACTGGAATAAAATAAATAAATAAATAAAATAGGAGTTGAGAGAAATTAATTATCTAGTTTATTTGGTTAATTAATTATTCAGGGCCTAGGTCCAGTATGAATAATTAAGAAATTAACCTGGGCTTAAACTAGGTGAAATAATTAATGTTTAATTGTTTATTGGGTTATTTATGTAAGCCCAAGAAATAAATAATTAAAGATTAATTATTATGGTTCATTTGGGCTCATTAATTATTTATTGGGTTATTTATATAAGCCCAGGAAATAAATAATTAATGTTTATTATTTTGGGTCTTTTGGATCCAAGAAAAATAATAAATATTATTTTGGCCCAATAGCTTGGACCTTAGGGTTTTTTCCAGATACGGTTAAGAAGAGTTTAGGGTTAGGCCAAACTCATTCTCAGGATAACAATCGGGTGTTTGAAATATGATATCCCGGGGATATGTTTATCAGATTATGAGAGACCTAGTTTTGGCTAACCAATAAACAAGTTTCTGGGAAAAAAAAACCCTAATCTCCTAAGGCTAAGAAACTCACGCAACCTCCTCTCTCTCTTAGACGTCTCCTTCTATTCTCTTGAGTTCTTCTTGTTTCTTTGCTAATCAATAGCAAGAGAACCAAGGAGATTTGAGTTTGTCCCTCTTCACCATTGTGTTCACCGACTAGAGGTTGGGCATAGGAATATTCCGAGAGCTGAAAGGCTTGGCGTTCATGCAAACAAGGCGAAGTAGGAGGCTAGCGGGTGTTCAATCGGAAGCTTCTTCGAGTGGGCAAAGAGAAGCGATTCCAGTCATTCAATCCGCTCCTACTCAACCTAGAAGGCTTAAGGAGTGCAAATGTATGATTTTCACGCTTCCGTGTGGCCTCTAAGTCTTGCGGTTTTTTTTTCTCTGTTTTTTTCCCGTGGATGCATGGCTCCCCTGTTTTTCGTCTGCTCACTTTTCTCTTGTGATCAAGAGTCCATAGCAAAGTAGAACTCCTCCAAACACCTAAACACCAAACCCTAGACTTTTCTGTCCAGCAAACCATGAAATTCCCTACCCTTTCAGCCCCTCAAACTCATGAAAAACCAGCATTCAACCTGCACCAAAATTCGGCCAACCTACCCCAAGAACAAAGCCAAAACCGAAACTCTCTACAAGGTAATTGATCTTCAACCCTTCTATTAATCTCTTACTCCATTATTTTCTTCTTTTCTCCCTTAAATCAAGTCCATAAGGGATTGATTTTATTCCTTTCTTGGTGAGTCTCGATCAAGGGCATCTAGGCGGATCAATATCTTCAACCATCACTTGAACTCAAGCTAGTCATCAAGGAATTATCATGTTTTAAGTCTAGATTGCTAAGAGGTAATCAAGATCCTATCTTTACTGATTCACAAGGTATTAATCTTTTAGTGTATTGACTTATGAATACTTATGGACTCGAGCATGGTGGCATGAATGAACTAATATGATGAATATATTGATATAAACTATAAACAAAGCATGTATGGATAGGACATTGACGTTTCTCGTCATGATGAATCTAGATTTATGAGAAGTAGGCAAAGATGAGATCTTTTAAAGTTTATAGGGCAGTTTATGATGATTTTATGCTAGTTGAATATAAGAGTTGTCATATAGTGAATTGATTTGGATAAATGCATGGATATGATCAATAGAATCGCAAAGGGAAGTTGTATATGTGATCTAATGAATTAAATCATCTAGATACCATGAATGAACTAGGTGATTAGCGAGATCATGAGAATTTATGTTGCATGAAATTGTAGATGGAATGATTGGATCCTAATTATAGAATTATTTGCTCTAGATAAGGAAGGAGTGGAAGTAAAGGCCATCAATTTAATTGGGTCTAACTATTAATTTATTCAAGTAAGTCCCTACATAACTGTTTTGATAAATGTTATTTGTTTGCAAGCAATTTTTACAATGTTATTAGAATTGATGTCAATATAAAGTTTTGACAAGAGGATTGAAACGTTGGCTAACCATAATGAATTACACTGTGTTTTGATACTTGGGTTGGAAATGTGGATGTTTTACTTTCTAAATGAGTTTATCAAATTTCAACTATTCAAACTAAAAAATGATTTCTCACACTAATACTAAACGATTTGGAAATGCTATTATGAAAAATCACGTTTTGCAATCAAGCTAATCAAAGACTTTCGAAAAAGGAAAAAATGATTCTGCCCTTAAATGGGGAGCGTTGAGTACTCAGCGGGGGTAGGCTAGTAGTACTAGTTTTGAAGAGAATGAGTGAGTCTTCTGACAAGAGGCTACCTCTAGAAGATAAACGTAACTTGGAGAGGCGACAGTACTACATAGTCAGGCCGTCCGAGCTAGCATATTGGTCCATGTGGACATTATTGATCCGGATTGGATAACTGAAGAGTTGGGTGTAGAGATGAAAGAATGTCTCACCTAGTGGGAGGATCCCCCACTGTCCATTATTGAAAGAATATATTGGGACGCTATCATGGTGGTAACTATGATATGGATTATGATATTATTGTTTGGATCATTTGCTAATCCCTACCTAATGAATTATGAATATGATGAAACGATGATTTCTTGTGAACTATTTTGGATTCATTGAGCAAGGCTCCTTTGTGTAACTGTTATTGATGAAATTAACTTGCAAACACGATTTTGTGATTTTGATAAACCCGCATGCACAAAATGGTTATAATTGACACTTGCACACACGGGACTTACTGAAAAGCCAATCTCATACCTTTTATATCATGATTTCAGGGGAGTACTTATATTGAGCAAGTTGAAGGAATAAGCGATGATTTCCATTTGTTTATTTTATTTTAACTTGTATTTCTTTCAAGAGATGTTTTTTAGTTTTGTTCTCTCGCATTTGTAGAAGTATTTCCCTCGAATGTAATAAGAGTATTTTTTTATTTTTATTTGGTTGGGTTTTTTTTCCTATTATTTATTAGTTGCACCTCGTTATAAAGACCCCTGGTCCTTTAAACAGGGCGACATCCTGCCCTATCTGGGTACGTAGATAGTAGGGTGTTACAGTCAGGCTTGCGTCTCATCAGATAAATATAGCCAAAACGAGTGTGATTATCTGTAAAAGTGATAAAATACTTGTAGTCTCCCTTACTGGTGTAGTTATCAGACCACAAACATCAGTATAAACTAATGCTAATATTTTCGTTGCTCTATCCGCCTTTTTGGTAAAGGACCTTTTGATCATTTTACCTTTAAGGCAAGATTCACACTGAGGCTATTCTTCCAATCTCAATGAACTTAAAGGTTCATCATGGATTAGCTTCTAAATCCGATTGGAATTTATATGTTACAATCTTAGATGCCACAAATACTAGTTATTTGATATGGTCTTTCTCTTTTTATTATGATGTTCAGTTTGAATATTATTTATTTGATTTCTGATAGGATGTATATAAAAAAGATTTCCATACATGTTTCCTATACAAATTAAATTACCATTTCTACTAATAGAAATACCAGAATGGAAAGAAAGAGAGTATCTTTGATCCATCAATTTAGAAATTGAAATCAAATTTTGTTTAAAACAGGAAACATATAACATATCTTTTAAAAGTAACTTCATCTTACAATAAAAAAATAAGCTCAAAATCTCCCACTACTTCAACCCATATTCTTACTCCATTCTCTACTTGAAGTCCATGCTCACCCTTACTGAGTCTCCTTGTCCTTTCTGAACCCCTACAAGAAGTTGCAGACATGGTCAGTAGCTCCAGAATCAACTATCCAGGAAGATGTTGATTCAACCATCAAAATAGACTCTAGGTATAGAGCAGTACCAGAAGTAGACTTGGCTAAGAAGTCCAAACAATCTTTCTTTCAATGCCCCTTCTTGCCACACTTGAAACATTTACCTTTGAGCTACCCGTTGGGCTTATCATGACCAGATGTTTTGGGTTGGGCTCTTGCTTTGTTCTGAACCTTCCACTTCTTGAATTTCTTAGGCTATGCGTTAATTCTAGAAAAAGCAGAATGAGAGACTAAAACATTTGACATGGGCTTCATGATCTTCTCTACCGCCTGGAGCTCTTTCATAAGCTCCGTGGATTCATATCCAATTTGTTCAATGTGTAGTTCAACTTGAATTGTGAATATGAATCAAGCAGAGTTTCAAGAACCGTGTCAATTTGGCGTTTAGGATCTATTGTTGCGCCTATGACCTCAGCCTCCTCGAAGTAGGCAATCATCTTGAGCAAATTCTCTTGAACTGATGCCCCTTCAACCATCCTAGTGTTCATAATTACCCTAAGAGCTTCCTGCCTTATGGGCCGGCTTTTGTCAACAAACATGGTACACAATGATAAATCCATATCCTACGCAATGACCATGTGCTCATGCTTAGATTGGAGCACACTAGACATTGAAGCCAACATATAGCACTTAACCATCTCGTTAACTTTCTTCCATGCCCTCTCAGCCTCTCACTCTTAATCAGTGGAATCTTTCCACTCACAGGATAGAGATCCGTAAGAACATATTTGTCCTCCTCGACAGTGAGTACTATGTGCAGGTTCTTCTTCCAGTCCTCATAATTTAGGCCTGTCAACTTACTCTCTTTGAGAATGATTGACAATGGACTGAAACCAGACATTTCTGAAATATTGCGAAAAATATTCATTTAGTTTGTAAAAAATGCATATTTCTTTGATAATAGATAACTCTTAAAACTATTATTAATAATATAAATAGTTTGGCTCTTAGAAAACTAATAGAGCTTCATAGGAAAGTTAATAGCATTATATGTTAAGTGTATAACCATCACGAATAAAAAACTTTCTTAATAGGTAATGATGTAGAAAAAGTTCCACCGATGGGAAGGTCACTGATTCACACCACCTACGGGCAATCCAGTGCTAAAAACTTCCAACGTAGGTTGGTTGATCCTAGTACATACCCTAGGCTTTTAATTTTACTCTTCTATTAGTTGTAGATACTTGTGAAAATCCATCCTATAGGTGGTCATACTCAGAATGACACGAGGAAATTCACTATCTCTAATGAGAGTTGTGACGGAAGCCATGGGGTCGTTGAAACCCTTTTCCCACTTAATCTTTTATTAAAAATAGAGTTTTAGGACCAAAAAACGTTTTCCACAATCTTATGGCTTCATTAACTTTAGTAAAAAACTAAAATTCAATATTATTCTCTATGTTAAGGATTAAATCCTTTGAGAGAATGAACTATGAATTTATTTTACTTTTCTAAGGTAATGGCCAAGTAAAAATTTATTAAATAATGTCAAGTTCAACATTATTCTCTATAGCAAGAATTGAACCCTTTAAGAGAATAAACCATGAACTCTTTTATTTTAAAGTTTCTTAGATTGAAATGTTTTATCAACAACCGTTCTATCTAGTAAGACTTTGGTCTCTCAAGAATTTATGCATTTGATCACAAAAATGAAATAAGCATGATAACAAAAGTAAACTTTTTCATGCTCAAACTATTCATTTATTCCTAAGTGACCAAATAATGGATTAAACATCATGAATTTAAAAATTAATGATCTTGTTTAATCATAAGGTGGTTCCATCCTTTACTACTCATTTTCATGCAAATTATTTTATCCATACATAAATAAAGCTATTGCAAAAAATTAACCTCATACAATGCTTTCAAAACATGATTATATCAAGGAAAAATTGAGGTACAGAACTTCAACAGTGCTCTCCCTTTTCTTGGACAAGATTGCGCGCATCCGCCTTACGGATCTACCTTTTTTTTTGGGGATAGTATGGACCTGGCGCCGGGTTTATTCTGTTTCTCCATTCGATTGAGCAGAATGAACCTGACACCAGGTCCATTGGGTCCTCAGCGCAAGTCTGTTTTAGAGTTCGCCGATTTCTGAAAAAATCATACTTTTCAGCCATTTTCCTAAACCATTCCATTAACCATGTTCTTCAGTCCCTAATATTTATAGGTTATGAGAAATGCAAAATTGGGCAAAAAACCATGCCTTTACAAGTACTTATACCTCTAAACATGAGGCATACATCGCATTTACGCAAAACAAGAAAAATAATGGGAAAACCATTAGAATACAAGATCCTATGCCTCTAACCGCAAGGCGTACATGAGATCTAGAAACCAATATGAGGGATCACATAAAATCACAAAATATTTTTTTTCATAGTAAAGGAACCACCTTTTTCCAGTTTTTAACCCTAGTACATGCTCCTAAATGAAAACCTTGGCTCTAATACCAATTGAAGGATCAAAAACAAAAAACATCAAAGAAAACACAGCTGAAAATTTTTAATTTTCCAATCCACATCTAGGAGAGAGTATTTACTTGTCTTGTTTGGTTGCGAATTAACCAACAATGTGCTAGGTTGCACTAGATCTTGCAATGGAAAGGGAGAAGGATGCCTCGGTGGTTCGACCAGTATTCCTGCCAATCTTCTACTCCTTCGCATCAAACTTTTCCAAGCTTCTTCTCTTAGTCTTCTGGACTATGAATCTACCTTGATCTTGGGTTAGCTTGGTAAAAACTCCTTTGGATAACCAAGATCCACTCTAAGGGAGAAATGAAAGAAGGAAGAAGAAACACAAGAGGAAGGGTTGCTGCACACATATAAGGGAGAGAGCTAGGGTGGGGAAACCTTTCTATCTCTTCCCTATATATTTTGGTCACCCAAGAGCTTAATGAAACCCTAGTGGGCCAAAACACACTAAGCCCTAATGGGCTTGGTTTTAGGCTCATAAACTAATACTCTTTATTATCATTTATGGGCTTTATCAAATACCCAATACAATTTTCAATTGGACTCTTAATATATGTAAACATATATCAACCCAATGAAATAATTTATTCCAGCTCAATTTTCTGAATTCATTAATTTTTTTTTCTGGGCTTTATGAAAAACCCAAGACTAATTAATTAATTCTAATCGGACTCTTAAAATAAAATTTATTTCTCTTTCAGATAATTATCCATGAAACCCAAATTGTGTCTAGACACCACCAAGATAACTTGAGCTATTCTGGGGACCAAGAGACAAATTATTCATGGCTACTAAAATGATCAAAATACCCTTACTATCAAATAGTTACATTTTACCATTTTAAATATTTTTATTTATCACAATATGAAAATATTGACCCCAAGAATAATATTGCTAAAACAATGTCTCTGACCTACAGGTGAAATGACAGAAATACCTCTCTATGTAACACCTATTAATGGGATAGGATAAATGTACTAACACCTATCTCAAAGATATCTACCATCCTTAGATTTCTAGTATGATAGTCTGTGACTTACTCAAATGTACTTGCTTATCATTGGAAGCTACCCAAAAGCACACATTCTAGAGTCATGTTCCCAAGGCTCTGGATTATTAGATTATCCCAGACAATCACAAGGTGGGTGATTTAACTTCATAAAATGAAGTATAGAAACTCTATTACATGAGTCCGTCTTAACTAACTAGAGTAATATGTCCAATGTACAAGGTTATTGATCTTACAAAAGAGATCTCACCCAACATACATCAAAGTACAAGACCCTAGCTTCGCCAAACCACCAACTCATACTCAAGTATGAAGGTATTCATCCATACTGTAGCATTAATAGTTCGGTCTCTATAATTATAGTACTTTAAGGGAGACCACTATTACAAGTCCAGTTCTACATATTTGTAGTACGCTTATGCCAATGATGTGAGTGAACTACTCACTGATTTAAGGCAAACTATTCCTCATTGGAACTCTTGGCATAATAGCTTATCTTGATGAAATGCCCAATTCCATCAAACGACTAAGAGCTCAATTTTACTTGTATGACAAGTACCTATAGTCTATACTTTTCTGTGAAGAACGACCCAACACATAAACCATTACTTGTCATACTTGGACCTTAAATGTGAAATAATACAAGAAACAAACCAAATTGAATGAATTTAGTGGACCTGTCTCCGGGTCCATTGGACGTACCTGGCGCCAAGTCTGCTCTTTTTTCAAGAACTCCGACTGGGCAGAGTTGACTTGGTGCCAGGTCCAGTAGACTGACTTGGCACCGGGTCTATTTGCAATATATTTGCACATAATACATAATCTTTGAGGGCATACTTTCCAACACTGGCTTAGTAAAATGATACACTGTTTTAGATTTAGAGTAAATCTTTTGATAAATTTTACCATATGTGCTTAAATTTGGAATGTTCATCTTTCATTATTATTTCAATTGAGGTATTTTATTTCCAGACAACCCTTCCATTTCTATTACATCAATCATGTAAAAACTGGCTTCGAAAATGATATTTGTCTCAAATTCTTCTACCATTTTTCACCTAACAAAGCTTTTTTTGAGCTCAGCAATCAGTGGCGTTGCTTTGGTTTCTCCATTAGTTGTCTTCCCTGCCTACTT
Source organism: Voacanga thouarsii (assembly GCA_026120185.1). Lineage (NCBI taxonomy): Eukaryota > Viridiplantae > Streptophyta > Magnoliopsida > Gentianales > Apocynaceae > Voacanga > Voacanga thouarsii. The sequence goes on along the minus strand of JANUWF010002383.1, from coordinate 818,181 downwards.
CCTAGAACCATCAAATTTTTTCTTCTACTCTTCAATAAATAATTTTTAAATAGACATGTTTACATAATATATGGTGGGGTGATGTTGGTTAGGGAAGGCGATGGTGAGGATTTTCTAGAATGTGAAAGATTAATTTCTTGATGTAACACCCAACTAAATTGAGTGCTAGGGAACTAAATACTTGATCAAATTAATCCCACTTCATAAATTAAATACATTATATGTAGCCATGTCATGTACTCCTTATGTAAATTCTCTTAGAGAAAACAAGTGTATCAAGTTAATTATTTGTATGGTTCCTAATAAGTGATTTATTCATAATTAATTGTTGCATTATATATATATATATATATATATATATATATATATAGTATGTATTATTTGTAGTAGATAATTTAGTCAAATTGATTATTGTATCATATTTCAAATAATATTATAACAATGAATTTTCATTTTTGAAGAATACACTCTTGAACTAATTTAATTTTAATTAGGAGTTTGGCCTTGCTTGTTAATTAATAAGTTTTAGTCAAATTTCGTGTCAAGACCAATTTTGACTACTTGACCCAATTTTATTATTTAACTCAAGAACTATATCCAAGATCAATGGATTATTTTAACCCATTAAATTATATTCCATCTTAGACCTTGAATTTAGGATGCATTTAAATGAACTCATCTCAACCCTAGGATCCAAATTACCCTCCTATATAAACATATTTTTGCCCTATTTGCTCCATCACATGACTGGCCATCTATTCCTCAATTTCCCCACATTTCTTCTCTCATTTCTATATGGAAAACAGCCACTATTCTTCCCTCCATAGCAACTGACCAGCCAGCCCATATCCAAGGAAGAAAACTTCCGTCTTCTAGGCAAAAGCTCTCCTCTTCCTTCCCTTTTGCTTTCTTTCTCTTCACAACACAAGAGTCTTAGTTAGTGGAGCTCAAAGAAGCTTTCTTCACTAATAAAGCATAGATTTTTCAAGAAAGTATGTAAAGCATTCATCTTCTTCACATTTGCTAGTGGCCAAAACATTTATCCTCTTTCTCCTCATTTTTATTCTTAAAGACACAAGAAGAACAATTGATAACCCAAGCTAGAAGCCTTATTTTTGCTCTATATGAAGTGCTAAAAACAAAGCTTTTAAGAGGTGAGCCAAAGAACTCCACTTTCCTTCCCAAAGCATGATGTTCGAAAATCTTCCTTTCTGTTCAGCTTGGAAATTTTTATTTTTGTAATTTTTTTGAGCAATGTGTTTGTGTGGGGATTATTTGGCTGAGTTAGGGACATGACTTACATTGTAAGAATCAAGACTTGAGTGAAGAAATCATTTTGTTGAGTGTGTTGGATGATAAAAACCAAAACTACACTAATCTGCCCAGATTCAAGCTCGATAGTGTAATGCAGTTTTTTCTTGATAATTTGGGGTGAATAAGAAGTTGTATTTTGTGGTAATGTGATTTGTGATGTGTGTATGAGCTGGTGTGAATGAACTGTATGATTTACCTTGTGTTTTTGAGAATTATTAAGGTGATATGAAAACAGAGGGTTACTGATTCTGATTAGGAAGCCAAATGAATGTTGTTTTAGAAACTAAAAATTGTTAATGACATGCTTGATTTTGAATCCCTGAGAGTCCTATTATATCTTAAGATTAATATGGTGTAAATTTTGCAGAAAAAATAAATAAAGAAAACCCAAATTTATGGCTCTTACATTAAAACTATGCACACTGTATAGAAACACTTGTATAGATAGCCAACTTTGAACCCCCGAAAAACATGCTTCCTGTTGGAGTTTTAACCTAACTTTGAGATGTTAGGAAAGTTTGGGTTCAAGAATTACCAAAAAATTCCTTATAGATTGTGAGATATGAATTTTTGAAAATCATTGCCCCAGTAAGATTATTGTTCCGGTGAACTCCATTTCAAAAACATTTGACCTATTTTTCAAAAATCTTTTGGGAAAAGGATTACATGGTAATTTACCTAACATCTAGGGTTGTCAAATTGGAGATTGTCATTAATAAATAAAATGTTTTTCTTACTAAATTAAGTCAATCTTTGAGACCCCCTTGATTTTCTTTGAAAATAGAGTTTTAATCTGGAAGTAAAGAATGTGAATTTTTGCCTTGAAAAATTCTACAACTAAATTAAAATGAACTTACAGAAACCATATGGGATATTTTGATTTATTAGAAATATATTTCTTATATTTTTTATACTTTGAATAATTACTTAGTTTTTAAGAAATGAAACCCTAATAATTTATGTATGTAAAGATCAAAGGTATTTTAATCTTTGCAAAATGCCTTCTTTTCTTAACTTACTTGGGAAATAAGTTGTATTGGGGTTTGTTTAACTAAGCAGGGGCCTGTACTTTATGAATTAAAGTTGTGAATTTCATCGCAAGAATCATTATGGTATTAATTTTGTTGGAAAATCTTGAGATTTATGAAAAATATATTTGGAAATACCTATGATTTTGGGGTTATTGTGTGTGCTGTGTGCAGCGATGGAATTGGCAGTTTGTATGCTGTGTTTTGTGTGGTCTTTGAAGGTGTTTTAATGGTGGTTTGGGTGGTTGTTCAAGGCTGTGAAAGAAGAAGATGGAATTGAAATGAAAGAGGGATTTAAATGTTAAAGAAAATGGAGGATTGATTTTTGTTCTTACAATTGCTGCTTCTATTACAATATTCCTTCTTTGTTCAAGACTGAAATCAAGAATAATTATGCAACATTTGACCATAAACAAGGTATTGGAATGCTCAAGTGATATGTATATTGTGTAAAAGAAAGGAGGATTGGTTATGTTAAGAAAGGAAATAAAAATAGAAATTCTGTTTTGAAGAATTTCCGAGCAGCTTTGAAGAACGAATAAAATGTACAAATTAGCTTATTGTTCTGGTGCCCCATGACCTGAAACTTGTAGCTAAATGTCTTAGGATCATTTTGGGACCAATTTTACGTGATTTGGAGTTGTCAATAAAAAGGTTATGACGAAAATACCACAAGCTGCCAAAACTGTGACGGGGTTGGAAAACTGAGATATTGTAAGCAAAACTAAATGAAATGAGAAGGGAAATCAGTGGTTCATGAATTTGAAATCATCAAGGAATGTCTTGAGGACATTTTGGAACAAGTTTGACATCAATCGTACTTGTAAATTAAACGTTACGACAAATTAAAGAAGGTGTGACAAGAATGAAGAAATGCAGAATTTTATTTAGCAAGAAATTAACTCAAGTATTGTCCTATTGGTGTTAATGGATGAAAAAGAAATCACGAGAAAATATGGAAACCTTGGATATTTGTTTGAACAAAGAAATGGGAAATGAATTAATGTGCCTTTGATTATTCCAGGTACTTATCTTATTTTGGTGTAGAAAGAAGTGAGAAATAACAAAATAGAATATTTTCTATTCATATATTAGTTTTGTGCTAGTAGAACCCTAGAATAATAACTAAGGTTTGGAATGACTCTGGATATAGGTTATTTACCTTCACCACTTCGTAAAGGGCTAAGAGTGATATATACGTTACCACATCGATCTAGGACATAAGGTGAGTCCCACTGCTTTCTAAATCCCGTTTTAGCTAGTGTTTTGCAAAGTATTTGAATATGAACTTGCCTACTTGCTATTTCCATGGACAAGGAAGATCGTAAGTCCCATGTCTTTTAAATTTCGTTTAGCTAGGTGTTTTTCTGAAATGATCATGTTCTTTCCTGGTATAGTTAATGGTTTCCTAATATATTATGAGATAAACGTTACACTAGAGTTTGAAATCATTATTAAGCACTTGTTTCTTGAACATGATGGACATGAAATATCTCGTGTGATTTCTTCAGTTTTCAAATTCCAATTTTGGTAAAGTGTTTTCCTGATATACTTAAGTGTGACATGGATTTGGAAACAAATATTATGAATTTTGAATTCTTGAGAATAACCCGGCACCTGCTCAATATTGTTGACCCAGCCCTGGCTTTAATCTGGAAAAACAGAGGAAGAACAGAGCAAACCGGTGAAAATCTAGACCTGGACTAGCACCGACCCAGACAAAGTGACCAAGCATTGGCCCTAGGCTGTTCAAGGTGGGTTAGACTCCTTTTTCGAGCAAATTTGGTAACTTCCTAAGAAGTTTAATTGTTTTCAACTTGTACTCGACCCAAAACTTCTAGGGAATATTTTTTGGCAACCAAGAGGCCTATAGAAAAAAGAAGAAGTGATGATTAATATATGAATTCATCGACTAAAACTAAAGTTACCCATTAAAAGAAGAATTCATCACTCAAGGAGCGTTGTTCTAAGGAAGTCTTTACAGGAGGAAGAAGATGGCTTGTCTATGAGTTCTTTCTAAGACCTTTGTTTTCTTTTTTTTTTGAACAATGATGAAATTAATCTTTTAATTGTATTTGGATGTTATTTTTGGATTTATGATATTGTAATTTATTTAGTATTTGATCAATTAATTGTTGTTCTTTTTATTTGATTACTTATTTTTCTTTGGTGAATTGATGAAGTTGAAATTCCTTTCTAATGGACTTGGAAAACGAAGTTTGAATTGAGTTCAATTTAATTAATTCTATGATTGTTATCTTAACTGGATTGGGAAAGAAGGTTAAGAATTGAACTTAGGTAATCAAAGGTTGGTTGATTTTGCCTAGAGCATAGGGTTATTGGCTAATTTCACGTTATATTACTTAGAGTATAGGGATTTTCATGAGGAATGAGTTTAATGCAACTTTTTAGTTATATTGGTTTAATTAGAAAATCTGCTAATTTAATCAGGAGATAGTGATTCCATAGATTGGAAAAGAAGTGGATTCTATCTTTGTTCCTTCATAATGCCAAGATAATGATTGATTGTGATAAGTACTAAATAGTTTATATCATGTTTTCAAGAGTAACTATTTAATTACCTGTTTTTATCTCCTCGAGTTATATAAATATTATCTTTATTTTCATTTTTATTATTTATCACTTGAATAGGTTGTTCCTAGTGGATGAGAGTGACTAGTGTGTACTTGTTCCTTGGGGATCGATACTTGTTAATTTCCTATACTATGCTTAATGATAAGTGCACTTGCTCATATTGTGTGATTTGGGGGGTTAATGTTTTAATTAAACTTGATTAGGAATGGATTCAAAATTGCATGATTTTTATGACCCAAATTTAATGCATCAAAAGTCTTTTTATCACTGTAGAGTCAAGATCAAAATTAACCAACTTTATGGCCCAAAAGGCTTTATGCTCTACTTCTATAGGTAGATAACATGACTTTTCATAGACCAACCTATATGGAGTGGTTCCTATAGGTGTCTTATAGGCTGTTCGGCAAGCCTAAAGAGCATAATCTAACTTCAAACTCGAATCTTTCCTAGTATGATTTACCATCTTTTCTAAGATTTTTTTCAGCTCTCTATTGACTACTTCTATATTACCTCAATTTAAACCACCATTAGTTCATGGGGAAAGTCATGCATTGCATAGCATCTTATATTGTATTTGCTAAATTTATTTTATTTTTTATGAAGTATACGTAATTTATGTGTTTGATATTTCATGGAGTTATTGATTTGGATATGGTTGTGTTATATGAGGTGTTAGAGCTTTGTTCTAATGGAGAAGAATTTAATGAAAGAATAATGAAGTGAGTTGAATTGGAGATATGAGAATTTATTTGAAGAATATTTATACAAGAGTTATTGTGGAATAGTGGTTAATGCTTGGTGTGTATTCTTTGGTAATTTGAGTTCAAATCCCAACTCTTACAAGCCTTTTCCTTCTTTTCCCTAATTAAACTCTTTTCCCCCTAATTTTTTATCCTCTGCCACTTTAATTTCCCACTTCCTAAAATATAGGAATGTGATTATTTTGAGTTTTTGATAAAGAGAATTAAAGTAAATTAGATTCCCATTATTTTCTAGTTAGTATCTCACCTTAATCTTTTAGGGAATTTAAATATTTCAAAACCTGAAATTTTCAAAACTATTATACAAAGGATTTATTAAGAAAATAGAATATAGAAGAATTTATCTTGGAAGCTATATTTAGTTATTATTTTTAATAGGAGAAAAGTCTCTCCAAAATAATTTTCTTTAAAGAGTTTTAATTGGAAATGAATAGATAATGTTAAATTCTTAATTGAACTAAATATTTCTTAGTATTAGGCTATTTTCAAAAATTAGGAGTGGGGATGAAAGCAAAATTCAGCTTTGTCACATAAAAAAATCGATTTTATCTCTAAATACGATTATCCTTTAATTATTTATTTTTGCCTAAAATAAATTAGAGTATTAACTAAATTATTTCTTGAACTAACATCCTATTTTCCTTGCTTAAAATTTCTGGAAAAATCAATGCCCTAGTTGCCAATTAATGGATATTTTAGTTCCACTCAAACTCTTTAAAATATAGGAGAAACCTATCCCGAGCAATTTTAACCAATCAATTTTCTCCTCTCCTTTCTCCATAATTTCGGCCACCAAACACACAAAACTACACAAAAATTCTAGCTTCAAAATCTCTCTTGTTTAGCCAAACTAAAACACAAAAGACTCTATTTTTGTCCAAGGTTAGAGTCGAAAACCAGCCCACTTTCTCCTTCTTTTCTCACTTATTTTCGGTTATATTAGCAACCAAAAACCAGCCACACAAAACATCTAAACATTGCTCAAATTTGGACACAATAAGAGGAACAAAAGCTATTGTTTTTGCTTGTTGTGTTCAAGAGTCCAAAACAAAGTGCAACTCTTTCAAACATCCAAACACCTAAACCTAACCTATTTTCTTCATCAAACCAGCCTTCTATCAAACCCTAAACACTCCCTAACACACGAAATTCCAGCCGCCACCTCCTCCAAGCATTTGGCCATCACAACTCCAAACATCACCAAAATCGAAAACTAAACCTAAGGTAAGTACCCCTTCAAACTCTGTCAACTTTTATTGAATTCATTTCATCTTTTCCTCCTAAATCTTAATCAGAAGGGGCTGATTTTCCCCTATTGTTGGTGACTTTTGAACCAAGAAAAGCAAGAGGAACCAATCAACTCTTCTTCTCAAAGTGAACTCAAAGAAGCACCAAAGGCGCCACCTTTGCTCTTATTTGTGTCACTTAAGAGGTATTTGAGGCTTAACCTTTACTGATTTACATAAGGTTCATTTTATAGCGGTGCAATTATGCTTGAAGTCCACATAGAAAGCTTGACTAGACCAAATTGATGAGTTTGAAGGTGCAATATTTTTGAACTAGGCATGCATGGGGTAAAGTATGGAAATATATTGCTATGATGAACCTAGATTTATTAGATGAGATCTTTTGATGCAAATAGGGCTACTATATGGAGTTGATGGTAGTGGAATATGGAAGTCATTATATAGATGATTTGATTTGATTATATGCATGCATAATGATGAGTAGCCTGACAAGTGAAGATAATAGACGTGGTTTAATGAATTAATCCATGTAGATGCTATGGAAGAATTCGGTGATTAATGTGATTATAGGGATTCATGATGCATGAGAAGATAGAATCATTGATTTTAGATAAGTAAGAAGCTTGAAGTGAGGGAAAGCTTTGGCTTTAGTTGATTATTGAGAATATTCAAGTAAGTCCATGCATAACCATTTTGCTAAATCGTATATATTTGCAAATCTTTTGTACAATGATATTGAAATGATATCGATATGATGATTATTGACATGATGATTGAAATGATGAGAAAATGATATTATTGAATTATAATACTTGTATTGAGAACGTGGATGTTTTAATCTCTAGATGCTTTTGTCAAATCTCAACGTTTAACTAAAAATGATTTTTTTTCCCTTTATGATCAAAACGTTTTGAAAAGCTTGATGTGAAAACCACATTTTGCAAAACTAAGGTATTCAAAGTTTGTGAAAAAAGGAAAATTATTCTGCACCTACGTTTGAGCGTTGAATACTCAGCAAGGGTAGGCTAGTGGTACTAGTCTTGGAGAGTTAGAGTGGGTTTTCTAGTAGGAGACCACCTCCAGAAGATGAACTCTACTTAACGAGATGACAGGACTACTTAGTTAGGCCAGTCTGAGCTAGCATATTGGTCCATGTGTGTAATACCCCGCCCAAAACCACCTTTGACCTAGGGGGAAAAGTCATGCATTGCATAGTATTTTACATTTCATGTTATATTTTAAAATTATGCTTGCATGGGTGCATGTGATTTTCAAGGTTGCTCTTGCATTAATTTATTTGAGGGAAATAATTGTGTTGTTGCATTAATTGGAAATTGTTTTCGGAAAAATTTAGTCGAGGAGATGGAGGGATGAGAATTGGGGTGAAAAGAATTTCTTAGAGAAATATTAATACCGGAGTTGATTTGGATTAATGGTTAGGTTTGGTAATTGTCCTTTGGTGACTTGAGTTCGAATCTTACCGCTTGCAAATCTTAGCTTTCTTTTTGAATTCTTTTTCTATATTTCTTCATGCCTTGGCCGAAAATCCTAGCTATTCTCTTGAATTTCAGCGCCATCTTCTTAGGGGATAAGTCTCCATATTTATCTCCTAAATTCAAGGATTTTTGATAAGGATAAAGACTAAATTTTACTTCAACTTTTATCCTCTTTGATTTTCGAAAATCTTAGATGGGATAATTAAATTCCAGCTTGTATTTAATTAATCAAATTTTATGTTAGTTAGCTTGAATTAATTTGTTATTTTCCTAGCAAAATATCTTGTTGATTTTGAACATAGAACCCTAGTTGAAAATCTGAAAATTTTTGCCAGCTTTGTGCCGCCACCTTTGGAGCACTCCTAGCTCAACACAAACTCTTCCAAGACTAGAGAATCTTATCCTAAATCTTTTAGCAAATCAAATTTTATTTCCTTCCTAAACCAAATTAGGTTTTGTTCCTTCTTTTCTTGCGGATTTTTGACAGCCTTGTGCATGCATATGCTGCACGAAAATACTGCACTCCTAAAGGTATCCAAACCCCTCTAAACCTAGCTCAAATCACCTAAAACACCTCTCACCAATTCATATTACTTTAGCTACACAAATTAGATTTTTATCCCTTCCAATTCCCAGAATTTCGGCCAGCTTGTGCACAGAATTTTGGCCAGCTTGTGCACTCCATATCACACGAAATTCTACACTCCAAAACATATCAAAACTCCTTGTTGATCAAGCCAAACTACAGCACCTGAAACTCTCACTTTTCCTCTCTGATTTGCGGCAGAACAACTACCAAAACAACCCAGAATTTTCTCTCCTTTGCTACAGATTTCGCATAGAATTTTTGGTTGTCAAAACTCACTCAAACTCCTTCTAGTTTTGGACAAAAACCTGAACACGCACAGCCCTACCCTTGAGCACTATTTCGGCCAGCCTAGGAGAACAATTTCAGATTATTTTTCTCCCCTTAACCTCTCTGAATTTCGGCCAGCAATTAGGTATAGCAAGTTGCGAGATTTTTGGCCTTGCTGCCAAGGAAGTTTAGAGCTGTTAGGAGACCTTCATAACATCAACTTCCAACCCTAGATCAAACTCTCCTAACCCTAAACCAAGTTAGTTGTCTACTCCCTCTTTGCTGCGCGAATATTCCAGCAAACTCTCCCCTGCAATTTTCGAAAAACATAAGAGCAATCCCTAGCAAAAATCAAACACACCCTAAGGTAAGCAAAAAATTCTCTCAACCTCTTGATTCCTTTCTTCCATTGATTCTTCTCTTTTTCTTCTCTTGAACCATGCCATATAAGGGCTGATCTCACCTTTCTTTCTTAACTTTCAGTCAAGAGCAGCAAAGAAGGCAGCTTTTCTCTTCTTCTCAAACGAACTCGGGACAATCACCATAGGAGCATCGAGATTTTGTTAATCCGGTGGTTGTAAGGTAAGGGAATTCTTACCCTTGAGGTCGAAGCTAAGGTTTAATGTGATTGATGATGTCTATGGAAGTATGATAGCATGATGAATGTATTTAGTTGGGATAGATGAATATTTTAAGATGAGTATCGTATCAAGCATATTCAATAGATAGCGATGCTATGTTTGATGCGATAATGATGGATGTGAATTGTGATGGTTAAGTCAAGACCTTTTTGATTTATTATTCATATCTTTGATGGATATATGGTCTTGGTGTATATACTTTGAGGAAGGGGGCAATTTATTTAAAGTTAGATAATGGATCATGAGTTGTTATCGGAATAAATGAGTTTAAATGCAAGCTTAAGTCGATTGAGACCTTGATCATGATATTATGTGATTCTAGATCAGGAGGTTATCTGACGGAAGCGAGCAGTTGATTTTTACCTTATTTATCTGAGGCATATCAAGTAAGTCCTTACATAAACTCTTTTGTTAAATGCTTGTGATGGCAAGTCGAATGTTGAAAAGCTTTGTAAAGCTATCGTTAATTTATGATTATTTGGGTTGTAAACGTGGATGTGTATTCTCTAAATGGTTTTGTCAAACTAATACCTTTACAAAGAGCTGTTCTTTCTCTTAAATGTTTTAGAAAACTCTTTTTAAAGAAAATCACGTTCTACAAAGCCAAGGTATGGGATTATTATTATGAGTCAGGAATTGACGGATATGTTCATTGAGTACTTAATAAGGGTAGGCTAACCATACTAGTCTTGGAGGGCTTGAGTAAGTCTTTTGGCAGGGGGCCACCTCCAGAAGATAACCTTTGCTTAAAAAGGCGTCAGTATTGATTTGTCAGCCCAGTCTGAGCTAGCATTTTTACCTGGTAAGGTATTATTTTCCCGGCATGGACACCTGAATGGTTTTGTTGGGTGTAGAGATGGAGGAGTATCTCACCCGGTGGGCCGTACACCTACCCTTGATTAGAACGCCCAAAGTGTGGTAATTTGATCCTGTCATGGTGCACAAAGTGTGGTGCCTTGACCGTTCTCTTATCATGGGAGCCTAAAGTGTGGCGCCATGACTGTTTTTATCGAGTGGATAATTTATTTTGTACAAAGTGTGACAATGAGAAAACTCCGCTCCTTGTGAAGAGAAATTATTTATGACTTGCCAAATATTTTTGCAAATGTTTTCAGTTATGCATACACGAACTGTTTAAAGTACCATGTGCACACACATGACTTATTAAGATGTTAATCTCACACTATTTTATATCATATTTTTAGGAGATTGATTATGTTGAGCAAGCGAGATGTGTAATAGTTGGAGTTTTTGTTATTTTCATTATGTTTTGAGAGGCAATTGTTGATTTAGGCTTCTAGAACCGATGTATGTTCTTGTTTAGATTTGCTCCAGGTTGAGCTTGATGTAATAAGAGTTTTCCTTTATTTATCTAAGTTTGACTTCTTTGGGTTGTCTTTATCTTTTGTACCTCGTTTTAAAGACCCCTTGTCCTCGGGACGGGGTGACATCCCCGCCCTTTTTAGGGTACGTAGTTGAGGGGTGTTACAATGTGGACTTTATTTTTCGGGTTGGACAACTGGCGTGTTAGGTGTAGAAAGGGAGTGTCTCACCCTAGTGGGTAGATCACCCACTGCCCAATGTTGAATGGTTACACTGGGAGCTATCATGGTGGTAATCATGATATTTACTTGATATTATTATTGAATCATTGCTAATTTCTTCTTGATTCTATTATATTAATGAGTCGATGGCTTTTTGGGAAATGTTTTGGATATAATGTATATTATTCCACTCAATGGCTATTTATGAATGAAAAATTGATTTGCAAACATACTTTGTGGTTTTGATAAATCTGCATACACGAAATATTTAATATGACATTCGCACACACGGGAATTACTGAGATTCCAATCTCACACAATTTTTATATCATATTTTTAGGAGAGTGCTTTTATTGAGCAAATTGGATGAATAAGAGATGGAAGTTTATCTCATAATGATTTTGGCTTTGTATTTCATTTGTGAGATGATTATTAGTTTTGAATTTCAGACTTGTAACAGTTTTGATTCCAGTTGTAATAAGACCATCGCTTTATTTTATATAGTTATTTTCCTATAACCTCATTATAAAGACCCCTAATCCACCGGACGGGGTAACTTCCCCGCCCTTTTTGGGTACGTAGGTAGTGGGGTGTTACAAGTGGTATCAGAGCCCAATTTTAGGCAAAATGACTTTATTGAATAGTACCCAAACACTAGGAATTGAGATTTATTGAATAGTGCATGAACACTAGGAATTGAGATTTAGTTCTGATTTTTTTTATGTTTTACTTATATGGTGACTAGAAGATGCAGCTGCAACTATGACTAGAGACTGCCCTTTTATGTGTGGTCCCGCAAGTGGTAGAGCATCTAGCCCAATCCCTCTAACGGATTCATCATCATTTGAGTCAGAGACGGAACCCGAGGGTGGATGGTTTTTGAGTGAAGACGAGGTAGATCATGAACCACCTTTGATGGAAAACTTTAGTGTAGAGGAAGAACTTGAGAACCTGATACTTGAGATGCCTAAACTTGAGGAAGATGGGAACATAGTTGAGTATGAAGGAGATGATACAGGAGAGATAGGGGAGATAGGAGAGATTGGTGATGAGAGTGGGTAACTTGAAGGATTTGGGGATGAGGGAGAAATAGGAGAGCTCAAGGGCGAGGGTGGTGAGGAAGTGATTGAGGAGGAGGATAGGGTTGACATACTTGTAGCCTCGTCTATAGAGGAAGGAATCCTAACGCTGTTGGGAAGTGAATCATATGAGTCGGATTATAGGAGGCCTAAGAGTGCACTTATGTTATCTATGGAGAAGCTTAGGGATACGGAGTTTAAATCCAAGTTGAGGGGTAGGAAGTTGATGGGTACGTTTTAGGTCGGCCTAAGAAGAAGCCCCAATCATTTGGTTTCGCAAAAGATTGTGTGATAGATCATCCCAACAACAGCATAGGTTGGCTAGTGGAACCCTCTTTCAAGACTTCTAAGGATTCTAGGGACTCTAGTGATGCTTAGAGTTTATAGGACCTTTGGTGCTTATTCTTTTAATTTTATGAAAAGATGTTCATTTATTTATTTGATTTAGAATTTATTTTTTAAATTTTGATTAGCAAGAATTAAAAGAGTACCTAGTAGGATAGTCCCTTACTTTGTACTAAGTTGAATTTGGTTAATAAAAGTATGATTTTATTGATTTATTTATTCTACTTGGAGTACTATTTGCAAAATTTGCTTTCCAATTAATTGTAAGCTATTTTAAATCTATGAGCTATTCAATTGCCTGTCATAAACTTTTCCCATAATAAACCTTGAAATGGGTATGAATGGTAGTAGATGGCACCGAGATGTAAAACTACCTTATACCATACTAGTAAGTACTCCCTTGGGGAGGCAGAGAGATGTGAGTAGCGTAGTACAAGGGTTTGATATCATGGTTGGGAAGGAGATTTTGAAGGCAGATCTCACAATCCTACCCATTGATGATTACGATTTAATTCTAGGTGTGGTTTGGTTAGCGAAGCATGGAGTAAGGGTAGATTGTAAAGTAAAGACGATGCAGTTTGTTAGATCAAGATGTGATGTATAAGAGTTTAATAGAAAGAAGGTGAAAGAGTTGAAATTCCTGATAGCGGGAACAAAGGCACAAATGCTAAAGAAGGGTTTTGTTGGATACTTGGCTTACTTAATCACTAAGCCAAAGGATCAATGCACGTTGGAAAGCACCGACATGGTGAAGGACTTCGCAGACGTATTCCTAGCTGAACTCACTTCCCTTCCACCTCCGCGGGAAGTCGAGTTCACCATAGATTTAGTTTCTGGAGCTGAACCAGTATTGAAGACTCCCTATCGAATGGTGCCTGCAGAATTGAAGGAGCAGTTAAAAGAGTTAGTCAGGCAAGGATATATAAGGCCGAATACTTCACCTTGGGGAGCCCCGGTGTTGTTTGTAAAGAAGAAAGATGGGATGTTGAGGTTGTGTATTAACTATAGAGGGTTGAATAACCTCATGATTAAGAACTTACCCTTACCCTTAATTGATGAGTTGCTCGATTAGTTGCAAGGTTCGTGTTACTTTTTCAAGTTGGATCTCCGGTAAGGTTATTATCAAGTACAGATTAAAGAGGACATACCCAAGATGACCTTCAGCATCAGTTATGAACACTACGAGTTCATGGTGACACCATTTAGAGTAACCAATGCACCTGCTATTTTAATGGATCTAATGCACAGAGTTTTCCAGCTGTACCTGGATAAGTTCGTAGCAGTGTTCATAGATGATATTTTGGTGTACTCCAAAAGTCTTGAGGAGCATGCCAAGCATCTGAAGCTAGTACTGGAGAAGTTGAGGGAGCATAAACTCTTTGCTAAGTTTAGCAAATGTGAGTTATGGCAAGACTCAGTAGCATTTCTTGGACATGTGATATCCAAGGATAGAATTAGGGTAGATTCGGCGAAAGTCGAAGCTATTTCAAATTGGAAGCAACCAAAAAGTGTAACTGAAATTCAGAGTTTCCTTAGATTAGCTAGGTGCTATTGTCGATTTGTCAAGAATTTCTCTACTCTAGCCACACCGATGACCAAATTGTGCCATACGTTTGGAGTGATAAGTTCGAGAAGAGTTTCCAAGAGCTTAAGAGAAGATTGATGTTTGCATCGGAATGGAGTTTACGCGAGGAAGGTAAACCCTATTCATTGTATGCGGATAACCTCTAAGGAAGGGCTAGAGGTAATACTGATGTAAGATAGGAAAGTTATCATCTATACCTTAAGGAAGCTGAAGCCGCATGAAGTTAACTACCCAACGCATGACTTGGAATTAGCTGCAATAGTGTTCATTCTGAAGAAGTGGTGACACTACTTATATGGAGCTAAGTATGAAATCTTTACAAATCATTAGAGTTTGAAGTATATTTTCACGCAGAAGGACTAAAATTTAAGAAAACTTAGATTTTTGGAAGAATATAAGTGTCTAATTAACTACCTTTTGGGGAAAGCTAATGTGGTAGCTGACGCGCTGAGTTGAAAGGTGAAAATGGCTAGTCTGAGGATGCAAGAAGTTTGGATAGTGCAAGAACTCTTGCAGTGAAAGGCCAAAGTAGAGGAAGATAGGATCAACTTGTGTAATTTAAAGTTGGAACTTGAGCTGAGGCAGGAGATTGGTGATGTGCAAGGAGCAACCAAGAATTTTAGACTTTTAAAGAAAAGGAAGTCAAAAGAGGGAATAAGGAGTGAAGGATCAAAATGAAAAACATCAAAGAAAACGCAGCGAAAATTTTTTCAATTTTCCGAGCCACATCTAGGAGAGAGTACTTACTTTTCTTTATTGGTTGCGGATTAACCAACGTAGGGACGAGCTGCACTGGAACTTCTTCTTGTGTTGGAGGGGAAAAAGGAGATGCCTGCTATTCAATTGGAACTCTCGTAAATCTTCTACTCCTACGTATCAAGCATCTACAAGCTATTTCTCTGTCTTCCGGAGTGTGACTCTATATTGATCTTGGCGTTAGCTTGGTAAGAGCTACTTTTGGATAATCAAAGCACATTCTACTATAGAGAAAGAAGAGAAAGGACGAAAGACCAGAGAGGGAGGGGGGAGATGGCACATACTCCAGAGAAGAGAACTCACAAGAACAACGTCGTTATGTTTTCCTCCTCATGTCACCATATTCGGCCAGCCTAGGGCTTTCTCAATCCCTAATGGCTGAAAACATGAAGCCTTATGGACTAGGTGCCATGCTCAAAAAGCAATCCAAGACTATCCCAATCTTCTTAATTAATTAATTATCTTTTCTAGGCCTCATTAAATACCCGAGACTAATTAATTAATTCTAATTGGATTCTTAATATATGTCAACATATATAGCCCAATTAGTTTATTTATTCCAGCCCAATTCTTTTAATTAATTAATTATCTTTTCTAGGCCTCATTAAAACCCAAGACTAATTAATTAATTCTAATTATACACTTAAAATAAAATTTATTTCTCTTCTAAATAATTATCCATTAAGCCCAGATTGTTTTTAAACAACACCAAGGTAACTTGAGTTACTCCAGGGACCAAGAGACATATTATTCATGGCTGCTAAAATAATAAAAATGCCCTTACAATTATTAAATAGTCGCATTTTATCATTTTAAATATTTTCATTTATCACCATAGGGAAATATTGACCCTAAGAATAATATTGCTAAAGCAATGTTTCTGACCTACAGGTGTAATTACGAAAATACCACTCTATGTAACACCCATCAATGAGACATGATAAATGTACTAACACCCATCTCAAAGACATCTACCATCCTTAGATCTCTAGTCTGATAATCCATGACTCAGTTGAATGTACTTACTTATCATTGGAAGCTACCCAAAAGCACACATTCTAAAGTCATGTTCCCAAGGCCCTAGATCATTAGATTATCTTGGACAATCACAAATGGGTGATTTAACCTTACTAAGTGAAGTATAGAAACTCTGTTGCATGAGTCCGTCTTAACTAACTAGAGTAATATACCCAGCGTACAAGGATATTGATATCACAAAAGAAATCTCACCAAACATATATTAAAGTACAAAACCTTAGCTTTGCCAGACCACCAACTTATTTAAGTATGAAGGTATCTGTTCACGCTATAGCAATAATAGTCTGGTCTCTAAAATGATAATAGTCTGGTTTCACGCTGTAGCAGTATGAAACCACCACTATAGGTCCAGTTCTATTTATTCGAAATATGCTTATGCCAATTATGTGAGTGTACTACTCACTGATTCAAGGTAAACCATTCGTCATTGGAAATCATAGCATAATAGTCTTACCTTGATAAAATGCCCAGTTCCATCAATCGACTAAGAACTTAATTTTACTTGTATGATAAGTACCCATGGTCTATACCTTACTGTGAAGAACGACCCAACACATAAATCATTACTTGTCATACTTGGACCTTAAATGTGAAATAATATAAGAAACAAACTAAATTGAATGAATAAACATTTTATTGCAATATGTTTATACATAATACATAGTCTTTGAGGGCATACTTTCTAACAAGGAGTTCCAGATTGATGAAGCAGGAGTATTATATTTTCGAGAACGAATTTGTGTATCGGATAACTGAGTATTAAAGAAGAAGATAATGGATGAGGCTCACAGGAGCAAGTATATTATTCATCCTGGAGAAGTCAAAATGTAGCAAGACTTAAAGAAGGCCTACTGGTGGCCGGGGATGAAGAGGAAGAGGGATGTGGCACAATATGTCTCTACTTATTTGATTTGTTAGACAGTAAAGGCGGAACATTAGAGGGCAGCTGGATTACTACAACCATTGCCTATTCTTGAGTGGAAATGGTAATGTTGTTTGGGTTGTAGTTATATATTGACCAAAACTACACATTTCATTTCAGTAAATGTTAAGGATTCTATTGAGAAACTAGCTAAGACTTATATTCGGGAAGTGGTTAGGTTGCATGGTATGCCATCAAGCATTGTATCCGACAAGGATCCCAGATTTACTTCAAGATTTTGGATCAAGTTTCAGGAGTTAATGGGAACGACTCTAAAGCTCTGTACTTCTACTCATCCGCAGACTTATGGACAATCTGAAAGAGTTATACAGATATTGGAGGATATGCTTAGATCTTGCGTATTGGACTTTGAAGACAAGTGGTTGGATTGCATACCTTATGCTGAGTTGGCTTACAACAATAGTCATCAAGCATTATTTGGAATGGCACCCAATGAAGCATTATACGAGCAGAAATGTCAAGTACCGTTATACTGTGGTTGGACAGAGGATGGACAAATCAACAAGTTTGGTAAAGTGAATATTGAAGAGATGGTGGATAAAGTAAAGATGATAAGAGAAAGACTAAAGACGGAAGATCAGACCTTCCTAAAGATAAAGTAATGATGGCGGATACAGTAGCACAATGCCGACAGAAAAATTATACAGATAATAGAAGAAGAGAACTAGAGTTTTAAGTGGAAGATCAGACCTTCCTAAAGATAATGCCTAGTAGAAGGATTTTGAAGCATCTTAAAGGAGGAAAACTGAGTCCTAGGTATTTAGGACCCTTTCCGGTGATCGAAAAGATTGGACCTCTAGCATATCGATTGGAGTTGCCAGAAGGGTTAGCGAGAATTCATGATGTTTTCCATGTGTCCCAGTTGAAAAAGTACAACCCTGATCCAGATAATGTTTTGAATGAATAGCCGCTAGTTCTACAACATGGTCTAAGCTACGTTGAGAAACCAATTAAGATTTTGGATCGAAGTGTCAATATGTTGAGGATTAAGAAGATACCTATGGTGAAGATTTTGTGGGATCACCACGGTACTCAAGATGCAACATGGGAAACTGAAGATTGGGTAAAAAGGAGACATTTGGGTTTGCTTTGAGGGTGTAATGCCCGAATTTCGGAACAAAATTCTCTTAATGAGGAGAGGATGTAATACCCCAATTTAAACCACCATTAGTTCATGGGAAAAGTCATATTTGGCATAGCATCTTATATTGTATTTTCTAAATTTATGTTATTTTTTATGAAGTATAGGTAATTTATGTGTTTGATATTTCATTGAGTTATTTATTTGGAAATAGTTGTGCTAATGAGGTGCTAGAGCTTTTGTTCTTATGGAGTAGAATTTAATGAAATAATAATGAAGTGAGTTGAATTGGAGATATGGGGATTTATTTGAGGAATATTACACAAGAGTTATTGCGGAATAGTGGTTAGAGCTTGGTGGGTATTCTTTGGTGACTTGAGTTCAAATCCCAACTCTGGCAAGCCTTTTCCTTCTTTTCCCTAATTAAACTCTTTCCCCCCTATTTTTTATCCTCTTGGCCGAAATCCTTAGGGCTAGCCACCACTTTAATTTCCCACTTCCAAAAATATAGGAATGTGGTTATTTTGGGTTTTTGATAAAAAGAATTAAAGTAAATTAAATTCACATTATTTTGTAGCTAGTATCTTGCTTTAATCTTTTAGGGAATTTAAATATTTCAAAATCTGAAATTTTCAAAGCTATTTATACAAAGGATTTATTAAGAAAATAGAATATAGAAGCATTTATCTTGGAAACTATATTTTAGCTATTATTTTTATTAGGAGAAAGTCTCTCCAAAATAATTTTCTTTAAAGAGTTTTAATTGGAAATAAAGATATAATGACAAATTCTTAATTTAAATAAATATTTCTTAGTATTAGGCTATTTTTGAAAATTAGGGGTTAGGATGAAAGCAAAATTCAGCTTTATCACATAAAAAACCTGATTTTATCTCTTAATACGATATTATTTATTTTTGCCTAAAATAAATTAGAGTATTAACTAAATTTTTTCTTGAACTAATATCCTATTTTCCTTGCTTAAAATTGTTGGAAAAATCAATGCCCTAGCAGCCACTTAATGGATATTTTACTTCCATTCAAACTCTCTAAAATATAGGAGAAACCTATCCTAAGTAGTTTTAACCAATCAAATTTCTTTTAGCCAAATAAACAACCAAAATTTCTCCTCTCCTTTCTCCATAATTTCAGCCACCATTATACTCACAAAACTACACAAAAATTCCAGCTTCAAACTCTCTCTTGCTTAGCCAAAACTAAAACACAAAAGACTCCATTTTTCCTTCTCCTATTTTTGTCCAAGGCTAGAGGTGAAACCCAGCCCACTTTCTCCTCCTTTTCTCTATTATTTTTGGTCATATTAGAAACCAAAAACCTGCCACACAAACCTTCGAAACATTACTCAAATTCAGCCACAACAAGAGGAACAAAAGCTGTCACTTTTTCTTGTTGTGTTCAAGAGACCAAAACAAAGTGCAACTCTTCCAAACATCAAAAGACCTAACATATTTTCGTCATTAAAGCAGCCTTCTGTCAAACCCTAAACACTCCCTAACACACAAAAATTCCAGCCGCCACTTCCTCCAAGCATTCGGCCATCACAACTCCAAACATCACCAAAATTGAAAACTAAACCTAAGGTAAGTAACCCTTCAACCTCCATCAAATTTTATTCAATTCCTTTCATCTTTTCCTCCTAAATCTCGATCAAGAGGGGCTGATTTTCCCCTATTGTGGATGATTTTCGAAACAAGCAAAGCAAGAGGAACCAATCAACTCTTCTTCTCAAAGTGAACTCAACCAAGCACTAAAGGCGTCACCTTTGCTCTTATTTGTATCACTTAAGAGGTATTTAAGGCTTAACCATTACTAATTTACATATGGTTGATTTTATGGTGGTACTATTATACATGAAGTCCGTATAAAAAGCATGACTAGACCAGATTGAGGAGTTTGAAGGTTCAATATTTTGAACTAGGTGTGCATAGGGTAAAGCATGGCTAATATATTGCTATGATGAACCTAGATTTATTGCATGTTGATTGAATATAAGATATTTTTATGCAAATAGGGCTAATATATGGAGTTGATGGTAGTGGAATATGGAAGTTATTATGTAGATGATTTGATTTGATTATTTGCATACATAATGATGAGTAGCATGACAAGGGAAGATAATAGATATGGTCTAATTAATTAATCCATCTAGATGCTATGGATGAATTAGGTGATTAATGTGATCGTAGGGATTCATGATGCATGATAAGATAGTAGAGTAGTATATGGATTCTAATTGTAGAATCATTGATTTTAGATATGAAAGAAGCTTGAAGTGAAGGCACGCTTTGGCTTTGGTTGATTATTGGGAATATTTAAGTAAGTCCCTGCATAACTATTTTGTTAAATCGTACATGTTTGCAAGTCTTTTCTACAATGATATTGAAATGATGTTGACATGATGATTGACATGACGATGGAAATGATGAGAAAATGCTATTATTGAATTATGATACTTGCATTGAGAATATGGATGTTTTAATCTCTTGAAGTTTTTGTCAAATCTCAACTTTTAACTGAAAACGGTATTCTTTCCTTTATGATCAAAATGTTTTGAAAAGTTTATGTGAAAACCACATTTTGCAAAACCAAGGTATTAAAAGTTTGTAAAAAAAAGGGGAATTATTTTGCACCTACAGGTGAGCGTTGAGTACTCAGTGGGGGTATGCTAGTGGTACTAGTCTTGGAGAGTTAGAGTGAGTTTTTTAGAAGGAGGCTACCTCTAGAAGATGAACTTTGCTTAAAGAGATGATAGGACTACTTAGTCAAGCCAGTTCGAGCTAGCATGTTAGTCCATGTGGACTTTATTTTTCAGGTTGGACAACCGGCATGTTGGGTGTAGAGATGGAGGAGTATCTCACCCTAGGGGGCAGATGACCCACTGCCCAGTGTTGAACGGTTACACTGGAAGCCATCATGATGGTAATCTTGGTATTGATTTGATATTATTATTGAATTATTGCTAATCCCTTCTTGATTCTATTGTATTGGTGAGTGGTTGGCTTTTGGGGAATTATTTTAGATATAATGTATATTATTCCACTTAATGGCTGTTTATGAATGAAAATTTAACTTGCGAACATACTTTGTGGTTTTGATAAACCTGTATACACGAAATATTTAATATAAAATTCGCACACACGGGGCTTACTGAGATGCCAATCTCACACTATTTTTATATCATGTTTTTAGGGGAGTGCTTTTACTGAGCAGGTTGGATGAATAAGAGATGGAAGTTTATTTCATTCTGATTTTGGCTTTGTATTTCTTTTTAGAGACGATTATTAGTTTTGAATTTCAGACGTGTATAAGTTTTGATTCTATTTGTAATAAGACTATTGCTTTATTTTAATTAGTTATTTTTCTTTGTACCTCATTATAAAGACCCCTAATCTACTGGACAAGGCGACATCACTGCCCTTTTTAGGTACATAGGTAGCGGGGTGTTACAACTCCTATCTAGCTATTAGTTTGGGGGTGATAGGGAGTAGCTAGTTTGTGGGTCACACCTAATCTATTTAGCACTCTCTCCAACAAATTGTTGCAAAAATGAGTTCCTATATCACTTGTTAGTAAATAGCTTTTTCAAAAACTTAATCACCACTCTAACATCATTTGTAGGTAATGTTTGTGCTTCTACCCACTTAAATACATAGTCAACAGCCACCAAAACATACTTATTAACAAAAGAATTGGGAAAAAAAAATGTCTCATAAAGTCAATCCCCTAACAATCAAATATCTCACATGCTTGGAAAATGGAAAGTGGTATCTCAATCCGTGTTGTGAAATTTTACGCTCTAAGTCGGTACCATCCTTTACCATAAAGTGATATTTCTCCCAATTTCACACAAGATTTGCCTCTTCATACCTTTTTTGTACTTTCTCCAGATTTTGCAAACAAAGATCAAAGGAATCCCCCAAAATAGAAAAGTCATCCATGAACACTTCCATTATTTCTCCTAGCAAACCTTCAAAAACAACAATCAAGCATCTTTAAAAAATCCCAGGCCCATTAGACAATCCAAAAGGCATACACCTATAAGCAAAAGTCCCAAAATGGCAGGTGATGGTAGTTTTTCTTGATCTTCAAGGGCTATGGGAATCTGAAAGTAGCCAGAAAATCCATCTAGGAAGCAATAATACATGTGTCCAGCTAGCTTTTATCACATCTGATCAATGAAGAGAAGGAGGAAGTGGTTTTTTCTTGTGGCGTCATTCAGTTTTCTATAGTCAAAGTACGTTATCCATCCCATGATCAGCCTCATGGGAATGTGCTCATTCTTCTCATTAGGTGCCACTATCTTGCTTTCTTTCTTTAGTACCACTTAGGTAGGGCTCACCCACATACTATCTGAAATGGGGTATACAATTTCTGCATCCAATAGTTTAATCACTTCACCTTTAACCACTTCCTTCATGTTTAGGTACAATAACCATTGGAGTTGTACTATAAGCTTTGCATATTCCTCAAACAAGATCTTATGAGTGTAGAAAAAAGGATTGGTTCCTTTAATATCTATGAGTTTCCAAGCTTTAGCCTTCTTGTGACTCTAAAATATTTAAACTAACTATAGTTTTTACCCTTCCTTCAGGTCTCTTGCAATTATTACTGGAAAATTATTCCCTGGGGCCAAAAATACGTACTCAAGATGATGTGGAAGTTCTTTCAATTCTAGCTCATATGGGTCCTCAATGGATGATCTTTTTTGCCCAAGACTTGATCTCTATGTTACTTCAAAAACTTCTGCTTCAGATTTATCCTTGGAGTTCTGTGTATGTGCCAATAGTTCTTAGAGATACTATTCCACATCTTTCACTAACCTATCATCAGTCCACTGAACAAAGTGTTCTTGCAAAAATTCAGAAATGAAATCATCTAGAACATCAATCATCTTGTGAAGATGAATGTTTCATACTATCTAAAAGCCTTATGATAACATTATCCTCCTCAACTCTTAATGTTAGCTTTCCTTCATGAACATCTACAACAACTTTTGCAGTAGCTAGGAAAGGTTTGCCTAGGATTAATGGAATCTTGGAATCTTCATCCATATCAAGAATAACAAAATCAACTATTAAATGAATTTGTCAATCTTAATAAGCACATCCTCTACAATCCCTTTTGGATATTTGAGAGATCTATCTCCTAATTGAATACTCATCCTAGTAGGTTTCGGTTCATCTAAGCCCAATTTACAAAAAAAGTGTTGTAAGGTAGCAAATTGATACTAGTCCCTAAATCCGCCAATGTTTTGCCAAAAGTAATACTGAGTATTACATAAAAAAATGGAAAAACTTCATGGTTCCTTCAATTTTTGTGGTAGCTTTTCTTTATGTTGGAGGAGGGCAGAACACTCTTCATTCAATGTGATAGAAAACAGCTTTTCTAGCTTCCTTTTGTTAGATTGAATATCTTTCAAAAATTTAGCATACTTGGGCATTTGTGTCTAGGCTTCAGCAAGTGGGAGATTGATTTGTAGCTGTTTGAACAACTCCAAGAACTTTTTAAATTGATCCTTGTCTTTTCCTTTTCTCAAAAAATCCGAATATGGCACAAAAGAAGGATGATTCTGCTTTTTTATCTTTTCCATTCCCACTATCTCAGATGGAGGCATTGCCTTTTTTGTTTCCATTGATGGTATTGTATGTGAGTTTTATTCTTTATCTTGCACTTCCCTTATTCTTCCTTTATATTATCCTTACTCAATAGTATCACGGGGTTAGTCAGCTTATTACCACTTCACAACGTGATTACCTCAACAAGTTCTTGGGAAGCGTTATCCTCAAGATTTTTAGCAAATAGTCTAATCTCGTCTTTTAGATTTTGGATTAATACTTTTTGATGCCCTTTTTTATGCCTCTAAAGCCTATGACAAGGTGCCTAGAGAAGTAGTTTGGTGGGTGCTAGCCAAGAAAGGTGTATCACTAAAGTATATTACTTTCATTAAAGATAATGAGGAAGCATGTACAAGTATAAAGACTTGCACTGAGTGACTGCAAAGTTCCCTATTACTATTGGGGTGCATAAAAAATTAGCGATTAGCCCTTTCCTCTTTATGGCCATTATGGATGAGTTGACCTGCACTACACAGGAGGTTATGCCATGGTGTATGTTATTTGCGGATGATTTTGTGTTGATTGATAAGATTAGAGTCGGTGAAAATGCTAAATTAGAGTTGTGGTGATAGACAATGGAATCCAAGGGCTTCAAAATTAGTAGAAGTAAAACAGAGTATACGAAATGCAAGTTGGGTAGCAAAAATATAGCCCAGAGTGTAACTCTGGAAGGTAGAAATATACCGATAGCTGATTGCTTCCAATATCTACGATCTATTATTTAGAAAGACGGAGAGCTCGATAGCGACGTTGAACATCGAGTTAAGGCGGGTTGGTTGAAATGGATGAGTGCGACTGGTATTCTATGTGATCACAATGTACCATAGAATCTAAAGGGAAAGTTCTACTGGACAGCCGTAAGACCTGCTTTGTTATATATGGCACGGAATGTTGGGCAATTAAAATATGTCATATTTAAAAAATGAAAGTACTTGAGATGTGTATGTTATAGTGGATGTGTGGATATACTAGAAAGGATAGAGTCAGAAATGAGACCATTAGGGAAAAGGTGGGCGTGGCGTTTATTGAGGAAAAGATGAGAGAAAGTCGCCTGCGTTGATTTGGACATGTTCAGAGAAGACCGAGGGATGTTTCTGTTAGGATGATTGAGAGATAGAGGCAGGATAGGTTAGACAGAGGTAGATACAGACCTAAAACGACATGGATAGAGGTGATTATGAGAGATATGTCTTTGTTAGATTTGGATGAGAGTATGACGTTCAATAGAAGGAAGTGGTGAGAGAGGATTCATGTGGATGACCACATATTGCCGACGTTAGTTCATGTAGCCGACTCTAAGTTACTTGGGATTAAGGCTTAGTTTGTTATTGTTTGTACTTCTTGATGCCTCTACTTCCGCAAAATGTGAAATGGCTAAAATAGCAAAATACTCTAAAAGATGTTCAAGTGATGACCCATAACTTAACTCATGAATCCTATGGACATCATTAACCCTCTTATTATGATAACTATCTTGAGTGTCATTCCCCTAACACCATACACCTTCATTCTCATCATTATCCATATCACAATTTCAAATTAACTTCGCAAAAATAATTCATAACTAAAATAAATGAATAGCACAAGAATTCCTCTAGAGAAACACAAAAGATCAATGATTCCCAAAAATTCATTAATCCTAAAAAATGCATGACAAAAATAAGGCCCATAAAAAAGCAGTAATTTTCGGTCTCCAAAAGATGAACAACACATTGAGTCCAAAAGACCACTCATTTATTAAACAAAAACACAAATAATATTACTCCCCAAACAACTCTAAGTCACCAATTAACATGCATAGTGTGTAGGTGAACCAAAAAGTTTCTTTCTTCAATTCCAAAAAGAATGAACAAAAATGAGATATAAACCAAAGAAGTTTTCCCCAAAAGATAAGTTCGTCCATCCAAAACATATACCACATATCCACCTTCGAAATTCTAATTTCATGCAAAAAGATTACAATCTCCATCACACTAATACAATTTCCATTTCTCATCCAAAGAAATCCAACAAATGAAATCCATAACACAAAACCCCAATTTCCAATAATTTCCTCATAATCATCCTCAACCAACCAAGTAATAAGATATAAATAAATAAAATAATGAATGAAATTCAAAGTACTTAAAATTCCAAAATAATAGATGTTATAACACCAATACAACAATCAAAGAATTCTCAAACATAATTTTTAGTTCAAATGAAGTACAATCACAACACACATACAACAAATATTCACAAACAAGTTAGTTATATATGCAAGTATATAAACAAATACAAGGCTAAATCAACAAGAATTAAATTTTTTAGAATGTAGCTAACGCCTTTCCTGGCAATGGCACCAAAAACTTATTGCGTGCATTTACGTATAGAGAAAATTCAAGTCATTGTGCCCCACATACACATAAGTTTTAATAATTAAAATGCCAATTAGAATTAACAACACATACATATATAGGCAAGTGCACCTATCGTGTAGTTAAGTATTGTTGGCAAGTATCAAAGAACCTTAGGGAACTGAGCTAGCACTCCTACTTTCTTCTCTACTTATTGTTTAGCCAAAAGTAAATGTAAGGTATAACACTAACTACATTAGGAGAAAGGTTATGTTCTTGCATACAAGAGAGAGTCACAATTTCCCCATGGAATAAGAAAGAAAATAACCCATGTAACAAAAAGAAGTCCCCTACTCAAGACTTAAGAAATAAGTACCTCTTGGATCCATAATTCCTAATTCTAGACACCGGAATGAGTCATTGTTGCTGTCAAAATAGGGAGCCGATGTAAACGGGAATCGACTTCGCCTCCGACAAACACAAATGATCCAATATGGTGCAATAGAAAATGGTATCAGATCTTTTTGAATCAGGGACCGGGTTCCTTGAGCTTACTACAGAAAGGGCTCAAGAAGGTCAGTTGAGAACGCTAAACGGAAGGACTTTTTTTGAAGAATAGAATGATATTTGTATTAATCGGCATAACAGGAAGTACAGAACAAGTGCTGATAGAGAAAATACGAACATAAACTGTAAGGAAAAAAACAAAACTATAAACAATGCTAGTAAAGAGAAGCTAGAACAAAGCAGTAAGAAAGCTGTAAAGAATTAAAATTCTAGACTAGAAAGCTGGAAATGATGATGCGGAAAAAGAAAATGAAATTGAATTCTGCTGACTGATGAGTTGATTTCTTGTGTTTGATTCTGAGCGATGCTCCTCATTTTATACTTGTTGTGAACGAGTCACTAACAGAACATGGAGTTACTTTCGGCCAAAGAGTGCCCCCAACGATCGTGCAGAATCCTTGCACCGAAAGATCGGGAATCTATTTTTCTTTCTTGTCGGCCCCATGGTGCCAATGTTGACCATGGCTATCGGCTGTTCCAAAGGTTGACTTTATTGGCTCATCCCCATTTATCAAATCGGCATCAGATTAAAGTAACCATTACGTCGGCTCGGCAGAGTTGACGTCAACACATTCCTTCCCGAGTCCTGTTGTTTCAGCGGATGCGAGTCATCGAAACGATGGGAATCGTACAACTATTAATGGTAGCCGTTCATTTTCTGATAGAATCGAAACATCCTGAACGTTATGGAAGATCTATGACGCCTCGGCCTTATAACCCGAAAACGACCCAATTTCAAATTTCCTTATAAATAACAGTGGTCCCCAATCAGAACTCCTTACTTCCTCCTACTTCCACCTTCTTCAGAATTTTGCTACTTTAGTAACTCATCGATCTCTTATCTTTATACCAAACTTTCCTGTGAACTATAAATCTCTTTTTTGGTAAAAAGATAACATTGCGATGGCAACCCCTACCGATCAAAACACTCTGTGCCTAGTCCAAGCTGACACCAAACTCTGGGCCCACGCCTCTTGCCTTCAGACATTACCGCTGAACACCTGCGGTTTGTTTTACCGACTGATTTCACTTTCCCTTTGCAACGGGACACTTTCACAACCGCTAATCTTCCCTCTTCTTTTTACCATTGGCCCCGCAAACTCAAGAATTACAGAGAATGGCGAGACCGCTGCCACTCCAGATTTGGGGCTATCTGGGCGCAATGGGGAATTTCGGACGCCATCATGATGACCGACTTTGAGATGGCTTTCGACCGCAACTTGTTCGCTGCCGTCCTTCCCTTTTGGTCTTTGGCGATCAATGGCTTCATCTTCCCACACGGGATGTTCTCTCCTACCATTCTTGATATTTGCACCATCCTCGGCTTTCGATGTGATGGCGACGAGATTTCGAGGCTTCATGACGAAGAAAATTTGCCAGCCGTTGAGGCGCGTCTAGACAAGGCCTCCTCTTCGTACGGCAACTTCATCAGCGCTCAACGAGGGGTGGAGGACACTCCTTCAAACTAAGAACAGGCGGCCATCCTATGGCTTTGGCTGTGTAAGTATGTCATTTGTTCCTATTCTGCCGGCATTAGCAACGGGTACCGATACTATGTATCGGCTCTCCTAAGGAGCAAGAGGCGCTACGACCTTGCCTCTCTGGTCCTTGCTTTGGTCTACTGTACCATCAATCAACTGATGGCTGCCCTTGCCGCCGGGGAGGATCCGACCATCCTAGGGGGCCCGTTCTGGATTGTCCAACTCTAGCTGCATCAATACTTGCCCAACTTTGGCGTTAGCCGACTTGCAGGTACCCAAGCAGACTCATCTGAACAGGCGACCGGCTATCGGCTCCTCTGGGTCCCCATAAATTCTGCTTCTACCGAAACCATCGTCTCGTACCTCTACCGATGTCGAGACTTCCATGGTGTCATTTTCTTCCCATATGCTGCTCGCCAAAAAGGCCCTCTTTGGTTGAAAAGTCTGTCAGAAAGCCCCGAGGCCATACAAGAAACTCTATGGGCCCGAATTCTGTGCCCTCGGGAAATTCTTCTAGGGGCCAAGCCTGGAGCTCGGAGCGCTAAGACCTCCTGTGAGCGGTACAACCCTCATTGCTTCTCCCACCAATTCGGGCTGATACAGGACATTCCCGCAGATCCAAGGCATGTATCCTCTTTCTTTGTAAGACCGGTGTTATCGGCTGAAGACGTACACAATTTAGCCGAATGTACTCAGTGATGGAAAACGCAGAACAGGGGAGCCATGGAAGGGGAAAAATAGAGGAAAAAAAAATTAAACGCGAGCCCTAAAGGCCATGCGGAAGCGTGAAGATCATACCTTTGCGTTCCTTAACCCTCCTAGGTTGCATAGGAACAGATTGAACGGCTGGAATCGCCTCGCTTTGCACAGTTGAAGGAGTTTCCGGTTGAACACCCGCTAGCCTTCGACTTCATCTTGTTTGCATTAACGCTTAGCTCTCTAGCTCTCGGGATATTCCTCAGCCTAACCTCTAGTCGGTGAACACTATGGTGAAGAGGAAGGGTCTCAATTCTCCTTGGTTCGTTCGCTATTGGTTAGCAAAGAACAAGGGAAAAACAAGAAGAAGGAGAGAGCCTTTGTGAGAGAGAGACTCACGTGAGTGTCTGCTTGGAAAAAGGAAAATAATTAGGGTTTTTTCCTTTTCAAAGAGTTGTTTATATTTGGCCTAAACTAGGTCTCTCAATCTCTGATAAACATCTCACCGGGATTTCAAAACACCCGGATGTTATCCTGAGAAATAGTTTGGCCTAATCTTAAACTCCTCTTAACCATCTCTGGAAAAAACCCTAAGGTCCAAGCTATTGGGCCAGATAAATATTTATTATTTTTTTTGGACCCAAAAAGGCCTAAAATAATAAATATTAATTATTTATTTTCTGGGCTTACATAAGTAACCCAATAAATAATTAATGAGCCCAAATGAACCATAATAATTAATCTTTAATTATTTATTTCTTGGGCCTATATAAATAACTCAATAGATAATTAAACATTAATTATTTCCCCTAGTTTAAGCCCATGTTAATTTCTTAATTATTCATACTGGACCTAGGCCCTGAATAATTAATTAACCAAATAAACTAGATAATTCATTTCTCTCGACTTTTATTTTATTTATTTATTTATTTATTTATTTATTTTATTCCAGTCCAATAATAAATTAGACTTCCTGAATAAAATAAAATAAAATAAAATAAAATAAAATCCTCTTCAACTGAGACCAATTCCTCAACCCAAAAATAGTTAGGACTTACGGGCTATCCCGAGGACCAAAAGACACATCGCCTTGGCTGCTAAAATGACCAAAATACCCCTGCTATATAAATAGCTGTATTTTGCATTTTAAATATTTCCTAATATCACCATAAGGAAATATTGACCCCAAGGACAATGCTGCATTCGCAAAGTCTCCGACCTACAGGTGAAATGACTAAAATACCCCTCTACACATCGCCGTACATTTAGAGAGGAAGAAGTGTACTAACACCCCCCTAAATGACATCTACCATCCTTAGGCTTCTAGTCCAATGATCCACGACTTCCTGGAGTGTTTCCGCTTTCCAAGGGAGCTACCCTAAAGCAAACATCCAAGTTATGTTTCCCAGGGCCCTGGATAATTCAGACCATTCGGACAACCACAAGGGGCGATATAGTGCAGAAACTATCTTGTATAAGTCTGTCTTAACTAACTAGCCACACATACCCAACATACAAGTATATTGGCCATATGATAGAACCTCAACTACAGCAAATCAAAGTATATGCTTCCAGCTTCGCTAGACCACCAACTCATACTCAAGTCGTAGTGTACTAGTCCACGCTGTAGCGGTAGTAGTCTAGGTTTCTACCATATAGTACTTTGAGAAACCACTACTACAGGTCCTGTTCTATGTATTCGAAATACGCTTATGTCATGAAGTGAGTGGACTACCCTCTAGCTAAAGGTAAGCCATTCCCCATTTTGAATTCATAACATAATAACCTAAACATGATGAGGTTCCCAGTGTCATCAATAGGTTAAGAACAAATGTTTATGTGTTAAATAACCCGTGATCCATTCCTTACTGTGAAAGACCACCATTCACATGGATCACTTATTTAAACACAATGGGTCTGTTCCAAACGAAAATCGTGCACAAACAAAAAGTAAATTCACAAACAATTTCTGAAAATAAATTCTTTTATTAAATAATTCGATTTTACATCAGAAACTTAGTCTAAGAGGGCATACAATCCAACAATCTCCCACTTGCACTCTAAGACTAGGTAAGTCCATAGGTGCCCACCCCTATGGCGTCTAAGTGTCTTTTAAAGACTCTCTCAGCCAAAGGCTTGGTGAATGGGTCTGCTAGATTGTTTTCTGAGGTAATATGCTCCACCACGACTTCCCGTCTCTGGATGAAATCCCGGATCAGGTGGTACTTCCTCTCGATGTGTTTCCCCTTCTTGTGGTTCCGAGGCTCCTTAGATTGCGACACTACTCCAGTGTTGTCGCTATACATCACAACCGGCCTATCCATTTGTGGTACGACTCCAAGTTCTGAAAGAAACTTCCGGAGCCAGACTGCTTCCTTGGACGCCTCCGAAACGGCCACATACTCAGCTTCCATGGTTGAGTCAGCAATACAAGATTGCTTGATACTCCTCCATGAAATTGCTCCTCCAGACAAGGTGAAGACATATCCACTAGTGGATTTTCTCTCATCCTTATCCGCCCGGAAGTCCGAGTCCGTGTATCCCGTAGGAACCAAATCATCACCCAGTAAACCAAAGATATAATCTCTCGTTCCCTTGAGGTACTTGAGAATATGCTTTACAGCTTGCCAATGAACCTCCCCTGGGTTTGGCTGATATCTGCTAACTAAGCCCACGGCAAAGCAGATATCTGGCCTAGTACACAGCATGGCGTACATGAGACTTCCCACCGCCGAAGCGTAGGGAATCCTACTTATTATGTACTTTTCTTCTTGAGACTTAGGACAGTCCTTCGAAGAAAATGACAACCCATGTCTGCAAGGGATTAGAGCTCCCTTGCATGAGTCCATGCTGTACTTGGCCAGCATCTTGTCAATGTATGTCGCTTGGGATAATCCTAACATTCTCTGCTTCCTATTTCTAAGAAGCCTAATCCCGAGAATGTAGCTGGCTTCTCCCAAGTCCTTCATACTGAATTAACTAGATAGCCAAACCTTTGTAGATGACAATGTCCCTACATCATTTCCAATGAGTAGAATGTCATCCACATACAGGACAAGAAAAACTACATTGATGCCTTCAAGTTTCCTGTACATGCATGGTTCATCTTCGTTTTGAATAAAACCATAAGACTTTACAGTCTCATCAAAACGAATGTTCCATGCTCTTGATGCCTGCTTAAGTCCATAAATGGACTTCTTTAGCTTGCAAACCATGTGTTCCTGGCCTTCAGCAATGAAGCCTTCCGGTTGGGACATATAGATGTCTTCGCTAAGATGGCCATTCAAGAATGCCGTCTTGACATCCATTTGCCATATCTCGTAGTCATAGTGACAGGCGATGGCAAGGAGGATGCGAATGGATTTAAGCATGGCTACCGGCTGAAAACGGATTAGGATCGGCTGGGATTTGCTCCACCTGTTGTCCATCCCAGATCAACATCATCTGGTGTAAAGTAGACGGTATGCAACGGTTTGCATGAATCCAATCACTACCCAATAAAATGGAATAAGAGGGCTTTGCCTCAATTATAAAAAAAAAACTGTCTTACTAGTTTTGGACCCGACTATGACTTCACAAGTGATCACGCCTTCTACCACAGCTGCTTCTCCAGTGAAATTAACCATCTATACATCGGTAGGGGACAAATCCAACCTATCCTTTCCTAGCCGTTTCAAGGTAGAGAAAGGCATTACATTTAACACAGCTCCACCATCAACAAAAATCCAAGTAAGCGGTTTGCCATCGACATGTGCTTTAATGTATAAGGGCCTGAGATGGTTAGCATTTTGGGCTATTGGAATGGGAAAAAGCATCCCCTTTGGGGGAATCTGAACATCTACCAGCTCCACTGCGGCTCTTTCTTCAGTATGAAAATCCTCTTCCATGGACTTCTGACGAGAAGTAGCTCGGAAGCTTGATGGTAAGATGCTGAGCATATTTTGGCCATTTTCTGGGCCTAGTTGTTCCTTAACCCAAGCATCCACCAGCTGCCTTTTTTGTGCCCGGTTCTGCTGTTCTCTCCTCTTTTGGGTCTTTGTTGGTCGGGAATAAAGGCCAGGCAAAAATGTTTCCTTTTGGGGTAACTGCACTATTAGCTTCCCTTCCTTACCATGGAAATGTGCTGCAAAAGAGGGAGGAGATAAACGGGTAAAAACTGACGGTTTACCATCCAGTCTTTGGAACGTTTCCCCTGTGTTCCCCATGCTTGTTGTTCCCTGTATGTTCTTCCTATTTCCCACACACTGTTTGCAGTATGTGTGCATTGGCTAACGGAAAGGGATCTGTGTCTACCAATGTCTCTTCCTTTTTGTCTGCAAAGTTCAGTCTTCCATCCTGGATAGCCTTCTGAATAATGTTCCTGAAGACAATGCAACCATTAGTGCTATGAGAGAAAGAGTTATGCCACTTACAATACCTTTTTCCTTTCAATTCTTTCGGATTGGGAATCTTGTGCCCATAAGCCAAACGAATTGCTTATCTGCCACCAGTTGATCGAAGATTTGTTCAGCTTTTGAAACGTCAAAAGAATAAGTGATTCCTAGTGTGGCCACTTCCTCCTTTTCCTTGCCTGGTTTCAAGTGAGGATAAGATGCGCCTTTTACCAATTCTGCCACCATCACCTTTACAGCCTACTCTTCGTCTTCCACAGTAGTATCCTCTATGACGAATATCATTTTCTGGCCTTGAGAGAACTTGACGGAACGTCGCTTCTCTTTCTCCTTGATCATTTCTTCTATCCTGACAGCATGGGACAACAACCGGGATAAATCCGAGAAGTCTTGGAGAATGAGTCGTTCTTTGAGTTGCAGATGCATCCTACTAATAGCAATCTGTGCACATTCTGTTTCAGGCAACTGGGTTGTACATTTGGACTTAGTTTGCCGGAAACGCTCAATAAAATCCGCCACATCTTCTGATCCCTTTTGCTTTATGGCCAAAAGGTCTGCAATGGAGACCTCCAGTACCGGTTTAAAGAAACGTTGGTGAAACATTCTTTCCATGTCAACCCATGAGTACACAGAGTTAGGTACTAGATTGGCATACCATGTGAATGCTGCCTCTGTTAATGATAATGAGAGTAGTTGTAACTTATGCCAGTCGTTGTTTCCTAATTCACCACATTGTGCTGTAAATCTTCTGATATGCTCTATGGTGGACTTATTGTCTTCACCGGAAAATGTTGAAAACTCTGGCAGCTTATAACCTCGAGGGAGCACTGCCATGGAATCCACCCACTCAGGGTAAGGCTTTTGGTATAAGAGCTGATCCCATGTCTGCCATCGTAATGTTTCCGTTACCATATCCACCGGCTGAGACGGCTGTTGAAACTTAGGTGAGGGACTTTGCATGACAAGTCGGGGACCCTGCCCTGTGGAGGGTTCAGTGCTTCCGATCCCTTGCCCTGGGTTAGCCGCTATGACTGACGGGTATAGAGGAGGGTATAGAGCAGAATAATGCGGTTGCCCCCCGAAAGGTGGCATGTTCCCCCTAACATAGGTGGGAGCCGCTTCATAAGTCGCTGGTAACCCTGCTGTTGGGCCCGGGCTCCTGCCTAGAAACACTTCTGCTGGGAACGTGTTTTGAGCCACCATTCCTGAAGCTTGATGCCCCCTAGTAACCAGGAAGGATGCTTCTCTTCGCAAGAGATGTACTGAGCCATAAGAAGTGCAACATCAGCCGACGGTATGGTATATGCAAGTGCCATGCCCGTCCCTGGTACAGGGTACCCTGATGGCTGAGTGAAAGTTTGCATATTTTACCTTAGCGCAAATTGTTGAAGCTCATTCTGAAGCAGATGTTGGAAAATAGTAGCAAATTGTGGAATAAGCCCCTGTAAGAGCTCACCAATACACTGCTCCATAGTATGTCGAATGACAGTTAGCGAGGTGGACGTTGACTGAGACCTGGTAGTGGGGGCGAGGACCGATGCCCTAGCTCTACAGGAGTACCCTGAGTACCACTGGTAGTTGTAACCGAGAGGTCAAAGATTCCCTGGAGAGTACGGACTGGGGGTCGCTCGGATGTCTCCGGTGCCTGTGGCTGCTGTGAATTATTGGCCATTGTTCGGCCTGACCGCAATAGCATGCGACTACTAACCTCTGGTCCCACTGGGCGTGCCAATCTGTGTTGCTGTCAAAATAGGGAGCCAATGCAAATGAGAATCGGCTTCGTCTCTGACAAACACAAATGATCCGATATGGTGCAACAGAAAATGGTATCAGATCTTTTTTGAATTAGGGACCGGATTCCTTGAGCTTACTATAGAAAGGGCTCAAGAAGGTCAGCTGAGAACGCTAAACGAAAGGACTTTTCTCGGAGAATAGAATGATATTTGTATTAATAGGCTTAACGGGAAGTACAGAACAAGTGCTGATGGAGAAAATACGAATAGAAACTAGAAGAAAAAAAACAAAACTGTAAATAATGCTAGTAAAGAGAAGTTAAAACAAAGCAGTAAGAAAGCCGTAAAGAATTAAAATTCTAGACTAGAAAGCTGGAAATGATGATGAGGAAAAAGAAAATGAAATTGAATTCTGTTGATTGATGAGTTAATTTCTTGTGTTTGATTCCGGGCGATGCTCCTCATTTTATACTTGCTGCGAACGAGCCACTAACAGAACGTGGAGTTACTTTCGGCCAAAGAGTGCCTCCAACGATCATGCAGAATCCTTGCACAGAAAGATCGGGAATCTGTTTTTCCTTCTTATCGGCCCCGTGGTGCCGATGTTGACTATAGCTATCGGCTGTTCGAAAGGTTGAATTTATCGGCTCATCCCCATTTATCAAATCGGCATCGGCTTGAAGTAACCGTTGCGTCGGCTCGGCAGAGTTGACGTCAACAGTCACATATTAATCTCACCCTCTTTTGAGTTATGAGATTTCTACCCCCAAATTCGATTAATCAGTATCTCTACCAAACTAACCAAACCTAAAAGTAAATTAGTCATCACTCACCAACCCAAACCATTTGGAGGCCATAGAGTCCAAATCTTTAGGCAATTCTAAAAACCTATTATTTATTATCCCTAATTCTCAACCTCCCTCTCGAGTTAATTGAAAATGGCAAATATTAACCTAGTCAAGCGGGTGTCCTATCCTCAACCCTATCTCTCAAAATCATTAAGGAAGAACAATTAATTGAAATAAATTAATCAAAACCCAATCATCCAAATTAACCAAGAAAGCTCAAATAACTAAATACCCAAGAACAAGAATCATATATCCATCATTCTCAAGCACAAAAATAGGGTTCAACCCTTCATTACATTCAAAAATCAATTCTAAGCATAAGAATATGAGTAGAATTACAAAAGGAATAGAAAATCAAACTCATAGACAAACCCTCATTCTTCTTCCTCTTGAAGTCTTCAAGTAAGCTCCCTTTCTCTTCTGCGGATCTTTTGGTCTTCCTTTGTTCTTGATGCTCAAACTCACAAGAAATATGATTCTTGAGAGAAACCCTAGCCCTTTCCAAACTCTCCTTTCTTATTTTGAGTGTAACGAGTGAATATATGTAGGTTTTTCTGTGCAAAATTTGAAAACTCACTCAAAACAATGCTTTCCTTGCTAGTGGGCGGCCCAGGGAACTTGTACTTCCCTAGGCCGCCATGTTTTCTGAGAACCAAGGTGGCCTGGAGAAGCTCAAGTTCCCTAAGCCACCAAGTTTCTAGGAAATTGGTTCAATATTGAAGAATACTGACTTCCTTAGGCTGCCAACTAAACTATAACTATACACAAATGCAAACTACCAGGCGGTCTTAGGAAGTTAAGGTTCCTTGGGCTGCCAATATTCTAGAAAAAAGAGCATAAATGCAAGATACTAGGCAGCCTAGGGAAACTAGACTTCCCTGCACCACCATGTTTCAGGAAATTATATACAAAAGTGAATAATACCTGGCGGTCCAGGGAAGTTCTCTGTACAAAGCACACTTTAATTCTGGACCTGGCGACCTAGGGAAGTCTAACCTCCCTTGGCTGCCTTTTTCCTAAACACAATTGCATAACTACTTCTATTTTCTTCTTCTTCTTGGCCGCCATCTTTCTAAACACAATTGTATAACTACTTCTATTTTCTTTCTTCTTCTTCCTTATTTTTCTTCCTTTTATATTCACTTGATCTTTTCTATTTCCTAGAAAAACCGAATGAGAATGGTGTGGTGAGAAGTGATTTTAACAAGAATTTATCTCTATTAAAGCACAAAATAATAGAAAATGTATATATGATGAAGCCCAATCAATATGCTTCAAGTACTCGTTCATGTATTACTGATTCTTTCATTTCTTGAAATTCTTGCTTGAACGTACTTTTTTTGAGGTGTCCAACAAATGTTTAACCCTATGACCCCCTAATTGGAAAATCCTTTGATATTTGTTAAACCACTTAAATGGACTAAACCCACAGCTTTTGGGGAGACTTGGGATTGAACAAGAAAGGTAAGAGGATAAGATTATTATTAAAAGAGCCAAAAGATAGTAAATACGAGGGTAGAGTGACTACACCTTGAGAATAAACACGATAGGGAGTGAAAGTGAGAATTACATCTCTTTTGCTAAACTCTTTTGCAAGTTTACTTTATTGATTATTGCACCATTATGGCACATGAACAAGAAATTTCTAGACATAACCAAAGTGGACCTAGTAGACTTCAAGAAGAACCAATTAATGCTAGGACTTTACTTTAGGACATACATTCTATGATGAAAACTATGCAAATTAGTTTGTAAATATGACAACAGGTTTAAGAAATCATTGTGGTCATTCTTCTATAGTGGCATAAAGAAGAATTCAACAACAATTTGAGGCCCCTAGCCCTAGAATGAGGGATGATGTCCATACTCCTATGTTGAATACCTAACATGGTAAAGATAGAATGAGCACCCTATTGTTGGATTCCAACAACCTCCTTTAAGAGGAGAGAGATAAGGCATGAGAGGAGGTTGAGGTAGGGTGCATGGGAGGAATAGTGGAAACCATCTACAATGGTTAGAAAGGGAGTTTGTGGGAATTGGTGAATAGTATGAATGGGAACGTAGAGAAGACTATGGGGACCAAAGTAGAGGATTGATGAATTGAGAAGATATGAGAGAGGAAAATGAAGAGAAGAGAGTTCAATACCCACATTTTTGGCAAAGAGTGATCTCGAATCTTATTTTAAATTGGGAAATAAGATGGAAATATTCTTTGAGTACCATACCTACAGTGAAAGACCAAAGGTAAGATTGGCTATCTTTGGATTTTCGGAATAAGCTTTGATATGGTGGGATAAAAATAGTACTCAAAAGAGGTAAATGGGATTGGGACCTGTGGCAACTTGGAACTTGCTAAAGGATATGGTAAGAGTGAGATTTGTTCCTCACCATTACTATAATGACCTCTACCAAAGACTTCAATCCTTCATGTAAGGGAATAAGAGTGTGGAGGATTATCGTAGGGAAATGTAAGTGATGTTGATGAGAGCTCATGTTAATGAGGACCCTAGGGCAACAAAATCTAGTTTTTGGGTGGATTAAAAAGGGAGATAGCAAATTTGGTGGAATTGCACTCTTGTGAGAATTTGGAGGAAATGGTTCATGCGATTGTGAAGATTGAAAGGAAACTAAAGGAGAGGGCCTAGGCTAAGACTATAGACCAAACCCAAACACTTTTAGCAAGATGCCTATGTAGAAGGATGATACTCCTAAACCTTTCCAAAGGGATTTCAACAAGCCAATGGAAGAATGGAAAGCAAAAGAAGATTGGAAACCTAGGAAAGGTTAGAATAAGGACAAAAAGAAGGCTAAGAAAAGACCACAATAAAGTTGAGACATCAAGTATTTTAAGGGTCTTGGCTATGGACACATTTCTCATCAGCGCCCTACCAAGAGGAATAAATACACTAACCCTTGTGGGGAAGTCTCTACCGAAGAGGAGGATGAAGGAAGAAGGCACAATGAAGATTAAGAAGAGAAAAAGAATGAGGAAAGTGATGAAGGAGAGACTATTGGTCAATAGTCTTGGTTGGAGTTGCAAGAAGATCCTTGAATTCTAAAGCCATTGAGAACCAAGACCATCACAAAGAGAAAACATATTTTATACAAGGTACCTAATTAACAAGACACCTTGTAATGTTATTGTGGATAGTAGATGTTGATCCAACATGATTAGTGCAAGCATGGTTGATGAATTGAGCATGAATTGGATTAAACACCCCAAATTATATGAGTTGTAATGGTTCGATGGTGGTGGGGAATAAAGTATTAACAAACAAGTATGGGTTTTTTTTAGATGGGGAAGTACAAGGACGATGTACTTTTGGGTGTGTTCGTACAATGTGCATCCATTATGGATGTGTAAAGAAATAAGCCCAAACTCAATCAAGTTTTAAAATAAAATACCAATTCACTCAAATATATACACACACAATTGGTCAAGTATATCCATCATGTAGTATAGAGTCTCGTTAGTAAGTATCAAAGATTCTCGGGAACTAAGTCAATTACCCCTACTTCCACTTGAATTCTGTTGTTCAATTAATCAAAACAAGGAATAAGCTAATTAATTACTAACTACACAAGAGTACCACACAAATGCATCAACCCAATTTACAAGGTAGAGTCAAAAAGATTACAAGACATGATTTGAATATGAAAAAGAGATTAGCCATGTAAATAAAAGAGAATTCCCCAACAATTACTCAAAAACAACACCATTTTGTTAATTGAATTCAAATTCAAGCATTGGCAAGTTTTTTAAAATAGAGTAAAACCCACTCTTTCTCAAGTAGTGAATTCACTACCCTAGGATCCAACCCATAGATAACTCTATCACACAAATTAATCCCAAGAATGCATAATAATTGAGGTCAATAAGCCAACAAGCCCTAGAACCCTATCTCTAGGTGATCCCAAAACTTTATCTACTACAAAGTTCTCAATCCCCAAAATCCTTTCTTAAGTTCATTAAGCGACTAACAAATCTGTTGGAATAACATCAAAGGGAATCCATCTCATATGTTCTTTCTCAAGATCAATACAAGAGAATTTCCCAATCAATTAAATACAATCAATCAAATCCAAGTAATAGATTACTCAAAATAGAAATTAATTAACCCAACAATCATCCAATACAAGAGTAATATAGGGTACAACTTTTTAATTATACTTTAATTCTAGTCAAATCAACATCCATAATATCAAATCACAAAAGGAAAAAGAAGAAAACTCATGGACAAAGTTTTTCATCTACTTTGCAATTTTCTTTGTGGAGCCCATTCTCTCTTTAAATCCCACATTGATCTTCTCTTCTCTCCATTCCCTTGTATTTCCAAGAGGTTCTTTGATGAAATTTGTGGGTGGCTCTCTCTCGGTTCTTCTCAGGATGAGCTATTTATACTCTTCTTCCTAAGAAAATCCCTAAATGCACTGAACAGAGCAAAATCTACAATGTTGCATAGCACCATCGATGTAGATAGGAACAGTGCCATGTATGCATTGATCCTCTAAATTCAGCTTAAAACGACGTCGTGGTGCTTATTGTTGCCATGCTCTGGATTACTACACAGCAGTGTGAAGATTACACAGCACAACGCTATAGAGCCTCTACCGTTCTGCAGTTTTTGAATTCCGATGATGCACGATGATGTGTTTGCTGACCTGCATGGCACCGTGAATGCCCAGAAGATCAATCTTTGAATTTCAGCTAATGCAGGACTACGTGTATATCATTGCCTACGGTGCCATGCCTCCTTCTGCATAGCCCTTTTTAGTGTTTTCTCCTTAAATTTTATCTTAACTTCAATTCTTTTGATTTACATCAAACAAGGAGAAAATTATGAGAGATAAGCAGCAATGTATAATCAAAATTAAAGAATCTAAGCTCAAATGCTCTGTGAAATATGTATGAAATAACCATATCTCATTCCCGCATATTAAGCTTTTGCTTATCCTCAAGCAAATTCTTACAATCAAAACATTTCAAGGAAAAAGCATGTATCATCAAAAATGGATTTTTGGCAACAATGACTACCATGGAAAAGAATATTCAAACTCTCTTGAGATGAAAATTCAATTCAAAATCATCTAACTAGGTCAAACTTGTGTAAACCTGTGTATTTAAAAAGATAAAACCAAGGCCATTGAAGATAGATTAAACAAGTCTCCATTGATTCAATTCAGTCTCATCCAATCTCTTGGTTCAAGAATATGACTCAAGTGATTTTTATATGCTAGGAATAAAAGGCTACTTAAATTCTTTGACGTCCAAAAGCTACTGCGACTTGAGTAGTAAACAGAAAATTGGTCCAGACACTTATTTTTATAGGTTAAATATAATTGGCTAGTAGAGATGGAATAAAAATCTTTCAGCTTTTACATTACCCTTATTAGGTTAAAGTAATGCAAATGCCTAATAAAGGTATAATAAGTGATTATTTAGCATTTGCATTGCTTTACTCTAATAGCTATTTTTCTTACTCCAATCTACACTTAAACCCAGAATTAGGACTAGGTAGAAGATCATAGACTATAAATAGGCCAAAGTTCCTTACTAACTTCATCACAAGTTTCTCATCAATTCCCAAGAAACACAATGTTACAAAATTTACTAAAATATAGACAAGATTAAGCCAAATTCTCAAGATTTGGCATACATCACACCAAATATACACATTTACCAAAGAAAATCCCTTCAAAACAACTTTAATCCAAATTTTCATATCAAAAGACAAAGAATAGGAATTCCAAATACGTTAAAATATGCCAGAAATAAAAAAAGTTTAGCCCAATTTTCAAATCATCAAATTATTTACCCCAAATTTCAAAGTTTTTCAAAAATTCTTGCAAGAAAAATACTCAATTCTCTCTCCCCATACTTAAAATGCACAATGTCCTCATGGCTAAAGGAATATGCAATGTGTGTATAATGGGACTGAAAATAATACTGAGGAAAGAAAATAGAGTAATACTCCCCAAGTAATGTGAAGCTCAATAGATGTTGAAGTAGGAAGAAAAGGAGTTATTCTCAATTTATTATCCTGCAAAATGCGAAAAGTAAATAAACTAGAGTAAAATGAGGGAAATTGAAAGACTACCATCTACAAAGTTAAACAACTCTTTCCATTCATCATGCTTTCTCATCATCCCTTTGTAAAGAAAATTAACGCTCAATGTAAAAAGTAGGCATGATGAACCATATAAGAAGAAAGGAGGTTTTGGGTTAAGGTAAGGTAGATGAAATTCATTAAGCTCGATAAAATTAAGTACATAGACCTCATTCACTTGCATCTCTTTAGACACACAAATCAATTCTTAAACATAAAAATATAAATAATGGCTAATAAATGCATCACTAATCAAAGCATCAATTATCCTTTCAATAATATAATCACAACAATCAAGACTTTCCAACTCCTAACCTAATAATGTAGCTCTTAAATACATAGTCAAGAGAGACTACTTTGCAATGGATTGTCTACAATTACCAAGTTACCTCATTCTGAGTGGGACGAAGGGCATAATTGGCTATCATTATAATTGGCTTCATTTTGCTTCTGGGTAGGGTCAAGTGAGAAAGAGATATTAGAAAAATATACATAAGAGTGAAGTTCATCCCTTTGCGCACTATTCATTGCGTCCTCATGTACTCTCTTCTCTTTTTGAGAACTCCCTTCTTGTAAACTCTCCCACAAATATTCAATCATTTCATTATTTTTATCCACCAGTAGTAGAATCTCATCTTCTTCTTCGCTTGTATAGGCAATCTTGATGTCTTCCTTTAAAGGACACACTTTTCCTTCAACACTTTCCAATGGTAACTCCTTCACTTTTCCCTCTTGCACTTCATCAATTTTCTCTTTCCATAGCTTGCAAGGATATGTTATACGTGGTTTATACTCTAGCAACTTTTTCTTTATTGTTTTAGAAACTTACTCCATTTTCTGTAATTTCTTCTACTGTCTTTCTTTGTACAGGATTTAATAATTTTTTAAATGAATTATTCTCTTGCATCTCCTCAATTATCTTTAAGTTTGGTTCACTTTGATTGCTTTATCTTGAAGGGATGAGTTGGTATTGGCAACAAACCTCTTCACTACTTCTTCAAGT
Organism: Voacanga thouarsii; assembly: GCA_026120185.1. NCBI lineage: Eukaryota > Viridiplantae > Streptophyta > Magnoliopsida > Gentianales > Apocynaceae > Voacanga > Voacanga thouarsii. The sequence goes on along the minus strand of JANUWF010002383.1, from coordinate 775,075 downwards.
GAAAGCCTAGATTGTGAAGATGGAGGTGGAAAGGTTATATAGATTGTATTCTTAGTTGCTGCAACAGGCACTAGAATAACCACACCTCTCCAAACTATATGCTTTATCTCGCCTTTGGTATTTAAAAAGATAAGTTCCATTAGGTTGAGGGTAATAATCAAAGTGTTCTTCTCTATATAACTCACAACTCATCCCTTGGGCTTCTGGGAGAATGACACTCCAATTACTAATCCTTCTCACTTAGAGAATTAATATAAGCTTCTAATCAGGCCAATTTAACATAATTATCACTCTCCTTATTTTGTGCCCATGACCACATACTACCTTTCAAATTACTAGCCATGATGATGTTTTCAAAACACCATATAATCCCAAAAACAATAGCAAAAGTTAGAACTACAAACATTCACAAGAAACCAACATACCAAAAACGAAAAATCAAACACATCTAAATTCAAAGTAACTAGTACTAGAAAAAAGTAAAAATAAGAAAAGATCCTAACAAACTAAAACAAAGATTGAATCAACAAAACTCAAGTGTTTTTAGAATGTTGGAAACCGGTCCTGGCAATGGCACCAAAAACTTGTTAGGTGTGTGTTCGTGCACTGTGCATCCATCCACTATAGATGCATAAAGAAATAAGCTCAAACTCAATCAAATTTTAAAAATAAAATACCAATTCACTCAAATATACACATACAATCATGCCAGTATACCCATCATGTAGTATTAAGTCTAGTTGGTTTAATTACCTCTACATTCACTTGAATTATATTATTCAATCAATTAGAACAAGGAATATGCTAATTAATTACTAACTACACAGAGTACCACACAAATACATTAACCAAATTTACAAGAAAGAGTAAAAAATATCACAAGGCACGATTTGAATATCAAAAAGAGATTAGCCATATAAATAAAGAGAATTGCCTAACAATTGCTCAAATAAGAACATTATTTGGTCAATTGAAATAAAATTCAAGAATTGGAAAGATTTCCAAAATAGAGTAAAACCCACACTTTCTTTCAACATCATTTGGTCAATAGATATCTCTCAAATTAATCCCAATGATGCATAATAATTGAGGAAATCTTAATAAGCCAAAAAGCCCTAGAACCTTTATCTCTAGGTGATCCCAAAAGTTCATCATCTACTACAAAGTTCTCAATCCCTAAAATGCTTTCTCAAGTTCATCAAATGACAAACAAATCTATTGGATTAACATCAAAGGAAACCCATCTCATCCATCATTTCTCAAGTTCAATACAATAGAATTGCCCAATTAATTAAATCCAATTAATCAAAACTAAGTAACAAATTACTGAAAAAAGAAATCAATTAACCAAACAATCACCTAATACAAGTGTAAAATAGGGTACAGTCCTTTAATTACAATTCAATTCTAGTCAAATCAATATCCACAATATCAAATCATAAAAGGGAAAAATAAGAAAACTCATTGACAAAGTTCTTCATCTACTCCGCAATTCTCTTTCTAGAGCCCTTTTCTCTCTTTAAATCCCATCTTGATCTTCTCTTCTCTGCTCTCCCTTGTACTTCGAAGGGTTTCTCTGATGAAATTCGTGCGTGGCTCTCTCTAGGTTCTTCTCAAGATGAGATATTTATATATAGTTTTTCAATAAAAAGCCCTAAATACGCTGAACAGAGCACAATCTGTGATGTTACGCGATGCCGTGGATATAGAGGGGAACGTTGTCGTGTATGCATCGATCCTCTAAATTCAGCTTAAAACGACGTCGTGATGCTTATTGTTGCCATGTGCTGGATTGCTGCACGGTGTCTTGAAGATCACATGGCACGACGTTGTGGATGATGCACGACAATGTGTATGTTGACCTATGCGACACCATGATTACCCAGAAGATCAATCTTTGAATTTCAACTGATGCCGGGAGGCATGTATATCATTGTCGACGGTGTTGTGCCTTCCCATACAACTTTTTTTCATTGTTTTCTCCATGAATTTTATTCTAACTTCAATTCTTTTGATCTACATCAACTAAGGAAAAATTACGAGAGATAAGTAGCAATCTATAATGAAAATTAAAGAATTTAAGCTATTGTTATGTAAAATATGCATGAAATAACAAAATATCAGTGCTATGTGATGTGCTGCTAAACCTAACAGGCCATTTTCTCCTAGAGAGGCCTTGGCAATATGATCAAAGTATGAAGCATGAAGAAAGAAAGAACACTTACTTCCCTCTCAAAGAAGGATCCAGATTTACTCTTACTCCTACGCCCCCAAGTGAGGTGAACAAAGACTAAAGAACTATGAGAGAAAGAAGAAGAAAAAGAGTGCATAAGATGCCAAACAAAAACCAGAGTTGGAGAGAAAAGAGCAAGAGAATAAAGAAAATGAGTTGAGATAGAGAGAATAGAAAAAAAAAAAAAAAAAGCCTTTGATGTAAAACCCCACCTAAACCTACCCTAGAATTAGAGGGATGGGATGCATATTATATCATATTGCATAAAAATATATTTCTTGGATGAAATCGTGTGCCTTAGAATTGTGATATATGGGTAATATGGTTTATTTATGCTTGTTGAGTAATGAGGGTAATTAGGGGATTTTACTTGAAGACGAATTAGGAAGAGGCTTGAAATTTAGAAAGGAAGAGAATTTGGTTGGGAAAATAAGAACAATAGTTATTATAGTTAAGTGGTTAGAGCTTTGTGGTTGATTTCTAAGGTCTTGAGTTCAAATCCCATCACCTAAGTATTATTTTAAATTATCTTAAGCAATGTTTGAATTTTTCTTCTTACATTCCATGTAGGAATGTTGTCTTGGGGAAGAGACAATGGTAATGGCCTAACCATGTGATCTTGTTCTAAAAGAATTCCAATCTCCACCATTTTATCAATCTATGTCCTAACCTATTTAAATTCAAATACTCATATTTCTTTAATTCTCCTAATTCGTTTATGAATTATCATGGATAATCATAGACTTGAAATTTTGAAAGAAAACTCCAGCTCTTGAGATAGGAGATGACCGAAATATAGGAGGAAAAATAGCTAAATGGTTTCCAATTAAATCACCATAGTTTCTTCTTCAAAGAACTATGCTTCACTTGTTCTTGTTTTGGTATAAATCTGGAATTTTTTCCAGCATTTTCCTCTTGCCTAGATGTCCAAAAAATGCAGATCATTTTCCTATTATTTTTGTGCTAGCAAGCAACCATTTTCGTGTGGGTAAGAAGCTGAAAATTCCTTGGCAGAAATTTTCCAGGAGACTACCAAGTGTTTAGACATGGAAGTTGAGCCATCAACCCATGCAAAAGATCATCTAAAACTCTCCTCTTTCTTCTCCAAGATGGTGGCTGAAAAACCACCATAAATGGGTCTTCAAACACTCCTAAGTTTCAGCTGCAAATCCATTTCAAAGAATTCAAATTTCTACTAACAAATTATCCTAAGTTCTAAGAATTCTTGTAGCCAAATTCCATAATTTTTTTTTCTAGCTTGCATAGCAAATGCAAAAATCGATTCCTTCATCAATCCCCTTCATCATTTCGGCCACCTTGAAGCCATGGCTGAAGATCTTGTCTTCTTCATCAACCTTGGCCATTAGAGCTCCATTAAACCACTCCTAACTACACTCCATTCAAAACTTTGAAAATTAAATCCCAGCTTTTACTCCCTTAAACTCTCACCTAGCTAGACTAGTAAACCAGAATTTCTTCCTCTCTTGTACAGCCATTTTGGGCTAACATTAAACCTGGGATAATCCTCCATTTCACCATCAAGACATAGCTAAGCTAGCAACCTACCATTGAAGGACTAGAAACCTTAAAGAAGAAATCACTATTAACAAATCTTCTACTTCAAAAACCTCCATGTTTCCCTCATTTTGAAATTCAAACTAGCTCAAGTCTCTCTCTCTCCCTAGGATAACCGAAACTCCCCTCTCTAGCAAGGCCATTCGGCTATCACTCACCCAAAGCTCACTTATCTTCTTCTTGTGTTCTCAAGAACACCAAGAACAACTAGGATTCAACCTATACTCATCCTTAGTATACTCCATAACACTAAAACAACCGAAATTGATCTCTCCTTCGGATCAAACGTCCCTTTTTGTTCAAGACAAAAAGAACATAAAAAAAGGTAAATTCAACTATATTAATCTTCTTCACTTCTTCATCTTCTTTTCTTCACCATCTTAATCACTCTCTCTCCCTCTCTCTTTTAGCCGATCCATTGGTGGCCATCCTTGAACAACTTCCATCGATAAAGGACTCTTCAAGCACTCAAGGGTCTTCATTGGACAAGGCAACATCTTCGACTCCAACGATCATCAAATAAGTATTTCTACTATGACCTTCTTAATTTTTGAACTCAAGACTTCTAGATGATGAAATTAATATGTTGATTTAATATTGTTGGGATGGAGATATGTATGTGGGTGAAGAGAATAATTTTAGGATATGAATATTAAAATGGATATTGAGGCTTATGAATTATTGTTGGATTATGCTTTAGGACCATTGTATGCTCATTAGTACATTATGATTAGAGGCTTTATATCACTAGTATGGATGTTGTGATGAATGATGGAAATTATACCACCATTGTTTTGATTATGCTCCCATGATGTTATTTTTGACACCAAATACCCTGCTCATATTATTATTGGTATAGTATCACCCTTGTTGTGATAAATAATATTACAAGTCTATTTTTGCACAAATCAATGTTTTATTTATTGAATATGTATGTTTGAATACACACACACACACACACACACGTTACCTTTCTAAATTTTTAGTATTAGTAAATTCGTTATCGTCATTAAAAATTATTATTAGAGCTACTTTTTACTACTATTATTATCACTATTATCATTATTAACATTAATATTTTTAGTATCATTATTTAATTTAATTTATTAATTTCGATCAGCAACAATATTTTCAGAATTAATAACTACTTAAAACATTATTATTTTATTAGATAAATAAATAGTAATATTTTTTATAAGCATTATTAAATATAAATAATATATCAGAATTAATTAATATCAAATATCTTTTATATTCATGTTATTATTGATTATGCTTACTAAAACTTTTATCTACACTTATGTATTATTTATAATAATAAATATTTATTATTTATTATTAATACTATTAATAATTTGTTATTAATATTACTTATTATTATTTGTTAATAAATAGTTATTGTTTTAATTTATTAATTATTATTTATAACACCTATTTATATTGGCGTATCAAATTATTCTTATTCTATAAAATTAATAACAAACCCCAAAATACCTTCTCAATTAATTTTAGAAGTCCTAAGATATTATTGTCATAACTGAATGTTGTTGTAACTAGTGGAGCTTAAACATGTTAGGTTATGAGTTATTATTTGAACAATTGTTACTTGGTTATGAACCATTGGTGACTTATACCCTATGTTTACCCTAGGTGGGGATAGATTGCCTTGAACCCATCTTGGAAGGCTATTGTGTCAAGGGAAAGTAAGAGATTAGGTTAGTCCTTGCATAAAGTTGTTTGAAGATAAAAAATTATTTCAGCAAGTCAAAATGTGTTGTATACACGGAAATGTACTTGGGATGCAATTATGGATAAATTTCTTTTCCTTTTCCATTCAATCAAGCAATTTTAAGTTGAGCAAGTAATTTTAAACAAAATAATAAAACTTTTTCTAAAAACCAAATTTGACAAGAATTTTGTAAACCATAATTTCTATTTCAAAGAAAGCATATTGGATGATTCTTTTTTTTCCCAAAAGGGACAAATACAACATTGAGTACTCAATAAGGGTAGACTACTAGGACTAGTCTTTGAAGGGCTAGGATAAGTATCTTAGTAGGTAGCCACCTCTGAAGGGTGAGTCCTTCTCAGATAAGATGCCAGTTCTGTAGATCATACCGGTCTAAGCTAGCAAGTACAGTTCAAGTGGGTTCTGTATTTTCGGAATGGACAATCGGTAAGTTTGGGTGTAGAGATGGAGGAGTATCTCACCCAATGGGCCGTACACCTACCTTGTGTCAGAATGCATAAAGTGTGGCATCCTGAACATTCTTTTGTCATGGTACACGAAGTGTGGTTACATGTCTATTTCTGTATTTTCGGAATGGACAATCGGTAAGTTTGGGTGTAGAGATGGAGGAGTATCTCATCCAATGGGCCGTACACCTACCTTGTGTCAGAATGCATAAAGTGTGGCATCCTGAACATTCTTTTGTCATGGTACACGAAGTGTGGTTACATGTCTATTTCTTTTGAGTGATTACTGTTATTTTATACAATATCTAGCATTCGAAAGGAAAATACCACTTCTTGCCTTGCGAAGTTTATTTGTGACTTGCCAGCACTTTTCTTTTATCAATGGTTCTCAACTTGCATACAAGAACTGCTTTACCTGAAACACCTTAGCACACACGGGCTTACTGAGATTTATTTCTCACCACCTTATTATACCATGTTTTCAGGTCAATCCTGCTGTGAAGGTTGATTGATTAGTGGTGCATTTCATTGAAGACTTATTTTGAATATATTTCATTTTGAGAGACTCTAGTTGACATTTGTCTATTTAATACTTATTCATGTATTGTTTTGATTTGTAATAAGTTTAAATTTGTATCATTTCTTCTATGAATTCTAGTTATAAAGACCTCTTATCCTAAGGACGAGGCGACATCCCCGGCCCTATTAGGGTACATAGGTAGTATGGTGTTACACTTGACAATTTAGGATAGAAATGAGCAGAAACAGAAGAGAGGAGGTAAAAGAAAGGTAAACTATTTTGCAAAATGAGGTGAACTTATAGAGGTAATAGACGCTAAAGACCTGGTTATCCTTCATATTTGCAAAGGTTCATATGTTTCCACTAATGAATCCACATTCTCTTTGTCTAATGAAATTACAGCTATCCTCCAAGAATTTGAAGATGTTTTTCTAAAGGTGGTGCCTGAGGGACTACTACCCATAAGAAGCATTGAGTATCACATAGATTTTGCGCCCGAGGCCGTTATCCCCAACCAACTAGCATATAGAAGCAACCTGAATGAGGCAGAAAACTTCAAAGGCAAGTGGAAGAATTGCTTGGGAATGGACATTTAAGAGAGAGCTTAAGTACATGTGCAGTTTTGGTTCTTTTGGTGCCTAAGAAGGATGAGACATGGTGAATGTGTGTGGATTGGTCGTGCCATTAACAACATCATGGTAAAATATCGCTATCCTATTTCTAGGCTAGATAATCTACTTAATGAGTTGTATGGTGCATATATCTTCTCTAAAATTAACTTGAAATACGGGTATCACCAAATTGGAATTAGAAAAGCGAATGAATGGAAAATGGCCTTTAAAACTACGCAAGGGCTATATAAGTGGCTTGTTATGCCTTTTGGGCTATCTAATGCTCTTAGTACTTTTATGCATTTAATGCATTATGTTCTAAAGGAATTCATTGGGAAATTTTTTGTTGTTTACTATAGTGATATATTGATATATAATAAATCCTATGTACATCATTTGAACCATCTTTAATGTGCACTTGTTGCTCTTTGAAGGGAGAAATTGTGTGCTAATCTAGAAAAATGCTCAATTTCAATAGAAGGGATTACATTTGTTAGGTATGTTGTGAGAGCTAAAAGAATTGAGGTTGATGAAGAGAAAGTTAAGGCCATCCAAGAATGGCTCACTTATACCGTCGTTACCCAAGTCCTTAATTTCCATGGGCTAGCTAGCTAGCTTTTATAGGAGGTCTATTAAGAATTTTATTCCTATAGCAGCCCCTCTAAGCAATGTTGTGAGAGAAATTTATAGATTTAGGTAGGAAGAATCCTAAGAAAAAGCATTCCAAACCCTGAAAGATAAATTGAGCCAAACTCTAATTTTCATCCTACCTAACTTTGCCAAGGCATTTGAGATAGAATGTGATACAACTGGGGTAGGGATTGGTGCGGGTTTGACCTAAGATCAAAAGTCCATTGCTTGCTTTAGTGAGAAATTATCTGTGGCAGCCCTCAATTACACTACTTATGACAAAGAATTCTTTGCCTTAGTTAAGACCTTAGAATATTGGCTACATAACCTTTTACCATGAGAATTTGTAATTCATACCGACTATGAAACCTTGAAACACCTCAAAAGCCAATAAAATTTGGACAGAAAGCATGTAAGGTGGATGTCATTTAATACGAGAAAGGTAAGGAAAATGTGGTTGCAAAGGTATGCAGTCCTAAATTCTTTGGATGCTAACTTCTTGGTTTTGAATTTGTGAAAGAATTATTTGTTAATAATGAGGAGTTTGGTGATATTTACCATGCTTGTGAAAAGTGTGCATTTGCCAAGTATTAATAGATAGGATAGTTTCGTGTTTAGGAAGGCAAGACTTTATGTGCCAAAAGGCTCTATTATGGAATTGCTAGTTAAAAAAGCACATAGTGGGGGATTAATGGGTCATTTTGGCATTACAAAGATATTAGGATCCATAAGGAACATTTCTTTTTGCCTAAAATGAGGAGGGATGTGGAGAAACATTGTTCTCAATGCATAACTTGTAGGAAAGCCAAGTCTAGATCACTTTCTCATGGCTTGTACATTTCTTTGCCTACCCCAATGGATTTTATTTTAGGTTTGCCTAAAACAAAAGAGAGAAGGGTTTTATATTTGTAATTGTTGATCAATTCTCAAAGATGACTCATTTTTATGGATTGTTCTAAAACTAATGGTGCTTCCTATATTACAGATTTATTCTTCAAAGAAGTAGTGAGGATGCATAGAATTTCGAAAACTATTGTATCGGATAGAGACACTAAGTTCCTTATCATTTTGGAGGGTCTTATGGAACAAAGTTGACACTAACCTTTTGTTTTCTACAACTTGTCACCCTTAAATGGATGGACAAATAGAAGTGGTGAACTAGACACTCACACAACTCTTGAGGACCATCATCAAGAAGAGCATAAAGAATTCCAAAGAATGTTTGTTATACATTGAGCTTGCATAGAATAGAGCCATTAACTCTACCACTTGTTATTCTTTATTTGAAATTGTATATGGTTTTAGCCCTCTTAACTCTTTTGGACTTAGTTCCTTTGCCGATAGGCAAGAGGTTGAGCCTTAATAGAATGAAGAAAGCTAAATTGGTGAAGACCTTCCATGAAAAGTAAAGGCCAACATTGTGAAGCGAAATGAAGAGATTGCATTAAAGCGCATTAACGAAGGAAAAAAGTGTCATTCAAGCCTGGTGATTGGATGGGGGTGCACCTTCACAAGGAGTGATTCCCATCACGTAGGAAAACCAAGCTAGACCCAAGAGAAGATAGCCCCTTCCAAATTATTGCCAAAGTTGGAGACAATGCCTACAAGATCAACTTACCTAGTGAGTATATAAGTAAGCGCAAATTTCAACATTAGTAACTTATCTCTAATTGATGTAATTAAAGATTTGTGGAACAATCAACTTCAAGAATAGGGAGACGATAGGGATTAAACTCACTATGAAGACCAATCATAAGAAGGAGGAGTAACCTTGCAAGGGCTAATGACGAGATCCTATACCAAGAGACTTTAAAGAAGCTTCCAAGACTTTATGAAGCTAATTTTGAGGATGGAAGAGCTTTAGAAGGATGTTGAAGGTATCCAAGTGTTTAATTTGATGGTTGTTCAAGAGGAAATTCATTAAGATATCAAGCTAATGCAAGAAATGGAAGAAAATGGTGAATAATGCAAAATTCAAGTCAAGGAGGATAAGATAGAACTGGTGTCGGACGGGATGCTATAGCCAGTGCCAAATGGTGGCCCAAACACAGGATTGCACAAATAGAAGCGAACCAACATAGGCTTGCATTCCTGATCCGGTGCCGGCTCAAGTCTAGAAAAAGATGCGAAGGCTTTATAGAAGAGAATCAATGCCAGCTCAAGTGCTTGAACTGGCACCGGCTTTCATCCGAAAGCAAACCTTCAGGTGGGCATTTTTCCTTAATTTGACTGGATAAGTTCTAATTTTTAAGCTTTGTAATGTTTCCTTATGCCCAAAACTATGCCCATGCATTAGCTTTTTTTTTTTTTTCTTCACATGTAATTTTTTGCCAAAAGACATGCGCTTTGTATTCCTGGACATTTTTTTCCCTCACTTATCCTATTTACTTAAACCCAAATTTATAACTAGCTTAGACAAATTTTCACCAAAATTAGCACACAGACCAAACACATATTTCATCACATTACATATACAAATCTCATAAAGTCAAAAGCTTCATACATCTAATAAGAAATAAATAAGGTTAAACTGAATTCTCAAGACTTATGTCAACCGAATATAAAAGTCTAACAAAAATCAACTCAACTAAATAAAAATCAAGAAAATTTTCAAAGTAAAAAGAAAAGAATTGTTTCCACCAATTTTATTTAAAAAGCTCAAAATATTTTCAAAAAATTTGCCCAATTTCACACAACAAATTGAAAAGAAGAATTTAAATTCAACACCCCCACACTTAAACCAGACATTGTCCTCAATAGATGAAAATAGGACATTAAAATACCACCAAAGGGACCAAACAGATGAAGGGGTAAAGAAAATCAGTACTTCCCCAAAAGAATATATACTTGCAATTATGTGATTCCCAAATTTCAATAAATAAGATCCCAAAGTTGTAATTAAAAAATTTGAAAAAGGATTTGTATGTCCTACCCTAATACTTAAACAGTACATTATCCTTAAGGGAGAAAAATAGAACAAGTATAGCAAAAAAGGATCAAGTAGATAAAAGAAGCGGAAAAAAAAAGACTTCCCAAGAAATATTGTAGTTCTATGATTACCAAATTCCAAGTAACAACTAATCTCCCAGAGGTTAGCACAATGCATATCGATCAGAAAAGCTTCAAGGTTGGACACTAAAAATTGTTAGAACTAAGAGCACATATCCAAAGAAATGAGTCCTACAAAAAATCAATAAAATAAGAAAACTCTATCTAAACAATCCTAACCTAGACACAGAAAGAAAAAAGAAAAATAAGAAACAAACAAAGACAAGAAAAGAAAGATAAAAAAAACCCATCAATGTTTTTGCATAAAAAAAGAATAAGGTAATTATATTGTACGGGTGTGCACAATCTCATTCAATTTGTAAAAGAAACTTGTTTACCTTTGCACGGCATGGTGCATGGGCGTGCATCATGCCATGCAAGTCTACTATGCTTTTAAAATTTAAGATTCTAAAGGGATGATAATGTTGATGGCCGTGCAACCTTACCAAAATATTTGAAAACATTTTTGTTTTCATAACTTTCAAAGCCCTTTTCCAATCTTGACAATTTAGGTTTGTGAAAATTCATTTCTCTTACAAAATAAACACCAAAACAAAGAGAATGACAAAGATGCTAGAAAAAAATACACATGGAATAGAAGCGCATATTGAAGACACTAAGAAAGATAAAGGTTCTATCTAAATAACTTAGCCTAGAAGAAGGAAACACATGAAAAAGAGGTAAAGATGTAATCATGTGACGAAATCACTTATTAATGAAAAAGAAAAGAAACCTAACCTAGCTATGATAAACCTATAAAAAATAGAAATAGAGACTCAAAAGGTGATAAGATCACTTATTTAAAGTAAAAAAGGACTCAAAAGGAAAGACTCCCTTGGGTATGGCTAATTAGCTCATTAATGGGGCACCAATTGCAGAAAACTTAGATTTCGTTGAAGTATCTCTCGCAAATGAGTTACTTCTCTACAAATCCTTATCTTCTTGGGATGGAGTATAGTCGTTTATGATGTTTTCTCATTGTTCATCTCATCTTACCACTCCAAAGGTGCATACAGTATGACGGACAAACCTCCAAAACAAACAAAAAGAAAAGTGAAAAGTAACTCAATAAGAACACAAAACAAAACACAAATAGGACAAGAAAAATAAAAATACAACACCTAAAGATTTCATCAAGAATAATTATTACAGAAGTTATCCCATGATCAAGACAAAATGATGCAGTTCCCTAGTAACGGCGCAATTTTTGTTTGTGGAAGAATCACGACAATTAAAATAGGGTCATTTAAATGCAGTCATCATGCATCCAACAAAAAGAAATTTATAAACCCTTCTTCCTAAGATATAACATAGTATAGCAGTGAGTAGGGTGTCGAAACACAAGGAACTTAAGAGAAGCACACTCTTATATTTACTCCTCATATTAAGCTTATGAACAACTCTTGAACAATTAACTTGAATGAATTCTTATGATGAATTAATATAAATTAAATGGGGGGAAAGCAAATAAGAAACTAACTAATGCAAAACATAAACAAATAAAGAAATAAATAAGAAATAGAAAAATAAATCCAAGCCAATTTAGGAAACCAACTTGTTTTAGGAATATGTTTTGAGTCAAATTAGGAAAGCTATCATAGATTGGATTATCTTGAGCAATTGCTTTTAGGAGCCTATCTTAGCGACTTCAATTCCTTATTCTTGCCAAATTGGATAAACCCTTAGTTAGCCTATAAGTTAAAATCACTAACCGTGCTCACAATCTACTCCAATTTGATTAACCTTTTCTTAAAGACATTAATAATACAATTAACCAATTGTCATAGACTAATCACAAGATTGATAAGCACATAAAGGCATCACCAATATCAAATCACATACCCAATTAGCCAAAACAATATGCAATTGATCATTACACAATCCCCTATAACTACTTAAGCCAGTTAGCCTCAAAACCCAGCTAGAAATAGATGCTACATAGAAATCAATCAAAAGGTTAATTAACTTAACTTCTCAATCATGCAAGTTAGGTATGCTGATCATGCATAAGGAACTCAACATAATTGTCAAGTAAAGAAAACAAGAGATCAATTATCCTAGCTATTCAATTATGCCCTCTCAACTATGTTGGCCAAACACAAGAGAAATTAACATAATTGATAAGAATGAATTCTGGAATTGTATAAATACTAAAAAACAATCATATGATCAAAGATAGAATCTTTAATTCAATAATCTCAAAGTCTCAAAATCAATACTCAAATCATAACCTAAAAACAAGATAGAATCTAAATTGTTTGAATACAAAAGAGACTAAATAAACAAATAATTTGGTAACAAGGAAGAACAAGAGAAAGTTTGAAAGATAATACTTGGGAAGCCCACAATCTCAAGTCTTCTTGCCTCATTGCCTTCTCCTTCTTCTTGAAGCTTCCTAGCTCAAAGAATTATGTTTCTTGAAGAAGTTTTTTCAAGAATGTAAAGCATATGTGTTATTAGATGTCCCTTACTTTTATAGAAGCCTTCAAAAACTTCTTTAGTTTAATTTGGGATGTTTAAGCCAACTTTAGATTAATTTAAGAACTCCTGAAAGCTCTTCAGGATGCTTGCACGGCATGTTCTTATGGCCATGCCTCTTGGCAGTGCATACTTTGCTTCCTAAATGTCATGAGGGTGGCACGGCAAGCATGCACAGCCCTGGAGCATAGCCACTTGCACAACCATGCCTAGGGCTATGCATATGGCAGGCCACCAATTTCCTTCAATTTTGTAAACTTCTGAGAGCAAATGAAGTTCTTTTGTTATGCATACCCAGATGCACTGGTTGTGTATGGTCTACATGCCCATGCATCAGTTCTGCATGCCCATGCATACCCTGCTCACTTTAAATGTTGGGAAATATGCCCTCTTAGACTAGGTTTCTGATGTAAAACTCGAATGTTTTAATAAAATAATTTATTTTCAGAAATTATTTGTGAATTTACATTTTATTTGTGCACAATTTCGCTTGGAAAAGACCTACTGTGTTTAAATAAGTGATCCATGTGAATGGTGGTCTTTCACAATAAGGTATGGATCACGGGTTATTTAACACATAAATATTTGTTCTTAACCGATTGATGAGAATGTGAATCTCATCATATTTAGGTTATTATGTTATGAATTCCAAATGGGGAATGGCTTACTTTTAGACAGTGAGTAGTCCGCTCACTTCATGACATAAGCGTATTTTGAATATGTAGAACAGGACCTGTAGTAGTAGTTTCTTAAAGTATTATTTGGTAGAAACCAAGACTACTATTGCTATAGTGTGGACTAATACTCTACGGTTTAAATATGAGTTGGTAGTCTGACAAAACTGGAAGCATATACTTTGATATGCTTTAGTTGAGGTTCTATCGTAAAACCAATATACTTATATACTGGGTATATGTAACTAGTTACTTAAGACAGAGTTGTACAAGATAGTTTCTATACAATGTTGCCCATTGTGGTTGTCTGAATGATCTAAATGTCCAGGGCTCTGGGAAACATGACTTGGATGTTTGCTTTAGGGTAGCTCCCTTAGAAAGCGGAAACACTCCAAGAAGTCGTAGATCATTAGACTAGAAGCCTAAGGATGGTAGATGTCATTTAGAGAGGTGTTAGTACACTTCTTCCTCTCTAAATGCACGGCGATGTGTCGATGGGTATTTTAGTCATTTCACCTGTAGGTCGAAAATTTTACTAACGCAGCATTGTCCTTGGGGTCACTATTTCCTTATGGTGATATTAGAAAATATTTGAAATGCAAAATACAGCTATTTATATAGTAGGGGTATTTTGGTCATTTTAATAGCTAAGGCGATATGTCTTTTTGGTCCTCGAAATAGCCCGTAAGTCTTAATTAATTTTGGGTTGAGGAATTGGTCTCGGTTAAAGAGGATTTTATTTTATTCAGGAAGTCTAATTTATTATTGAACCAGAATAAAAATAAATAAAAAGAAGTTGAGAGAAATTTATTATCTGGTTTAATTGGTTAATTAATTATTCAGGGCCAAGGTCCAGTTTGAATAATTAGAAAATTAACTTGGGCTTAAACTAAGTGGAAAAAGGCTTGTTTAATTATTTATTGGATTATTTCTATAAGCCTAGGAAATAAATAATTAATGTTTAATTATTTTTGGTTCATTTGGGCTGATTAATTATTTATTAGGTTAATTCTATAGGCCCAAGGAATAAATAATTAATGTTTATTATTTTGGGCTCTTTGGGTCCAAGAAAAATAATAAATATTATTTTGGCCCAACACCCTTGACCATAGAGTTTTTTCAGATACGGTTCAGAAGAATTTAAGGCTAAGCCAAACTCACTCTGTTGATAACATTCGGGTGTTTAAAATGTCAAATCCTGGGTATATTGTTATCAGATATCTAATACCGTGGTTTTTTGGCAAGCCTTTTGTTTTTTCCTCCTCTCTCTCGTGACTTCCTTTTTCCTTTGTTCTTGATATTGCTAATTAATTGCAAAAGGATCAAAAACGTTGAGACCATTCCTCCTCACCTTTTGTTTCACCAATAAGGATTGAGGCAGTGGAATATTCCGAGATTCTGAAAGCTTTGGCGTTTATGCAAATAGGGCGAAGTAGGAGGATAGAGGGATTTCAACCAGAGGCTTCATCAAGAAGGGAAGAAAGAGTTATCCCTGCGGTTCAGTCGACTTCTTCACAGCCAAATAAGCTTAAGGCACACAGAGGTATTGAATAAATGCTTCCATGATGTTGTCTTCAGTTTTTTTTTTTTTTTTTTTTTGCCTCTGTTTTTTTTTTGTTTTCACAGAGCATGTCTTCCTCTATTTTTTTTCAATCTACAAGTGGTATCAGAGCATGTTGATTGATTAACTTAGGGAGCATGTTAGTTAAAAATGGAGAAGATCATTGTTTGGTGCTTAAGCCTGTGATCCTTCGATGTTTTGGTATGGGATAGATGCTTTGTGAACTTCACAATAGAAGCACGGGATGTCTGTAATTTTTCCATGCTTTCATAGAACAATCGTGTGAACCCAGTTTTGAAGGGTACAGGCGAATGTGTTTTTGTTTGGATGAGATTCTGTAATTGAAAACGTCTAAAGAAGCCACGAGAGAAAGTAGGGAAAAAAATCCGCAGAGAAACGGAGAAGAAGAACACTGTTCATAAGCTGCTGATGAGTCGAGCTGGAGCCAAGCCACTGACCGCTTTCTATGCTTAGAGCTGAGGGTGGCTTACCTTGGCTCACATCGGCTCGAAGCCACGGAAGCAATTGCAAATTGCAATTTAAGAAAGTCGCAGGTCTGCGGGTCGGGCTCGGGTGGGCTTCATGGGTTGAGCAGAAGGTGATCCAGTGTGGCTGGTGCACCTAGCTCACGGTGGACCATCAGGGTGATCCGGTGCAGTGGGTGTATATGGACCAAGAGTTTTTTTTTTTTTTCTTTGTAATTTTCTTGCGTTTTCTTTTTCGTTTTGGATCCCATACCAGGTGAAGTTAATATTTTTGCAATAGTGAATATTCATGGATTATATTTGCATGAAAAATATTAGTAAGGGATTTTAAGATTAAATAAGACCATTAATTAATTAATTAATTAATTAATGCGTTTAATTCTATTATTTGGGCACTTAGATTTAAAAATAGAAAAGCATGAAAACGTCTACTGTTTTCTAGCATGCTATTTATTTTTGAGTACCTATGTGTGCATTTTCTCAAAGACCAAAGTCTTTGGGAATATTTTTGACAAGAAAACATTACTTAGTTCTCGAATCTCTACCATGTTCCATTACTTAGTTCAAGTTGAATTACAACATGAACAAGTTAAACATCAGTTTAACTGAGTTGATGAATGAACTCCAGATGGCAAAGAAGGTCATGAAGCCTCAATTAAAGGCTATGATTGCTAAGGCTTCTTCCTCTAGAATTGGGCCCAAGCCCAGAAAGTTCAAGAAGAAGAAGGGGAAAGAAGCGGCCCAGCCCAAGACCCAGCCCAAAGATAAACCAAAGGGTAAGTGCTTCAAATGTGGAAAGAATGGACACTGGAAAAAGGAGTGTCTAGATCTTCAAGCCAAGAAAACCCCATAGGTAATGTTTTCTATCTAGAGTATATATCAATGGTTGGATCAACTTCCACTTGGATTGTTGATGCAAGAGCCACTGATCATATCTATAACTCCTTGCAGGGGTTTAGAAAGATTAGAAGATTCCAGAAGGGCGAACATGGGCTCCGCGTAGGAAATGGAGCACAAGTCTGGGCCCTTGCAGTGGGAGAGCTGGATCTTATTTTTTATTGTAATAGAATAGTGATTTTAAAAGATATTTTATATGTACCTGGATTTCATCAGAATTTGATTTCAGTTGCAAAACTAATAAATTAAGGATATTCTATATCTTTTCATTCTGGTATTTCTATCAGTAGAGATGGAGAAATTTTATATACTAGGCACATGTATGGAAACCTATTCTTCTTAAACCCTATTAACAATCAATTAAATAACGCTCAATCGGAACCTTCAACTAAGAAGAGAAAAACCAATGTCAATTACTCATACCTCTGGCATCTAAGGTTAGGTCATATCAACTGAACTAGGATTCAGAGGCTAATCCATGATGGGCCTTTAGGCTCATTGAGGCTAAAAAATTGGCCTCAGTGTGAATTCTACCTGATGGGAAAGATGACCAAAAGGTCATTTACTCCAAAGGCGGATAGAGCCAAGGAAATATTAAGTCTTGTTCACACTGATGTGTCTGGTCCCTTGTTTGCACCAACTAGAGGGGGTTTTGAGTACTTAATCACTTTCACGGATGATTGTACAAGGTTTGGTTATATTTACCTTATGAGGTGTAAGTCTGACTCTTTTGATAAGTTTAAAGAGTTTAAGGCTGAAGTGGAGTGTCAGACAGGTAAATTAATCAAGACCTTACGATCGGATCGTGGTGGAGAGCCTTGGTGAATTCAAGGACTACATGGTACATCATGGGATAGTATCCCAACTCTCTGAAGCATGATGTCTCATGCTACCCTTCCAGTGTCTTTTTGGGGATATGCCCTGGAAACAACGGCATACATTCTAAACTTGGCGCCTTCCAAGTTAATACCTAGGACTCCCTATGAGATGTGGACTGGGTGTCTCCAAGTCTGAATCATCTTAGGATATGGGGTTGTCCAGCTTATGTACTGATCAAAGAAGACAAGTTGGAACCAAGATCAGAATTATACTATTTTGTTAGGTATCCAAAAGGGACAAAGGGTGGTTACTTTTATCATCCTAAGAAGTAGAAAGTACTAGTTAGTACCAATGCTAGATACTTAGAGGATGATCAGAGTACTTCCACTAAAGGTTAAACTAGGTTGGAACTTGAGGAGAAATTATCTTCAGAATCAACTTTTTCTAGCCCGATTGTGAAACAAGAAGAGGCACAGCCTCAAGAGCCTGTACAAATGGAGCCTCGTCGTAGTGGGATAATGTCTAGGGTTCCAGAGAAGTGGACTAGAGAAGCTTTCGAGCTAGTCTCCAACCATCAGAAACAAGATCCCATTAGATACGAGGAGGCTATTGCTGATGCCGATGCAAATCTTTGGCATGAAGTAATGAAAGCCAAGATTTAGTCTATATACTTCAATTAGGTTTGGGATCTTGTAGCTTCACCTCAAGGGATAAAACCCATTGGGTGTAAGTGGCCATACAAGAGAAAGAGATGAGTGAATGAGAATGTGGAAACCTTCAAAGCTAGGCTTGTGGCGAAAGGGTATACTCAGAAAGAGGGTATCGATTATGAGAAAATTTTTTCCCCGGTTTGCCATGCTTAAGTCCATCCGTATCCTCCTTACTATCGCATGTCATTATGACTACGAGATGTGGCAAATGGATGTCAAGATGGCCTTTTTAAATAGCCATCTTAGTGAAGACATCTATATGTCCTAGCCGGAAAGCTTTATTGCTAAAGGCCAAGAACATATGGTTTGCAAGCTTAAGAATTCCATTTATGGACTTAAGCAGGCGTTGAGAGCATAGAACATTCGTTTTCACGAGACTGTAAAGTCTTACGGTTTTATTCAAAATGAGGATGAACCATGCATGTACAGGAAGCTTAATGGCATTAATGTGGTTTTTCTTGACTTGTATGTGGATGACATTCTACTCATTGGAAATGATGTAGGGTCATTGTCATCTACAAAGGTTTGGCTATCTAGTCAATTCAGTATGAAGGACTTGGGAGAAGCCAGTTACATTCTCGGTATTAAGCTTCTTAGAAATAGGAAGCGGAGAATGTTAGGATTATCCCAAGCAACATACATTGGCCAAATGCTAACCAAGTACAGCATAAACTCATGCAAGGGAGCTCCAATTCCTTGCAGACATGGGTTGTCTTTTCTTCAAGAGACTGTCCTAAGTCTCAAGAAGAAAAAGACAGAATGAGTAGGATTCCCTACGCTTTGGTTGTGGGAAGTCTCATGTACGCCATGCTATGTACTAGGCCAGATATCTGCTTTGTCGTAGGCTTGGTTAGCAGATATCAGTTAAACACTAGGGAGGTTCATTGGCAAGCTGTAAAGCATATTCTCAAGTATCTCAAGGGAACGAGAGATTATATGCTAGTTTATAGGGCTGATGACTTGGTTCCTACAAGATACACAGACTTAGTCTTTTAGGCGGATAAGGATGAGAGAAAATCAACTAGTGGATATGTCTTCACCTTGTCTGGAGGAGATATTTCATGAAGGAGTATCAAGCAATCTTGCATTGCTGACTCGGCCATGGAAGCTGAGTATGTGGCAGCTTCGGAGGCATCCAAGGAAGCAGTCTAACTCCGGAAGTTCCTTTCAGAACTTGGAGTCGTGCCACACATGGACAAGTAGATTGTGATGTATTGCAACAACACTTTAGCAGTATCACAATCCAAACAACCCAGGAAGCACATTGAGGGGAAGTACCACCTGATCCGGGATTTCATCCAGAGACGGGAAGTCGTGGTGGAACAGATTGCCTCAGAGAATAATCTATCAGATCCATTCACCAAGCCGTTGGCTGAGAGAGTCTTCAAAAGACACTTAGATGCCATAAAGGTAGGCACCTATGGACTTACTTAGTCATAGAGTGCAAGTGAGAAATTATTGGGAAATATGCCCTCTTAGACTAGGTTTCTGATGTAAACCTCAAATGTTTTAATAAAATAATTTATTTTCAGAAATTATTTGTAAATTTACATTTTATTTGTGCACAATTTCGCTTGGAAAAGACCCATTGTGTTTAAATAAGTGATCCATGTGAATGGTGGTTTTTCACAGTAAGGTATGGATCACGGGTTATTTAACACATAAACATTTTTTCTTAACCGATTGATGAGAATAGGAATCTCATCATGTTTAGGTTATTATGTTATGAATTCCAAATGGGGAATGGCTTACCTTTAGCCAGTGAGTAGTCCACTCACTTCATGACATAAGCGTATTTTGAATACGTAGAACAGGACCTGTAGTAGTAATTTCTGAAAGTACTATTTGTAGATACTAAGACTACTATTGCTATAGCGTAGACTAATACTCTACGGCTTAAGTATGAGTTGGTAGTCTGACGAAACTGGAAGCATATACTTTGATATGCTTTAGTTGAGGTTCTATCGTAGAACCAATATACTTATATACTGGGTATATGTAACTAGTTAGTTAAGACAGACTTGTACAAGATAGTTTCTATACAATATCGCCCCTTGTGGTTGTTTGACTGATCTAAATGTCCAAGGCCCTGGGAAACATAACTTGGATGTTTGCTTTAGGGTAGCTCCCTTGGAAAGCGAAAACACTCCAAGAAGTCATGGATCATTGGACTAGAGGCCTAAGGATGGTAGATGTCATTTAGAGAGGTGTTAGTGCACTTCTTCCTTTCTAAATGCACAGCGATATGTAGAGGGGTATTTTAATCATTTCACCTGTAGGTCAGAGACTTTGCTAACGCAGCATTGTCCTTGGGGTCAATATTTCCTTATGGTGATATTAGGAAATATTTAAAATGCAAAATATAACTATTTATATAGTAGGGGTATTTTGGTCATTTTAATAGCCAAGGTGATGTGTTTTTTGGTCCTCGAAATAACCCGTAAGTCCTAATTAATTTTGAGTTGAGGAATTGGTCTCGGTTAAAGAGGATTTTATTTTATTCAGGAAGTCTAATTTATTATTGGACTGAAATAAAAATAAATAAAAAAAAGTTGAGAGAAATTTATTATTTGGTTTAAGTGGTTAGTTAATTATTCAGGGCCAATGTCCAGTTTGAATAATTAGAAAATTAACCTGGGCTTAAATTAAATGGAAAAAGTCTTGTTTAACTATTTATTGGGTTATTTTTATAAGTCTAGGAAATAAATAATTAATATTTAATTATTTTTTGTTCATTTGGGCTCATTAATTATTTATTGGGTTATTTCTATAAGCCCAAGAAATAAATAATTAATGTTTATTATTTTGGGCTCTTTGGGTCCAAGAAAAATAATAAATATTATTTTGGTTCAATAGTCTAGACCATAGGGCTTTTCCAGATACGGTTCAGAAGAGTTTAAGGCTAAGCCAAACTCACTCTGTTGATAACATCTGAGTGTTTGAAATATCAATTCCTGGAGATATTGTTATCAGATACTGTGGTTTTTTGGCAAGCCTTTTGTTTTTTCCTCCTCTCTCTCGTGACTTCCTTTTTCCTTTGTTCTTGATATTGCTAATCAATAGCAAAAGGATCAAGAACGTTAAGACCGTTCCTCCTCACCTTTTGTTTCACAAACAAGGATTGAGGCAGTGGAATATTCTAAGATTCCAAAAGCTTTGGCGTTTATGCAAACAAGGCGAAGTAGGAGGATAGCGGGATTTCAACCGGAGGCTTCATCAAGAAGGGAAGAAGGAGTTATCCCTGTGGTTCAGTCGACTTCTTCACAGCCAAAGAGGCATAAGGCACACAGAGGTATTAAATAAATGCTTCCATGATGTTGTGCTTCGGTTTTTTTTTTTTTTTTTGCCTCTATTTTTATTTTTTTTTTTCGCAGAGCATGTCTTCCTCTATTTTTTTTTCAATCTACATTAAAATGATTTAAACTACTTCCAACTCTTCTCAAATCATTAGGCAATCATCTTTAACTCAAAATTCATTATTATAAGCCCTTATTTCACTCATTTTTCACCAAGATAACCTATAAACACAAACACCCAAAATGAGTAGAAATTATCCAAAATCTTGCAAAAACCAAGTAAAAGGGCTGTCAAAATATAATATTTTCTTGCCTAACAAGAGCTTCTTTAAATTTATGCTAGGGTTGCCATTGTATAAATACCCCTTTTATATGATTTAGCAATATAATCAACACTCATGTTATTCAAAACTATGCAGAGAGGCTGCAAAGTTGTAAACTCCATGTTCATCTTTTGTTCATAACCAAAGCGATTAGGCCATCCTTTGTAGAATCTCTAAAATCCTAGGATAATCTGATTTGATTTTCTACAATCGGGTCTTAAAAGCTTTGTTCTTCTTCTGTTCTATGTCGATTTCCAATTGGATGCATGTAGTGTTCAACTTCTTTATTCTTGAATTCCTTTGTTGTTTCATGGGTAATAAGTGAATCTATAGTAGATATTGCTACTAATCTTTTGGGTTTTTTAAGCTTTGATCTTCAAGAGTTTACTAATGTAAAACCCCACCTAAACCTACCCTAAAATTAGTGGGATGGGTTGCATTACATGACATAATGCATGACAAGATATTTTCTTGATGAATTTGGGTGTTTTAGAATTATTATATGCGCACTATACGATTTATTTATGTTTGATGAGTATTGGGGAAATTAGGGAATTTTGCTTAGAAATGAAAGAAGAAGAAGCTTAGGATTTTGAAAGGAAAAGAATTAAGTTGGGAAAATAAAAATAAGAATTAATGTGGCTAAGTGGTTAAAGCTTTGTGGCTAATTCCTATAGTTTTGAGTTCAAATCCCATCAACTAAGTATTATTTTTAATTATCCTAACTAATGTTTAAATTTAGTTTTTTGCATACCGTGAAACTAGGAAAGTTGTCTTGGGGAGACACAATGGTAACATTCTAACCATCTAATCTTGTCCTAAATAAAATCTAGAGGAGTTTTAATCCCCATTATTTTAGCAACCCGTGTCCTAGCATATTTGAATTTAAAATATTCTTATTTCTTGAATTCTTTTAATTTTCTTATAAATATTCTATATTATCTTGGACTTGGAATTTTTTTTTTTTTAAATCCAACTTTTGGAGATCATTTGGCCGAAACATAGGAGAATTAACAGTGTGTGTTTGTCAAATTAAATCACCAAATTACATACCCAAAGAACTACATTTTTTGTTGTTCTTGTTACGGAAAAAACCTGGAAACTTAACCTTAGTTCTTCTTCCTAGCTTGTTTTTGAAAATGGGTAGCTTGAGCTTCATTTCTTCTTTGCAAATCAAGCACTCCCTTTTTGTGTGCAAAGTTAGAAGCAAGCATGAGGATTTTGGACCTTACATAGCTTGTCTAAACCATAAAATTTCCAGCAAACAAGTAAATACCTTAGTCAAGAAACTTTGGGTATTCAACACCATGAATTAGTTCTTTCATGGTTCTTATTCTTCTTCAAGGTAATGGCTGGAATAATCACTATTAAAAGACCTTGAGATACTCCTATTTAGTAGCTGAAAATCAATTTAAAATATTTTGAATTTTAGCTAACAATCTTCCTAAATCTTATCATTCCTTCTAGCTAGATAACCAGAATTTTTTTTCTAGCTTTTCCAATTTTCAATTAGCTAGCATTTCTCTTCATTTCTTCTTCAATTCTCTGTCATTATTTTCAGGCATACAAGATACATAGCTGAACATCTTTTCTTCTTCATCAACCATGGCGAACAAAACTCCATTAAAGCACCTCAAACCTCTCCTAGTTTCTCTTCATTCAAAATACTTTGAATTTGAAAATTAAATTCTATTTTTTGCTCCATCAAACACTTACCTATCTAGCAACCAATTCTATCAATCTGAACTAGAAATTATGCACACATTCAACAAGGAATTTCAGCCATCATCACCAAGAACACTCTTCCACTTCTAATTTTCTCTTCTACTCTCTCAAGAACACCAAGAACACACACTACTCTTCTTCAACTATTTAGTCAATTCTAAACATCCCAAACCACTCTAAAACCTTGAAATCAACTACAGTGCATCCTTTTCTTTCCTTAGGTATAGTTTATAACACCAAAACAATTTTGGATCAAACAAGAATTTTTCTTACCAAGTCAAGAAGAACACCATAAGGTAAGCTAAGTCCAAACATATTATTTCTTCTTTTTTTTTCTTTAATTTCACTTTTTCTTACTCTTTTCTCAATCTCTCTCTCCCTTGGCTGAATTTATTGGTGGCTAATGTTAGACTTCTTCAAACCTTGGTCTCTCAAAGGACTCAACAAGGTATTCAGGGCTCTTCAATTGGCAAAACAACATTTTCAACTTAGGTCGATCATCAAACAAGTATTTTGTCATAAACCCCCTTATTTATTTTTCAAACCTAGGATTCATAGGATGTTGACTTATAGAAGTATTGATGTGATAGTTGATGATCTAATGGTGTTGGGGAAGATAAATGCATGTTTATATGGATATGGATGATTTTATGATTTGAATATTGAGATTTGTATAAAGACTATTCCATGAAGTATATTTTGATTGTGATTTTAATATGTGATGTGTAACACCCCTACTAAAAGTAACAGTGGAAGCATACTAAACTCGGTGTTGCCCCGTCCAGTTACCCAGACAAGGGGTCTTTATAACAATGAACCAAAAGAGTGTACAAGGTCCTGACTCATACTATAACATAGAATTTCATACATACCATCTTCATACAATAGTAATTAAGTATATATTCAAAAGAGAGATTGTTCGGACCTAGGCTATTGTCATTATGGTATCATTCTTCTATCTGTAGGTCTACTCAACTTTGGATCCTACAAAAGAGTAAGATAAAAGACACGTGTGAGGGAAAAATCACCCAATGAGTCTCGTGTATGCTAGTGTTTTATTCAAGAAACTGAGTATATAAAACCTTCGTGGAAAAGCATTTTATTTTCATATTGGAAACAACTCTAAAACTCTCTAAGAAAGAGTTTACTTCAAAACTTAATCATTTTTGAAAAATTGTGCTTCAATTTTAAATCATTGCCCTAATTCCCAAATCACAGGCACTTCTCCAACAAAAGGTCGGCCTGTATGCAAAGCTCACAAGGCTTCGCCTTCAACACCACGTATCATTGTACTTAGACCGTAGCCTACAACACTTAACTATGCATTGTTGAAAAATAAGTACACCATAGCGTACTATGAGAGTAAATAATAGGTATACCGTAGCATACCATATGTACCACATCATACTCTTGCCACCGTAAGTCAGGGGCCCTAATTTTAACGTCAATCACCGTCGAGGCAACAAGGAGTCAAACGCTACTGAGTGTCCTCACCCGGCATTCAGCGAATGACTCAAAAATAAGGTGCGCCCACAGAGCGGCAAATTCCAGGTGCTCAACAGCTAGCCAGGATGCTCATCTCAATGTTATGTCACCCTGTTTGGAGTAGAACAAACTCCAGAACTGATCGAGTTACTTGGAGTCATCTATCTCTAATATGAGCTAGTACAAAGATCAAAGTCATTACTGAGTACTCAACGTTACCAACACCAACCCCTACTGACTGATCGGACTAGAGAATTATTTGTTCCCGCGGGAATTTCAAAATAACATTTTTGGGGCAAAATATCATTTTCTAGAAATTGATCCCACTAAATCGCAAGTCCAATAATAAATTCCATAGGCTTCTCAGGGCCAATCAATTCATTCCATAGGCACATCAGGCCAATAAAGCAATTTCCGGGATCAAAATATCGTTTTACAAAATTTAATCTCATTTCGAGAGATCATTTTCCAAAACTGTGTCAAAACAGGGTAAAAAGTTCTTTTCACACATTAAAACAAGTTTTCAAGAGTATTCGGGTCATTTTGCTTGTACCCGATCTCAAAAGTCATTTCCAAGGGTATTCGAATCATTTTACCCATACCCAATTTCAAAAGACTTTTCGAGGGTATTTAGGTCATTTTACCCTTACCCGATTTGGAAAGCGTTCACAAAAGTTCTAATAAGCATATTTCGGTCATTTATCAAATACCCGATTCCAAAAGTTTCCATAAAACAGTCGTTTTCCAAATACTCAATTTCCAAATGAACTTATTTCAAAAAATCCAGAATTCTATTCTTAAAAGAGGATTAAATTCAAAGTTTCCAATTATGTTTCCATAAAATGTTTCAATAAGGGCATTCTAGTCAATTTGTAAATACCCGATCCCAAAAATTTACCATTTTTTGAAAATCCTAAGTATTTAATCCAAAAAGGACTAAATTCACAAAATTCGTGCTTTAATCATCTATTAAGATTTCTAAGCCAATTATGATATTCATTCGAGCCCAAAATGGCATAAAAATAAATTTTGTTCAGATAAACCTTAAACATATTCAAGGATTTCCAAAATGGTATAAAACGTAACATTTCTTGGAAAAATAAAACACACTAGCTTTCAAAAAAATTTAGAAATCAAATGGACTCACCTCGTGTTCTAATTAAACTTTTCTTGTTCATAGACATTCGACACCATTTCCCACCATCTCCAATGTACTGTTGGCCGTTTACTGATAAACCTACACCAAACTCGTTTTTATGTTAAATTATGTTTGGTTGAAAAGTAGCCGACGGTTAAGGAAAACATTCAACTTTCATTTACGTCGTTTGTCCAATTCTTTCATTTTCAT
Source organism: Voacanga thouarsii (assembly GCA_026120185.1). Classification (NCBI taxonomy): domain Eukaryota; kingdom Viridiplantae; phylum Streptophyta; class Magnoliopsida; order Gentianales; family Apocynaceae; genus Voacanga; species Voacanga thouarsii. The sequence goes on along the minus strand of JANUWF010002383.1, from coordinate 748,461 downwards.
TTTTCCATATCATTCCTCTCTTCATAAATAAGGAATTATGTTCATGTTTTGCATTCATTTCATCCAAAATCACACACAATTAATTATCCTTAAGTTCATCCATTTTCAAACTAATTTTCTGGAATTTCACTACTTGACACCCGATTTTGATTTGCACATAACTTTCAATCCACAACTCTGATTTGGCTCTATTATATACCAAAACAACCATAAGACTCTAAAATTTAATTCTATGTAAGCCTTTCCTGAGTTCAGGTATCTGTGACACTGTACAGAGGCAAAAATAGACCCAATAGTTTGTCCTTCTTCAACCATTCATGTTATGTTTTACTATCCTTTAAGGGACATTAATTATATTCATTTTGCCCTTCAAATCAGCTATGATCCTTCAATTTTCAAATTCCAACAACTTATGAAAGTCATGTTTGTTCAACACAACTTTACTTCTTTCAATCAAAAGCTAACATAATTAATCCTTCTAACCAATTAACAATCATTTTCATTCCACTTTGGTCCTGATCTCATCAACCAAGATTAACCTTTCAAGCTACCATGAAAGCCCATGCCTTCAACACACAAAATAATATCCATAAACCTTCTAGGCAGTCGACACACATAGACAAATAAAAAGTTCATCAACAAAGTTCATAAACCCTAGCTTTTGATTCAAAATTAAGACATGAAAATCATGTTTTTGTGTTAAAATTGACAACATAATGATCATCATTCACCCAACAAAAACATTAATTCAAGAAATATAGGGTTTTACCATGTATATAAAGCTCTTTAAAGTGATTTGTTCCAAGATTCTCTCAAGAACACACACACCTCACCAAGAACGGACACTAGCACCTTTTTTTTGTTTCTTGTTAATTTCTTTTTCTCTTGTTTTTCTTTCTTCAAGGCTGCCAAAATTTTGGATTGTAAACAGCCTTCCCACCTCCATTCTCATTAGATTTTTGGCCAAGAAAATTTTAATTCAATTAAATATATGGTGGAATTCATGCAGGTGTGTTCCAATCATAATTTTACACACCATTTTCCTTGATTTTCTTCCTCTAAATTTCCTCTTCTTTTCTCTATTGAGGCTGCCAATTTTTTGGCCAATTTTCAGCCATTCAATCACCTTTTCATGGTCAAAATATTGGCTAATTAAATTGCACAAGACCTTAATTAAATGGCCCACAAATGGTGTGTTCTAATCATAAAAATGCACATCATTCTTTGTTTATTTTGTAATTCTTTAATTACATGCATCTTGCATGACTTCTTCATGACACCTCTCATAAATTGACACATGTTTATGGGCCACCAATCACAAAACGCCACACGTACCATTTTTTGACCGCATTTTCAATTTTTCTCAGAAATGACCAAAATCAGGTCTGAAATAGAAAATTATTTTATTTTACCACTCAACTCTAAAAATTCCACTGAATCTATTAGTAACCCTTAAATACTTCAATTCCTACTCAATTTGTGGTCAAAATCGAGATGCAGTCAAAATGACGAAAATGCCCTCGATAACTCTAATAACATAATTTACATCAAAACATGTATTTCATCGCGCTGGTCAATTTCCATTCTCAGCGTACCCTCAAATTCTTATTTTATTAACAATAGTAGCCTTCCGAAGATTTAAGGTCCGGGTAGAACAAATCCAATAATTACGTCCATGTCCGGACAAAATGTTATTACACCAAAATATTCATTTCATCACCCCAATCATCTTTTGTTCTGACCATTGATACAAATTCTCATGCTCTTACAAGTAGTAGCCAATCGAAGGTAAAAATGCGGGGTATTACATTATGATATGTTTGTTAGTAGATTTATGAATTGAGTCTATATAACACTAGCACAAGAAGATATGATGGATGATGGAGATTGTTGCTATTATTATTTTTGCTAATGCTTTAATATTGTTAATCTTGCCATCAATTACCATGCAAACATTTATATTGCTATTGATACAACTTTTCTTGTGAAAAATATTATTGTTACTCTACTTGTATGATTACTACTTTATTTATTAATAGCAAAATTATTACTACTTTTAATTATTAATAGTAATATTATTGTTAATTTTAATACTTAAATCATTATCATTATTTTTATTACTAACATTACCATTAATAATATTATTTTTAATAATATTATTATTACTAATATTATAAGTATTATTATTAGAATTGCTACTTTTAATTATCACTACTATTATGATTACTGAACATCATCATTTTAGAGAAATATTAATAAAATTATTATTATTATTACTATTATTATCCTTATTAGCCATGTTATTTTTATTTAATGATATTATTATTAATATTAATATAATAATTATTATTATTAAACATTATAATTATATATATATATATATATACTTCATACAAATGTCATCATTACTATTTATATTATTATTTTTATTATCCTTATAGCAATCTTATTATTTATAAAATTATATCAATACTTTTGACAATGTTATTATTTTTGGTTGTACTCAATTAATACTTATGTCACTTACTTATATTACTATAATATCAAATTATTCTTATATTAATGTTAACCTTTCAAATATTTTATCAATTATTTTTAGAACTCCTAAACCATTAATGTCATATTTGAGTGTTGCTATTGATCTTGTGTATGTAAAGTTGAGAGTTGTTCGTACCTATGCAAATTTGTTGTTTAGTTGTGCACCAATGGTGACATATACCCTATGTGTACCCCAGACATGGTTAGGTTGCCTTGAGCAGGACTTGGAAGATTATTTTATCCGTGAGAGCAAGTGATTAAGTAAGTCCTTGCATAAAATTGTTTGCTAAACTAAGGTGCTCCTGCAAGTCAAATGTGATGTTAACTTTAAAGTTACTCTTTGGGTTGCAATTATGGATATTTTCCACATTATGTTAAAACAAAATGGTTTTAACCAAGAAAAGGTTTTCCAAAGCAAAATGTTAAAATTTTCTTAAAACTAGATTTTAATCTTAGACTATTTGGAACCATAATTGCAATTTCCAGGTTGCACACTTTGTTAATTTTTTTCCCATGTGAGACAAACGTAACGCTGAGTACTCAATAAGGGTAGGCTAATTAGTGCTAACCTTAGAAGGCTAAGGTAAGTCTCTGTGTGGAGGCTTCCATCGAGGGATAAACTCTTTTAGGACAAGGTGCAACTTTAGTCAGTCAGGCCGGTCTGTGCTAGCAATTTTAGTCCGTGTGGACTGTTTCTTTTCTGGAATGGACAACTGATAAGTCAGAATGTAGAGATGGAGGAGCATCTCACCCTGTAGGTCGATCACCCACTTGTATTGTGATGCAGGGTTTCATAATATACGGCTATGATGCAAGGTTTCATGGCCATGACTCTGATGCAAGGTTTCATATTCAACTTTATTTAAGCGGTTTTTTTATTTTGCAAATACTAATAAAATACCACTCAATTTTAAAGATGAATTTCGGGACTTGCAGGAATTTTCATTGTAACTTGTTTAAAATTTGCATACATGAACTTAAATTATCAATGGCATAGATAGAACTTACTGGAAAATATTTCACATCACCCTTTTATGTCATATTTTCAAGTCGATTTTGCTTTGAAGGTTAAACTACTTTGTGTTGCCTTGAGTTTTGAAGATTCATTTGATTGTATTTGTTTCTTGAGAGGTTATAGTTATTATTTAATTTTTTTTAGACTTGTACAAGTTTGTTTTGGCTTATAATAAGTTTTTAAGCTTGCTTATATTATTTCTTCTATCTTTTTATTACCTAGTTATAAAGACCCCTTGTCCTGAGGACGGGCCAATATCCCCGTCCATTTTGTGGTACGTAAGTTGTGGGGGGTTACAAGTGTTATCAGATGCTAGCCTTAGGCAGCTATTGATAGTATTTGGATTTATTATGTTTAAGTTGTATAATCTTTAGTACTAATCTATTTGTTCTGTTTGTAGGATGGTTAGAAGATTCGCATCCGTTACCCAAGATTGGCCTTTCAAGTGCAGTAGATCACCTGCTCTAGTTTTTGTGGTTTACTTATCCTCCTCTGACACGGAACTTGAACCTCGGTCAGATTGGTTTGAGTTAGAGAGTAATGGCAGTGAGATGAAGATTGAGGTTTACAACCCTATAATGCCTAATGATAGTAAGGAAGACAAGATGGAGGTTGAGGTTACTGAACTAGAGTTACCCGAGCAGGAAGGAGGTGTTGAGGATGTGCTAGCGGTGGACCCTCCCATACCAGTGGTTGATTTAGTCTCAGATAGCAAAATTGGAGAGGAAGCTCCTGATCTTGACTCAATTAGTGAGGGTGGAGAAGAGATAGGTGATGCTGATGGTAAGAGAGGTGAGGAATTGAGTGATACTGATGATGAAGGAGGAGAAAGAGATGGATTATACTGATAGTGCAGTATAATGGGGGTGGAAGAGTTTGATGCGGAGGAGGAGGTGGTGGTTGTGCCTCTACGAACTCCATCAATAGGAGAGTTTAACATTACCTCTTTTGGCTTTGACTTTTAGGAGTCCGGTGATGAGGGGCCCAGTCAAAGGGATAGACTCACCCCAAGTATGAAAGCACTTAGGGAGTCAGTCTTAGGGGTGAAAGATAAGGGAAAAGGGAAGGTGGAGGAGAGTCCTAGGAAGAGTGGAAATAATGGTGGTACAGTTAGGTTTGGATTGGGATTATACTTGCGAAAAAGAAGACGAGGATAGTTCGAAGAATCTATTTCCGACTACTTGAGTGACGACTAGAGCAGCAAGAAGACTTAGAGATTGGTGATTCAATTTAATGATTAGGGAATTTGTTTATTGAGATCATAGCCTTATTTACTTTCTCACTTATGAGTATTTGATTCTTATAGAGATATCGTTTGTGATATCCAATTTCTTTGTGTTAAAGTATGATTTATTTTGAATAAAACTTTTGAGTATTTCACTTCTTTCAAAAAATACTCATATGTTCAATGAGCAAGCAAAAGTTATATATGTTATCTTTACACTATATGTTTGCATGCATATGTATGCATTTGTCGACCTATAATTATGGTGATGCAGATGGAAGATGGCACCTAGACGTAAAACTACAGTAAGAGGCAGAACTAGACATAACAGAAAATCTTCAACACCTGAGTACGTGCTAACAGAGCACTCGTAGCCAGATGTGGGAGAAGAGCACGATGAAGAACAAGAGACAAAACCTCAAGGATCTACTAAAGTGACAGTTGGACAGGCCTGATTAAGACCCCACCACCAAATTCAACCAGCTGAGGAAATATAGTTATTGGAGGAATCAAGTTAAAGGCATAGGTGATGACCAAGGTGGTTGAGCAGAGACGACGTGGATCAGATGTAGTCGTGGTGCCAAGTTAATTCTTTATTTCTCCTGAAAGAATATGCTCTTTGATCTTTGTTCTGCATAGCCTATATATATATTGTGTAGTGTACTATTCATTTGGGTAGTGATAAGCTAGACCATAAGAGAGTTAAGTCCATCAACAGTGAATAGTTATAGATTTTCTTATTAATTGGTTAAGCATCCTTTATCGTGCAAGAAAGTAAGAATCTATAAGTTTGATCTGAGAGATGAAATTTTGGCGGGAGAAGTAAAATTTATTGAGAATCTGACTTGTGTTCCTTTTGAGGATTATGGTAGCATATTAGACATGGAATGATTGTCAAAGCATGGAGTTAAGTTAGTTATAGAGATAGAATAATGCATTTTTGTGGATCAGATGAGTATGATTAAATTTTAAAAGAGGTAAGGTGAAGGAAATGTGGTGCATAATACTAGGAGTGAAGGTTCATAAATTATTATTGAAGGAATACAAAGAATATCTAGCCTGGTGTTGCAGCCTATGGGACCTAGTAGTAATGGTATAAGAAAAGGATGGAATTTTAATGTTATGCATAGACCAGAGAATATTGAATAGTTTGGTCATCAAGGATATATATGGTTACTCCTAAATTAGACTTGAGATAATGATATCATTAAGTGTGAATTTGAAAAGGGGATATACTTGAGATTGCGACTACCTTTAGGGATAGGTACTAAGGATGGGGTGGTGATGTCATACTGATTGACAAAGGCTCTAATGCTTATGGAATAGATGCATAGGATTTCAACCCTACTTTGATAATTTTATGGTGACTTTTTAGATAATACCTAATATATTTTGAATGCCATTAAGGAATGGAACAGTTGAAATTGGTGTTAGAAAGTGGAGGTAGCATAAATTTTCATTATGTTTAGTAAGTGAAAGTTTAGTTAAGCATAGAGCTCTATTTTTGGAATGAGAGGTTGAACGCTTAAGAAGGGAAACTATAGAGCACGCAGCGAAAGTGAAAATCCAAAAACTGGAAAAACTAAAGAACTGGAGAACTCGAACAGAGTCGGCGCCGGCTTTGGCAGCCTCAATCGGCGCCGGTCATGCTCTGGCGGGACTCCGAGGTTAAAAATTTCTAACCTATTCTTCTTGTTCTCAAAGATGGTTAGGCCAGAATGTGTGCAACCGGGGTAGGTGTGCTGGTGGAAACCTCTGGTGCGATTCCTTCAAACCTCCTACTCCGTCTTTGCATGTAGGTGAACGTCAAACTCTCGGTCTTCCAGTATATAGCCTGCCTAATTCCGTTTGGTGAACAACTCACAGACTAAGGAATATTTTCTTGAGAGAGAGAGAGAGAGAGAGAGAGAGAGAGACGTCCAGTTTTTCTTTTCATAGAGAAGAAGCCGTCAAACCACGTTATGTTCAATCCTCCTGTTTAACCTAAATAAAACCCTAAGCTAAACTGGATTGACCCATTGGACTCTTTGTTTAGCCTTTTTGGACTTAATTAATTATTTTAATTAGAACCAAATAATTGGCCCAGTTAATAATTAATTTTCTAGCCTAAATAAACTAGTCCAATAAATAAGTCTATATTAGTTTTAGTCCCAAGTTAATCTTTAATTATTCAAACTGGGCCAAAGTCTTGAATAATTAATTAACCCACCAAACAAATTTAATTAATTCTCTCTCTCCATGGACCTTTATTTTATTCTAACCCAATAATTAAATCAGACTACTTAAATAAAATAAATTCTATTTAATTAATTTAAGACCAATTCCTTAACTTGTATTTAATTAGGACTCACAGTCTATACTGGGGACCAAAAGGCACACCACCTTGGATACTAAAATGACCAAAATACCCTTACCACATAAATAGCTGTATTTTGCATTTTAAATATTTCCTCATATCACCATAAAGAAATATTAACCCTAAGGACAGTGCTGAAAAGTCTTCGACCTACAGGTGTAATGACTAAAATACCCCTCTATACATCGTCGTACATTTAAAGAGGAAGAAGTGTACTAACACCTCTCTAAATGACATCTACCATCCTTAGGCTTCTAGTCCAATGATCCATGACTTCCTGAATTGTTTCCGCTTTCCAAGGGAGCTAACTTAAAGCAAACATCTAAGTTATGTTTCCCAGGGCCCTGGATATTTAGATCATTTAGACAAGCACAAGGGGCGATATAGTATAGAAACTATCTTGTACAAGTCTGTCTTAACTAACTAGTCACACATACCCAACATGCAAGTATATTGGCCCTACGATAGAACCTCAACTATAGCATATCAAAGTATATGCTTCCAGCTTTGTCAGACCACCAACTCATACTCAAGTTGTAGAGTACTAGTCAATGCTGTAGTAGTAGTAGTCTAGGTTTCTACCATATAGTACTTTAAGAAACCACTACTACAGGTCCTGTTCTACGTATTCGAAATACGCTTATGTCATGAAGTGAGTGGACTACTCACTGGCTAAAGGTAAGCCATTCCTCATTTGGAATTCACAACATAATAAGCTAGACATAATAAGATTCCCATTCTCATCAATCAGTTAAGAACGTTTATGTGTTAAGTAACCCATGATCCATACCTTACTGTGAAAGACCTCCATTCACATGGACCACTTACTTAAACATAATGGGTCTTTTCCAAACGTAATTGTGCACAATTAACATGTAAATTCACAAATAATTTCTGAAAATAAATTCTTTTATTAAAACATTCGATATTTACATCAGAAACCTAGTTTAAGAGGGCATATTTTCCAACAATCTCCCACTTGCGCTCTAAGACTAAATAAGTCCGTAGGTGTCCACCCCTATGGCGTCCAAGTGTCTCTTGAAGAAGCTCTCAACCAAAGGCTTGGTGAATGGATCAGCTAGATTATTCTTGGAGGCAATCTGTTCGACCATGACTTCCTGTCTCTGGATGAAATCCCGGATTAGGTGGTACTTTCTCTCGATGTGCTTCCCCTTTTTGTGATTCCTGGGTTCTTTAGATTGTGATACTGCTCCAGTGTTATCGCAATACATCACAATCGGCCTGTCCATGTGTGGCACGACTCCATATTCTGAAAGGAACCTTCAGAGCCAGACTGCTTCCTTGGATGCCTCTGAAGCTGCCACATACTCAGCTTCCATGGTTGAGTCAGTAATGCAAGATTGCTTGATACACGTCCATGAAATGGCTCCTCCAGATAAGGTGAAGATATATCCACTAGTGGATTTCTCTAATCCTTATCTACTTGGAAGTCTGAGTCTGTGTATCCTGTAGGAACCAAGTCATCAGCCCTATAAACTAGCATATAATCGCTCGTTCCCTTGAGGTACTTGAGAATATGCTTTACAGCTTGCCAATGAACCTCCCCAGAGTTTAACTGATATTTACTAACCAAGCCTACGGCAAAGCAAATATCTGGCCTAGTACACAGCATGGTGTACATGAGACTTCCCACAGCCGAAGCGTAGGGAATCCTACTCATTCTGTCCTTTTCTTCTTGAGACGTAGGACAGTCTCTTGAGGAAAATGACAACCCCTGTCTGCAAGGAATTAGAGCTCCCTTGCATGAGTCCATGCTATAACTGGCCAGTATCTTGTCAATGTATGCCGCATGGGATAATCCTAACATTCTTTGCTTCCTATTTCTAAGAAGTCTAATCCCGAGAATGTAGCTGGCTTCTCCTAAGTCCTTCATACTGAATTAACTAAACAGCCAAACCTTTGTAGATGATAATGACCCTACATCATTTCCAATGAGTAGAATGTCATTCACATACAAAACAAGAAAAACTACATTAATGCCTTCAAGTTTCCTGTACACACATTGTTCATCCTCGTTTTGAATAAAACCATAAGACTTTACAGTCTCATCAAAACGAATGTTCCATACTCTCGATGCCTGCTTAAGTCCACAAATGGACTTCTTAAGCTTGAAAACCATATGTTCTTGGCCTTCAGCAATAAAGCCTTCCGGTTGAGACATATAGATGTCTTCGCTAAGATGGCCATTTAAAAATGCCGTCTTGACATCCATTTGCCATATCTCATAGTCATAATAACATGCGATAGTAAGGTGAATACAGATGGACTTAAGCATGGCTACCAGGGAAAAGGTCTCCTCATAATCGATTCCCTCTTTCTGAGTATACCATTTCGCCACAAGCCTAACTTTGAAGGCTTCTACCTTCCCATCCACTCCCCTCTTCCTCTTGTATACCCACTTACACCTAATAGGTTTTATCCCTTCAGGTGAAGTTACAAGATCCTAAACCTGATTGAAGTACATAGACTCAATCTCGGCTTTCATTGCTTCATGCCATAGAAAAACTGATAATAATTAATTTGGCTCTTAGAAAAACTAACATAGCTTCTTGGAAAAATTAACAATTCCCTAAGCTAAGTGTGTTAATCACCACAAATTAATTTCCCTTCTAAGTAATGATCTAGACGATAACTCCATCGAGGGGATGGTCGTTTCATCTCATTTCCTATGGACATACCTCGCACTATGATCTCCAACGAGGGGCTGGCCGATCATAGTACGTTCCCCGGGCTATTAATTACATCCCTCCATTAGATCTAGATCCTTGTGGTATCCCCATCCCATACGAGTTCACTCCTAGGGTGACACGAGGGGACCCACGATCTCTAATGAGGATCGTGATGGAAGCCATGGAGTCGTTGGAACCCCTCTCCCACTTAGTCTTTTAAAAACAAGGGTTTTCTGAAAAATATTGTTTTGAAAATTTCCATTAAGTTTTCCCTTAACTCAAAATAAAATATCTAAATCCATTAAAATCTCTATGTTAAGGTAAATATCCTTTGAGAGATTTTTCCATGGACTAATTTTATTTAAGTTAAAAACTTAATGATTTCAAAAATCTTCCAATTAAAACTTTCTAGAGACTTTGGTCTCAAGTTTTTTTGAAAAAATATTTTTTCTTGAACAAAATGGATTTCTATTTTAACTTACAAAAATATCTAAATCCAATATATTTTCTATGTCAAGGATTAAATCCTTTGAGAAAATATTTAAGGATTAATTTTTGTTCAAGTTAAAATAACCATTTAATTTGTAGAAAAAATATTTTCCTTGTCAAAAAATATTCCCAAAGACTTTGGTTTCTGAGAAACCGTGCACATAGGTACATAAAAATACATAGCATGATAGAAAACAGTAGACGTTTTCATGCTTTTCCATTTTTAAACCTAAGTGCCCAGATAATAGAATTAAACACATTAATTAATTAATTAATTAATTGTCTTGTTTAATTATAAAATCCCTTACTAATATTTTTCATGCAAAAATATTCCTTGAATATTAACTATTGCAAAATACTAACTTCACCTGGTATGGACCCCAAAACCAAAAGAAATTGCAAGAAAAATTACAAGGAAAATTAAAAAATTTCTCCTTGGTCCACTGTACCCGCCGTACTGGATCAGGCACCCATCTAAACTGTGGTCCACTGCACCCACTGCACAGAACCAAGACCCATGAGCAACCAACACGTGGACCGGATTCTAGACCCGAGCCGGCGCCGGTTCCAACACCCCAAGCCGGCGCCGGTTGCAATCTGTCTAATCTCTTCCTGTAGTTTTTCTTTTGTGAATTTCTTCTATTTTTCTGCACAACTTTTGGCTTCGTTGGCTCTCCAATTTTAATCCAAATACAATGAAATTAACCAAAACCAACAACCGTCAATACCCATTAATATTGGGCTTACACGATTTGCTAAGAAAAATAGTAAATTACAAATCTTCTATACCTCAATCCGTGAGGTTTAACAGAGAATCTATCCATACCAAAAAAGTAAAGGATCACGGTTTAATCACACATATGTGTCTAGTTTTATTCAACAAGATGCATGCTCCCTATATTTTCACAAAACCTTCATGCTCTGATACCAATTGAAGGCTTAAGTAGGGAAAACACAGAGCACGCAACGGAAGCGAAAATCCAAAAACTGGAAAAACTAAAGAACTGGAGAACCCGAATAGAGCCAGCTCCACAGCCTCAACCAGCGCCAGTCATGCTCTGGCGGGACTCCGAGGTTAAAAATTTCTAACCTGTTCTTCTTGTTCTCAAAGATGGTTAGGCCGGAATGTGTGCAACCGGGGTAGGTGTGCTGGTGGAAACCTCTGGTGCGATTCCTTCAAACCTCCTACTCCGTCTTTGCATGTAGATGAACGTCAAACTCTCGGTCTTCCAGTATATAGCCTGCCTAATTCTGTTTGGTGAACAACTCACAGACTAAGGAATATTTTCTTGAGAGAGAGAGACGTCTGGTTTTTCTTTTCACAGAGAAGAAGCCATTAAACCACGTTATGTTCAATCCTCCTGTTTAACCTAAATAAAACCCTAGGCTAAATTGAACTGACCCATTGGACTCTTTGTTTAGCCTTTTTCGACTTAATTAATTATTCTAATTAGAACCAAATAATTAGCCTAGTTAATAATTAATTTTTCAGCCCAAATAAACTAGTCCAATAAATAAACCTATATTAGTTTAGTCTCAGATTAATCTTTAATTATTTAAACTGGGCCAAAGCCTTAAATAATTAATTAACCCACCAAACTAATTTAATTAATTCTTTCTCTCCATGGACCTTTATTTTATTCTAGCCCAATAATTAAATCAGACTACTTAAATAAAATAAATTTCATTTAATTTAATTTAAGACCAATTCCTTAGCCTGTGTTTAATTAGGACTCACAGTCTATACTGGGGACTAAAAGACACACCGTCTTGGCTACTAAAATGACCAAAATACCCTTGCCATATAAATAGCTGTATTTTGCATTTTAAATATTTCCTAATATCACCATAAGGAAATATTGACCCCAAGGACAGTGCTGCGTTAGTAAAGTTTTCGACCGACAGGTGTAATGACTAAAATACCCCTCTATACATTGTCGTATATTTAAAGAGGAAGAAGTGTACTAACACCTCTCTAAATGATATCTACCATCCTAGGGCTTCTAGTCTAATGTCCACAACTTCCTGGATTATTTTCGCTTTCCAAGGGAGCTACCCTAAAGCAAACATCCAAGTCATGTTTCTAGGGCCCTGGATATTTAGATTATTTAGACAACCACAAGGGCGATATAGTATAGAAACTATCTTGTACAAGTCTGTCTTAACTAACTAGTCACACATACCCAACATGCAAGTATATTGGCCCTACGATAGAACCTCAATTATAGCATATCAAAGTACATGCTTCCAGCTTCGTCAAACCACCAACTAATAAATGAGAGCTCAAATAAATGGGGATCATAGAGCAACAAGAGCAAGGTTCTTGGGAGGATTAAATAGGAAAGTTGCCAATTTGGTAGAATTGCACCCCTATGATCGATTGGAGGATATGGTACATGCCGCTATGAAGATTAAGAGGCAATTAAAAAGGAGGGCATTTACTAGACCACCATTTCCAAACCCCAACACTACTAGCAAGATACCATTTAAGAAGGATGAAGCCCCTAAGCCATTCCAAAGGGACTTCAACAAACCAAGGGAGGTTTGGAAACCTAGAGAGGATTGGAAGCCTAGGGAGGATTGGAAACCTAGGGAATGATGGAACAAGACAAGAGAAAAGCCATTGAGAGGCCACAAAGGAATAGGGATATCAAGTGTTTTAAGTGGCTTGGATATGTACATACTTTCCATGAGTGCCCTATGGTGAGGTTTCTACCAACGAAGAAGAAGAGGGAGAAAGGTACTAAGGAGACCTAGAGGGAAATAGAGATGAAGAAAGTGATGAAGGGGAAGTTGTTGGTCAAGAATACTCTTTGGTAGGAGTCACAAGAAGGTCATTGAATTCACAAGCCATTGAAGACCAAGATCACCAACAAAGAAAGAATATTTTCTACACTAGGTGTCCAATCAACAAGACCACTTGTAATGTCATTGTGGATAGTAGGAGTTGCACTAGCGTGATTAGTGCAAACTTAGTTAAAAATTGAAATGAATTGGATTAAACACCCCAAGCCCTACAAATTGCAATGGTTTAATGATAGCGGGGAAATGAGAGTAAACAAATAAGTTTTGGTGTCTTTGAGACGGGAAAGTACAAGAATAATGTGCTATGTGATGTGGTACCCATGCAAGTGGGTCACTTGCTCCTAGGGAGGCCTTGGCAATATGATAGGCATGTAAAGCATGATGGGAGGAAGAATACTTATTCCTTACTCAATGAGGGAACTAAGTTTACCCTCACCCCCATGACCCCTAGTGAGGTGAACAAAGATCAAAGAATCATGAAGGAGAAAGAAAAGAAGAGAAGGGAGTGCAAGATGTTAGGCAAAAATAAGAAATTAAGAGGAAAGAACAAGAGAGGAAAGAAAAAGAGTTGAGAGAGATGTTGGACAAACAAGTACCTTTGACAATCAATGATAGGAGTGAGCAAGGACAAAAGAGGGAAGGTAAAAGAAGAGTGAATTTCTTTGTAAAAGAAAGTAAGGTCATAGAAGCTATAGAAGCTAAGGAACCGGTTATTCTTCTTTTATGCAAAGGTTCTTATGTTTCTACTAATGATTCTACCTTGTCCTTGCCTAATGAAATTGCAACTATTCTTCAATAATTTGAAGACGTTTCTCCCAAGGAGGTTCCCGAAGGACTACCACCCATAAGAGGGATTGAGCATCAAATTGACTTTGTGCCCGGAGCCGTTATCCCCAATTGACCGGCATTTAGAAGCAACTCGTAGGAGTCCAAGGAGTTGCAAAAGCAAGTAGAAGAAGCATTGCTTGAGAAAGGACATGTGAGAGAGAGCCTAAGCCTATGTGCGATTCCGATTCTCTTGGTGCCCAAAAAGGATGGGATATGGTGTATGTGTGTGGATTGTCATGCTATCAACAACATCACGGTAAAATACCGCTATCTCATTCCTAGGCTAGATGACTTGCTTGATGAGCTATTTGGTGCATGCATTTTCTCTAAAATTGATTTGAAATTCGGTTATCACCAAATTAGAATAAGAGAAGGGGATGAATGGAAAATGGATTTTAAAACTAAACAAGGGTTGTATGAGTGGCTTGTCATGCCCTTTGGATTGTCTAATGCTCTTAGTACTTTCATGCGATTAATGCACCATGTTTTGAGGGAATTCATTGGAAAATTTGTTGTTGCGTACTTTGATGATATATTAATCTATAGCAAATCACATGTGGATCATTTGAATCATGTTCAAAGTGACTTGTTACCCTCCAAAGGGAGAGATTGTATACTAACTTGGAGAAGTGCTTTTTTTGTTTGGAGAGAATTACTTTCCTTGGGTATGTTGTGAACGCCAAAGGGATTGAGGTTGACGAGGGAAAAGTGAAAGCCATCCAAGACTGGCCAACCCCTACCACCATTACACAAGTCCGTAGTTTCCATGGGCTAGCTAGCTTCTATAGGAGGTTCATCCAAAATTTTAGCATTATAGCAGCCCCTCTAACTGAAGTGGTAAAGAAAAATGTGGGATTTAGGTGGGAGGAAGCCCAACAACAAGCCTTTCAAGCCCTCAAAGACAAATTGAACCAAGCTCCAATTCTTATTCTTCCTAATTTTGAGAAGACCTTTGAGATAGAGTGTGATGCAAGTGGGGTGGGAATAGGTGCGGTCTTAACCCAAGATAGAAAACCCATTGCATACTTTAGTGAGAAATTATCCGGGGCGGCCCTCAATTAACTCTACCTATGACAAAGGGCTTTTTGCCTTGGTGAGGACCTTAGATTATTGGCAACATTACCTTTTGCCAAGAGATTTTGTCATTCATATCAATCATGAGACCCTTAAACACCTCAAGAACCAAAAAAATTTGAACAAGAGGCATGCAAGGTGGATGGAGTTTATTGGGATATTTCTATATGTCATTCAATACAAGAAGGGTAAGGAATATGTGGTAGCGGATGCACTCTCTCGAAGGTATGCACTACTAAACTTTTTGGATGCTAAACTTCTTGGTTTTGAACTTGTGAAAGATTTGTATATTGATGATGAGGAGTTTGGGGATATTTTCCATGCTTGTGAGAAAAGTGCATTTGCTAAATAGGCATGATGGTTTCTTGTTTAGGGAGGCAAGGCTTTGTGTGCCAAAGGGATTTATTAGGGTGTTGCTAGTTAGGAAGGCCCATAGTGGGGGACTAATGGGGCATTTTGGTGTTGCAAAGACCTTAAGCATTCTTAAGAAGCATTTCTTTTGGCTAAAATGAGAAAGGATATGGAGAGACATTGTTATTAATGCATTATTTGTAGGCGAGCTAAATCTAGATCCCTTCCCCATGGTCTTTATACTCCTTTGCCCACACCTAAAGTGCCTTGGGTTGATATTTCAATGGACTTCATCTTAGGATTGCCTAGGTCCAAGGGGGGTAAGGACTCCATATTTGTGATTGTTGATCGATTCTCTAAAATGGCTCATTTTGTGGCATGTTCCAAGGCTAATGATGCATCCTATATTGCAGATTTATTCTTTAAGGAAGTGGTAAGAATGCACAGGATTCCAAGGACTATTGTCTCGGATATAGTTACTAAATTCCTTAGCCACTTTTGGAGAGTTTTATGAAACAAACTTGGTACTAATCTCTTATTTTCCACAGCTTGTCATCTTCAAACAGATGGATAAACGGAGTTGGTCAATCGAACACTCACCCAACTCTTGCAGACCATAATCAAGAAGAACTTGAAAAATTGGGAAGAGTGCTTACCACACATTGAGTTTGCTTACAATAGGGCTATTCACTCTACCACTTATTCTCCTTTTGAAATTGTATATAGTTTTAATCCTCTAACTCCTTTAGATTTGGTTCCTTTGCCTATACGTGAGCGGTTGAACCTCGATGGAGCTAAGAAAGCAGAAATGGTGAAGGCACTCCATGAGAAGGTGAAAGCAACCATTGCAAAACGCAATGAAGAGATCGCCCATAAGTGCAATCAAGGAAGGAAAAAGGTGTCATTTGAGCCGGGCGATTGGGTATGGGTGCACCTTTGCAAGGAGAGATTCTTCACGCAACAACGGAGCAAACTAGATCCAAGGGGGGATGGTCCATTTCAAGTTCTCGCCAAAGTTGGAGATAACGCTTTTAAGATAGATTTACTCGGTGAGTATCATGTTAGCGCCACTTTTAATGTTAGTGACCTCTCTCCCTTTGATGTAGATGATGGCAATGATTCGGAGACAAATCCTTTTCAAGGAGGGGGAGATGATGAGACTCCACTTCATCATGGAGGTCAAGATCAAGGAGGAGGAGGCGTGACCATGCAAGGACAAAGACCGATGACAAGATCTAGGTCTAAGAAGCTTCAAGATGAGTTTCAATTGCTCATAAAACCATGCTGAGGATGGAAGAGGGTTGGAAGGTTGAGGAAGCGAGCCAAGATTTCATTTTGATGACTATCCAAGAAGGACCCCAAACTTAAGCCGGCAATAAAGGCGGACGAAACTTGACCAAAGGAGGCCTTCTAGCGAACAGCCGGCACCGACCCTAAGCAGCCAAACCAGTACTGGCTTCAACCTACCCAACAACGGCTTTATTCTGGCGCACGACCGGCCAAAGATAGAACCTAACTAGCTCCGGCTTGAGGGCCCTAGCCGGCGCCGACTCCATCCTGGCTGCCCCGCATTTTTTTTTCTTCGATTTTCTCCAATTTTAAGTGTTTGTAAAGACTTATTAAGAGCCTAAATTGTAATAGAACCTCAGGGATTACTTAGCTAGGGTTAGGGTTGTATAAATAGCACCTTTAGTGATTTGACACGACAATTCACATACTTTAATTCAAATTTGAGAGAGAATCTTGAGAGGCCCTAGCCTCCTTGTTCATCTTGTTCAAGACCTTGCTTAAGGGTTAGTCCTCCTTATAATGAGTCTATAAATCTTATGGATAATGCAATGTGGTTTCTTTGAATGGGTCTTATTTGCTTTGTTCTTCTAAGGTTTGTTTAAATTCTATTACTTGGGTACCTATTTTCTCTATTCTATTTGTTCTTGTTTGCCTTTGTTGCTTCAAGGATATTGGGGTGAAATTATAGTAGAACTTTTTACTATTCTTGAGGGTCTTTGAAGCTTAGTTCTTCAAGGGTTTGATAGATGGTAGGTTGTTATTTCATTTTCTCCTTTTTATCTCAAGAAGAATCTCTGTTTTTTTTTTTTTTTTTGTCCCATTAGTTGAGCTGAACTCTTTACCTATTAAACCACCCACAACACCAAGAAATAGCCCACACAATATCATATTGGGTGATTTTTTCACTCACACGTGTCTTTTATCTTACCCTTTTGTAGGCTCTAGAATTGAGCAGACCTACGAATAGAAGGACGATACCATAGTGATACTAGCTTAGGTCTGAACATTTCTTTTTTGATAATGTGCCTTATTACTGATTTGAAACAGAAATTTTCACTAATGAGATTTTTTGTTATTTGTGTGTATGTGACCATATGTATGGGATATTGTATGGATCTGGACCTTGTATACTCTGTTATTTTTGTTATAAAGACCTCTTGTCTGGGAAACTAGACGGGGCGACACTCGGTATTAATATGCTTCCGTTGTTATCTTTATTAGGGGTATTACAATTGGTATCAGAGCTTAGTTTTATGAAACTGTGGTATCGTTATAGGGATTGATAGAACTCTTTCATTGTGGAGGTACGACGGATTGGAGTGATAAGGGCAAGCACCCAATGGATGAGTGTAATATGGGAAGATTAGGACAATCTACCAAGCAGGCGTGTCGAGACGTTTTATCTTGATAGGACCTGACCCTGGCTGCCGTTATGCACCCCGTCTCACCGGGAGCTCGTTTGATCCGGTAGTACCTGTTGTTACTCTATTGTGTGAGACCTTAGCCTGGAGAGGACACTTACTCCTGGAGGTCATCGTCGCCACATAGTCAGATAGAGAAGGTAGGTGGTGATTCTGATAAGGTTGATGGCGATATTAAACCATGCCATCAGAATGATGATAAGAAGGACAACGTCCCCAACGATGCGGTGTTGTTTGAGATGATAAAGAGGTGCTTGGTAGGGATGTACCAGGAGTACTTGAGGAAGAGATGTCGGGTTTGGAGACTGCGGAGGCAGGAGAGGATCAGGAGGTACCTATGATTGAGGAGCCTGAGGAGGATTTAGAGGTAGACCCATAACTATTGGCTTGGTTGCACCCAGATGCGGGTGAATATGAGGAGGTTGATGTAGCGGAGTCTTATATAGTTTCTACTGATTTAGGACCTCCCATCTCAAACAGTGATGATGATGAGCAGAAGAATGAGATGCGGATATGTGTAGTTCGGCCAGTGTATATGACTGTGTGCTCGGCACACAAATTTTGTACTGGCTTTGTGTTTGATGAGAATGAATATATGTTATGATCCTGCCATGTACACTATATCCGCTTTTGTGCCTGCTCTTGAGCTATGTTATATCATTTTACTAGCAAAATTGTATGAGCTGTATAGATGTCTCCTAAATGAACTTTTGCACGATCATCGCAACTACTCGAAATAACACTAAGCCAACAGTGGAGGAATCGCATGTGGAAGGTCCCCACCTTGTAACTTTGGTCAATCCTATGTTCCAAACCTTCCAGAAAATGGCTGGTACCATTCAATAGTTGATTGAGACTTTCACTAGAGTCAATGATGGAATAAATGAGAATATGAGTAGGAGAAATTGAAGTGGACTTCGGGGTATAAGTCAGAAAAGACTTGGAGACCCTGATGGCAAAAGAAAGGAAAGAGGTAGAGGAAGGGAGGCCTAACTAGAGGACAACCCTCTTTTAGATTCATTCTCTAATCGTGGGAAGATAGGGCATCCAATTACCCTCACCCTCAAAGGATAGGAGGATGGAGTTGACCGGAAATGAAATAATCAGGGGTAGATTTCAGGACTAGAAGGGGAGAACCTAGGACAAGTTTCTATCTCTAGACTTGGACTTGCTAAACCACAAGTGAATGTTCAAGTGGTTGCATTGGAAAAGATGGATAATCATGTCACAGCAGTGGATGGTACGCTCCTTATTTTCAATCATGATGCTAAAATATTAGTAGATCCCGGTTCTATGCATTCCTTTGTTACCAATTTATTTCTTGATGCTATGGGGACAAAAGGGGAAGAAACCTCATTACGAAGTGATTGTTAGTACCCCATTAGGACAGTGAAAGAATAGTAAGAAAGTACATGAGGAATGTAAGACTTTGGTGGAGAAAGAAATTTTGGGAGAAGATTTTATAAGTCTGGTCATAGAGGATTATGATGCTATATTGGGCATGGATTGGCTATCTCAGCATCATGCTCAAGTTGACTGAAGATATAAAGTAGTACGATTCCGTCGGCCTGAGAAATCTCTATTGGAATTTGTAGATGAGGCTGGAAGGAAAAGTAATGCTTTTATATAAGGACTTAAGGCCCAAAAGATAATTAGGAAATAGTGTATTGGATACTTGGCTTATGTAATTAATAAGCCAGGAGAAGTTAAGAAACCCAAAGATGTTTCTGTTGTGACGAGTATTTAGATGTTTTCAGCAGAATTGAAGAAGTTACCACTGAAGAGAGAAGTAGAAGTTCCTATTGATTTTGTGCCATCGGTAGAATCAATTTCAAGAACATCTTATAAAATGGCACCTACCGAATTACAAGAGCTTAAGAAACAAGTATAGGAATTAATGGAGCAAGGGTCCATTCAACCAAGTACTTCACCGTGGGGAGTACCTGTGTTGTTTGTTAAGAAGAAAGATGGGTCATTACGGATATGTATAGATTATTGAGGGTTGAATGCAATGCAGTGAAGAATAAATATCCATTGCCCATGGCTGATGAATTGTTTGACCGGTTGCGGGGAGCAAGATGTTTTTGAAATTAGATTTGATGCAAGGATATCACCAAGTTCAGATTCGGGAAGAAGACATATAGAAAATTGCATTTCACACCTGATACGGGCATTTTAAGTTTGTAGTGATGTTCCACCATAGTTCAATCTTCCCTTTGTATATTTTCTAGGTTTTGAAATTGTCCTTCAATCATTTTGTCTATTGTTTGGTTGAGATATTATGTGCAATATTTGCCCGTTCATCATTCTTTTATGGGAATTTGAAATTTCAAAAGACCAAGAATTGAAAAAGTAAGCAACTGATGTTAAGGAACTGCTTTAGTATTAACTATACTGTTCTTTTGGTTCTTTTCTGTTTCTAAAACCACCAAGTTAAAATAGAGACATATATGTCGTATATTTGGGTGTCCTTTTCTATTTTAGACAGTAGCAATCTCTGGGATAATCTCAGTTAGAAAATGATGAAAATGCCATGTATGCTCTCTGCAAAAACTTTTAATATTTGGTGAAGAACTTTGTTGGTTAACATGGACTAGCTTTGAATAATTAGTGTTCTATTGAGGTCCTGGGAATTGCTATTTCAATAACATGAGCAAAGACATTACCTTTGTTTGGCTAAATTTTATTTAGATGTACTTTGTTGTACTTGGTTGACATAAGAGTACCATTTTAGCAAGAACTCACATATTAATTCTACTCTTTTGCTTTTGTCTAATTAGTCTTTTAGTTTCAAATAATGATGATGTATGGATCACTTATTATAGCTTATGTATGGTGTTATTATGGTGATGAGGAAATTGGGACTTCATTTATTGGATGTTTATCTTTTGACAAATTACCACTTGAATGATGTAGTAATGCATCTTTATTTTATCGGATATTATGATCCTCCTGTGTTTATCGTTTGCTGGCAATTGCACTTGAGATTTCCTGTTGGGACTAGAATTGTTGAGAATTTTCTGCAATTTACTTTTAAATGATCTTTGTCTGGTGCATGCAAATGCTTCAAATGCATGCAAATGTGGTTACACATAGCATTTTAAGTTTCACTTTATGTCAATGCACATTAGATTTCTTCAAAGCTGCTTATGTGCTTTATGATTCCGAATTTTATGTTAAAGTGGATGATTATATATATCTGAGACAAGTTTTGTAGTGACTTTAGAAGTTCAGATTGTAGCTTTATTAAGAAGTAATCTTGTCCCTTTTTTTTTCTTAATGGCAGGATGAATGAAGATCAAGGTGGTTGAAGGTTCATTTAACTATGGCATTGTTTTTTATCCTTAATGAATTTTTATGACATCTGATGGACTATTTTGAACTAATATCAAGGATTAGATTCATGACACTTATCAAACTCCGTTTAATTTTTTGGTATATATTAAGTTATTATTAATGGAAGATGGCATTTTTGAAAGTTTATTCAATAGATGATAGTTGATTGTTAATATTAGATGTTTTCATAGTTCTATATGTATCGTACATGATCTTGTTAAAGTAGAAGGAAAAATAATTTGTCAATATCATCATATTAAATTCAATGTTCATTCACTACAGATGTAAAAAATATGGAAACTTGTTCAAAAATTGCGTACCATTTTTTTTTAAGCTTTAAAGAGTAGCAAAAAGTAGTAATTAATTACAAGGAAATCATAGCAAATGGGCATTACCAACAGTTATGTCAATTTAGAAAAGAACCATGGCAAAAAGTATTAATTACAACAGCAATGAAACGTAGCAAATGGGCATTACCCACGGTTATGTCAATTTAGAAAAGAACCGTGGCAAAAAGTATTAATTACAATAGCAAGTAAATTGTTGCAAATGGGCATTACCCACGGCTATGTCAATTTAGAAAAGAACCATGACAAAAAGGATTATTTCCAACAAAAATTTAATTGTAACAAATAATATTCTCCACGGTTGTAAAATGTTGGAAAACCCATGACCAAATATTGAAATCTTTGCCCACAGTTAATAACCAGTGGAAAAAATTGTGGCAAAATTTCATAAACAAATACCACACTTCATTTACAACGACTCCAAAACTGTGGTAAATCCATGGCAAAAGGTATTGCCCACAGCTACACAACTGTGCCAAACTTTTTGCAAAGGCCGCAACGCCCACGCCTCAAAAACCGTGGTGTTTCCGTGACAAAAACATATTTTCCACAGTTTTGGCCACTTTCACCACACTTCCTCTGGTGTTGCCAAAAGTCACCTTTTTTTTTTTTTTTTTGTAGTGTGATGCCCTTTGGTGTTACTAATTCTCCTGCTATTTTCATGGACTTGGTGCACCAAACATTTCGGCCTTATTTAGATAATTTTGTGGTTATATTCATAGAAGATATCTTGGTGTACTCCAAAAATCCTCAAGAGCATGAGCAACACCTTTAGAAAATCTTAGGAAAGTTAAGAGAGGCCAAATTGTATGCAAAGTTTAGTAAGTGTGAACTTTGGCTACAATAAGTAACATTCTTGGGACATGTGATATCCAAAGACAAGATTACAGTAGATCCTGCAAAAAGTTGAAGCGGTGACAAATTGAAAGCGTCCTGAGACTCCAACTGAATACGAAGTTTTCTAGCATTAGCAGGATATTATCAGAGGTTTATTGAGGGATTTTCTAAGATAGTTTCACCTTTGACTCGACTCATCCAAAAGAAAGTTCGTTCATTTTGGATCGAGAAATGTGAGAGAAAATTTCCAGAAGCTGAAGAAAAGGTTAAGTTTTGCTCCTGTTTTGGTATTACTGATGATGAACAAACCTTATGAAGTGTATATAGATGCGTTGAAGGAAGGATTGGGAGGAGTATTGATGTAGGAGAGAAAGGTGATAGTTTATATCTCTAGGAAATTAAAACCCTATGAGAAGAATTACCCTACACATGATTTGGAGTTAGCCGCTATTGTGTCTGCCCTTAAGTCATGAAGATATTTTTTGTATAGGGCTGGGCTTTAAAGTCTTTACTGACCACAAAAGCTTGAAGAATGTTACCCAGAAGGATTTGAATATGAGACAATGTCGGTGGATGGAATTTTTGGAAGAATTTTGGTGTCCAAATAAGTATCATCCTGGTAAAGCAAACATAGTAGCGGATGGCCTTAGTAGGAAGGCAAATTTATCCGCTCTTCGGATGTTACGAATTCCAGAATTGGAAACATTTGCAGTAGAAGGAAGAATAAAGCTGGTAATATTTCCATTCAACCTACTTCCCTACAACAATTGAGGGAAGAACAAGATAAGGATGAAGAGTTGCAAACATTTGTGGAATAATCACCCGATGTAAGATGCAACTTGGGAAATGGAAGTGAAGATGTTGAAAAAACATCCAGAATTATTTCAGGTTAAACCAATTTCGAGGATGAAATTTTTGTAAGGAGGGGAGAATGTAATGCCCCACCTTTTTATCTTCGATTAGCCGCTATTTATAATAGGATGAGAAATTGTACCAATGGCCAGAACAAAAGATGATCGGTATCATGAGATGAATATTTTGGTATAATAATATTTTGTCGGGACTTGGATGTAATTATTAGATTTGTTCTACCTATACCTTAAATCTTCAAAAGGCTACTATTATTAATAAAATAAGAATTTGAGGGTACAGTGAGAAGAGAAATTGATCAGTGCGATTAAACACACATTTTGGTGTGAATTATGCTATCCAGGTTACGAGGGGCATTTTTGTCAATTTAACAACAAATTTGACCAAATGGAGGAAGAATTGAAGAATTTAAGTATTGCCAATGGATTTTGTAGAATTTTTGGAGTTGAATGGTGGAATAAAATATTTTTCCATTTCAGACTCGATTTTGGTCATTTTTGAGAAAAATTGAAAGTGCGGTCGAAAAGTTGGACGTATGGCTTCTTGTGATTGGTGGATGAAAACAAGTATTAAAATATCATTGGAGGAGTGAAATATTTATGGGATTATGTAATTGAAAAAGCTTATTAAATAAGCTTAAGAAACAATAAGGAAAATGGTGGAAATTTGAGAAAATGACATGTGTAAAGTTAACCACTATGTGTGACCAATTTGGTCACAATTTTGACAAGTAAATGGCTGTGGAAATATTGTGAAAACAGCCAAATTTCTTGCATCTATGAGGAAGGAAAGAAAAGCTAGGGAAAAATAGGAAGAAAAAGAAAAAGGAAAGAGAAAGAAAGAAGTATGTGTATTCTTGGAGCAAAATCAAGCCAAGAGATCCCACATACAAGGTAAAAGTCTATGCTTTAAGAATTAAAGTCATAGATCTCATTACGGTGATTATTTTGGTATGAGTTTTAACATGAAAACTTGATTTTCATGTCTTGATTATAGATCAAAAGCTAGGGTTTGTGAACTTTGTGTATGAACCTTATGTATACTTATGTGTACTGGCTACCTAGGAGGTTTATGGATGATATTTTGTGTGAGGAAGAACTGAATATGCATGGTAGTTTGAAGGATTGCTTTTGGTTGATGAGATGATGATCAGAGTAGAATGAAAATGGAAGTTAAGTTACTTGGTTGGAAAAATGAATTATACTAGCTTCTGATTAGAAGAAGTGAATTTTTGTTGAATAAGCATGACTTTTGTGAGCTATTGGAATCTGAAAATCACAGAATTAAAGATTATCTAAAGGAAAATTAAATGAATTAATGATTCCAAGGTGTTAAAGGCTAGAGGAAAACAAAGGAAAGCATGAATAGTAGAATTGAACCAAAACTACTGGGGCTGTTTTTGCCCAATAGCATGTCACAGGAACTAGAAATCTGAAAATGAATTATACAAAATTAAATTTAATAGACTTACAGTTTTTTTGGTATATCATAGAGCCAAATCGGAATTGCGGATTGAAAGTTATGTGCAAAACAAAATCATGTGTCAACAAGTGAAATTCCAGAAATTTAGTCTGAAAATGGATGAGTTTAAGGATGAATGAGTGTGATTTTAAATGAAATGAATGTGAATTGTGAAGTGAATCCCTTACATATAAAGGGAGAAAGGATGTGGAAAAAGAAAAATGAAAGAATCGAACAAATGACGAAAAAATGATATGAACGAAAGTTGAACATTTTCCTTAATTGTCGGTTAACCATCGGCCTCATCGGCTAAATGTCAGTTGGACGTCGGCAACCCGTCGGGCACGTCGGCTATTTTTCGGCCAAACACGATTTGACCGAAAAATGATGTTTCATGTAGGTTTATCAATAAATGGCCAACAAAACGTTGAAAATGGTAAAAACTGTGGTCGAACGACCGTGAATGGAAAAAGTGAATTAGGACACGTGGTGAGTTTTGAAAGCTAGTGTGCTTTACTTTTCTATAAAATGCTTTGTTTTATACTATTTTGGAAATCCCTAAATATGCTTAAGGTTTATTTGAGCAAAATTTGTTTTATGCCATTTTGGGCTTGAATGAACTTCATGATTGGCTTGGAAACCTTAATGGATGATTAAAGCATGAATTTTGTGAACTTAGTCCTTTTGGATTAAATACTTTGAGATTTTCAAAAAATGGTGATTTTTGGAATCGGGTAGTCATAAATTGACTGGAATACCCTTATTGGAACATTTTACGGAAATGTGTTTGGAAACTTTGAATTTAATCCTCTTTTGGTATTAGAATTCTGGATTTCTTGAAATTAGTTCATTTTTGGAATTATTTATTTGGAAAATGATCCAAATGTCCTTATTGGAATGTTTGATGAAAACCTTTGGAGTCAGGTATTCGGTAAATGACTGAAATATCCTTATGGGAACTTCTGTGAATATTTTTCAAATTAAGTAAGGGTAAAATGACCCGAATACTCTCAGAAAGTCTTTTGGAAATTGGGTATGGGTAAAATGACCCGAATTCCCTTGAAAATGACTTTTATGAACAAGCACGGGCAGAATGACCGAAATACTCCTGGAAACTTATTTTGATGTATGAAAATAACTCTTTAACCTGTTGACACTGTTTTGGAAAATGATCTCCCTTGATGAGATTGACTTTCAAAAAACGACTTTTGATCCCTGAAATTATTTTATTGGTCTGATGTGCCTATGGAATGACTTGATTACCCCTACGGAGCTTATGTAAATGATGATTTGACTTGTGAGTCAGTGAGATCAAATTCTAGAAAGTGTCATTTGCCCCCAAAAATATTTTGATTGAAAATCCTATAGGATCAGATAACCCTCTGGCCTGATCAGTCAAAAGGAGTTGATAGTGGTGACGCTGAGTACTCAACAAGGACTCTGATCTTTGTGCTAGCCTACGTTAGAGTGAGATGACCCTCGTAACCTGGCCTAGTTCTAGGGATTGTCTCACTCCGAATGGGATGACAAAATATTGAGATGAGTCATACAGTGAGTAAGGCTAGCATTGATACTGGTGAGTAAGGTTGGCATTAATACTGGTGAGTAAAGTTGGCATTGATACTAGTGAGTATGGTTCGCATTGATACTGGTGAGTAAGGTTGGCATTAATACTAGTGAATAAGGTTGGCATTAAAAATGGTGAGTAAGGTTGGTATTAGGATCCTCGACTTATGGTGAGTAAGGTTAGCATTGGGATCCCTAAGCTTACGGTGGTAAGAAATATATTCTGAATTACTTGGTATTGTGCTTGTTTGAACTTACCCTTCTGACAATGCACAGTTGAATACTATAGGCTTGTATCCTTAGTACAATAAGACTGTGTTATCGAAGGCAAAGCCTTGTGAGCATTGCACGTGGGTCGACCTTCTATTGGAGAAGTGCCTGTGATTTAAAAATCAGGGCGATGTTTTGAAACTGAAACACCATTTTTCAAAAATGATTGAGTTCTGAATAAACTCCTCTTTAAAGAGTTTTGGAATTGTTTCCAATTGGAAAATGTATGGAAAATGAAATGCTTTCTCCACAAAAGTTTTATGTACTCTATTCTTTAATAAAACACTAGTACACACCGGACTCACTGGGTGATTTTTCACTCACATGTATCTTTTATCTTACCCTTTTGTAGGATCTGGAATTGAGCATACCTACGGATAGAAGGATGATATCACAGTGACAACAGCTTAGGTACGAACATTTCCTTTTTGATAATGTGTCTTATTACTGATGTGAAATGGAAATTTTCACGTAATGAGATTTTCTATTATGTGTGTGTATGTGGCCATTAGTATGGGATATTATATGGATCTGGACCTTATATACTCTGTTGTTTTCATTATAATGACCCCTTGTCTGGGAAACTGGACGGGGTGACACCCGGTATTAATATGCTTCCGTTGTTATCTTTAAGTAGGGGTGTTACAACATGAATCACTAGGGTGATCAAATGAATTACATAGATTGCTTGCTCTAACTTGTGAATTGTTTCCTAGCATCTTTCTTACCAAATTAGTTAGCTTGTCTTGCAAAAAAAAAAAAAAGTTAGCTTATCGACCTTGTCCTCTAGAGTATTTGTGCCAACTTCTCCTACCTTCCTTATTAAGTCATTCCCTATGCTAAAAGACTGTGTATTTATTTGTTCCTATATTAGAAATTAACTCCCTAGTGACTTGTCCACATGGGCACTACCACTAGCCATATCAATCATTAATCTATTATGCGGAAGCAAACCTTTATAAAAATATTAAATGAGCCGTAATTGTAAGTATTTGCGTGTTCAACTAATTATTAATGGAACCTGTGGGTAGGTCATATAACCAATCTTTAGCTTCACTATGCAAACTAAATGGGAATGCACGTAATTTAATGACCTTATCTTGGGTTCCCTCCGATTTTATATTGGAGCATACAATATGAAATTCCATTAAATGCCTAGTGGATCTTCTCTTGGTAAATTATGAAAAGATGGCAAAAGTTGAATATACCCAGAATAAAACTTAAAGTTAGTTGCGATTTGAGGAAAAACAATGCATAGAGGGTGATCATTACTGGTAGGGGTGGTAAGTTCTTTAAGAGATTGATTAGCATCTATTGTAGAGTCAATATTAGGAAGGATTTCACCAATTTGTTCATGAATTGCAAAAAATTGAGATTTAGTCAAAGAAGGCTCCTCCAGATAAGTTTCTTTGTCACAACTCCTAGTTTCTGTAGGATTCAATTTTAGTGCCTTTATAGTCTCGCCTTTGTCAACTTTCTTACCACTTCTTAGTTTCATCAACAGGATGAGCAACCCTACAAACATAAAAAATCCAAGTTTAAAAGTAAAGGAAAAAGTTTGGCACCAAGAGAACTAATTGAAATCAACCATCACAAGTATCAATCAAAGAATAAAGAAGTTCAAAAGTTTTTCTCTTGTTCCCTAGGCAACGACACTAAAAATTTGTTGTTAGGAGATTACGACATAAGAAATATAGTTTTTTAGAAAAAATATAGTTGTCATGCACCATCAAATTTTAAACCCATCTCCTTAAGATATAGCATGGTGTGGTAGGAAGTAAGGTATTGACCTCACATTGAACATGAGAAGTATCAATAAGAGAAACAACTATCTTCATTCATATGAAATAATCTTGTGAACACTTATCCTAATTAGATCTAATGATGAATTATATAAAATTATTTACAAAGATATGGAGGAAATCAAATTAGGAATTAATCAAATTAAGAAACTACCAAATTTACTCCTAAACTAATTAAGAAATAAGAAACAAAAATATGAAGAAAAAAAAAAAAGAATCTTCAAGACTAATTAAGAAATTTCCAAGTTTTTAGGCACAAGTCATGAAATCAATTTAGAAACTTCTCATTAATTAGATTTCTTTGAGCAATTGATTTTTAATGACTTAATTTCCTATCCTTGCAAAAATGGATTAGCCCTTAGTTAACCTATAAATTAAAATTTCTAACACTATTTTCAGCTTACACAAAATTGATTAATCTTTTCTTAAAGACATTAATACTCTAACTAATCAGTTGTCATAAATTAATAACAACATTAATAAACTCACAATGCATCGCCAATATCAAGTTACATACGCAGTTAACCTCGAAACTATGCACTTTATTATCCAAAAAAAATTCCTTATTAACTTATTTAATCCAGTTAACCTCGAAACAAAACCAAGCCAATAATAGGAGCTACTTAGACAATTTAATCAAGAGATCAATTATCATAGCAATACAAAAATGTGAATTAAAATGTTATTAACCATACACAATTTACCTAACATAATTGATAAGAATGAAATCAAGAATTAAATGAATACTCAGGAGGTGATCTCAAGATGATCAAAGACAACATCTTCAAACATAGAATAAAATCTTAATTGTTTGAATACAAATAAAACTAAAAATATAAACAATTTTGAAACAAGAAAGAACAAGAGAAATATTATAAGATTACAGTCGGGAAGCCCATAAACTCAAGTTTTCTTGCTTTCTTGTCTTCTACTCCTTTCATAGCCTCCTTTGATGCTTTTTTCTCAGCGAATTATAGATTTGGCAAATTATATTAATATATCTTGATGTCTTCTTTGAATTTGGGACCTTCCATCCTTATATAAAGTCCTTAAACTTCATGGATTGAATTTGGGAACTTTAAAATGCCATTGAATCAATTTAGGACCTTCTAAACATATATGAAGGATGCATGGCCTATGTGCATGATTATGTAGCTTGCCTGTGCATGTTTTATTTCCAAAATATCCCCATTTGGCTATGCGTTCAGTACATTAACTTTTTCCTTTGAAATTTGCAAACTTTTAGGGCTGAAATTATTCCCTTCTTATGCCAGGGGCACATGCACAACTGTACACTTGCCATACATGATACGAGTCAAGGAAGCCGGTTAATTTTAAAGCACCAAGAACCTAAAGTTGGTTACCTAACTCTCTACCAAATTCACACACACAATTAAATTAAAGGCAAATCAAATAACCTAATGAAATTTGGTGAACCTAGCCTACTTCAAAATACCTAAACACCCTAATCTATTAAAAAGATTAGAACAAGAAAGATAGGGTTTGAAGGCACCCAAACTCAAACTTATCAAGAACATTAGACAAATTTTTAGCACCCAAGAATAGAGAAAAAATATTTAGATTATTCTTTTGAAGTTTAGAAACATTGCATCAAAGGTAGGATTTAGCCCTTTGATTTGGTTATGAAATGGAAATCACCCTTTACATACTCTCTTCTAGAGAGGATTTGGTTTCTCTACCAAAACACTTAAATACCCTCAAAACTAATTATTACAAGAGATAAATAGTATATGTATAAAAGCCAAGCCCTAAGCTATTAGAGATACTAATCCTAATAAAAAGAGGCCTTTAAACAAGTTAATTTGGCCTTTAAAAATATTACAAATTGTGATCCAATGTAAAATTACCGAAACAAAGTCAAAAGAAGCTGAAAAAAATATTAAAACAGCTCCAGGGATTCTACACGGCTGTGCATGGGAGTTGCATGGCCATGTCGTGGTTACTTCAAAATGGACTTGAACGGCCAAAGTGCATAGCCATGCATTTGGTTGTGTGCAGTTTGGTGCATTCAAGCTGTGCATCCCCTATTCCAGCACTCCAAACTTGATCTTCTTGATCTCTTTGGCTTTGCAATGAGTCCCCTTGATCCTCTATATGAATTGGGGTTCTTTTTGAGCTCTTTTTAGTATTCTTTTTGGCATCTATTACTTTACTACCTTCTTAATCCTTGGTATGAAATCTTGAAATGCACCTTGAAGTGTCTAGCAAAAGAGCCTCACCCATGGAGCCATGTATTACCATCTTATCCTCCGTCCCCCTTTTTTGGAGTGATCTTCATACCTTGGAGGATTTCCATCATTTACCCCTTCTTTATGTTGATTCATCCTCGAATTGGCACCTACATAAAAATTTAAACAAGGATTTTTTGGGTGAAGGCAAAAGTGTATTCTTTTGAACCTTGTTATGCTCTTTGTTTTCTCCTTTCACTACCCACATTTTTCCTCTTATTTTACCTCCAGCTTCTTTTTTCTTCTCACCTTCTTGTTTGACTCTCTTTTCTTTTTCTTTCAAATTTGAAAAGATCACTCGATCAGCTTCTCCCTCTCCTTTCCTTTTCCCAATTTTATCTCCTTCATTTTCTTTTGTTTTTCCCTCTACTTTTTTTCTCTCAATTCTTTTTCCCTTCCTTTTCTCCCTTCTTTTCTTTTCATTCTCCCTTAAAATATTTTGATCATTCAAAACCTAACTAGGGGATTGGAAAACTAAATTAAACTTTTTCCCATCTTTCTTTAAAGTGTATGTATTTTCCCTCCCCTTATGGACTATATCTCTATCAAAAATCCAAGGTCTCCCCAACAAAATATGCCCAGATAAGCATCACCCAACACTTCATCATATCCCTTCATGTAAAATTCAACCTTGGCTTCCTTGTTCACTTTTCACTTCTCCACAATTGTTCAACTAATGGAGCTTGTATAGATTAGGGTGTTTCAAGGTTTCTAACTCTAATTCCTCTACCAATGTAGCGCTAATCAAGTTTTTACAAATTCCCTCATCAATAAGCACACTACATGGTTTTTCCTTAATAAGACACCTTGAAAAGAAAATATTTTCCCTTTACATCTCATTTCCTTTTTTTACCACACAAGCATCCTTAACACTTTCCTTGCTATTTCAATCAATGAACAAGTTAGCTCATTCATTACCCCTCATTTAATATCTACTCTAGCTCTTCCAAATTCCTCTTTGCTCACATTTCTTGATTGATTAAATAGAGGATTGGCATAAGTCGTTTGCCTGGGGTTAACTTTCTTTTGTGGTTATTTCTCAACATTTAGAACTTGCTTCCCAACATTCACATGTCTTTTTTTACTGCCTTGTGCCTTACAAAATCTCCTTTATGCTAATTTGTTGGGATAACTAATTTTGGTGTGTCTATAGTTACAATTTCTCCCCCTTTATATTTTATCTTTCCTCCATTATGGCTCATTAAGGCAATTGTAAAAGTAATGGCCTTTTTCCCGATAATTAGTTTAATCATAATACTTCTTCTTCTTTTGCACACACTCTCCCTTCTTTTACACTCCATTCTTTGAATAATTTTGCAATCTACCCCTTGCTCTCTTTGGAGGTCCTCCCACAAGAATTCTATCACTCTCATAATCTATACGCTTATGACTTCCCTTTTCATTTACACCATTCCTACCTCCACTAATACTTTGCCCTTCATCACAATCATACAACAATTCATAATCATCTTCATATTTCTTATAAATTTAGTAAGTATCAATTTTGGTTGGATTCTATTTTATTTTTGGGGCATATTGCGATGAATGAGGGAATCAAAATTGATCTAGCGAAAGTAGAAGCAATTACCGAATGGAAGCAACAAGAGAATGTCAGGGAGATCAGAAGTTTCTTAATATTAGTAGGATATTATTGATGTTTTATTAAAGGATTTTCCTCCCTTACATCAACGTTGATCCGATTGTTGCTTAAGAATACACCATTTATGTGGAGAGATTGATGCGTAAATTTTAGGTGCATAAAAATCATCAAATTTGAATCCATCCATTAGTTAAGTTTTAATTAAACATTAATCACAAAATACACATACGAGCAAGTATACTCATCGCAAGCATGCATAGTATAGGGAATTAACGAGTATCGATCCTCAAAGGAATAAGTACACACTAATCACTTTTCATTCGTTGTTTAACCAGCCCAATAAAGTGAGAAAATAAGAAAAAAAATAAAATAAATATATACAGCTCAAGGATGTATGTTTATGCAATTTAGACACATATTCTAGAAAACATGATTATGAATCAACTAGCAATTCTTTGAACTAATTATCATCTTGGCATCATAAAGGAATGTAAAGTAAAATTCAATCGTTTGTCAAGTCATGAATCTACTTAGATAAATTCTACTTTGTTTGTAAATCCATGGAATCCTTTATTTTGATTCATATTAACAGATTTGTCAATTAAGCTAACATAACTAAAACATGCCCTAACCTCATCATTATATATTTTGATTCAATTAGCAGATTTGTCAATCAAGCCATCCTAACCAAAATATACATGAATCTCAATTCCTTAAAAACATGAAATTAACAAATGATCCTATGTCAATGCGAAATCAACTTAACCTTTGATCACTTAGTTCTAAAATCCTAACTTCATCGTTTAAATCCATTAATATTTAACAAATACGAAATTAATGCAATGAAACTCCTGACATCATTTTGTCTAAGTCAATTAGAATAACTTACATTAATAACCAATAATAACAAGTAAGCAAACACCAAAGATGATAAAGAATTAATTAAATAACTAAATCAACACAAAATCATGAATCCCAAAATAATGTTAAATTACAATAAAAACATTGAATACATCATTGTTTAAGGAAACAAAGACAGAGAAGAGAAAGTACTCATAGACAAGCCTCTTTCTTCTTCTTTGAAGACTCTCTTGAACAATCCTCCTTGATTGGATGAATCTCTCATTCAATGAGTGATTGAGAATTTTTGCTTATGAATCCACCTCTCTTTATGTATAGCTAGGTATATATCCTTTCACTTGTGTTTTTTTGTGCTTTTATAGGCCTCTTGGATGCTGAATTCGTGGCTTAGGAAGTCTTGGCCGAGTAGGATTCGAAAAATACCAAAATCATTAGACAATTCCTAATTTCATGCACAGAATATTCGCCCTCTAGAGCCTACCTGGTGCCAGGTACAGTTGGGGCCACCTGGCGCTAGGTGCACTCTGTTCTTCCTCTAGAGTTTTGCTCTGCTTTTGTTGTCTAGACAGAATGGACCTGGCGCTAGGTACACTTACCAAACCTGGTGCTATGTCTGTTCTGAAATTTCCCCTGAAGCTTGGCTCGGTTTATGCTTTTTGACTAGTATGGACCCGGCGCCTGGTCCATTCGCTGGGCCTAGCGCCAGGTTTGTTCTGGAATTGCTCACTTTCTGCACGAAATCTACTCAAATCTGCACATATTTGCCAAAAATACTTTTTTCAAGAAAAATGTCAAATAGGAAGGAATATGCCTAGTTATTATAACAAATGTATCTCAAAACAACCTCAAATAACTAGGAAAATAATGATGATTTTAGCCCCTATCACATACCCCCACACTTGAACATTTGCTTGTCTTCAAGCAAAACACTTTAGTCTAAGAAAAATCATTAAGAAAACACAAGTTCTTTCTTATTCAAAAATTTCTTTACCAAAGATTTTGTCTTCCCTTCGAACTTTAGATACAACTCTTGTCATTCATACCCTTGGGAAACAATTCAAACTTTGAAACTTTTGACAAGATACCATAAAACTCTTGAAGTCAAATTAATCAAGTGTATAACTTAGTCTAAGAAACTTATTTCACTCTTCAAGTTAAAATATAGATAACATGAATCACATAAGTCAAGCCATCTACCAACTCAAGTATTATAAATCTAAAAACTGCACAACTTAAGTCATGATGTATGGAAAGCACTCCAATCTTTTTCTCTATATTTTTTTCAATGACTTAGGGAATTGAGAGCCTCAAGTGCATAGATTTCTCTTCACATAGCATAGTGGTCCCCTTTTAGTCATCACTCATCATTTTTTTCAACAATCGTCCTTTCTTTTGCTCTTGGGAATTCATAGCCTCAAGAAAGTAGATTTCTCTTCACTATCTGTATTGGCCCCCATAATCAAGCAAAAATAATTTTTTTCTGATCTTCAAAGAGGAAATAACAACTCATTCTTTCAATCTTCACCTCACAAAAATGTTTCACAATTTTTCCACAATCTTTCCTCTCAAAGATCTTTTATAAACTCACATTCCTCATCATAACTCAAAGCTAGCAAAATTTGAACTTATAATACAAGATTTAACCAATAAACTTTACCTATATTCATCATATCCTCCGTATTCAAACTAAATGAGTCAAATAATGCTCAAACACCAATGCATAAACAAGATTAATCAAACTTCTTAGGTCTTGAAAAATATCCTATCCAACAAAACCAATTTCACAAAAAAAAAAAACCACCAAATGAATGACAAAACTCATATCCAAGTAAGAAAAAGAATTACAACCTTGCTAATCAATGAAAACCACAAAAAAATTTGAAAATTTTCAAAAAAAAAAAAAATTTGATCCAAAATTTTCAACAAAATTATTTTATACCAAGAAAACACCAAGATAAAGATAATTGATAAAAACTTGAAAAAAAAAATATTACTAACCACTCCCCCACACTAAAATTAGACAATGTCCTCATTAGCCAAAAAATAAACACAACAAAACATCTCCAAAAGGACCAAAAATAATAAGGGGTAGAAAGTTAAGCAATACTTCCCAAGTGCAATAAAGCTCTAA
This sequence comes from Voacanga thouarsii, assembly GCA_026120185.1. Classification (NCBI taxonomy): domain Eukaryota; kingdom Viridiplantae; phylum Streptophyta; class Magnoliopsida; order Gentianales; family Apocynaceae; genus Voacanga; species Voacanga thouarsii. Next base: position 713,049 of record JANUWF010002383.1, on the reverse strand, counting down.
TGAATATCAAAACTTGGGATATAAGTGCTTGTCCAGGAGGACTTTATTCCTACCTATAAAGCAAAACACACATAAAAGTACAAGAAAAATAGTAACAAAATAAAGACACACCTAAATAAAAGAAAATAAACTAAAGAAAAATACTAATAAGAATCCTAACAAAGCAAATAAAGACACAAGTCATTCCCCCACACTTAAGATGGAAAATATTTTCCTTATGTAGGGAGAAAGACACCGAACAATTACAAAATAAAACAAAGATACAAGCTTTTTCCACTCATCATGCTTCCTCATCAAATATTTGGAAAAGAAATTAAAGCTCAAAATAGAAGATATGAATAATGAAAGTAGAAAGAATGGAGGGTTTTGAAAAAGATCAAGCTCATGAAAACCATTTTTCTCAATAAAACAAAACATATTAACCTTATTCTCTAACATTCCTTTTGACACACAAATATCTTTTTTAACATATAGGTGCACATGGCCTCTGAAGAATGTATCAACTTTGAAATCACCATTTTCCCTTCAAAAGATTTGTCACAATAAAAATCCCCTTTAAACCTAGTATTTGAGTTTTCAAAGATGGGATAAGAAAATCCTTACTTTTCAATGCATGGTCTACAAAAACTAAGTTACCTCGCTTTGAATGGGGTGAAGGTTAGAATTTGTCAACATCCTTCAAGGACTTCTTATGATGTAGCGTTAAATGATCCAACTCCTTGAGACTTGTTAAACTCCATACATCATATGTGGACCATTGTCCTCCAAGAATAGAGAGGAACCTAAGAAATCATGTGATAAAGAGAAATTAGAATTATTAGCACATAGAAGAGAATTGAATACCTCCCTTTTTACATTGGATAATTGTTCCTTATATCCTCTCTCTTTTTCTTGGGGATTCTCTTGTTCAAGCATATGGGCCTTTATGACATCCTCAACCAACTTGGCTAGTTGTGTTCTTTGATGGCTCATACGTTGGGATGCTTCTTCATGCCACTTAACGGAGGGATTTGTATTGGCAACAAAAGAATGCATTGAGGCTTTAAGTGACATCTCCCAAAAAGGGTTAATCCGAGCTTGCAAATTTTTCAAATTCTTGTTATTATAGCTCCTTTGATCTTGTGCCCACAAGTAGTTGTCCATGATGATGTCAATCTCGCGCTCAAAGAAAAACAAAAATCAAATCGAAAATAAAAACAAACAAAAATAATAAAAAAAACAAAAGAAAAAAAACAAAAGGGAAAAAACAAATAATAGAAAAATAAATGAAAGAAAAACACACGCATTCACAAACTATCTAAATACAAAAGTTAGTGGTATTTACCATACAACATGAAGTAAGCTAGTCAATTAAGTCACACAATGTTACAAACAACAAGATAGAACACCGATTTACACAAAAAACATATATACATATTTACATATAGACATATGGACATATAAACATGGTTAAATCAACAAAATCCAAGCTTTCATGATATTGTTCCCCAACAATGGTGCCAAAAACTTGATGCGTAAAATTTTGGTGAATAAAAATCATCAAATTTAAATCCATCCCTTAGTCAAGTTTTAATTAAAATATTAAACCCAAAATACATATACAAGCAAGTATACTTGTCGCAAGCATAGTATAGGAAATTAACGAGTATCGATCCTCAAAGGAACAAGTACACACTAATCACTTTTCATTCATTATTTAATCAACCCAATAAAGTGAGAAAAATAAGAAAACAAAACATAAAGAAATATATACGACTCAAGGATGTAGGTTTCTGTAATTTAGACACTTATCCTAGAAAACATTATTATGAACCAACTAGTAATTCTCTCAACTAATTATCATCTTGGTATCATGAAGGAATGTAAAGTAAAATTCAATCGTTTGTCAAGTCATGAATCTACTTAATAAATTCCACTTCGTTTGTCATTTCATAGAATCCTATATGTTGATTCACATTAACATATTTGTAAATCAGGCTAACATAAACAAAACATAGATTAAGCTCATCATTATATATTTTAATTCAATTAGCAAATTTATCAATCAAGCCATCCTAACCAAAATATATATGAAACTCAATTCCTTAAAAACATAAAATTAGCTAATGACCCTATGTCAAGGCGAAATCAACTTAACATTTGATCACTTAGTTCTAAAATCCTAACTTCATCATTCAAATCCATTAAGATTTAACAAATACAAAATCAATGTAATGAAACTCCTAACATCATTTTGTCTAAGTTAATTAGAAGAACTCACATCAATAACCAATTATAACAAGTAATCAAATACCAAAGACGATAAAGAATTGATTAAATAACTAAATCAACACAAAATCATAAATCCCAAAATAATGTTAAATTACAATAAAAACATTGAATACATCATTGTTTAAGGAAAAAAAGATAAAGAAAAAAGAAAGCACTCATAGACAAGCCTCTTTCTTCTTCCCTGAAGGCTCTCTTGAACAATCCTCCTTGATTGGGTGAATCTCTTATTCAATGAGTGCTTGGAAATTTTTGCTTATGAATCCACCTTTCTCTATGTATATCTAGGTATTATCCTTTCACTTGTGTTTTTTTGTGCTTTTATAGGCCTCTTGGATGCTGAATTCGTGGCTTAGGAAGTCTTGGCCGAGTATGAAAAATACCAAAATCATTGGATAATTCGTAATTTTGTGCTCAGAATATTCGCCCTCTAGAGCCTACCGGTGCCAAGTACAGTCGAGCCACCTAGCGCCAAGTGCACTCTATTCTTCCTCTGGAGTTTTGCTCTGCTTTTGTTGTCTAGACAGAATGGACCCGGTGCCAAGTACACTTGCCAAACTTGGCGCCAGGTCTGTTCTGGAATTGCCCCTGAAGCTTGGCTCAGTTTTGGCTTCTTGACAAGAATGGACCCGGTGCCTGGTCCATTGGCTGGGCCTGGCACCAAGTTTGTTATGGAATTATTCACTTTCTACTCGAAATCTAATCAAATCTGCACATATTTTCCAAAAATACTTTTTACAAGAAAAATGTCAAATAGGAAGGAATATGCCTAGTTATTATAACAAATGTGTCTCAAAATAACCTTAAATAACTAGGAAAATAATGATAATTTTAGCTCATATTAGAGAAAAATATGAAAAAAGTGTTCATGAACTGAAAAAGAAGCTCATAACAATATCTATGCAAGTTTACCCAAAAAAGGGAATCTTTATGCTTTGTATACCAATGTGTCGAAAGAAGGCTTGGGAGCTGTGTTGATGCAAGATAGAAAAGCTATCGTGTATGCTTCACATAAGTTTGACCTCATGAAGCTAATTATTCAACTTATGAAAAAGTGGGGTCGATTACGAAGACTTTACTGATCATAAAAGACAAAAACACATATTCACTTAAAAAGATCGAAACTGAGATATGAATGATGCAGGTTTTTTATGTATTGGAAATAGTATCAACATAAGATGCACATAATCAAGTTTTAATTATGAATGATGTTGAATTTGTGCCTTAAGAAGTCTTGGCCGAGTAGGATTCGAAAAATACCAAAATCGTTGGACAATTCCTAATTTCGTGCACAGAATATTCGCCCTCTAGAGCCTACCTGGCGCCGGGTATAGTCGGGGCACCTGGCGCTAGGTGCACTCTATTCTTCCTTTGGAGTTTTGCTCTGCTTTTGTTATCCGGACAGAATAGACTCAATGCCAGGTACACTTACCAGACCTAGCGCCAAGTCTATTCTGAAATTTCCCCTGAAGATTGGCTCAATTTTTGCTTCTTGACAAGAATGGACCCGGCGCCTAGTCCATTGGCTGGGCCTGACACCAGGTCTGTTCTGGAATTATTCACTTTCTGCTTGAAATCTACTCAAATCTGCGGATATTTGCCAAAAATACTTTTTACAAGCAAAATGTCAAATAGGAAGGAATATGCCTATTTGTAATACCCGACTACTTATGTACCCGATAGAGCGGGATATCGCCCCGTCTAGAGGACCAGGGGTCTTTATAACGAAGTACAAATAAAACAAAAACCAACTAAATAAAATAATGAAATAATCTTATTACATCTAAAGGTAAAACTTATACAAGTCTGAGAATTCAAAACTAACAAACATCTCTTGAAGGAAATACAAATCAAAATAAAAGAAACAAATGGAAGATCATCTCTTACTTCTTCAACATGCTCAGTATAAGCACTCCTTTGAAATTATAATATAAAGAGAAGTGAGATTGGCATCTTTGTAAGTCCCGTGTGTAGAAATGTCATCTTTAAACATTTTGTGCATGCAGGTTTATCAAAAACACAAAATCATGTTTGCAAGTCAGTTTCATCAATAATGGTTATACAAAGGAGCCTTGCTCTATGAATTCAAAATAGTTTACAATAAATCATCATTTCATAATATTCATAAACTCATTAAGTAGGGATTAACAATGATTCAAATAATAGTAACACAATCAATATCATGGTTACCACCATGATAGCATCCCAATATAACCTTTCAATAATGGGCAGTAGGGGATCCTCCCACTAGGGTGAGATATTCCTCCATCTCTACACTCAACATACCAGTTGTCCAATCCGGATAAATAATGTCCATATCGACTAATATGCCAGCTCAGACCAGCCTGACTAAGGAGTAGTATCACCTCTCCAAGTTGAGTTAATTTTCTGGAGATGGCCTCCTGCCAAAAGACTCACTCTTGCTTTTCAAGACTAGTACCACTAGCCTACCCCACTAAGTACTCAACACTCCCCATTTAGGGGCAGAATCATTTTCCCTTATTTTAAATTCATGGATTAACTTAACTGCAAAACGTAGTTTTTCACAATAGCATTTCTAAATTGTTTAGATAGAGTAAGAATTCGTTTTCCAGTTTGAACAATTAAAATTTGACAAACTCATTTAGAAAGTAAGACATCCATGTTTTCAATCCCAAGTATGAAAACATCACGGTATAACTCATCATGTTCAACCAATGTTTCAATCCTCTTGTTAATCATCATATTAACATCAATTCCAAATAACATTGTGAAAAATGCTTGCAAACATGTAACACTTATCAAAACGGTTATGCAGGGACTTACTTGAATAATCCAAACAATCAGACCAAAGCCAATGCTTGTCCTCTCATTTCAAACTTCTTTCTTATCTAAAATAAATGATTATATAGTTAGAATCCAAATATTATATCCACTATCTTTTCATGCAACATGAATTCTCATGATCTCAAATGGCTGTAATTTTTCTATTAAATTTACCCGTGTTTTGGACTCATGTTTCGGACAACGATGCATCCAAAAGGTAAGTCCAAAATGGTACTTTTTTAGGCAGAAACAATTTGACACTATTTACAGGATTTTAGACAAATCTTTTAGATGCAGAATCATTCACACTACTCAATCCAAAACTCGAAGATTTTTAAAATTTTGAAATTTTTTTTTTGTGTGCTTCAAGGTAGAAATCAATTGAATCATAAGATAAAGAGACATAGGAATTAACAAGAAATACCTTAATAATAATTCCAAGTCTAAAGTTTTCCATAAGGACTTCTTGATATGCAATCTCATAAGTTTGAACTTCATCTTGATCACCCATACTTGAATTTCATTGCTCAAAAGTTGCTTAACAATCTTATTTGAATGCCTTAGAAGAACTGAGGTCAAACATGTCCTATTACATATAGATTATACAAGTTAGTCCACATCTATATTTGTTATAAGTCAAAACATAGGAGAAAGCCCTTAGGGCTAACATATTCAATTAAAGAAAAATATTTTTCTTGTCAAATAAAATTTTCCAAAGACTTTGGTCTTTGAGAAAAGTGCACACAGGACTTACAATAATTAGCATGCTAGAAAACTGTAAATGTTTTCATGCTTTTCTATTTTTTTAATCCTAAGTGCCCAAATAAAAGAATTAAACACATTAATTAAATTAATTAATAATCTTGTTTAATCCTAATATCCTTTAATATTATTTTTCATGCAAAATATTCAAAGAATATTAACTATTGCAATAAAATAACTTCACCTGATATGGGATCAAAAACTAAAATAAATAAATAAAAATATTTTTTTTCTCTACTCCAGTGCACCCCCCACACTGGATCATGACCCATGGGAAAAACCATGGACCACGATCCCGGGCACCCGGTGCAGCAGCTTCCGCTACTCAGTAGTGAAGAAGCTTCCTCACGCGCGCCCTCAAACCGAGGCCATCTTGGGCCTGGCTACGGCTTCAAGCCGCGGCTGGCCTAGGCGGCCTTGGCTCCCCTTACAACAGTAACACTGGCTCGGCTCGGCCTCGGCTTCAGCTCGGCTCGGCCTCGGCTTCAGCTCGGCTCAGCCTATCTTCTCCGTGATTTCGCTGCAATTTTTCGGTTCTACAAATTTTTGTTGTCTCCTCTGGAATGCTCTTTGATCGTCCAAGGCCATCTCTTGTTATATTTCTTCACCAAAAAACATAACAACTGCCTATACCCTTTCAAATTAGGCTTACACGAAGCTAAACAAAACTGTTTATTTACAGAAACACCTATACCTCAACGGTGAGGTGTACAGCCATTCTACCCATACTAAAATAGCGAAGGATCTCATTTGAATAGGTCTTGCCATGCTGTGTACTAGGCCAAATATCTGCTTTGCTATAGCTTAGTCAATAGATATCAGTCAAACCCCAGAGAAGTTCATTGGCAGGCTGTAAAGCATATTCTTAAGTATCTCAAGGTACCAGAGATTATTGCTGGTTTATAGGGCCAATGACTTGATTCCTACTAGATGCATAGACTCAGACTTCCATGCAGATAAAGATGAGAGAAAATCTACTAGTGTATATGTCTTCACCTTATCTGGAGGAGCCATTTCATGGAGGAGTATCAAGCAATCTTGTATTGCTGACTCAACCATGGAGTTGAGTATGGTAGCTTCGGAGGTATCTAAGAAAGTAGTTTGGCTCTAGAAGTTCCTTTTGGAACTTGGAGTCATGCTACACATGGACAAACCGGTTGTGATGTATTACGACAACACTAGTGCAATCTCACAATCTAAAGAATCAAGGAACTACAAAAGGGAGAAGCACATAGAAAGGATGTATCACCTGATCCGGGATTTCATCCAGAGATGGGAAGTCGTGGTGGAACAAATTGCCTCGAAGAACAATCTAGCAGATCCTATCACCAAGCCTTTGGCGGAGAGAGTCTTTAGTGTTGGATTGTATACCCTCTTAGACTAGGTTTCTGATGTAAAATCGAATATTTTAATAAAAGAATTTATTTTCAGAAATTATTTGTGAATTTACTTTTTGTTTGTACACAATTTTTGTTTGGAACAGACCCATTGTGTTTAAACAAGTGGTCCATGTGAATGGTGGTCTTTCACAGTAAGGTATAGATAACGGATTATTTAACACATAAACATTTGTTCTTAACCTATTGATGAGACTGGGAATCTCATCATGTTTAGGTTATTAATTATGTTATGAATTCCAAATGGGGAATGGCTTATGTTTAGCCAGTGAGTAGTCCACTCACTTCATGACATAAACGTATTTCGAATACGTAGGACAGGACCTGTAGTAGTGGTTTCTAAAAGTACTATATGATAGAAACCTAGACTACTACCGCTACAGCGTGGACTAGTACTCTACGACTTGAGTATAAGTTGGTAGTCTGACAAAGCTGGAAGCATATGCTTTGATATGCTATAGTTGAGGTTCTATAGTAGAACCAATATACTTGTGTATTGGGTATATGTAACTAGTTAGTTAAGACAGACTTATACAAGAAAGTTTCTGCACTATATCGCCCCTTGTGGTTCTCCGAATGGTCTAAAATGTCCAGGGCCCTGGGAAACATGACTTGGATGTTTGCTTTAGGGTAGCTCCCTTGGAAAGCGGAAACACTCCAAGAAGTCGTGGATCATTGGACTAGAAGCCTAAGGATAGTAGATGTCATTTAGAGGGGTGTTAGTATACTTCTTCCTCTCTAAATGTACGACGATATGTAGAGGGGTATTTTAGTCATTTCACCTGTAGGTCGGAGACTTTACTAATGCAGCATTGTCCTTGGGGTCAATATTTCCTTATGGTGATATTAGGAAATATTTAAAATGCAAAATACAGCTATTTATATAGCAGGGGTATTTTGGTCATTTTAGCATCCAAGGCGATGTGTCTTTTTGGTCTTCGGAATAGCTCGTAAGTCCTAACTAATTTTGGGTTGAGGAATTGGTCTCAGTTCAAGAGGATTTTATTTTATTTGATTTTATTCAGGATGTCTAATTTATTATTAGACTGAAATAAAATAAATAAATAAAATAAAATAGGAGCTGAGAGAAATTAATTATCTAGTTTAATTGGTTAATAAATTATTCAGGGCCTAGGTCCAGTATGAATAATTAGGAAATTAACCTGGGCTTAAACTAGGGGAAATAATTAATGTTTAATTATTTATTGGGTTATTTATATAGGCGCAAGAAATAAATAATTAAAGATTAATTATTTTGGTTCATTTGGGCTCATTAATTATTTATTAGGTTATTTATATAAGCCCAGGAAATAAATAATTAATGCTTATTATTTTAGGCCTTTTGGGTCCAAGAGAAATAATAAATATTTTTCCGGCCCAATAGCTTGGACCTTAGGGTTTTTTCCAGATACAGTTAAGAAGAGTTTAGGGTTAAGCCAAATTTATTCTCAGGATAACATCCGGGTGTTTGAAATATGATATCCCGAGGATATGTTTATCTGATAATAAGAGACCTAGTTTTAGCTAACCAATAAACAAGTCTCTGGAAAAAAAAACCTTGATCTCCTAACAAAAAATAAGTTCTCATGTCTAGCTCTCTCTCTCTCACGTTACCTCTCCTCTGTTGTTCTTCTTGTTTCTTTGCTAATCAATAGCAAGAGAACCAAGGAGATTCGAGACCGTTCCTCTTCACCATTGTGTTCACCGACTAGAGGTTGGGTTGTGGTATATTCCGAGAGCTGAAAGGCTTGGCGTTCATGCAAACCAGGCGAAGTAGGAGGCTAGCGGGTTTTCAACCAGAAGCTTCTTCAAATGGGCAAAGCGAAGCGATTCCTGTCGTTCAATCCACTCCTACTCCTAGTAGGCTTAAGGAGCGCAAATGTATGATCTTCACGCTTCCGTGTGGCCTCTAAGGCTTGCATTTTTTTTCTCTCTGTTTTTTTTTTTTCGGTTCAAGCATGCTTCCTCTATTTTCCCGTCCCTCATTTAGAAGACACTTAGGCGCCATAAGGGTGGGCACCTATGGACTTACTTAGCCTTAAAATGCAAGTGGGAGATTGTTAGAATGTATGCCCTCTTAAATTAAGTTTCTGATGTATTTTTTTACTTGTATTAATAAAAGTATTTTTTCTCAAAATTTGTTTGTGAAATTTTCTTTATATTTATGCACGATTTTATTGGAAAAGACCTATTGTGTTTAAGTAAATGGTTCATGTGAATGGGAATCTCATCATGGCAAGGTTGTTATGTTATGAATTTCAAATAGGGAATAGCTTACCTTTAGCCAATAGGTAGTCTACTCATTTCATAACACAAGCATATTTTGAATACGTAGAACTGGACTTGTAGTAGTGGTTTCTAAAAGTACTATGTGATAGAAACCCAGACTACCACTGCTACAGCGTGGACTTGTACTCTACAGCTTGAGTATAAGTTGGTAGTCTGACGAAGCTAGAAATGTATACTTTAATATACTATAGTTGAGGTTCTTGTAAATGACTAATATACTTATATGTTGGGTATATGTGACTAATTAGTCAAGATAGACTTGTATAAGATAGTGTCCACACTATATCGCCCCTTGTGGTTGTCCGAATGATCTAATTATCTAGAGCCCAAGGGAATATGACTTGGATATTGGCTTTAGGGTAGCTCTCTTGAAAAGCTGGAATATTCTAAGAAGTCGTGGATCATTAGACTAGAAGTCTAAAGATGGTAGATGTCATTTAAATAAGTGTTAGTACACACTTTCCTCTCTAAATGAACGGCGATGTGTAGAGGGGCATTTTAGTCATTTCCCTATAGGTCGAAGACATAGCTAACGCAGCATTGTCCTTGAGGTCAATATTTCCTTATGGTGATGTTAGGAAATATCTAAAATGCAAAATACAGCTATTTATATAGCAGTGGTATTTTGATCATTTTAGTAACCAAAGCGATGTGTCTTTTTGGTCCTTAAAATAGCCCGTAAGCCCTAATTATTTTAGGTCGAGGAAATGGTCATAATGGAAAAAAGATTTTATTTTATTCAAGAAGTCGAATTAAATTAAATTTATTATCTAGTGTCATTGTTAATTAATTATTCAGGGCCTAAGTCCAGATTGAATAATTAGAAAAATTAACCTGGGCTTAAAAACTAGTTAATAAAAGGCTTAATGATTATTTGAGTTCATTTTGACTCATTAATTATTTATTGAGTTATTTTAATAGGCCCAAGAAATAAATAATTAATAGTTATTATTTTTAGGCTCATGGTCTAAGAAAAAATAATAAATTACTTTGGTCCAATAGTCTGGACTAGAGGGTTCCTTATTATTCACAGTATAGAAGAGTTGGGGATAACCCAAACCTCTTCTGTTGATAACCTTCGGATGTTTGAAATATCAAAACACCGGGGTTGGGTTATATGGGATGTGAATAGGAATAGTTGTGTAGAGAAAAAACAAAACACACGACAGAAGCCAAACAAAAGACTAGAGCTTCTATTCTCTCGTTTTCTCTCTCCCAGCTTCTCACATTCTCCTCTTCTTTTCTTCATTTTTCCATCTTCTTATCTTTGTTGATTAATAGTAAAGGATCAAGAAGGACCATCCTCGCCTAGGTTGTTTCACCAACCTAGATAGGCGGATGTATATTCTGAGAAGCGAAAAGCTTCACGTTCATGCCAAGAAGAAGCCGACGGATTGCTGGATTCTCGTCAAAATCGTCATCAAGGCAGTTAGCTTCTCCTGTGGTTGGTGCCTTATCTTCTTGACCAAACTAGAAAAGGACACGAAGAGGTAATTTTTTTAACCTTCTGTTGCGCTGTGTCTATTTTATTTCCTGTGCATGCGAGCTCCTCTATTTTTTATTCCATCAAAGTGGTATCAGAGCCAGGTTTTATTAACTAGCATGCATCATCCCAAGCCTTTCAAAGCCAATGCTCTGACACCACTTTGATGGAATGAAAAATAGAGGAGCTCACATGCGCAGGAAATAAAATGGACACAGCGTAACAGAAGATTAAAAAAATATTTTCCTTGGCTTGGATCTTTTTGGACATTCATAGGAAGTGTGTGTATAGCTCGAACAAATATAGCATCCATACTCCCTTTTTTTTTGCATACCACTCTTTATCCTTTGCAACCCACTCCTTGAATATTTTTGTGGTCCTTCATCATGTTCTTCCAAATACCTCATGCTCTCATAGTCATCCTCTTCATATCTCCAATCATACTCATCATTCCTACCATAACTACTTCTAGTTGAACAAGGCTTTTCATAGCCATCATATCCTCCACTTTCATTCCAACTAGCCATAGTGAACTTTGCTTTCAAGAGAAGTACCCACAAAATTTTAAGTAGAAAATATAAAAGGAATTTCTCACTTCACTCCTTCATGTGTTTACACTCTTTCAATGACACTTTTCTCTTGTGTATACTCTCTTTTGGCTTTTATCAAAATGAGCTCACCCTCTTGCCTTTTCCACACTCTCAATTCCACACTCAAGTTCTTCTCTCCCCAATCCAAAGGATTTAATTCCACTAGTTAAAAGCCAACTAAATTCCAAAGGTTCAAGAAAAAGGACATTCCTAAAAAGAAATGAGCTATCACTAGATGGATAACAAGAATGAGACTCAATTAATCAAGAATTTCAAACAATGAGTTGTCACACAAACTCTAGGATTTCTCAAGAAGATGTATAGTAACAACACTAGTCAAGTACCACAAGAATTCAAATAAATGAGGATACTAAGAAATAGGACTTAAGATTGGCAATGTTCAATTCAATCCCAAGTATCTCAAGAATATGTCAATCTAAATATTTAACCTACCAAAAATAAGAAATATATCAATTAAGTTCAATGAAAATGATAAATGTAAGCTAAGAATAGGGTCGGCATCGGGTCAGTCTCTTGGGGGTGGCACCAGGTCCAATCTGGAAGAACAGTTCTCGTACACAAAAGTCAAAACAAACAAACGAACTTTTTCTAGTCTACAGCCGGCTTCGGTTCTGACTATTGGGCCGGTGCCGAGTCTATTATGTTGCCTGCATCAAAATTTGAAGAATTTTTGCAGATCACAGCCGGCGCTTGGTGGGTCGATCTGGGCTGGCGCCGGGCCAGCTCTAGGCAGGCTCTCCTGTTTTGTTGCACTCCAATTCCCTACTCATTTGACCTCTATCCCATTTTCATGTGTTTCCTTAATCTTCTAAATGAAATGTTGATCGTTTTGAGCTCTTCTTGTTACTCCTTCGGACATCAATCCTAGTTTCAATGTTGGCTTGATTCTCCACAAGGATTGTTGTTCTTTTTGTGTCCCATATACAGCTAGCTCCCTTCACTACCCATCTCTTGACAATCTTTTTGGACCTGGGTTTGTTGAATTTGTTGTCATGAAAACTCCCTTGATTCCTCTTGAATGTTGCTTTAACCTGTGGCATCATGAAGTGTGATTTTGTCATTTTTCCCCTTTTTGAAAATTGCCTTCATACCTAATTTGATTCCTATTAGGAACGGATTAGGGATCTTGTATTAACTTTTTAGCAATTAGAACTCCTATAAATACAAGATAATAGTATTGTACAAAGTAGTTTTTAGTTTTTCACTCTATATAACCAGAAAACTCCTAGAAGGTTGAATTAAGCACTAAGATTTAAAAGGACCAATGAGATTGTTGGCAAAGGAAAGGAGATTGATCAAGAAAATTTTAAGGAAGAAGAAGAGTCTTACTTGTCTATGAGTGGTTTTTTTCTCTCTCTTCTTTGTAATTTATTGGCAATTTGAGCTTTAATTATTTTAATTAATTGTATTTAGAAGATATCTTTAGATTCATAATTTTGTATTAATTTTAGTTATTTGATCAATTAATTATTATTCTTAGTATTTGGTTACTTGATTTATTTGGTGAATTGATTAATTATTTCTTTCTTCTAATTAACTTGAGAAAGAAGATTAGAAAAAGATTCAATTTAATTAATTCTATATTTGTTTGCTTAGCTAACTTAGGAAAGGAGGTTAAGAATTAAACTTGAGCAATCAAACGTTGACTAATGTCGCCTAGAGTACAGGGATATTGATTGATTTTATACTTTAATACCACCTAGAGAATAGAGTTATTTTCTAAGGAATTGTTCTTTATGCATCTTTTTGATTGTTTTAGTGAGATTGGAAAATCTGTTAAATTAGCTAGGAAGATAGCGAATCCATGACTTGGGGAAAAAAAATGGAGTCTATTTTATTCCTTCATGATACCAAGGATTTCTATATCTACTTACATACCAATTAATTAATATGATAATTAATTGTGATAATTGCTAATTAATTATTGTCATGTCTTCAAGGATTTCTATCTACTTACATATCTTTTCTCCCTATTCTTTCTCCTTAATTATCCTTGTGACTTTTCTTGTGTGATCTTGTTTTATTCTCTAGTATAGGGTAGTAGGTTATTTATTTCCATTTTCTTATTTTGTGAGCTAAACAATAGAGATTTAGGTAAAATAAGGTAGGAGCCTAAGTTCCTGTGGATTTGATACTTACTATTCTCTATACTACATTATGGGTATCTTATCCATATTTTGTAGTTGAGTGTTTAGCATTTTATTAAAACTCGATTAATTGTGTAATTTGTTAGTAATTTTTCTACACTAAAAAACACGCATCAATAACATATTGTAAATTTGATTTAAAATATAATTATGAAATAAACTGTAAAAATTATAAAGCAAAGAGACTATAAGAAGTAAAGAAATAAGAGAATCATTTAGATTTAAAATTCATATTTTGTTCGCTTACATAGTGCCTTTATAAATATAAAAGTTTAAATACATTTTCTTAAAAGATAAGAAATAAATTTAATAAATATGATTTTATCTTATTTATAAAATTAATAACCTTAAAAAACAAATGATCACATTTATCTTATGAATAAATAAATAATATAAAAAATTGAATAATTACATTCATCTTCTAAATAAATGAATAATATCAGAAAATAAATAGTCATTATTTTATCTTTTTGGTTTCGTAACTGTTGACGTCATTTTTAGCCGATCCATTGCAATGGTAACTTTCAGCCGAAGTCAATACGAATTCTGCCAAACGGATGATGACGTCAAGAAAAGTTTTCAACGACTGTACCCGGTCAACATCGGAACCAAGGGCCGATGAATTATCACCCGCACACCACGGCACAATCAGTAGGACGTTGCCGTTCTTAGCCGTCAAGAGCGGGCCATGAAGCAGGATTTCATCCACGTTCGAAAGTCAGTAGCTGCGCCACAGCAAGTAGAAATCCCATATTGAAAGACACCAACACTCATCTCCGACCAAATTACTAATTTTTTTCAATTTTTCATTCCTTTTTATCCACATTTTTACAGCTTTCATTTACAACTTTCTTTGTTGCTTTCGTTTACAGCTTTCATTTACAATTTTCTTACGATTTTGTTTACAGCTATGTTTACAATTTGCCTTACTCTTTTGCTTACAAAGTTTCCGTTTTGGGGTTGTTTTGATTGTCAGTTACTATATTCCTTCGTCATTAATTGAAATACATCCCATTCAGTTCCATTTTACTTTTGCGTGCAATATTTCTGCCTGCTTTGACCTTTTCTATAGTAAATTTAAAGAACCTACATCTTTTAAAGGGTCCGACCCATTCATTTCTCCATCAGACTGTTTATATTCATCTGAAGAGCAGCCGATCAACATTGCCATAGGCTCCCTTTTCGTAAGGTAACATAAATTGGCAAGCCCTGTGGGACCTAAAAGGTAGTTGTTGCATGCAATTGTGTTCAGGACGTGTTATGGCTAATTAATTCTCAACAACAGTCCTCAGGGTCTTCATCGAAATCGTCCGAATGACCTACTGTCCAAACTTTACAGGAAGCTTTTGATCCCACCATGACAACATCCAGGAGCACCCAGGTTACTCTTCCTGAGCAACAGCGGGTGCAGACTTCATTTCCTCCCCAAGTGTCTCAGTTAACACCCACTTCTCTAACCACCATACGACAGGCTATGGAGCAGTTTACCGGCAAACTCATTCAAAGCCTTATTCTACAGTTCCCCACAGTATTCCGACCTTTACTGCAGAACAAGCTTCATAATTTTGAACAAAGACAACATGCTCATGGGCACCTCAGGTAAGTGTGTATCCTCCTCCCGCGTCTTTTGTTGCACCTACTTATGGGTTAGTGCAATTATTGCACCGAGAATAGTTTATGCCGATGCCCGGGGGGCCCCAAGGAAACCTAAGGGTAAATGTGCCTGGTGTAGTCCCTGCGGAACCTTTCCCAAGAAGAACTCCACCATATCCAAATGCAGAGATCCCAGCACTAATGGGAGCACAGATGTTCTATGATCAGAATACACCCAAAACAGGAATGCTAGCTCGTTGTATGGAGGACCTCAGATCTACATCGCAATCGTCCTGATTGCATATCCTGTTGCGATGACAGTTTATCCACTGCAGGGGACAGGGGATCCGGAGATGGCTTCATTTCCCGAACAGTGTTCTTGACCTACTGTGGTAGGTTCCCCCGTGCAGACTCAATAGCCAATACCATCAGCCAATGTCGGCTCAATAAGGGAGGCTGTGCATCGACAAGCCAGAGACCGACCAGTATATCAGAAGCCTTACCTAGAATGGGTAGACTCCATGGTGGTTCTACCTTAAGGATTTAAGTTGCCGAAGTTCTCTACTTTCTATAGAAAGGATAACAAGTCTACCATGGAGCATATAGGGAGATTTACAGCACAGTGTAGAGAATTCAGGAATAGTGATTGGCATAAATTGCAGTTATTTTTATTATCCTTGACAGGGGTGGCGTTTACTTGGTATGCAAACCTAACGCCCAAATCCGTCCACTCATAGGTCGATATGGAACGAATCTTCCATGAGCGTTTCTTTAAACCGGCACCTAAGGTGTCCATTGCTGATCTTTTGGCAGTTAAACAGAGATCATCTGAAGGTATGCAGAATTCATCGAGCGCTTCTGGTAAATTAAAGCTAAATGCACCACCTAATTACCGAAAATGGAGTGTGTCCGGATAGCCATAGTAGAATGCATCCGCAACTCAAGGAACACCTTATTCTATAGGATTTCTTTGATCTATCCATTTGATGTCTCAGTCCATCAGGATAGAAGAAATGATCAAGGAAAAAGAGAAAAGGCGGTCAGTCAAGTTTTCTCAAGGACAAACCATGGTATCGGTAATGGATGATATTACTGACAATGAAGAAGAACAAGTGCTAGATGTAATGGCAGCTGAATTAGTAAAATGCGCATCTTACACTTGCCCTTTTTTGAAACCTGGCAAAGGGAAAAAGGAAGCTTCTCCTACAGGCCCATCCACATATACTTTCGATGTATGCAAATTCGTCTACCATTTGGTCGTAAACTTCCGAGGACAGAGGAATTGAAGGGCAAGAAATACTGTAAGTGGCACAATTCATTTTCCCATAATACTAATAGCTGTGTGGTTTGCTGACAAGCGAGAGGAAACCTTAGTCGACACATACTCGCTCCCAGTAGCAAATGTAAGCATGGTGCAGACATGAGTAGAAGACAAGGAGCATGAGCTAGGAGATTCTCCCGTCAAGAGGCAATTGGAAGGAAACAAACTAACGTTTCAAATGTTAGATGGTCAGCCGTCAATTTTCACTCAGCTTACAATTCCAACCTTCGCGGCCTATTTTTAGGGGAAG
This sequence comes from Voacanga thouarsii, assembly GCA_026120185.1. Taxonomy (NCBI): domain Eukaryota; kingdom Viridiplantae; phylum Streptophyta; class Magnoliopsida; order Gentianales; family Apocynaceae; genus Voacanga; species Voacanga thouarsii. Next base: position 696,123 of record JANUWF010002383.1, on the reverse strand, counting down.
GACGAGAAATTTACAGTGCATGTGCCTCGCAAAGAGCCTTTCTTCTCAGACCATCGTTCCTAACTCATAAAAACTTAGAAATGACGGGAACAAAAGAGACTAGCCAGCAGAAGCAGGCATTGGAAGAATGGTCAGAGAAACAGGTATGTGCTTCCACGAGTCAGAATATGCTCAACATTCTTCCATCACAATTCCAATCTAAAGCCGAGCAAAAAGCAGTAGAAGAATTATTACGCAATGGAAGAAGCGGTTGTTGAGCTCGTCGAATTTAAAGCACCATCGGAAGGGATGCTCTTTCCGATCCCTATGATAGAATATTCGAATCATCTCAAACCGCTGTACATTAAGGCACACATCAATGGAAGACCTTTTTCTCGAGTTTTTATTGATGGAGAAGCTGTGCTGAACGTAATGTCGTTGGCAACTTTAAGGCGGTTGGATAAAGATCACCACGATCTAACTCTCACTGATGTACAGATGCTTAATTTCATCGGGGAGGTTGCCAAAGCAAAAGGGGTTATCACTTTCGAGGTGACCGTAGGATCCAAGGTTAGTAAGACAATTTTTTTTGTACTCACAGCAAAGCCGGCATACTCTGTCTTACTTGGTAGGGATTGGATTCATGCGAATTACTGCGTTCCGTCAACACTTCACTAAATGATGTTAATCTGGGATGGAGAACAAGTAGAAAGGATACCAGCCGACCCCAATCCGTTTTTCGCAGAAGTGCACATGAATGAGGTAGTATTTTACCGTTCTACTTTTGACCCGAGCCATAAAGCTAAGCTTACCATGGCTCATAACCAGATCACAATGGAAGGGCTGGGGGATCAATGTCCAAAAACAGAGGACCCTGACCTTCGGCATGCTCTTGGTTTTGTTGCTCAGGATCCGTTAACGGAAGTAAGCATCAGGGAACCTGGGGAGAACAAGACAACAAAGGCAAGTTTGTGTTTAACTTTCGATCAATGGAATGCACTAATAGTACTGATTCGTGGCACAAAGACTGTTTCGCATGGGATTATCGTGAGATGCCAGGACTGGACAGAGGTATTATAGAACATTGCTTGCCAACCATAGAAGGTTTTAGGCCTCACAAACAGCTTGCCCAACATTTCAATCCTGCTCTTTTACCCAAGATCAAGGAAGAAATTGAGAGGTTACTTCGTTGTGGTTTCATCCATACTTGTCGATATGCAGATTGAGTATCCAATATTATGTCCATTATTAAGAAGAACGGACAGCTGCGAGTCTACGTTGATTTTAGAAATCTAAATTGGCCACCCCAAAGAATGAATACACCATGCCGATGGCCGATATGCTGGTAGATTCCGCTGCAGGGAACCAATTCTTAAGTTTCATGGACAAATACTCCGGATACAACCAGATATTCATAGCTAAAGAAGATACTAGGAAGATATCTTTTCGTTACCTAAGATCTATTGGTTTATTCGAATGGATAGTTATACCTTTCGGATTGAAGAATGTTGGAGCTGCATTTCAAAGAGCTATGAACCTTATCTTCCATGACCTCATCGGCAAAATTATGGAAGTTTACATTGATGACTTAGTGGTTAAGTCGCCCACTTTTTTGCAACACCTACAGTGGTTAGAGCAGGCTTTCCTTAGAATGCGCCAGCACCGGTTAAAAATCAATCCCTCTAAGTGCACCTTCTGAGTTTCAGCCGAAAATTTCCTTGGGTTCTTAGTGCATCAAAGATGGATTGAGGTGGATAGACCAAAGCAAGGGATATTCTATAGGCAAGGCCATCGCAAACCAAAAAGGAGCTTTAAAGTTTCTTAGAAAAACTCAACTTCCTGCGATGTTTTCTGGTAAATGCCGTAGGTAACTAGAAGGTGTTCTCTTCTTTGCTCCATTTAAAGTCATCATTGGACTTCGTTTGACAACCTGTGCATCAAATGACATTTGATCAGATCAAGGCAGCCTTGTCACGACCGCCAGTTTTGGTGCCTCTATAGGATAAGGTACTTTTGAAATTATACATCTCTACAGCTCTAGAATCCATCGGTTGTCTGCTGGCTCAAGACGATACTTAAGGAGTTGAAAGAGCAGTCTACTACCTTAGTCGAAACCTGATGGACATTGAGATCAGGTATTCCTCTGTTGAGAAACTATGTTTGTCTTTATATTATGCATGTTTAAAGCTAGAACATTACTTGCTACCTAGGGAAGTGCAAGTCCTATGCAGAATTGATCTCATTAAATATTTGCTGAACCGGCCATTATTGCAAGGACGGTTAATGAAATGGGCTATCAAGTTACACATTTTTTCATTGACTCATTTACCTTTAAAAGCGGTGAAAGGTCAAGCCTAGCCGATTTCTTAGTTAAGCATTCCATGTATGGAAGTACCCAACACTGAAAAGGAAGAAGTACTGGAGTACATCTCACATAAGCCATAGAGGTTGGAGTTTAATGGATGCACACAGAGTAAGGCTGGCGTCGGTTTGGTTATAGAAGCTCCAGGTGGACGACAAGGAAAAATATTATTTGAATTGAATAAAAGAACCTCCAATAATTAGGCAGAATACGATGCTCTCATTCTAGGGCTTCGGATTTTAAAAGTTTTGGACGCACCAATGGTTAATATAATAGGGGATTCTCAGGTTGTCATCCGGTAGATTTCAGGTGAATACAAATGTACTAACCTTGTGTTATCAAATAAGCTATAGGACGTGCAAGAGCTGCTACAAAATTTCTCAGAAGTCATCTTCACTATGTTCCTCAATGTGAGAATCGGGAGGCAAACGACTTAGCTTAGACGGTTTCCAATTTCAAGAAAATAGTTGGAATGATAATGTGTCAACAGATATCGGAAGAGAGACATGAGGAAGATTGGCAATTTGATATTGTCTCATACTTACGGAAGCCTACAGGCCAGGCTTCGCGGGAGTTTAAGCACAAGGTATTGAGTACTGATCAGGAACGACTTATCTAGAAGAAGTTATGCAGGAGTTTTGCTGAAATGCTTATCCAAACAGGAAGCAGCGCAAGCCTTAGCCGAAGTACATGAAAGCCTATGTGGTGCTCACCAGGTAGGTCCTAAGTTGAAATGGACACTACAACGACATGGTTTTTACTGGCCTACTATGATTATAGATTACGTACCTTACGCAGCCGGATGTGAGGCATGTTAAAAGCATGGCCCATTAACTCATACCCCCATCACGGACTTACACCCTATCATCAAGCCATGGCCATTCAAGGGTTGGGCTCTAGACGTCATCGGCAAGATTCACCAGCCATCAACTAAAGGACACACTTACATTCTTGTGGCAACTGACTACTTTACCAAATGGGTAGAAGCACACAGGCCCTGACCAAAGTGACCCAGTCTGTTGTGATTGCCTTCCTTCAGTAGAATATCCTTTTTCAATTCAGCATATCTGAAACCATAACGGCCGATCAAGGGACTATGTTTACAGGAGACAAGGTACACAACTTCCTATCCCAATTCCAGGTTAAGTTACTTCACTCCTCCCCGTATTATGCACAGGGGCCAAGCTGAGGCAACAAACAAGACTTTGATCAGTATGATCCGAAAGTCGGTAGAAGACAAACCCAGAAGATGGCACGAAACCCTTCAAGAGGTGTTATGGGCATATCGGAACGTTTTCAAGACCACTACTGGGTTCACTCCATTTCGGCTGATGGACAAGATGCAATGCTGCTTACTAAATTATCACTACGACCAACATTGCTTGTCGATTGAGGATTACCGATTGGCTTTGGTAATGAGTTTGGACCAAGCAGAAGAAGATAGTTGGATAGCATTGGAAAATATCAGAAGGCATAATGAGAAGGTAGCAAGAACCTACAATCAAAAAGTGTGGGGAAGAAGTTTTCAAGTAGAAGACATGGTTTGGAAGACTATACTACTCGTAGCACCTAAAGACCCACGCTACGGTAAGTGGTCCGCCTCATGGGAGAGACCTTTTCTTATTACTCAAGTATTCGATGGAGGCGCTTATCGGTTAATGACACCCGACGGGAAGGAAGTGAACAAGGCCATAAATGGTAAGTATTTAAAGAGGTTTTATCCTAAATTCTAGAAAGGAACATTGGTAGGAGAAGGCTACAAAGAATAAAAGAAACAAAAAAGAGAAGAAGAAAAACAATGAAGAGACAAAAAAATATATGTTGGCATTTTATGTGAAACGGCTGATCACAAAAGAGCCGATCAGATGGCTGCAACATTGTAAAAAGAAAAAAAAAAACAGCAGAAGCCAAGCCCCCTCAGGCGGAGTGTGAGGCGTCTTGATCAGCTGGGCAAAAGGAATAATGGCGAGCCAATTTGGATGTTTCTCAGGCAGATCAGTCGCCGTCTGGTTTTCTTCTTTCTCTTCCACAGGGGCGGTAGGTTCCTCCAGAGCCAATTTAAGATTAGCAGTCAATTCCTCCATTGAAAGTGGACGCGTTTTGGCATCCCTAGCCTATGTACCAGAGGATCTAGCCTCATCGGGACTACGGAAGAAGGTAGCCAAGTAAGTTTAGAAGTCGCCCCACGATGATTGCATCCCTTTCAGCAACTTATTAGAGTATTGCAATTTCATTTGGAGCAATTCTTCTTCGGTTTCCAGCATGAGCCGGTCGTCCGATACTTAGCCGCCATTTCCTCGGCAGAAGAGACTATCTGCCAACAGGCATCTTCAGCCTTAAGCTTCTCGTCCAGGGCCCGTTTCTCAGAGTCTAACTCTTCCTAGAGTGCTTGCAGGAGCATCTCAAGGCCCTCAATTCTTTCGACTCTGGCAGAAACATTAGCCCGAAGAATGCCCAAGCGAGCAGATACTTTCCGATGATGAGTCTGAAGAAATGCTTCCTAATCTCGGAGTGCTCCCAAGGCTTGAAGTTGACGTGAAGCTTTGTCCCGCTTGCTATGCGTACTAGAAATGAAGCGCTAGGTGAATCGCATTTGTCCCAGATAGTTGGCCGATAAGCGCCTCAATTCTATCGGGACATCAGAAGAAGTCGATCGCGCAAACAGCAGTAAGGCTCGACTAATAGCATCTTGAGAAGAATGGCATGTCGGTAGATCTATTCCCAACAGATTCTGCAAAAGTTCCAGAACCGTGGCCTCCATTGTCACTGGTTGAGGAGGGGCAGGATCCATTGGAGGCTTAGGGGCTGTGGCCGCTCGGGGCGTAACGGGTTTTTCAGCGGCTATCTTCCCTGACGAAAGCACTGGTGAAGGTGGGACGGCCGAAGTCCTTTCCTCTGCCATTGTTATTCCCATAGGAGACAGGGGAGCATAACTGTCGATGATTCTAAAGAAGAATCGGAGATCACCAGATGGCTGGTCCTCTGTTTCTGCAAAGAAATGTAATGTGTGGTTAACTCCGAGCCAATGGATGAAAGCATGGGAAAAGGAAAATATTTCAAGCCGAACCTTAGCAAATGCTGAAGTATGGAGGGCTTAACGTCTCTTTGACCACCTCAGCAAGAGAGGAATGGTTGCTTCTTCTTCTTCCTCGTCGGTTGGCGGCAGTATAGAGATTCTTTTTGCCGGCGGCGTACGGAATAGCAGCATTGTGATAGGACTACTAGAGACTTTGCTCTACTTACTTTTCTTTGGTGCAGACACTTCTATCTCCGCTAATACCGGCCCCACCAGTCGGGCAACCACGTCTCGACTGAGCCAGAAAAGAGCATTTCGCTCAACAGCTACCACTACAGGTTGAAGTTCGGTGTGGCTTCCCTGATGACCTGAAAAGGAGAATACTCAAAAGAGTAGAGAATAGTTAGAGACCTATCGGCTAAAGTCCGCACATCTTCAACTGATAGGACAAGTATAACAAAATAAGAGGAAATATGACTAGGATCGGCAAGGATGTTTTGAATTAGCCCAAATTACTGTGAAAAGCAATGCGGGTTGTACCATTCGCAAAAAGGCCTAGCGCTCCGAACGCTTGGTTTTGCCCCAAGAAGGAGTTCTCGGAGAACAGCATTTGGGCCTAGATAGTTTCTTGAGAGGCTTTCGGTGTCTTGGCAAGTTTTGTCAGCCAGAGGGGGCTTGTCACTCGGGTGAAATAAGGATAGAAGTGGGGTGCATTATGAAGCTGATTCTAATGGTGGTAAGCTATGATAGCGTCGGCGGAAGACCTATTTGTAGGGACTTTCAACAGCCAATAGCCGGTAGCCTGATTAGCGAAACTTGCGGAGAGCCTTCGAAAATCGTATTGACGGTGAACTAGGGGAGGTACTGATAGAGTCACAGTTGCATAACCTAGAGGGGGCCTTCAAGATTTGTCGGATCACCCCCAGCCGACAAGGTTGAAGTCATCTAGTTCATTAGCCGATACACCAGGGAAGCAATGTCGTAGCGTCTTTTCTTCCTTAGCAGAGCGGATACATAGTATCAGTACTCATTACTTATTCCCACCGAATGGGAGCAGAGAATGTACTTGTAGAGCCATAGCCAGAGGAAAGCCGATTGTTCTTGTTTCGACGGAATGAGGCCAACGCCCCTTTGCGCAGCTATAAAATTACTGTAGGAGGCGATGAATTTGTCCAAATGGGCCTTAACGGCAGGTAAATTTTCTTCGTTATGCAGGGTTGGGATCTTATCACTATCGAAATGGAAGCCCAAGATGGTGCAGATATCCAGTATGGTAAGGGAAAACATGCTGTGAGGAAAGATAAAGCCATGGATCGCTGGGGACCAAAACGATAAGACAGCCGAGAACAAGTTGCGATCGAAAGTCATCTCAAAATCGGACATCATAATGGTGTCAAAGATGCTCCATTAGTCTCAAAGGACACAATAGGTAGCCTGACATCAATCGCGCCATTCCCTGTAGCCTTTCAGAGGACGTGGCCAGTAGCGAAAAGAAAAGGGCAGGCTGGCAGTGGAAAAATTGTCCCGGAGCAAGGGAAGGGTGAACCCCTCTGGATAGACCAACCGCAGATGTCCCGCAATGACTTCCGTTGGCAGAAGCCGGGGACCCAAGGTGTAAAAGTTGGCCTTGGCGCAGATCAGAGCAAGGGGAATGATCAATGGGAGTAGCCATGGAAAATTAGGAGTTTGCTAATTCAAGAAAGATGCAATAAACATCGGAACCAAGGGTCGATGAACTATCACCCACACACCACGACATGATCGGCAGGACGTTGCCATTCTCAGCCGTCAAGAGTGGGCCACGAAGCGGGATTTTCTCTACATTCAAAAGTCAACAGCTGCGCCACAACAAGTATAAAGTAAGTAGGAATTCCAGATTGAAAGACACCAACACTTATCTTTGACCAAATTATCAATTTTTTTACAGTTTTTCATTCCTTTTTATCCGCATTTTTACAGCTTTCTTTGCTACTTTCGTTTACAGTTTTCATTTACAACTTTCTTACGATTTTATTTACAGCTTTGTTTACAGTTTGTCTTACTCCTTTGCTTACAAAGTTCTCATTTGGGGTTGTTTTGATTGTCAGCTACTGTACTCCTTCGTCATTAATTAAAATACATCCCATTCAGTTCCGTTTTGCTTTTACGTGCAATATTTCTGCCTACTTGAACCTCTTCTATAATAAGTTTAAGGAACCCACATCTTTTAAAAGGTTCGGCTCATTCATTTCTCTATTGGACTGTTTATATTTATCGGAAGAGCAACCGATCAATATTGCCATCGACTCCCTTTTCGTAAGACAACAGTTACAAAGCTTCAATAAATTAAAAATATTTTTAAAATAAATAAAATAAATAAATTAAAATAATTTCATATTAAATATAAGTCTACATACAACCCATATTTCTATTTTTCTATGTACAAAACCTAAATTTAAATAGCATTATTCCGTGCATCACTATATTTTACGAGTTAAAAAGTTGTCCTAAGTAATATGACATAAATATAATTCGTCATCATAAATATGTATTTTCTTTTCCTTCGCATTCCTATACATACATAATCGAATTTTAAATCCGGCAGGCCAACCCCCATCCAAATAATCACAGGCCCTTCTTTAGGATAAATAATAAATAAATAAATACATAAATAAAAACCGACCAACAAAAAGATAAATAAAACAAAAAGAAAAATCTAATGCGAAGGTTCTTTTGCCATAGGCCCGGGGCAGTATGGAACGCAAGAGCACCCTTTATTATTATTATTATTATTATTATTATTATTATTATTATTATTATTATTATTATTATTATTATTATTATTATTATTATTATTATTATGAAATAAGAACTACTCTAACATTCTCACTTGCTACTAAAAGTTGATCAATTCTTGGCTAATTCAAATGCTTCAAATGCGAAAAGCTTCTCATTTCTGAGAATATTTGGCGATGGAATCGATAATACTGAGCAAAGCTCTTCTCTGTTTTCTTGTCGAGATAACGTGTTCATCGATCTGTAAGTTGAAATTTTTTACATTTTTTTCCATTTTGAAATCTTCTTATTTTTCATTTTTCAACTGTTTATGAAAATAGTAATTATACATGGGAATAGTGACAAATACTGCTTTCTAGGGATTGGTTTATGGGCAGTTCTCAGATCTTGAAATCTGTAAGTGCCCTAGGGTTTTTTCTGTATTGCCGAGAAAATGTGGGAAAATCTCGAGAGGGAAAGTTCGGTATCTTTTTCTGTTTCTCTAATTTCGAAGATATTTTGTTCTGTATTTGTAATTGGGATCCGTGGTGATGCATTTACTTTGCTTTTGCTATAGTTTAGCTGCCTTCTGGGTATAAGTAGTAGTTATTTAGTTCGACTTCAGTCTGTAATTTGGTTTAATTTTTTTTGTGGGCATTGAAAGAATATAAATATAAATATATATATATATATATATATATTTATTTATTTATATATATGTTAAGGTTTACATTTTTGTCTTGTTTGCTTGCTTTCCTGTGATTTCTTGCAGTCAAACATTGTTTAAACGTAATGTGGGTTCACATGATTAAGATATAATGCCTTTCTGTTTTATTTACATTTTGGTCTTTTGGAGTTCAAACTGAGCTTTAGATTTTGTTGTTCATTTTCCTTTTTCAGGTGTGGTTGTCAGTTGCTTTTAGCCTCTTTGGGTATTTGAATATTAGGCCTTATTTGGTTTGTGAACTTTGAATGGCGGACTCAAGCTCAGTGGATGTGATCTTGGAATTTCTGAAGAGGAATAATTTTACTAGGGCCGAGGCCGCTTTGCGTAGTGAGTTGAATAACTGCTCAGATTTGAATGGGGTGCTTCAGAAGCTCACAATTGAGGATAAGGGGTTAAGTAAGCCATTGGAAGAAGCAAACGGTGGAAAACCAGGTACTGAAAACCTGGGTACAGTTTCTCGGATTTGTGGAGAGCTTTCAAAGGATTCTGGTTCAGAGAATAGTGATGAAATTTCGAAGGAGCTCATTGTGAAAGAGATAGAGTGCGGGACTGGGAGAAATGGATCTGACAGCAAGTGGAAGAGTGTTGCCTATATAGGGGATGAAAGCAATCTTAATGCTTCTGCTGGAACCACTGATAAGAATTTTACATTTTCTAAAGGTTCAGATGATACTGTGGTTGATTTATATTCTTGGAAGTACAGTCACGGTAATGGTCCAATTGTGTCTTATCCAAGTGATGCTCCAAGTGCCAGTGCAAACCACTTTTCTGGGTTTCAGGCTTCAGGTAAATCAAAGTTAAATCTAGGTGAGACTTTTGAGTGTGGTAAAGCTAATGCTAAATCTGGGGAAGATGTTAGCTTACAGGGTCAGAAGAGAGTCGTCTGGTCTGGGAGCACGAGTAAAGCATATTTGGATATAAAGAGTGACAAAAGTCAAGATGCTGCACTTAAGGAAGTTGATCAGCAACATAAACGAAATGAAGGGTATTCTAAAGATGACACTGCCGATAATCCATGGTCTAGAAGTGATGAGCTCTGCCATGCGTCTTCAGAACTCTGGAAAGATTGTTCAGTCAAAACTGTTCTGCCATTTTCTAAAGCAGATGCATCAACTAGTTATGATAGTACTGTTGGTATTGGTGACAAGAAGGATACAAAAAGAATAATGGAGATTAATGACGTCAGGGCTGCAATTAAGGAACAAGTGGATGAGGTGGGAAGAGCTTTGTACTTTGCAAAGACTCAAGGGAATGAGCCCAAAGATTTCAGTGAAGTGGGTTTCCCACCTGCTCCTGAGAATCAGAAGGAAGAGTTCCCTAGGCTACCACCAGTTAAGCTGAAGTCAGAAGACAAGCCCTTTAATATCCATTGGGAGGGGAAGTTTGAACGTGATATGCCTGGTTCGAAGAGTACCAGTACTGAGAACACCTATCTTATAGGATCATTTCTGGACGTTCCAATTGGACAAGAAATTAGTAATCCAGGTTCGATTATTGGTTTGCTATCTTTATTACATTCCTGTGCTAAGAATTGTTATTAGTATTTTTATTAATTATTACCTTGCATGCTGTACTTAGGAATGACAGCATCTGAGGGCCATACATTAATTTATTTCCACCTTGTGTTTAATTTTGACATCTGATTTAATTGCCATTTTCAGATGTCATCTGATTTCATATCTAAACATATACCTCCACTTGATTATGTTTCTGGCGTGAACTAAATATTGTAAAATTTTGTGCTGATTGAGGGTTGTTTCTGGTTTTTGTTGGGCTTGCCTCTTTTTGGGGCCTACTGGCAAACTGTTTTGCTTTTCAAGAAGGAAATATTAGAAACTGTCTCTATTTTGTATGAACAAAAAAAGATTTGACTTTTGCTTTGCGGATGTTTGACATTGTTGTTTAGAATATAATAGGACCAAATCTTCTTCATTCTTCATTTTCCATGTCCTGATCATCTGCTAGATGCTGTTTTAAATTTGTCTGGGTTTATTCTGGGGCCCTAACGTCATGGATCTATGATTTTTTGTTGATGGATAAAATGCAACCAGCAATGCATATAGAACATACTGGGAAAAATGAATATAATTGGATTGGAATTAGATTTGTTTAATAAGTATTGTTGAAAAGATATGTTTCATTTTCTGCTGTACACTTGGTTGGCATTGAGAGTTTTTGGGTCACCTTTTTTCCTTTTTCCTTCTTTTCTGTTAAAAACTGGTATGATCTTGGTGACTCCTGCTCTTTCATTCCTGAGAACTTTCAATGAAGTTTTTTAGTAGTTGCTCTTGATCTGTCAGACAATAAATATACCTTGACGTGAATATTTAGGTGGGAAACGGCCTGGTGGAGGCAGTTGGCTCTCTGTGAGTCAGGGCATTGCTGAGGATACTTCTGATTTGGTCTCTGGTTTTGCAACTATAGGTGATGGATTAAGTGAATCTGTTGACTACCCAAATGAGTATTGGGACTCCGATGAATATGAAGATGATGATGATGTTGGCTACATGAGGCAACCCATTGAAGACGAGACCTGGTTTTTGGCTCATGAAATTGATTACCCAAGTGACAATGAAAAGGGAACTGCACATGGGAGTGTTCCAGATCCTCAGGATGGCGGTCAAAACAAAAATGATGATGATGATCAATCATTTGCTGAAGAGGATTCTTACTTTTCAGGAGAACGATATTTCCAGTCAAAAAATGTTGATCCTGTTGCACCTTCTGATGATCCTATAGGGTTGTCAGTGACTGAAATTTATAGGAGAGGTGATCAGAATGATTTGATTGCACAATATGATGGGCAGTTGATGGATGAAGAGGAACTAAATTTGATGCGTGCGGAACCTGTCTGGCAGGGCTTTGTCACCCAGTCAAATGAACTTATTGTGTTAGGGGATGGTAGGGGTTTGAATGATTGTGGAAGGCCTCTAGATGACATTTGTATGGATGATGATCAGCATGGTTCTGTCAGGTCTATTGGTGTGGGAATCAACAGCGATGCAGCTGACATAGGCAGTGAAGTCCGGGAAAGTTTGGTTGGAGGTAGCAGTGAGGGGGACTTGGAGTACTTTCCTGATCAAGATATTGGTATTGGTGTCTCCAGACGCTCCCAAAATGACTCAGACAAGAATTATTTTGACAGATCAAACAGTGACAAAAAGAGATTAAACAAGCATAATTTGGACAACTTTGTCATGGAAAATAATAAAGGTACATATGCAAGGGCTAAGAATCACGTGGATGGAGGATTTTCCTTTCCTCCCCCTAGGGATAAAGGGTTGGTGCAAGCAAGTACAGGAAAGTCTTTGTGGTCAAACAAGGCCAATGCTGTTATTAGTGATGAAGCTGATGACTCTTTGGTGGCTAATGATGACATGCTTGCTTCATGGAGGCGCAAAAGCAGTGAGTCTTCACCTGTGAAAAGTTCAAGGGATGGGAACAATGCTAATGTTGCTGGATCTGCGAATTCTAGCCCCTCGTCACTTTCAAATTATGGTTATACTGAAACAGAGAATGTTAAGAAAGAGGGGGATGTATCAGAAAGGGTAAGGGCAAGAGAAGAGGATCCAGGGGCATCATTAGAGGATGAGGAAGCTATTGCAGTGCAAGAGCAAGTGAAGCAGATAAAGGCACAGGAGGAAGAATTTGAAACTTTTGATCTCAAGATTGTGCACAGGAAAAACAGGTATATGTGCCTTTATTTCCTGTTTGAAAAATTTTTCATATCAGAAAAAAAATGGGTTTGTATGCTTTGCTGTTGCTATTATGCATGTGGTGACCTCAGACATTTTAAAGTTTTCATGTCTTTTTGTCCATGTTATGTTTGTTTAGGTATAATTGCTGATATTATACTTATTAAAATCAAATATGTTGCCAACTTAGTAATAGAATTGCTATATTATGCTCTTCACAGAAGAGCTTCCTATTTATATTTTAGGACTATTAACATGTTTCTGAATCACATTTAGATGAAGTGTGCGTAAATTGCTATGTGAGGAATCTGAGCTTCTGCAGAAAGACTAGCATTGAGTGAGCAAAAGTTTCTTTAAGGATACACAAGATGGGGGACTGATTAGTCACTACTTAGTCAATATGATTAGGATTGGTCAAGATCAAAGTTGCTCAAATTTTCTGTCCTCTATTATGATGCAAGGTGTCCTTTCAAAACCAAGCGGAAAGAGCACAACAGTTAAATATTACAGGCGTCCAATCAATAAAAACTGGATCTAATAGCCAGTAGTGTTTGTCTTGGAATGTTATTTCTTAGCAAGCAATGGCATTAGGACTGTAGGCATATAGCAACATAGCGTTGACGTTGGGAGATGAGATTCCTATACCCCCAGCTGAGAACTGCTAGCAAGGTTGTCTGAAATCCAACAGAACTTGTACTTTCCCTGGAATCTGCTTTTGGACTTTGCCTACGGTTTTGTACTTGCGCATTGGAAACTGAATATGTAACTTGGATCCTCCTTGAGCATGTTGTGGCAAGTACATGCTTGTGAACATTGTATGCAAGGAGGTTCGGATCATGTGGGAGCTCCTTTAACAACTTCCGGGAGCGTATCTTGGAGTTGAACTTCAGTCAACTTCTGCTGAGAAATGAGGTTTTTCTGTGATTATTTCCAACCCTTTCATGTATATGTATAAATCATCTTCATTGTTATCATAAAATTTCATTTCTATACACATTGGAACAGAGGATTAACTATTCTTAAAATTTCTTTTTAAGTCTGTAAGGTGCTTCTGTAATGACTTTGGGGCCTATGCTCATTTGCTTATGGCCTTTCCAGAATTGCTGAAAAAAGTGAATATTGCAAATGCAATTTGAAAACTAAGTAATTTGTTTTGAACAGATCTGAGAGCAGAAGCAGTCTTGAAAAAATAGTCCCAAGGTTGCTTTTCAAAAGAAGGATTTTCGGTCCTTTAAAAAACTTTAAATTAAGCGTAAGCGAACACCTCAAAATAGTTTTTGACCTTAAAAAAGAGATGACAGTAGTTTAAGTCAATGAGAACAAGCCTCAGGTAAAGTAAACTATCCAGTCCTATAGCGAGATGTTGTATCCCACATTCAAAGTGGGATTAGAAGTTAAGAATATCAAGTTTCACATACTTGGACTTGCTTATGCAGACTGTGATGGCTAAATCTGATCGTAGTGAAGGTTTGGATTATTTCTGCTTGGTTTCCAGTTCGGGTAAGTGAGAACAAGCCTTAGGTAAAGTAACTACATAGTCTTAGAGAGTGATGCTGTATCACATATTTACAGTGAGTTCACAAGCTAAAATTATCATTTCACAACTAGGAAATGCTTGTACAAACAGTGAAGCTAAATTCCATTCCTGCTGAAATTTAAGTTCATTTGTGCTAGGGATACAACAACAACAACAAAGCCTTAATCCCAAGTAACTTGGGGTCGGCTACATGAACCAACGTCAGGCAATGTGTGGTCATCCACATGAATCCTCTCTCGCGACTTTCTTCTATCGAACGTCATACTGTCATCCAAATCTAACAAGGACATATATCTCTTAATTACCTTTATCCATGTCGTTTTAGGCCTACCTCTACCTTTCCCTCTGTCTAACCTATCCTGCCTCACTCTCTCCATCACCCTAATAGGAGCATCCCTCGGTCTTCTCTGAACGTGTCCAAACCAACGCAGACGACTTTCTCTCATCTTTTCCTCAATAGATGCCACACCCACCTTTTCCCTAATGATCTCATTTCTAACTCTATCCTTCCTAGTATATCCACACATCTACCGTAACATACGCATCTCAGCTATTTTCATTTTTTGAATATGACACCTTTTAGCTGCCCAACATTCCGTACCATATAACAAAGCAGGTCGTACGACTGCCTTGTAAAACTTTCCCTTTAAAGTCAACGGTGCATTACGATCACAAAGAATACCAGTCGCACTCCTCCATTTCAACCAACCCGCCTTAACTCGATGTGTAACGTCGCTATCGAGCTCTCCGTCTTTTTGAATAATAGATCCTAGATAACGAAAACAATCAGCTAACGGTATATCTCTACCTTCCAAAGTTACACTCTGGACTATGTTTCTGCTACCACTAAACTTGCATTCCATATACTCTGTTTTACTCCTACTAATTCTGAAACCCTTGGATTCCAATGTCTGCCGCCATAACTCCAATTTAGCATTTACACCGGCTCTAGTCTCATCAATTAATACAATATCATCCGCAAACAACATATACTATGGCACGACCTCTCCGTATAGTGCGAGTCAACTCATCCATAACGGCTGCAAAGAGGAAAGGGCTAAGCGCCGATCCTTGATGCACTCCGATATTAATAGGGAATTCTGCGATCACTCACGCGCCAGATCCTTACACTTGTACATGCTCCCTCATACATATCTTTAATGAGAGTAATATACTTTATTGATGCACATTTCTTGGCCAGCACCCACCAAACTACTTCTCTAGGAACCCTGTCATAGGCTTTTTCCAGGTCAATAAATACCATATGTAAGTCTTTCTTTCTTTCCCTATGATATTCAATCATCTGCCGTAATAAATGAATTGCCTCCGTAGTGGAACGCCCAGGCATAAAACCAAACTGATTATCTGAAATTTGTATAATGCCCCGTAACCTCTCTCTCTCCCAAAGCTTCATAGTATGATTCATGAGTTTAATCCCACGGTAATTGGCACAATCCTGGACATCTCCTTTATTCTTGTACAGAGGAATCAGAGTACTCTTCCTCCACTCTGTAGGCATCCTATTAACTTTATATATCTTGTTGAACAGACTTGTCGACCACGTAATACCTATATCTCCTAAACACTTCCAAACCTCGATCGGTATTCCATCCGGTCCTACGACCTTTTTGGACTCATCCTTTTAAGGGCATCACGGACTTCATGCTTCGAATACGACGAATCCATGCACGGTTAACCTCTTCGTTCGAAAGCACCAGGCTACCTACACTCGGAACTTGGACTTGACTCCCGTTGAATAACTTATCAAAATATGATCTCCATCTCTCCTTTATTTCTTCATCCTTAACTAAAACATTGTGGTTTTCGTCCTTTACACATTTCACTACACCTATATCCCTCGTCTTCTTCTCCTTGTAACGCGCCAGTCTATATATATTCTTCTCTCCGTCTTTGGTATCTAACTTTTCATATAAATCCTTGTAAACTATGGCTCTTGCGTTTCTGACAGCTTCTTTAGCTTTTCTTCTCGCGACCTTGTATTTCTCAAAATTTTCATCACTCCTACACCTTCCTAAGTTTCTATAGCACTCTCTTTTACTCCTTACGGCTTCTTTCACTTCGTTATTCCACCACGACACATCCTTGTTAAGAGGTATTTTTCCTTTAGATTCCCCAAGCACTTCCTTAGCTACTGTCCTAAAACATTGAGCCATCTTTCTCCACATAGTATCTGGATCCGAATCCATATCAGAAGACCAATTATCCGCCTCAACTACCTTATTGACAAAGGCTATTCTTTCATCCTCCTGAAGCTTCCACCACCTAATCCTAGGGTCAACTCGAAAATTCTGCTGCTTACTCTTTTTTCTAAAATTAAAATCGAGGACCAACAGCTTGTGTTGCGTAACTACATTCTCACCTGGAATAACTTTACAATCCGTACACCCACTACGAAACCTACGCCTCATAATAAAAAAGTCTATCTGACTGGCATTTAACCCGCTTCTAAAGGTCACTAAGTGAGAATCTCTCTTCTTAAACCAAGTATTTGCTATGGTCAAATCATAGGCTAAGGCAAAATCAAGAATAGCAGTTCCTGCTTCGTTTTTAGCTCCGAAACCCTGACCTCCATGAACACTCTCAAACCCGCTCTTATCAGTACCTACATGTCCGTTTAGATCACCACCAATGAAAAGCTTTTCTACACACGGTACACTCTGGACAATCTCATCTAAATCATCCCAAAACTGTTGCCTAACCGAATCATCGAGTCCTACTTGTGGCGCATACGCACTAATAACAGTAGTAATCTCGCCGCCAATCATGATCTTGATGCTCAAAATCCTATCACTCTTCCTCTGTACTTCAACCACATCATCAATAAACTTACGATCAATAATAATCCCGACTCCATTTCTATTTCTAACTCTACCTGAATACCAAAGCTTATAATCCCATGGAGCGACTACTCTCGCCTCCTCACCTACCCACGTGGTTTCCTGAAGACACAAAATGCTAATCTTTCTCCTCCGCATTACCTCAACTAGCTTTGTCAATCTACCGGTTAAAGTTCCTATATTCCATGTAGCTAGACGAATCCTATCCTTGTAGACTGTCTTTTTTACCCTACACCCTTGCATATTTGACACCGCATCTGGGGGCCGACACGGCGCGTTGCTTCCGGGCAACGACCTAGCAACCCTCGCATATTTATCACTACACCCGGGTCTAGGAAGTGCGGCGCGTCGCTGAGTAGGGAACGCCCCCACGAAGTCAATCGATTGATTCATGTCATAAATGTAACTATGTTTTACGCTGGCCGTCACAAGCCTACCGCAACTCTCCTCCTTTATCCGGGCTTGAGACCGGCAATGAACACCGCAGACAAAACCCGTGGAGCTCACAGGCGGAGTTTCATTTGTGCTAGGGATCCAGTTCGCAATTCTATATGTTTGCTCTTACTGGTGATGAGAGCTGGAGTACCTATTTTGAAGTCAGCAAACAGTGCTATTTGCTGAAATGAACTACTTCTGTTTCAAGTATAGCACGGTCTGGGGAAAATTGTTGTCAGTTTTTCTTATATTATGAATTATTAGGAGAAACAAAACTGGTTTATAATTTGAGGTTTTGCCCCTCTAACCTTTTAAACAAGGTTTGGGCAAATTTGTATGCTTGATACCTGAAAGACTTGTTGAGCTTCTTGTTTTAGCGTGTGCGTTTGGATTGGTTTTTCTTCTCTTCTAAAATGAGAAAAATTTTAAATTTGAATTCAAAGTTCAAAAATGTTATGGTTTTGAGAAGTTTTTAAGAAAGACGTGAAATTTGAATTTTAAACTTCTCATTATAGATAGGAAAAAACAAATCCAAATGTATCTTTAGTATAGTGATGTTTCAAGACGAATTGGAGGATAATTTATCCACTTTGCAATAATATATGGGTCTTTTTGCTAGGAAAATTGTTGCTAACGGACACTGGATTGAAGATGTTGAAGACGTAGGAAATTAAGTACTTTTATATGTTGTGCTGGTTGAAGATGTTCCTCGTCAGATTTTTTAGTTTATTTTATTTTTTTTGGTGGGGGAAGGAGTGGGGAGGGGCTGGGAAGGGATGTGAAGGAGTACCAAAGGCGGCTTGTGTGGGATTCCCCTGGAATTTTGAATTTCCAACACGAATTATGCGCAGACCACATAGCTCTTCTGATATTCGACTTTACTTTTTGACAATTAGGCTCGTAAAAGATGAGGTTTCTAGTACAAAACCACCTTCCCTACCCCCCCCCAATTTTTAGTGGTGGCTAAAGGCAGAGTATTGGCAGTTGCAACACCTTGCTTGAAAAGCATGTGACATTCAAGCATCCTCTCTCTCCTGCTTCTGCTGCTTCTTCTTCCTCTCTCTCTAAATAAATTTTATTTCTACATAAATAAATATGATTTTATTTATTTATTTGTTTAGTTATTTTATATATACAAATTTAATTTTTTAATTTTAAAAAAAAAAAGAACTGGCATCCCTATTTCTTTTGTTGTGTTTCTTTCTTACTTTCTTTCTTTATTTTTTCCTCTTTTTGGGGGGAGGGGAGGGTTTTATCAGTTTTCCGAATGCAGTATCAGACTAGATTTTGCCTTTAAGTTGGCAAAGTAGTTGTTATCCACAAGATGTGAAGACTTCTATAACTAATCCTTAGTTCTCAACAACCCAAAAAGGATAAGAGTTTAGTTAAAAGTTTCCTGGTTTTGTGAAAGAGTTAGCAGTGTTGTACCTCATGCGTCTAATCACTTGCTTCAGTCATAGTAGCCATTCATGGGCTCTTGTGTTCAATAGGAGAAACGTTCTTGGATTCAGTTATTGATTTGGGCATTGATTGGTGGCAGCAGACTTTGGCTTTTTGGGCAGTGGATTTTAGTTCAATTCATGCCTAACTGCATGTGGTATTTCATGTATTAACCTTCTTTCATGGTCAGGTGGACTAGTTCCCTACTGGAAGTCTTGGCATATGAAGGGTTTCTATCTCCTCTTACAATTTTTTTTTTTTTTAGGGCTAGCCTAGTGCGCCAAGTGCTCCCTACCTTGCGGGGGTAGGGGGAGGGAACCGGTTATGTACGCAGCCTTCCTCTGACATTTTTGTCAAGAGGCTGTTTCCACGGTGGTTTGAACCCGTGACCTTTTGGTCACCAAAGGAGCAACTTAACCGTTGCACCAAGGCCCACCCTCTCTTATCTCCTCTTACAATCATAGTGAATATTGGTGTATAGACATATTCTCAAATACAATATCATACTCTATTATGGTTTGTTCTTTATGAGGTTAATTATAAAGTGGCTTTCAAATGTTTCTTCTGGCGCAATGCACTTTTTATTGTTTTTGGAATAGTAAGAATATTTAGTTGTACTGCAGTGTGTTCTGGGAATGGGATGTTTGGTCTTCTGAATTTGTTTTTCTAACTGTGCCCTATTTCTATTGATTTCTTGTTGGAAGCTAAACCATGTTGTAACCAGATTTCTACTTGTTCCTCAGAACGGGCTTTGAAGAGGACAAAAACTTTCACGTTGTTCTGAATTCAGTCATAGCTGGACGTTATCATGTTACTGAGTATCTAGGATCTGCTGCATTCAGTAAAGCTATTCAAGCACATGACCTTCATACAGGCATGGATGTTTGTGTGAAGATTATAAAGAACAACAAGGATTTTTTCGACCAGAGCCTTGATGAAATAAAGCTTCTAAAGTATGTTAATAAGCATGATCCTGCTGACAAGTACCATATTCTTCGATTGTATGATTATTTTTATTATAGAGTAAGTGCTTGTCTGGATGACTGCATATGTTTCTCCTTTTTCCCTTTTTTGTTGACTTTTCTACTTTATAACCATTGATGTTCAGTGAGAGGGCAATGGAAGACTATTGCATGAAAACTTAAGCAAGGGCTGACATATATTTATAATTGCAGGAACATCTGTTAATTGTCTGTGAACTCTTGAAAGCAAATTTATATGAGTTTCATAAATTTAATAGAGAATCTGGCGGGGAGGTTTATTTTACAATGCCAAGGCTCCAGGTTTGTACATTATGACGTTTTGAGGGCTTGAGAAGTACATATTTAATTTGGAAGCTGACATTCTTCAATGTAATATGTGCAGTCAATAACTATTCAGTGTTTGGAGGCACTTCAGTTTCTGCATGGCCTTGGTCTTATACACTGTGATTTGAAGCCTGAGAATATTCTTGTCAAAAGCTACAGTAGATGTGAAGTGAAAGTTATTGATCTAGGAAGCAGTTGTTTTGAAACAGATCATCTGTGTTCCTATGTCCAATCTCGGTCCTATCGTGCACCTGAGGTCATTTTGGGGCTTCCATATGATAAAAAAATTGATATTTGGTCTCTTGGCTGCATCTTGGCAGAGCTTTGCACTGGAAATGTAAGTCTTGTCATCTACAATAACAGGCATGCTAAATTTTTGTAATTAACTGTGCCAAAGTTTGAGTTACAATTCAGTAGTCATTTCCACACTTACAGCTTCTTGACATGTAGCTTCTTGTTTCTTTTCGAGTTAAGGTGCTTGGTGGTAATGTTTGTACTGCTGACACCAAACAGAACATTTCTGTCATGTTGGGTAGAATTTGTTTTGCCAATTATCTGCTCTACAATTATTGTACATTTATTTTATTTGCCAATTCTGTTTTCTTGTTCTTTCTTCTGGTTGAAAATATCAACTATAAATAGGCGGAATTTGATCTTCTTAGTCTGTCTTATGCTAGTGGATACGAAATCAATCTCATATAATTGGATTTTGCTCCTGCAAACATGATTTTCTCATGCATTACCTGAAGTCAAAGTTTGTATGATTCCATTTTGGAATGAGAATAGAGTGGAGGTTTTCTGAAAAAGGCAGCTGAGAACAATGATAAACTAAAATTTACAAGTCTTCTGTGCAAAGTTGCACAAAAGCTTCGAGCCTAATATCCCGGAAGGAAAATTTTTGAATCCTGGAAATTCTGTTTTTAAAATGCAATGAGTCTCTACTCAAAACACAGAGTCTTGTCCACAGTCGTAGGCATATTACATATGCCAGGATTTGACTTCTTATTTGTTGCTTCATTGAGGGAGGGATGTTTTTATTTTTTATTTTTTTGTTTTTCCCTCATTAACATTCAAATTATTCAGTGGTTCTGATTAGCGTGGCATTGTTGTCAATGTTATGAGCTTGTAGTAGGTATTAACATAGTTTGCAATGTTCTAGGTGCTATTCCAAAATGATTCTCCTGCAACTTTACTTGCACGGGTTATTGGAATTATTGGACCCATTGAACAAGATATGCTTGCTAAAGGACGAGATACATACAAATATTTCACAAAAAATCACATGCTTTATGAACGCAATCAGGTAAAATTTTTATGTTGGCCCCATCTTCATGTAACTAGTTGCAGTGGTGTTTACAAAGTTTTAGTATATTTGTATGTTGTTTCGTTTCAAGTCAATGATAAAAGATATAAACAGAACTTATAGAGATAAAGAGAAATGTTAATCTGCATAATCATTATAATCTATGCTTCCAACATTCAATTGCGAAGTCCATTAGATAACATCAAATGACTTCATTTTTCATTTGTTTTCTCTTGTGACTGTTGAACATTCTTAATTGATATGCAGAATGCTATTTACTTGGAAAGATACGGTTAATCATAGGGGTTTGATCTAAACAGAAAAAGGAATAGATATTTGCTCTATCGCTTTTTGAATCAACTTTTGTTATATGAAAGAGTACTATGTATCTTTTTTGTGGACACTTGAACTATATTTGACTGATTAGCTGTATTGCTTAATGATGTTTTTTTACAAATCATAAGAATATTTGAGGATGAAGAATTGGTGTTTTACTCTTGTTTGTAGTGAGATCATGAGATATTAAAACATATTGTGGATTAGAGGATCATTAGGATCAGATCAAATGGGTTAAAATTTCTCCTTTATTCTTTTCTTTCAGCCCTCAAATTAAAGTTTAGACAATTATTATTGGTGCATTTGTTATGATGCCATATGATGCAATTTGAAAGCATGCACATTCCCGTTCAACATGATCTATTGCTATTCATAGTGTTACAATGGCATACAATGAAGTGATATATAATATCTTTGGAGTGGCAATATGAGGCATGGTCAAGGTGGGAAGAAATGAGAAGGGCTAAAGAGATTTAGACAGAAAAGATATTCTTCTTTGTCCTTGGTCTTTTTAACTGCTGAGAAAAGAAGAAAATTGAATTGATAATAATGACCCCTCGTTTCACTTGAAAGCAGGTATATGTGAAACTTCCTTCTTAGTTATTATAAAGTTTCTTGTCTGTTAAGAATGTCAATGACTCCTAATGCTTCCACTCTCTCTTTAAATCTATATGGAAGTATATGATGACCAGCATGCTTTTTAACTTTTTCTTTTCTTTAAATAATTAAATACTCCTACCGTTTCAAAATAGATGTCTATGAAACTTCTTTGTTTTGTTTCAAAATAGATGTTCATATATATATTTTTAGAACTAATCATTAGTTTCTTCTTATTTTACTCTTATTTATTATAAGTTAACCACACAACCTCCCAAAACTTTTTTTTCTCTTTGCTTCTTAGAAATTTTTACCAACCAATAGCTATCGTGTATTTAATATGGGTAGAATAGGAATTTTATATAAATTGTAATATTATTTTCAATACTTTTAATCTATGTGCAAATAATTTCATGAACATCTATTTTGAAACGGAGGGAGTAATATTTTATTTTCAACTCTTAATGTTTGTGTCTTGTTAAGCAAGGACATTCATTTTGGGGTGGAGCGGTACTTTCCAAGGAACATTTAAGTTCATTTTCTCTTGTACACTTGCAAGTTAAATCCCCCATGTTCTTATTTGGTGTATAGCTATCTAAGGCTTGGAGGGGTAAATGAAATAGCTGATGTGCTTGGATGGTTTATGTTATGGTAACTGAAACTAGTCAAACATGTATTTGAAATCCTTTGGAACAGTTGTATAAATGGAATCACAATTTGTAAGCAATTTCATGAAGTATCGGCTTATATCCATTACTATTATTTAACTTGATTTATTTGAAACCTAGATTCCTCAAATATGAAGTCTAAGAAATTTCATTAACTTGTTTAAAGATGATAACCTTTTCTACTTCTTGGTTATATGGAGGATGCTCTTCATGTGCACTTAACCTTTTGTTCTTTTATATCCCTTCACCTTGCTTACTGTTTTCAGGAGACCAACAGACTCGAATACTTGATTCCTAAGAAGACATCTTTAAGGCATCGGTTGCCAATGGGGGATCAAGGCTTCATTGACTTTGTAGCCCACTTACTTGAAGTTAACCCAAAGAAGCGCCCTTCAGCATCAGAAGCTCTAAAACACGCATGGCTATCATATCCCTATGAGCCAATATCATCTTGAACCAATTGGAATTCCACAGATGACTCGACATGCTCAGACTGTGTTGTTAGTCTTGGGTTGAGGTGCTTCAGTTAGAGTGCAGAAACTTCGCTGGATAAGTTCATATAATCTATTTATAGAATTGATCTTCAAGGGGGTTCCACCTCACATGCTTGCACGGGCCAAAGGTCTGCTTGGTTAAACAGATGGTTAAATCTGGTTCTCCTTCCATGGTTCTGAGTTGTAGTATTTGATTTATCACGACCAAGATGTAAGATTGCACGCGCCATGTAACTCTAGGTTTCTATTTTCTTTTCTTATGCTTGGAGGAAAGTCTTCAATCTTGTTGTACATGATGTGTGATTATTTTTTAGGTTGGTAGTAAAAGCTTGTGCAATAGTTGCTTATCCAATTTTGGTTGTCACGTGACTTGTGGGCTGCTCGGTATTAGTTAGAAGCAGCCTTCGGAGAAATGCTTCCAACTTTAATTGCGTGAATCACATCCCCTGCCTTAAGCTTACTATGCTGTGGACTAAGCAACCCAATCACCCCTGTAGTGGCTGAAGGGGTTATGGGTACTTTGAAAGGGTGAATTAACTATTAATTTCTTACTTATTTCGCTCTCGAACTAATTAGTTGTTACCCGGCGTACCTGCTCCCATTTGTACGCATGATGCGGACTAAATTGCTATCCAATTTAAATCTTGACTATATCCGACGGTCAGGATTAATCTTGGTTCATGGATATGTATATAATTTTGTGAGTTTTGTTCATATTTTGTGTAGATTTAATTTTGGCCGCCAGATTTGGCCTGCGTTGTACAGGATTGATTTGGGCTGGTTTTGATTTAGTTTTGAAAAATTGAAAATTAAATAAAACAATTAAAAATTGATTTAGTTTTGATTTAGTTTAAGGTTTTTTTTAAATAATGAATATTTCATAATTCAAAAGCAACTCAGAATTGGCATTATAACTAATATATACAATATGCATAATATAAATATGTAATAAGAAATGTTAAGTTTGAGGCAGGTTCCAAATTTTACAAACCGAACCAATTTTTTCATTTTAGGAATACTAACACTAAAATCAAACCAACTCAAAATAAAGACTAAAATCAATTTGAATTGATTTGGAGCAAACGATTTGATATCATTGCGAACTTCCTAATTTACAAACTAGCAGGGAGTTATTACAACTTAACAAGGGAATTGGGATTGTTGCGAACGTTCCTAATTCTAATCGTTCAAGGACCCTGCTATTCTAAGATCACAAATTGTGTGGCCCAAATCTGCTATGACGTAGTGCCTTCCATAGGTTATGATGTTGAACGGTAAGCACAACAATAGGCCTCCATCCATCACACCATTAAACATTATTTACTTTCTTGAACAGCTAGGTAACTCTTGTAGTTGGATACTACCAAATGTCCCAACGATTCCAGTTAAGCAAGAAGTTATCGTCCCAAAACAACACTAAAAACAAAAAAATATACATATGACTACATATATAAATATACAAAAAATAAAAATATATTTACTCAACCAAGTTCAAGCCGAGCTTTGACCGATTTTTTTTCACAAGCCCTTCGCGACTGGCTCTTGATTCAATGCACCACTCCTTAATACTACATTCCACTCTCATCAGCCTAATTCCAATCATCAAAGACATAAACGTGGTACCTATACATTAGCCTGGTTTCATAATTCACCAATATCATTACACGCTTAGACTTCAAAATGTTTCATCATTAACAAAGAATAACACAGAAATATGGCAAACAGATTTTTTTCCCCTCCTTATATTCTTTTCATTCAATTTCTAGTTCTTCCAAAATTCTCAAACAACAGAACCAAATTGATGTAGTTATAGCTCTATATTTATGCTTCCATTGAGTTAAACAGTTTCAATCAAGGGTAGCAAATAGTTGCCTACACCATGCTTTGGCTACATTCAATTAAAAAAGGAAAATGCTTTTACAAGATGAAGGCAAACACTACCGTTCATGCTTCTGAAAATGTCTTATGATCCTTCCAATGAATATCCTGTCAACACTACCTGTCGATTTGGAGAAGAAATATGCTTCCATAAGGAAAATAATAGCAGAAAAGGGAAAATGATGAAGGCTACCATAAACCACAAAAATGCTTGAAAAATGAGAAGTTTCCCAGTTTAAACGAAGATTATCAGTCATTAATGCCATTTAATGCTGAAAAGTTCACAGAACTCGTCCTTGGTTAGAAGTGAAAATACATTCCAGGTTAAACTTCAGTACTCAACGGTGCCAACAATTTTACATGATCCGAATCAGGAATCAAGAAACAGATTTTATATCTGCTGTAGGAAAATACAGTTTTACCACAAGTTAAAGAGGCCAGTCAAGGGAACTATAGATCCTTACATCTGGCTTTGGCTGATTTTACGCAACATTGAAATGAGTTCCAGGTATATGCCAAACTTATACTGCCCATCCCAGACCATTCCTAAATTACTTTGACAAAGGTATACCGGCTTTTACCCTCATATTCACAGCTTAGGCTTGACTTGTTCACTGCAGCAAACTATGTGTGCAAGATAACTTCTTCCTAGAAGTCACTGACTCATGGGGTCACTAAAAGACTATCTAAAAGATGATACTTCAGTTAGCTCGGACATTCATCTGAACGTCCAAATTGGTGAAAATACAAGACACGGATATACTTGAGTCACAAGAAGCAATACGATGGTGAGTGGATGCAGAGGTGAGAACGTATGAGGTGCATATATGCAACTGAATCATTCAGTTTGGGTCCTTATGTATGATCAGAAATGACAAAAAAAAATTATTGCTCCATCAATCAAAATACAATGACCTTAGCAGAAGTCACAATGCTGGCAGAGTGCTTGATCATACCTACATATATTGGTTGTTGTATCCAAAACTCTCACTACTGAATCATTCTTCTCAGCTTGTTTTATGATGATGGTCCATCAGATTTAGGCCTTGTATCACCCAGTTTGATAAGCTTTTGCACAAGCATTTTCTCTGCATTTGCCTGACAACGAAAAAGGAAACAAGAGAAGTGGTGAGTTGGAAATACAAAGAAGGTTGAGTTAAACTGGCTAGAAAACAACCAAGAAGAAAGGGGAAAAGGGAAATGAATGTTAAGAATACAAAAGATTCAAGTAACCAAAATCAGATGGTCAGTCAATGCTTCACAAATGCAAGTTCAAGATTGAAAAGGGATAGTATTGCAAAGGTTAGATAAACAGGATGAGTCTGCGAGTTAGGGTGATAGGGAGTGAGAAAGAGATCATACCTCCAGCATGGGCCTATTCTTTGGGATGTTGCAAGCTAGTACTACTTGAAGACCAGTCTTCAGAGCTACAAATTAAAAGCATCGGTGAGACAATGGATCCAAAAAATGATGAATTTGTTTGTTCTTCTGAAGTTCTTACCTAGATGACGTGCAATACCAGATCCTGTGTTATCTGATGCTCCTCCAATTAAAGAAGTAACACTAACCTGATTGCTCTGAGTGCCAATACAAAAGAGTAAGGGAATCCAATATGCATAATGGTGATTACAGTTCAAATTTGAAATCCAATGTCCTAGGGACAGGCATTTACTGGCACTAAGTTATAGCTTCCTTTAGCAAGCCTTTTTTGTGCGTGCGTGTGTGTGTGTGTGTGTGTGGTGGGAGAGAGAGAGTGTGTGTGTGAGTGAGCATGTGTTTTCATTTCCTTGGAAAGTAATTGATTTAAACCAATATCTTCATTGAAGCAATCCAGAATTCTATGTTTAAGGAACAACAATTTGGTAAAGAGACATATCAAACACACTATCTCCCACCCTTCAAAATGAGAAGGTGAAAAAGGAACTTACAGGTCGTGTTAGTGCAGCCGCATATAAATATCCAAATTTTGCAGAGTTACAACCAATCCATGCATATATCTACAAACAAATGATTGGGGACAAAAAAATATCCCGTCGAGGGGAATAACAATTCAAAGGTGTAATACAAAAGATGAAAAATGTGTTGAATATAAAGTTGATGCACTCGATCATTTGTGTGGTTCTAGGCCACAAACGATCTCTACTCTAGAAAATTTTCTGCATTTTGTTATGCCAAAGATTATAACAATCAGAAGGTGCAAAAATAAACAAATCAATCTCTCAATTGATGAATATTTTCCCTTTTCTCTTTCACGAGATAAACTGCCAAACTCCGGATATTTCAAATTAAATTGACTAACAGTAAGAAAAACGTAAAGAAATGCATCAGACAACTGACTAAAGCGCAATCTTCTGATGCAAGCCCAGCTAAAGACAAAGAGCAGAATTTAAAATGACCCATCTCCACGTTACCTCGACAGCAAACAATACCCTATAACAACAACATAGAACCACAGAACTGAAGCACAATGTCGCAACTTCTCCTTTCTTGGTTATTACGGGGTTCGATACAAGTTCGACTAAACACAAACAGAAGCAATAACTGGACAACACCGAATTCTATCTCCACAAAAGACGTTATGAAAATTAAACAACATATATGAGTAAAGACTAATTTGCAACCCATCAACTTTATAAACAGTAAAGACTAGCCTGTTTCTGAAGGCGGATGATCTGAAAGTGGAGGACGGCATCATCTATGAGTTCAGTAAAGCAATTGATTTGCAACCCATTTTCACTGTTCTTTGAACTAATTTGATCTCCAATCGTCAAGTTATTTATGCTTTCTCCGGCAATCTCAACTCCGGAAGAGCTATCTAATACCTCGGGCTCCATTGAGGTTTGCAAGAATTTGCTATGGAAGAGTTTCTAGGAGGGTTTTGGGAAATTTACCAGCACTTGGAGAGGAAGAGTATTCCTAAATACACCTTTGACCCTGCTTTATAGGGTTGATTACATTTTTGCCCCTTAAGGTTTATCTAAACTATCTCAAGGTCTCTCTCTTATCTTTTCACAAACTATGAGATTAGCCTTGAAGTACATATATGGGTCCCAAAAGGGGTAGCCGAGTTGGTCGGGTAACGAGTACAGCAACTAAAAGGTCACGAGTTCGAATTCTATGGGAAGATTTTTAGTCTCCTTGATTGAGCCGATTAGTCAGGACTTACCTAAACTAGTTTACATTATTCTCGTAGTTCTTTGTCGGTTAGGCATTGACTGGTTTACATTCCTTGGGGCAAAGATTACATGAGCCGATTAGTGAGGACTTACGTAGACTAGTTTACATTATTCTTGTAGTTCTTTTTTTCTCAGTTTCTCCTCCCTTCTCTCTTCTAATTTTTTTTCTCTTCTCTTCCCTTTCCTCTTTTTATATTGTTCTCTTGATGACTTGGTAGCTCTAGAAAGTCTTAGAAGTTAACTCCTTCATGACTTGGCACCTCTAGAACATCTTAGAACCTAATAGAAGATGACTTGGCAACTCTAGAAGATCTTAGAACCTAAGAGAAGATCATAGAAATTTAGGGAAAGTGTAGGAAGTTGGAAGAACATGGTGGAAGAAAGTAGAAATCTTGGAAAACTTCTTCCAATCACATAAGACTAAATGGGCTTTCATCATGGACCTAAATATTCATGGCCCACCAAGCTTAAATGAAATGGCTCACCACACTTAAATGAAATGGCCCCCCAATCTTTAATGAGATAGCGCATCATATATTACTAATACAATGGGCCTACCAAATAAGCTTTTCTTATTTTGAATTACAAACAACCGTATATCTATATTAATTCTTATATTCTAATAATTACATAGGGAAGAGTAGTACAATATCCTCTCCTAAAAAGAATTTCGTCTTCAAAATTAGTACTTACTTTCAAAAAGTTCTAGGTGGGCTTTTCGCATCTCTGCTTTTGTTTCCCAGGTGGAATCTTATATAGGGTGATGACTCATCTTAACAAGTGGAATCTATTTTTCAATACAATTCCTTCTCGGAATACTCCAGAATTTTAATAGGCCTTTCTTCATAGTTTAAATCTGAAGCTAAATCTATTGCAGCATCATTCACAATGTATTACCCATTAGCTATGTATATTTAGAGTTGTGACACATGAGGTCTGAGACTTTGAGTTAGATCAAAGCAGTATAAGAGTCTAGCAGCTCAGAGGAAGTATCGAGTGAGCCTAAAAGGGTAGACACTTCTGGTGTAGATATGACAAAAGAATCTAAGGAACCTGAGTTGATTGTGATTTCTTCATACGAGTCAGAAGAAGAGATGAAAGAACATGTTGAATTAATTGTGATATCTTCTAAGGAGTGTGATAAAGAATATAGTAAAAACAATGCAATAGTGGAATATGGAGTAAGGGATAACTTGGACTTTAACGATGACATGGAGAATGAAGATCTGCAGGGTCATATATCAGATACACCTGAGTATTATTTCATGTCTTCAATATCTAAGTTTAGTAGTAATGACGAGTAGAGAGCTCTGTGTGAACAACATATTGTAAATATTGTCGGTATGTACAGTCAATTGTTAGTAGTACAATTTGCTACATTTAGACTCCAAGAATCATTTGAGATTGAACTAATGGAAGAGTAAAATTAAAAGCCTAGGATATTTGCTAGGATCGACTAACCTACATTGGAGGTTTTTAGCACAAGATTGCCAGTGGGTAGTGTGAATTAGTGGCCATCCTATCGGTGGAACTTTTTCTAGACCATTACCTATTTTAGGAAGTTTTGATTCGTGATGGTTATACATACACTTAACTTAGGATGCAATTAATCTTCCAACGAAGCTCTGTTAGCTTTTTCTAAGAGCCAAACTATTTATATTATTGATAATGGTTTTAAGAGTGATATGACCTTGTGTGGGCTTTTTCTTGGTGTTGTGAGTGGTTTAGTTGGTTTGTGTTTAGCTCAACCAAATGGGACAAAAAACAGAGATTCTTCTAGAGACAAAAAGGAGAAAGTGAAATAACAACCTACCCTCTATCAAACTCTTGAAGAACTAAGCTTCAAAGACCTTCAAGAAAAGTAGAAAGTTCTACTATAATCTCACCCCAATATCCTTGAAGCAACTAAGGCAAACAAGAACAAATAGAATAGAGAAAATAGGCACCCAAATAATGGAATTCAAACAAACCTTAGAAGAACAAAGCAACTAAGACCCATTCAAAGAAACTACATTGGATTATCCAAAAGAACTAACCTTTAAGTATGGTCTTGAACAAGATGAACAAGGAGGCTAGGGTCTCTCAAGATTCTCTCTCAAATTTGAATTAAAGTATGTGAATTGTGTTGTCAAATCACTAAATGTGCTATTTATACTACCCTAACCCTAGCTAAGTAATCCCTGAGGTTCTATTACAGTTTAGGGTCTTAATAAGTCTTTACATACACTTAAAATTGGAAAAAATTGGAGAAAACATAAAAAACGCGACGGCTGCCCAGGATGGAGCCGGCGCTGGTTGCAATTTGTCTCAGGCAGTCGAATGCCAGAATAAATCCGTTGTTGGGCAGATTGAAGCCGGTACTGATTTGGTTGCTTGGGGTCGACGCCCGTTGTCCGTTGGAAGGCCACCCTTGGTCAAGTTTCGTCCGCCTTTGTTGTTGGTTTGAGTTCTTGTTGGGGTCCTTCTTAGATAGTCATCAAAATGAACTCTTGGTTAGCTTCCTCAACCTTCCAACCCTCTTCCATCCTAAAGCATGGTTTGATGAGCAATTGAAAATCTTCTTGAAGCTTCTTGGACCTAGATCTTGTCATCGATCCTTGTCCTTGCATGGTTACGTCTCCCCCTCCTTGATCATGACCTCCATGATGAAGCGGTGTCTCATCAAAGAGTTATCTATTATCAAATAAATAATATAAAGAATGTGCATTTTATTTCTTGCAAGCTAAATGAATATTTTTTTTGCAATATTTTAGAAATATCTGGTTTTAGTCCATTGCCAATCATTCTCAAGGAGAATAAGTTGACAAGCCTAAATTATGTGGATTGGAAGAGGAACCTGAACATAGTACTCACTGTCGAGGAGTACAAGTATGTTCTTATAGATCCTTGTCCTGATATTGAGGAAGAATCTACTGATCAGGAGTGAAAGGCCGAGAAGGCATGGAAGAATGCCAATGAGATGACTAAATGCTACATGTTGGCTTCCATGTGTAGTGTATTCCAATCTAAGCATGAGCACATGGCTACTGCGATATGGATTTGTCATTGCATACCATGTTTACTAACAAGAGCCGGCTTGCAAGGTAGGAAGCTCTTAGGACAATCATGAACACTAGGATAGTTAAGGGGGCATCAGTTCGAGAGCATCTGCTCAAGATGATTGCCTACTTCGAGGAGGTCGAGGTCCTGGGCGCAACGATAGATCCTGAGAGCCAAATTGACATGGTTTTTGAAACTTTACCTGATTCATATTTTCAGTTCAAGTTGAACTACAACATGAACAAGTTGGATATGAATCTCATGTTGGGGATATGCCCTAGAGTCAATTTGTACTTATACTATTGTCATTATATTTTATATAATAATATGAGACTTTCCTTTCCATGAATAGTGAGTTTTGTTTTGCGGTCATCAAGTACGTGACTTGATAGTAAAACCCTACAATGAATACAATGACTATTCTGAAACTGTCCCTGATCGATTATTATTATTGGAATAATAATAAATTAAGATTAGTATGTTTGTGACTTGATGGCTATGTTTTACTGGCCATGGATATTTGTGATATCGAGTCAAGACATAAATAAATGTTAGAGAACATTGTATTGGACATGATCCACTGTGAGAGTACTTCATGGAATATGTCATAAGTACTTTCTAGCCATAATAATATTGAAAGTCCTTCGACCTAAATTCATCATAGTTTCCTACTTGATAAATTCTATATTTTGACATTGTCTAAAGTTGTCTTTAACCAGATAATAAATTAGACTACTGTTGGATATAGAATAAATCAAGGAGAAGAATATGATTGATTGTGAAGGAATTTGTCCCTCTCAATTATGTGAGAGATATCCATGGGCCCTTTGATAAGTTAGACTGTTTAAAATGCATGGCCGTGCTCAAATATATCAATCTAAGATATTGATATCATTTGTTTGAACAGTCTACTATGAAATCAAGAAATAATTGATTGAGCTTAATAAGGATGACATGCTCCATGCCTTATGCTTAATCTAGATATCGTGTGACAAAAGGAATAAATATAAAATTATGGTTTAGTTCAAAGAGATCACCGATCTTCATTTAACCTGGATAGTTATAATGTTTTGCTAGAAACCGCTTATAACTTGTGGGCCATTTAAATATGATTTAGGCACACTGCCAGTGTTAAATGAACCTATAGGGTCACATAATAAGCGAACTTGTTAGGTTATTTTTCTGGTGACCAGATTCGATGAATCTGAAAATATGTCTAAGTTAATCGTACTTAGAAAATCCACCAGTTACAATGAATCTGGAAATATGTCCACATTCGATGTATCTGGATGATGTCCAGATTATAAGAATCTGACTCGGTAAATTAATTAGTTAAATTACCGAGATAATGTCAGAATCTTATCATATCAGTTTTAATTTAATTTGAATTTAAGTTAGAAGATGATAAGATATTATTAGGGTTGGACTCTAAGAGGTTCGGGGGTTTTTTAAGAAAACCCTAGCCGTCTTTTCAAATGTCCAATTTTTCGGTTGAGAACATTTGTGTCATTCTCTACCAGAAGAGAAAAAAAAAAATCTCTCAAACCCTAAGCGCTAGCACTCCCCGGGTATCGAGTGAGTTCGCGGTGTGTATCCGATAGAGGACGTTCGCATATTGCAGCGTCGGTGATTGTTTGGGTTGAACGTACAACAACGCAATCAGAATCAAAGGATTTCGATTACAGCAACCAGAGGTAATTCTTAAACCTTAGATCTTCTTAATCATTTACTTGGGTCCTCGGGAGGGATTCGTGGATGTTTTTCGCGTTTAGGAGTCCACGAATTCTAACAGTGGTATCAGAGCAATTTGCTAAACGATTAGGTTGATTCATCTGTGTTAATCGTATTATTGAATACATGTATGATATGTATATGTGAATTTAAATGGTACGTATCAGCATGTTCGCATTATTATGATTTTAGAATACTTAGCATGCAGACTGCCTAAATTAGGTTTAATATGTGCGTCTTAGTTGCCTGATCAGACCAGATTAGTTGCAGATTGTCTGTAAATTGGTCTATTTTAATATGATATGGTATCGTAAGCATGCTATTCGTCGTTCTATATTTGCGAATAGTTTGTATTAATCGACCATGATAATATGTTATCTGTATAAATATGATTAAAAGAACGTATATTGTCTGTAATATGAATTTTTACGGCGATGGTTACTAAGAGGTTCGAACGTTAATTTGATTAATATTCAAAAATCGGAAGGCAAAATCTCATTCAATGAGAGAAGGAAAAATCGTTTTTCCTTCCAGGGGCGCTGCCCCCTTAAACCCTGCCCGTTGACCGGCCAGCAGGACCTCCGCCAGGGGTGCTGCCCCTTGGACCCCGCAGGGGCGCTGCTAGAGTTGTAAACGAACCAAACGTTCGCGAACAAAAGCTCGTTCGAGCTCGTTCGTGTTCGAATAAGGCTCGTTTGTTTAATAAACGAACGAATTTGAACACGAACTCGAGCTCGAATAATAAACGAACGAACTCGAACATGTTCACGAACATATTCGAACGTTCGTGAACATATTATATATATTTTTAAATTAATTATATTTTATTAATTATTTTATTTATATTTTATAATATTAAGATTTATTAAGAATAAATCTTATATTATAATTATAATATTAATATTAATATTAATATTAATAATATTATTATATATTTATTTAATATTATAATATTCAATTATTTTTAATTAAAATTTGAATTATTATTTTTATAAATTTTAAAATAAAAATATAAAATAAACGAACTCGAACAATTCGAACTCGAACGTTAATCGAGTTTTTCGAACTCGAACTTAAACGAACTCGAACATTATCAAACAATAATCGAACGAACTCGAACACGAACTCGAACAGTGTTCGATTATATTCGAACTCGAGCTCGAAAATGTGATGCTCGGTTCGTTCGTGTTCAAATACAGCTCTAGGCGCTACCCCTTGACCCTGCCAGGGGCGTTGCCCCTTGGAACCCCAACTAACTGTTCGTTGTGTGTTATTCGTTAGTGGTTTTGATTGTAGTTGTGGATTATTTTGAATAGTGCATAGCATGGACCGTTTTATCCCAATGTGATTGGCTGGTTACATTATGGTTGTTTTAAGTTGTAATTTTTTTAAATACGGCCTGCGTGTCGTTTTTCATTGTTGTAAAATTGTACTGCTTTCCTAGAATAGGAATTATTTTAATTTTACTATCCAATGTAAAAGAAAACGGCAGCTAACATTTACAACCAATGAGGAGTATGCTCAAGGCATTAGAGAATGCTTAAGGAGTTCATATACCTAGATTGACCACCTTGATCTTCACTTTGCTCGTGATGATCAACATAGGTTATGGGCCATGCTATGTCACTTTTATTTTTGTCTTGCATGCATATTTGATATGTTTATTTCCTGCTT
The DNA here is from genome assembly GCA_026120185.1 of Voacanga thouarsii. Lineage (NCBI taxonomy): Eukaryota > Viridiplantae > Streptophyta > Magnoliopsida > Gentianales > Apocynaceae > Voacanga > Voacanga thouarsii. The sequence goes on along the minus strand of JANUWF010002383.1, from coordinate 661,117 downwards.
ACTACAATCAATTTTTTTAAAAAAAAAAAACTTAAGTGTTAAATGCCTTCCAAAAACCAAACACTTGTTATTACTTGGATCATCATATGGTCATTCCTACCAAAGTAGGATGCTTTTGATTATCTGAGTGAGATAACATGGAAAATAGTTTTCCATATGTTTGATATGGTTTGACTTAACTGGGCTATCAAAATGGTTTTGGGCCTAGGGCATTATATGAGATATTTTTAGCCGGGACATTTGATGTCTATCTCATTTAAAATTTGAGTTTTATTTAATTATAAGATTAAAGCCAAAGCTTACTTATGATTAAAATAAAATATTTATAAAAAATATATATATATATTTTTCCCCACTACGAAACATCAAAATGTTGAAGTTTCAAAAAGTTTAAATGCTTTTAGTGGGAGTTTTTTGTTAAAGTCTCGAAAAAAAAGGAAAAAAAAATTTAATTACTTTGCATATTTTTGTATGTAGATAATGGCAACAAACAGTTGGAATAATTCATTGCGATCTGTGCTTGAGAAAGACAAGCTTAGTGGGACTAACTTTCTTGATTGGGCACGAAACTTAAGAATTGTTCTTAAGCAAGAAAAAAGGCTCTATGTTCTTGAAAATTCTAGTCCCCCTGCTCCAGCAAATAACGCCTCAAAAGCTGAAATAGATGCTTATAGTAAGCACAAAGATGACTCCAACGATGTTACTTGCCTCATGCTAGCAACCATGAACTCTGAACTTCAAAAACAGTTTGAAGAAGTAGAGGCATATGATATGATTGTGCATCTCAAGGAAATGTTCCAAGAGCAAGCACGACAAGAGAGATTTGAAACTCACAAGGCGTTAAATGCATGTAAGATAGTTTCTGGCACCTCGGTAAGTGTTCATATCCTTAAAATGAAGGGCTATCTAGATCATCTTAATAAGTTTGGTGCTCCTGTTAATCATGACATGGCCACGGATTTGATCTTGGGCTCTTTACCTGCTGAGTATGACCAGTTTGTCATGAATTTTAACATGCATAATATGGAGAAATCCATTATTGAATTGCATGGGATGCTAAAACAAGTTGAACTGAACATTAAGAAGAATACTCCTAGTGTTCTAATGGTTCAGAAAGGGAAAGGCAAAAAGAACAACCAAAAGGGCAAGGTCATGGCTAGTAAGGGTAAAGACAAGGCAAAGTCCAAGTTCAAACCCAAACCTAAGGCCAAGACACCAAAGGAGGGAGCTTGCCACCATTGTGGAGAACAAGGACATTGGTTAAGAAATTGCAAGCTCTATTTGGAAGCAAATAAAAAGAAGGGTAGTGAGACTGCCACTTCAGGTATTTATGTTATTGAAATTAATTTATCTACTTCTGATTCATGGGTATTGGATACCGGTTGTGGATCTCACATTTGTGTAAATGTGCAGGGTCTAAAAAGGAGTAGAGCCTTGGTAAAGGCGAGGTGGACCTACGAGTTGCGAATGGAGCAAAAGTTGCTGTAGTAGCTGTAGGAACTTTTGAATTAATTTTACCCAGTGAGCTTGTTTTAGAACTGAACAATTGTTTTTATGTTCATGCTATGAGTAGGAATATTATTTCAGTTTCTTGTTTGGATTTAGAAGGTTTTGAATTTGTTATTAGGAATAACATTTGCTCCATTAATAAAAACGGCATTTTTTATGGAGATGCTTCATTATCGAATGGGCTCTATATTCTAAATCTTCGAGGGTCTTCAAACATGTCTATCTATAATATAAATACTAAGAGATTGAAATCCAATGATTTAAATCAGACTTACTTCTGGTATTGTCGTTTAGGCCATATAAATGAGAAACGCATAACAAAGCTTCATAATGATGGGCTTCTAAAATCGTTTGATTTAGAATCTTACAAAACATGTGATTCTTGTTTATTAGGTAAAATGACTAAAGCGCCTTTCAAGAGACAAAATGAAAGGGCAACTGATTTATTGGGCCTAATACATACTGATGTATGTGGACCAATGAATTCACATGCTAGAGGAGGATTTCAGTACTTCATTACATTTGCAGATGATTTCAGCAGATATGGCTACCAGTATCTAATGAAACACAAATCTGAATCGTTCCAGAAATTCAAAGAATTTCAAAATGAAGTACAAAATCAACTTGGCAAAAGTATCAAAACACTTCGATCGGATCGAGGTGGTGAATACTTAAGTCACGAGTTTGACGAGCATCTTAAAAATTGTGGAATTATTTCCCAATTAACTCCACCAGGAACACCTCAATGGAATGGTGTATCTGAACGGAGAAATCAGACTTTATTAGATATGGTTCGATCAATGATGAGTCAAACTGATCTTCCAATCTCTTTTTTGGGTTATGCCCTGAAGACTGCTGCATTCATACTAAATCGAGTTCCATCTAAATCGGTTCAGAAAACGCCATATGAGATATGGACTGTGAGACAACCTAGTTTGTTATTTCTGAAGATTTGGGGTTGTGAAGTTTATGTAAAGCGTTTATTATTTGATAAACTTGCACCTAAATCGGATAAATGCATATTTGTGGGGTATCCTAAAAAAACTAAAGGATATCAATTTTATCTCCCAAAAGAAAATAGAGTAATTGTTGCTCGAAATGGATTCTTTCTTGAAAAGGAATTTATTTCCAAAAGAATAAGTGGGAGTAAAATACATCTTGATGAGATTCAAGGACCACAATTAGTGCCTGAACCTTATCAAGATGAGATTCAAGAGCCACAATTAGTGCCTGAACCAAATAATGAATCTCGATTAGATGGCTCACAAGTCTAAGATGAGCCTACATCTATAAAACAAGAACCTCAAAGATCTGATAGGGTTCGTCAACAATCTGAGAGATATGGATTTCTCATCACTGATGATCACAATGTGGAGCTTATGGTTAATGATGAGCCCACTTCCTATCGAGAAGCCATTAAGAGTTCTGACTCTGGAAAATGGTTAGAGGCTATGAGGTTTGAGATGCAATCCATGTATGATAACCAAGTTTGGACTTTGGTTAACCCACCTAAAGGTTCAAAAACCATTAGGTGTAAGTGGGTTTTCAAAAAGAAAACAGACATGGAGGGAAATGTGCATACTTACAAAGCACGACTGGTAGCAAAAGGTTATAGACAAACTCATGGTATAGACTATGATGAAACATTTTCACCAGTTGTAATGCTTAAATCTATCAGAATTCTTCTTGCATTAGCAGCATATTATGACTATGAAATTTGGCAAATGGATGTCAAAACCGCGTTTCTTAATGGAAACTTACTCGAAGATGTGTACATGACATAACATGAGGGTTTTGGTGATCTTTTGAATTCTAATAAAGTGTGCAAGTTTCAAAGATCCATTTATGGATTGAAGCAAGCATCTCAAAGCTGGAATCTTCGTTTTGATGAAGCAATTAAAGAATTTAACTTTATCAAAAATGAAGATGAGCCTTGTGTCTATAAGAAAATAAGTGGGAATGCAATAGTCTTTTTGGTACTTTATGTTGATGATATCTTACTCATTGGAAACGACATCCCAACTCTACAAAGTGTAAAGACATGGTTGGGAAATTGTTTCTCAATGAAAGACTTAGGTGAAGCTGCCTATATTCTAGGTATAAGGATCTATAGAGATAGATCTAGAAAACTAATTGGACTAAGTCAAAGTGCATACATTGATAAGGTACTGAAAAGGTTCAGTATGTAAGACTCTAAGAGAGGATTCTTGCCAATGTCACATGGCATTAAGCTCAGCAAAACTCAAAGTCCTTCTACGAAGGATGAAGAAGAGCGCATGAACAAGATACCATACGCTTCCGCTATAGGGTCTCTCATGTATGCCATGTTATGTACTCGACCAAATGTATCATATGCATTGAGCATGATAAGTAGGTTCCAGTCAAATCCTGGAGAGGCACACTGGACTGCTGTCAAGAACATACTGAAGTACTTAAGAAGAACTAAAGATATGTTCTTAGTTTATGGAGGACAAGAAGGCGAGCTAGTTGTAAATGGTTACACTGATGCTAGTTTTCAGTCCGACATAGATGATTATAGATCGCAATCAAGTTTTCTATTTTGTTTGAATGGAGGTGCTGTAAGCTGGAAAAGTTCAAAGCAAGACACCGTGGCCGATTCTACTGCAAGAAGCTGAGTATGTAGCTGCCTCAGCTACAGCTAAAGAAGCAGTTTGGATTAAAAAGTTCACTACAGAATTAGATGTAGTTCCTAGTATTGTGAACCCAGTGGACCTCTATTGTGATAGCAATGGAGCCATTGCACAAGCTAAGGAACCAAGATCACATCAGCGATCCAAACATATACTTAGACGTTTTCATCTCATTCGAGAAATTGTTGATAGAGGAGATGTCAAAGTATGCAAGGTTCCAACTGATGACAATGTTGCAGATCCACTGACAAAGCCTCTCCCATCGTCTAAACATGATAGTCATACCAGATCAATGGGATTATGGCTTATGCCAAATTGGTCTTAGTGCAAGTGGGAGACTGTTGGGGATATACCCTAGAGTCAATTTGTACTTATACTATTGTCATTATGTTTTATATAATAATACGAGGCTTTCCTTTCCATGAAAAGTAAGTTTTGTTTTGTGGTCATCAAATACGTAACTTGATAGTAAAACCCTACAATGAATACAATGACTATTCTAAAACTGTCCCTGATCGATTGTTATTATTGGAATAATAATAAATTAAGATTAATATGTTTGTGACTTGATGGCTATGTTTTACTGGCCATGGATATTTGTGATATCGAGTCAAGACATAAATAAATGTTAAAGAACATTGTATTGGACATGATCCACTGTGAGAGTACTTCATGGAATATGTCATAAGTACTTTCTAGCCATAATAATATTGAAAGTCCTTCGACCTAAATTCATCATAGTTTCCTACTTGATAAATTCTATATTTTGACATTGTCTAAAGTTGTCTTTAACCAGATAATAAATTAGACTAATGTTGGATATAGAATAAATCAAGGAGAGGAATATGATTGATTGTGAAGGAATTTGTCCCTCTCAATTATGGGAGAGATATCCATGGGCCCCTTGATAAGTTAGACTGTTTAAGATGCATGTCCGTGCTCAAATATATCAATCTAAGATATTGATATCATTTGTTTGAACAGTCTACTATGAAATCAAGAAATAATTGATTGAGCTTAATAAGGATGACATGCTCCGTTCCTTATGCTTAATCTGGATATCATGTGACAAAAGGACTAAATATAAAATTATGGTTTGGTTCAAAGAGATCACCGATCTTCATTTAACCTGGATAGTTATAATGTTTTGCTAGAAACCGCTTATAACTTGTGGGCCATTTAAATATGATTTAGGCACACTGCCAGTGTTAAATGAACCTATAGGGTCACACAATAAGCGAACTTGTTAGGTTATTTTTCTGGTGGCCAGATTCGATGAATATAGAAATATATCTAAGTTAATCGTACTTAGAAAATCTACCAAATACAATGAATCTGGAAATATGTCCACATTCGATGTATCTGGATAATGTCCAGATTATAAGAATTTGACTCGGTAAATTAATTAGTTAAATTACCGAGATAATGGCAGAATCTTATCATATCAGTTTTAATTTAATTTGAATATAAGTTAGAAGATGATAAGATATTATTAGTGTTAGACTCTAAAAGGTTCGGGGGGTTTTTTAAGAAAACCCTAGCCGTCTTTTCAAATGTCCAATTTTTCGGTTGAGAACATTCGTGCCATTCTCTACTAGAAGAGAAAAAAAAAAAATCTCTCAAACCCTAGGTGCTAGCACTCCCCGGGTATCGAGTGAGTTCGCGGTGTGTATCCGATAGAGGACGTTCGCATACTGCAGCGTCTGGTGATTGTTTGGGTTGAACGTACAATAGCGCAATCAGAATCAAAGGATTTCGATTACAGCAACCAGAGGTAATTCTTAAACCTTAGATCTTCTTAATCGTTTACTTGGGTCCTCGAGAGGGATTCGTGGATGTTTTTCGCGTTTAGGAGTCCACGAATTCTAACATCTCACAGAGCTTATGAAAGAGCTCCAGGTGGCAGAGAAGATCGTGAAGCCCGTGTCAAAAGTTTTGGTTTCTCATTCTTCTTCTTCTTCTAAAATTAAGGCAAAGCTTAAGAAATTCAAGAAAAAGAAGGTCTAGAACAACACAAGGGCCCAACCCATAGCATCTGGTCAGGCCAAGCCCAACGGAAAGCCCAAAGGCAAATGTTTCAAGTGTGGCAAGAAGGGGCATTGGAAGAAAGATTGTCTGAACTTCTTAGCCAAGTCTACTTTAGGTATTGCTATATACCTAGAGTCTATTTTGATGGTTGTATCAACATTCTCTTGGATAGTTGATTCTGGAGCCACTGACCATGTTTGTAACTTTATGCAGGGGTTCATAAGGATAAGGAGACTCAGTAAGGGTGAACATGGACTTCAAGTAGGCAATGGAGCAAAAATATGGACTGAAGCAGCAGGAGATATTGAGCTTATTTTTTATTGTAATAGGAAGTTAGTTCTAAAAGATATTTTATATGTTTCTTGTTTTAAACAGAATTTGATTTCAGATTTCAAATTGATGAATTAAGGATATTCTGTTTCTTTCCATTCTGGTGTTTCCATCAGTAGAGATGGTAATTTAATTATATTTTTTATATACATCCTATTAGAAATCAAGTACACAATATTCAAACTGGACCTGATAATAAAAAGAGAAAGGCCATATCAAATGACTCGTATTTGTGGTATCTAAGATTGGGACATATAAATCCTAATCGGATTCAGAGGCTAATCCATGATGGGCCTTTAGGCTTATTGAGATTGAAAGAATGGCCTCAGTGAATCTTGCCTTCAAGATAAAATGACCAAAAGGTCCTTTACCAAAAAGGCAGATAGAGCCATAGAAATACTAGCACTAGTTCATACGAATGTTTGTGGTCCGATGACTATACTAGAGGAGGCTACGAATACTTCATCACTTTCACAGATGATCACACTCATTTTTGTTACATTTATCTGATGAGGTGCAGGTCTGACTTTTTTGATAAATTCAAGGAGTTTAAGGCTAAAGTGGAGCGTCGAATAAGTAAATTAATTAAAACTTTGAGATTAGATCGTGGTGGAGAGTACCTCCTCGGTGAGTTTAAGGATTACTTGGTACATCACAGAATAGTATCTTGGTAAACTACACTTGGGACTCCCCAGCAGAACGGAGTAGATGAGAGAAGAAATAGAACTTTAATGGAAATGGTCAGAAGCATGATGAGTCATGCATCTCTTCCTATTTCTTTTTGGGGGTATGCCTTAGAAACAACGACATATATTTTGAACTTGGTGCCTTCCAAATTAGTACCTAGGATACTCTATGAGATGTGGACTAGATGAAAGCCCAGTCTGAACCATCTCAAGATATGGGATTGTCCAGCTTATATGCTGACAAAAGGAAGTAAGCTAGAACTAAGATCAGAGTTATAATACTTCATTGGGTATCCAAAAGGAACGAGGGGTGGATATTTCTATAATCCTCAAGAGCATAAGGTAATTGTTAGTATTAATGCTAGATACTTAGAGGATGATGAACAAGTTACATCCACCATGTTGGTCACTGATTCAACTTCAAGTACTTCAACACCTTGATTGAAGAACCAAGAAAAATACTACTGAATGTTCCTATACAAACTGAGCCTCGTTGTAGTGGGAGAATCACAAAAGTTCCAGAAAGGTGGACCGAATAGATCTATGATCTAGTCTCTGATCATCAGGAATAAGACCCCACTAGATACGAGGAAGCCATTGTTGATGCTGATGCAGACAGATGGTAGCTAGCTATGAATGCTAAAATAGAGTCCATGTACCTCAATTAGGTTTGGGATCTTGTCACTGCGCCGGATAGGATAAAACCTAGCAGGTGTAAGTGGGTATACAAGAGGAAGAGAGGTGCGAATGGAAATGTCGAAACCTATAAAGTAAGTTTGGTTCCTAAAGGTTATACTCAGAAAGAAGGGATTGATTATGAAGAAACCTTTTCACTAGTAGCCATACTTAAGTCTACCCGAATTCTCTTAGCTATCACATATCATTATGACTACGAGATATGAGAAATGGATGTCAAGATGGCCTTCTTAAATGGCTACCTTAGCGAAGACATTTATATGTCTTAGCCAGAAGGTTTTGTTGCTAAAGGTTAAGAACAAATAATTTATAAGCTTAAGAAGTCTATCTATGGACTTAAGCAAGAGTCACAAGCATGGAACATATGTTTTGATGAAACTGTGAAAGCTTATGGTTTCATTCAAAATGTGGATAAACCATGTGTGTACAAAAAATCAGATAGTGACAAAGTGATTTTCTTGGTACTTTATATAGATGACAGTCTACTCATTGGAAATGATGTAGGGGCATTGTCATCCGTTAAGGTTTGACTATCTAGTTAATTTAGCATAAAAGATATGGGAGAAGTTAGCTACATTCTAAGCATTAAGCTTCTTAGAGATAGAAAGTAAAGAATGTTAAGCTTATCCTAATCTGCTTACATTGACAAGATATTGGTCAAGTATAGCATGGATCAATATAAATGGGCCATCATACCCTTTAGACATAGATTATCCTTATCTTCCAAGCAGTGTCCTCAGACACAGGAAGATAAGTAGAAAATGAGTAGGATCCCTTATGTTTTGGCTGTGGGAAGTCTCATATATACTATGCTTTGTACTAGGCCAGATATCTGCTTTGCAGTAGGTATGGTTAGTAGATATCAGTAAAACCTAAGGGAAGCTCACTGGTAAGCCATAAAGCATATAATCAAATATTTTAAGAAAACGAGAAATTATATGCTTGTATATCGTGTTGATGATTTGGTTCCTACTGTTACACAAACTTAGACTTCCAGGTAGATAAAGATGAAAGAAAATTCACTAGTGGATATGTCTTCACTTTGTCTAGAGGAGCAATTTCATGGAGAAATATCAAGAAATCTTGCATTGCTAATTCTACCATGAAAGCTAATTACATTACTGCTTCAGAAGCTTCTAAAGAAGCTGTGTAGCTTTAGAAGTCCCTTATAGAACTTAGAGTAGTACCACAAATGGATAGGTCTGTCCCATTTATTGTGACAACTCTGGAGTAGTGTCACGATGCAAGGAACCTTGAAATCGTAGGAAGGGCAAGCATATAGAGAGGAAGTATCACCTCATCTTAGTGTTTGAGCGTCTGAAAAATAAAATTTTTCGTCTTCTTGTTTGAAGCACGATCCAGCAATCCTCTTGATCAAACACCACGAGAGTTGAATGTCCAACCACTATAATCATAGTGTATGATTATCTCTAACAAAAATCTACACGGAGGATCACACTCAAGAACTAAGATGTTTATGTGCTAGCATAAACCAAAGTGGCGGCTAGGGTTAGTCTTGTTTTTTAGCAAAAATGAGAGAGAGAGAGAGAAGAAGAAGAGAAGGGTTTATTTTTGGAGAGTTGTTTTCCTTGTGTTACTCACACAAAATTAGGTATCATTTGTCTATCCCATAGAACACGAAAAACCCTAGTAAAACACTCTAACTAAGAATTCTAAAACAGTTAGAATTCCTTAATTGTAATTGGAAACCTCAAGTTCTCACAATTATAATTTGGACCATAAATTATAACTAATTATAATTTGACCACATCAACTTCTTTTTCTCGCAATTAACCCCACTATGTTATTAAATAACATCTTGAGTATGTAATCCTCTATTATGTGTGACTTATTAGGTTTCCTAGTTAATTGGTAGCGAACATGAATTAATTCAAACGTCTTTGAGATTAGTAATCCATAATTAATTAGAATTAATCCTATTAATTCTAATCAGGATTGGTTTATTAATTCATCAATTAATAAACCCATATTCCCAGATCATGAGCAGTATCTAGCAACACATCATGACCATCTAAGAGTCCAGGAAGTCATGTGGTTTGACATGAACCCTTCAACAACAAATTACAGTGCAATTAACTCCTTTCATCATACAATATCTTATTCGGTTTGGAGTACGGAATTAGTGCCAACTCCCTCTAGAATATATTAATTCTGGCTTGAATATAATAGTACTTGTACCAGGAACCCACTACTCTAGATGTTTATCAATTGGAACTGTTTCCAATACACAGTTGCCTTGGCCAAGGACTTCTTGAGCAGTAATTCCTATAAGTGGCCATGAGATATTCGCCCCTACTATGAGTGGTGAATCATTTATTGACCCTCTCAACTACTTTCGTTTACCTCATAATATACCCAATATTCATCCCATAGGTGGCCCTCGATCTGGCTCCAAAGATTGGAATCAAAGCACAATGTTCAGCAAACAAAGTACCTTGGAGATCTCAAGTCTAAGGATATTTGCACGTTTGCTATATTGAAATTATATCACTGGCACTAAATAGTTATCCATATGATTATCTCATAGCTAAGTCATCCAATGAACTTGTTCCATTAACAAGCATCCACGCGTTAACTTTGAGTACCTCAATACTCACGGATATGAGAACCACCGCCTGATCAAATCAGGAAGTCTAGCACATGTTAGTCTTAACGCATTAATGATGTCCTGTCTCATAAATACTACGACTATGGACTATTTAAGTACTAACACTATACAGTGTAGTAGGAATCTCATATCATGATCTCTATCATGATTTTCTTAACACAGTGTTGTACTAGGGACTTTATCTAACAGTTATATTATATAAAGTAAACAAAAGAAATTGTAAGATAAATAATTCATTTTATTAAAATAAAATGTGTCATATACAACATACAAGTGATTGCCTCTAGGGCATAACACTAACAAACTCCCACTTGCACTAGAGCTAATCATTCATGTATCTAATACCGAATGACTCAACATGACTATCATGTTTATTTTGGAATAGTGCTTTTGTAAGTGGGTCAGCTATGTTCTCTTCTATGGGAACTCTCTTTATCTTTACATCATTCCTATCTATGATCTCTCGAATCATATGATAGCGTTGTAGTACGTGTTTTGATCGTTAGTGAGATTGTGGCTTCTTTGCTTGTGCAATGGTTCCGTTGGTGTCACAATACAAAGTTATTGGACCAACAACGCTAGGAACCACACCCAGTTCTGTCATGAACTTCTTGATCCAAACAACTTCCTTAGCTGCTTCAGAAGTGGCTATGTACTTAACTTCTGTTATAGAGTCGGCAATAGTCTCTTGTTTGGAATTCTTCCAACTTATTGCCCCTCTGCACAACATAAACACGTAGCCTGATTGTGATTTAAAATCATCTTTGTCAGATTGAAAATTGGCATCAGTATACTCGTTTATTTTCAAATCAACTTCTCCATATATTAAGAACACATCTTTAGTCCTTCGTAAGTACTTAAGGATGTTCTTTACAGTCGCCCAATGACCCTCACTAGGGTTAGATTGTAATCTGCTCTTCAAAACTAAGAGCACAAGATATATCGGGCCTTGTACATATTATAGCGTACATGATAGATCCAACTGCCAAAGCATATGGAATCCTCCTCATGTGATCCCTTTTAACTTGTGTCTTGGGAGACATCGACTTTGAAAGGCTTACACCATGTGACATGGGTAAGAATCCCTTTTTGAATTGATTCATGCTAAACCTCTTTAACATTTTATCTATGTATGTAGACTGTGAAAGACCTAGCAACCTTTTGGATCTATCTCTATAGATCCTTATTCTAAGAATATAGGTTACTTCTCCAAGGTCTTTCATGGAGCATTGTTTGGACAACCAAACTTTAACCGTTTGCAAGACAGGTATATCATTTCCTATTAGCAATATGTCATCTGCATAAAGCAATAAGAAAATGATTGTGCTCCCACAGACCTTTTTGCATACACAAGGTAATCAATGATTGTGAAAACAAGGGAAATGATTCTGTCCCTAAATGGGGAGCATTGAGTACTTAGTGGAGGTAGGCTAGTGGTACTAGTCTTGAAGAGCTAGAGTGAGTCTTCTGGCAGGAGGCCACCTCCAGAAGATGAACTTAACTTGAAGAGGCGATAGTACTACTTAGTCGGCCGGTCCGAGCTAGCATGTTGTTCCATATGGACTTTATTTATCTGGGTTGGACAAACGGTATGTTGGGTGTAGAGATAGAGGAGTGTCTCATCCTAGCGGGGAGGATTCCCCACAACCCTTTATTAAAAGGTTACATTGGGACACTATCATGGTGGTAATTATGATATAGATTGTGATACTATTGGTTGAATTATTGCTAATCCCTACTTAATGAACTTATGATTATGATGAGATGATGATTTATTGAGAACTATTTTGGATATGATAAGCAGTGCTCTTTTGAATAACTGTTTATTGATGAAATTAACTAGCAAACATATTTTGTGATTTTGATAAACTTGCATGCATGAAAAGTTTATATATGACATCACACACATAGGACTTACTGAGATACCAATTTCATACTATTTTACATCATGTTTTCAGGGGAGTGCTTTTAATGAGCAGGTTGGATGAATAAGAGTTGGAAGTTTATCTTTATTCTGCTTTATCTTTGTATTTGTTTTAAGAGATGTTTGTTAGTTTTAAAGTTCATACCTGTATAAGTTTTGACTTTTGTTGTAATAAGATTATCGCTTTATTTCATTTAGTCATTTTCTTTTTGTACCTCGTTATAAAGACTCCTAATCCTTTGGACGGGGTGACATCCTGCCCTATTTAGGTACATAGGTAGTGGAGTGTTACAGTTTCGTACCTCTAATCCTGCTAATCGCTATTTGTGTTATGAAGTAGATACTGTTTGTGATGTTAATCAGATCACTGGCGCTACCAATTTGCGAATGCCCTCTATCGAATACACACGACGAACTCAATTTAATCACTCGGGAGTGCTAGCACCTGGGATTTTTTGAGAGGCTAATATTTCTGGTTTTGGAAGCACGAAATTGTATGAGCAGAGCACCCTAGAAAAATGGCTAAGGTTTTCTTTTAAAATCACACGACCTTTTTGGAGTCCACCTCACATCATATCTTATCAAATCTTATTTTACGTTCAAATTAAATTTAAACAGATATGATAAGAGCTGGACATCCTTTAGATAATTTAACTAAATAATTTACCAAGCTAGATTTTTATAATCTGGACATCCTTTAGATATATTGAATGTGGACATATTTCCATATTCATTATATCTGGACGTTTTTATAGGTTCAATGAACCTGGATACATTTCAGACACATCAAACCTGGTCATCAGGAAAATAACCTAATGTGTTCGTTTAATGTGTGATCGCTTAATGTTCACCCCTATGGGTTCATTTAACATTGGTAATATGCCCAAATCACATTCACATAGCCCACAAGTTATAAGTAGTTTCTAGCAAAATATTATAACTATCCAAGTTAAAATGAAGACCAGTAATCTTTTTTAACCAAACCATAATTTAATATTTAACCCTTTTGTCACATGATATCCCAATTAATATAAGGCATGGAACATGTCATCCTTATTAAGTTTAATCAACTATTTCTTGATCTCATAGTAGACTATTCAAACAAATGATATTAATATCTCATATTGATATATTTGAGCACGACAATGTATTTTAATAGTCTAACTTATCAAGGGGCCTTTGGATTGTTGGTTTAAGAAAAGCAGAGGAGCATGCTGTGCGGGAGAAAATAAAAAAAAAAAAAACCAGAGGCAAAAGTCACGAAGAACAAACAACATGGAAGTGTTTAATCCATACCTCTGTGTGCCTTAAGCCTCTTTGGTTGTGAAGAGATCGACTGGACCGCAGGAATAACTCTTTCTCCTCCGCTTGATGAAGCTTCCGGTTGAAAATCCGCTATCCTCCTACTACGTCTTGTTTGCATGAACGCCAAGCTTTCCGGATCTCGGAATATTCCACTGCCTCAATCCTTGTTGGTGAAACAAAGGGTGAGGAGGAGTGGTCTCAATGTTTTTGATTCTTTGCTATTTGGATTAACAATATCAAGAACAATGGCAAGAGGAAGAGAGAGTCACATAGAGAGAGAGAGCTTGGGAAAAATGGGTTTTTTTTCTTTCAAAAGAGACGTAAGTTAACTAGCCAAAAACTAGGTATCTGATATCTGATAACAATATCCCCCGCGATATGATATTTCAAACACCCGAATGTTATCAACAGGTTGAGTTTAGCTCAACCCTAAACTCTTCTGAACCGTATCTGGAAAAACCCTATGGTCCAGGCTATTGGGCCAAAGTAATATTTATTATTTTTCTTGGACTCAAAAAGCCAAAAATAATAAACATTAATTATTTATTTTCTGAGCTTATAGAAATAACCCAATAAATAATTAATGAGCCTAAATGAACCAAAAAATAATTAAACATTAATTATTTATTTCTTGAGTTTATATAAATAACCTAATAAATAATTAAACAAGTTATTCCCATCTAGTTTAAGCCCAGGTTAATTTTCTAATTATTCAAACTGGACCTTGGCCCTGAATAATTAATTAACCAATTAAACCAAATAATAAATTTCTCTCAATATATTTTTATTATTCCAGTCCAATAATAAATTAGACTTCCTGAATAAAATAAAATCCTCTTTAACTGAGACCAATTCCTCAACTCAAAAATAATTAGGACTTACGGGCTATTCCCAGGACCAAAAAGACACATCGCCTTGGCTACTAAAATGACCAAAATACCCCTGCTATATAAATAGCTGTATTTTGCATTTTAAATATTTCTTAATATCACCATAAGGAAATATTGACTCCAAGGACAATGCTGCGTTAGCAAAGTCTCCGACCTACAGGTGAAATGACTAAAATACCCCTCTACGCATCGCCGTATATTTAGAGAGGAAAAAGTGTACTAACACCTCTCTAAATGACATCTACCATCCTTAGACTTCTAATCCAATGATATACGACTTCCTGGATTATTTCTGCTTTCCAAGGGAGCTATCCTAAAGCAAACATCCAAGTTATGTTTCCCAGGGCCCTGAATATTTAGATCATTCAGACAACCACAAAGGGGCGATATAGTATAGAAACTATCTTGTACAAGTCTGTCTTAACTAACTAGTCATACATACCCAACATGCAAATATATTGGTCCTACAATAGAACCTCAACTATAGCATATCAAAGTATATGCTTCCAGCTTCGTCAGACCACCAACTCATACTCAAGTCTAGAGTAATAGTCCACACTGTAGCGGTAGTGGTCTAGGTTTCTACCATATAGTACTTTTAAAAAACCACTACTACAGGTCCTGTTCTATGTATTCGAAATACGCTTATGTCATGAAGTGAGTGGACTACTCACTGGCTAAAGGTAAGCCATTCCCCATTTGGAATTCATAACATAATAACCTAAATATGATGAGATTCCCATTCTCATCAATTGGTTAAGAACAAATGTTTATGTGTTAAACAACCCGTGATCCATACCTTACTATGAAAGACCACCATTCACATGGATCATTTATTTAAACATAATGGGTCTTTTCCAAACGAAATTGTGCACAAACAAAAGATAAATTCACAAATGATTTATGAAAATAAATTCTTTTATTAAAACATTTGATATTTACATAAGAAACCTAGTCTAAGAGGGCATACTTCCCAACATGGATATCTTTCCCAAGAATAAGAGGGGTAAATTCCTTCACTATCAATCACATTTCTCCCCCTGATTTGTTCAATATCCAGCAGTAGTCAAATTTTATTATCTGGTTAAAGACAACTTTAGACAACGTCAATATATAGAATTTATCAAGTAGGAAACTATGATAAGTTCAGGTCGAAGGACTTCTAATAGCATTATGGCTAGAAAGTACTTATGGCATGTCCTATGAAGTATTCTCACAGTAGGTCATGTCCAATACAATGTTCTCTAATATTTTTTTATCTTTTAACTTGATATCCCATATATCTATGACTGGTAAAACATAGCGAACAAGTCACAAACATATAATCTTAATTTATTATTGAGAAACCAATAATAATCGATTAGGGAAAATTTAAGAACAGCTATTCTATTTGTTATATTGGATTTTACTATCAAGTCACGTACTTGATGACTATAAAACAAAATGTACTATTCATGGAAAGAAATGCCTCGTATCATTACAAAATACATAATGATAATAGTATAAGTACAGATTGTTTAAGGCATACCCCCAACACACGATTCATAAAAGGTTCACATATAAACAATTTAGGAAATTATTAGCCCAAGATGAAGGTTTATAAATAAACAGACTCATCTTGTACAAAATGCTCGTGTGCAAGTTCAACAGAAAAACACCTTGCTATATAAGGTTTGAAAATCACAGAACTTGCGTGAAGTGCAAAATATAGGCTAATGTATAAAAACATCATTATGTACAAATTTCAAGGAAAAACAATTCACATTAGAATCTAGCAATCAATACTTGCAAGTTCAATTAAAAAGCTTATATTTGAATATATCAGGAAAGCATTTTGCTATTGTAGAAAAACACTTAGCTACTACAAGGTTTAGAAAGTTGAGGGACTCACCTTAGTCTATTAAGCCAACACTCACGCAATAACAAGTTTAGGATCTCTTTTAACTTACATCACCTACAATAATGAGGTATTTTATAAAACATTACTCAATGTGCTCAATTAAGGCTTATATAACACTAAGAGCAAAAGATACATCATTTCCTTTTTTTTTAATCAAGATTTCCAGCTTTGTCACCTTTTGGAGTTTTATTCATAAAGTTTGCTATACAACTCCAAAAAAGGTCAAACTTGTTCCAAAATACTCATAAGACATCCCTCTATAATTTCCAGTTCATGGAATACCAATTTCCTCTCTTATTTCATTCAGTTCTGGCTGTGAAGTTACAGCAATTCCCAGATGCTAAAACAGTCATTTTCAATGCTTAATCGTCCTTAGATTGCTTCCACGCTTTCTTCAATATAACCTACATATTTAAGTCCTTCAAGACATCATTTAATATTCCAGAAATAGTATTCCAATTTGTTGCAAGTCAAGGACTTCTCCAATTGCCCAAAACATTACTATTATGTAGGATTGTCAAAACAGAATTTCATAGGTAGCTTTATATATATATATATATTTGCTACTATTAATTCCTAAGCCATCAAAGGTTCAAATAACTTGTTCCAACCCTTCTCTATCCTTCCAAGAAATGGTTGGGATCAATCACATTCATATTTTCAGTCAATTTTTTAGTCAATCTTATCAAAGAAATATGCACAAAGTTTTAACTTTTACATGTGAATTATAGTTTTCCTACTGAGAATGACATTTGATTTTTTAAATTTCCATAATATTTTAAACATGAAATCTCAAGTAAATTTCCAGCATTTAAACACTTTAGAGATCATATTAGAAGTTGAAAAACATGCCAAACAATCTCCTAAATCAGTTGGTTAATTACCTTTGCACAACCAAAATTTTTCTTTAAAAAATTATTCAATGAAATCATATTTTCTTAAAATGAAAACCATATTCAAACAACTTCTATCAACTAGGCAACAACTTTAGCTTTTCAAGTTTGATTACTTACCTTCCTAAGGTTGTAAAAACAACTACAAATGGTCTCCTTTTCTTTCTTCTTCCTTCTTCTCCTTTCCTTCTTGCTCACGATCCACTCTCTCTCTTTTCTCTTAATTTCTTTCTTTCCTCCTCTTTCTTTCTTTTCTTGTTTTCTTCCTCTCCTTTCTTTCTTCTTTTCTTTTGGTCCTTCTCTCTCTCTCTCTCTCATGGATAAAATTCCTTTCCTCTTATTGACTAAGCATAACTAGAATATGCTAGAACCTTATGGAAGCTTACAGAACCTCTTAGAACATTTTAGATTATGTAGGAAGCTAGTAGAACTTCATAGAAAGCTTTGGAACCTTGTGGAATTTCTTCTCAATTATGCAAACCACACAATCAATCATATTAGTCCAAATGGTTTTCATCCTTATGACCAATCACATAAATCCATGTGGGTTTTCATGCACCAATCTTATAAGTCCAAGTGGCTTTTTATACAATTGTTCGCATATATCCATATGGCTTTCATTTGTGGGCTATCTTTTGTCCGTTAATTATAGGTGGCCCACCAACCTTTAACTATGGCCTACTAGTTTATACAATTATGGCCCACCATAGTATAAAATTAAAGCCTATTATTTCTCCCCATCTCAACTATGGCTAACTATATTTCCAAAAGGTAACCATAAATTAGTGTTATGTTCATCCCAGTTAGGAAAACTTTTTATTTTAGCAATACGATCTATACATTAACTGAGCACTTTAGTGTCTCTCAGAATTTTCATAATCCTTCTCGATTCTTGATTTGGGATAAAAAATTTCTCCAGTGCCCCTTGAAATTTTTATCTCACCAATATATTCTTCTAATTAAACGATCTTTTCTTATTTTGAGCCTTCATGCATATGCTCACTCAATAAAAAGTAGTCACCAATCAAAGTGCATAAGGGAGGGATATTACATGAGTAGGAGAGTGTAAGGTGCTAGGGAGAACTTTGAGAAGATTAAGTTAAGAAAAAAATATTGCAGAAAAATGAAGGTTATTTATTCCTTTGGAAAATTTGGAAAATATGGAGAATCTTAGTGGTAATGTTGGAATTTATGAAAATGAGGCCCAAGCAGGTATGGAAATAGAGATGGAAATGGAAACGGAAGAAGAACTATGGGAGACTATGCTAGGCCTTCATTTTATGGGATTGAGTTAAG
This sequence comes from Voacanga thouarsii, assembly GCA_026120185.1. Lineage (NCBI taxonomy): Eukaryota > Viridiplantae > Streptophyta > Magnoliopsida > Gentianales > Apocynaceae > Voacanga > Voacanga thouarsii. Next base: position 642,380 of record JANUWF010002383.1, on the reverse strand, counting down.
CATTCTAAGTGCAAGAGTGGAAGCAAATAATTTTGAGCTGAAATAGCCCTTTATTCAAATGGCGCAGCAAACTATGCAATTTGGCAACTACCTAATAAGGAACCTAATGCGCATATTACCAGTTTATTTGAGATATGTGATACTTTAAAGTTGAATAGCATGTCTGAGGATGCAATAGGCTTAAGCTCTTTTTATTCTCCTTGAGGAGGGCAAAATCATGGCTAAAATCACTCCCTCCAGGCTCTATCACCGCTTGGAATGAATTGGCAGAAAAATTTATTGAGAAATACTTTCCTTCTGCTTGGACAGCTAAGCTTGGAAATGATGATATATTTTCCTTTGTTCAAATGGAAGGAGAGTCTCTTTATGATAGTTGGGAAAGATGGAAGGAACTATTGAGAAAGTGCCCTCATTATGGGTGACTTAGGATTTCAAATGCTTACTTTCCACAATGGGCTAAATTTTGCCACTAAGTAGCTTTTGAATGCATTTTCTAGTGTTTCTACAGTAATAAAGAATCATAAAGAGCTTAGAGATTTAATTGAAAACATAGTCATGAATAGGTATTCTTAGGGAAATCCAAAGCCTAGGAAATGTACACAAGGGATACACAACATTGATGTTATGGAAGATATGGAAGCAAAGTTAGAAGCCTTTAACAAGAAGATTGAGAAGATGGATGTTCCTTCTCAAGCCCAAGCTCAAGTCGTGTGTTGTGACTTTTGTGGAGGAAACCATCGAAATCATTGACAAAGTATGGGTTCATCTAATGAGTAAGCTGTGGAGCAAATGGATTTTGTTGGAAATGCAAGGCAAGGGAATAATCCCTATAGCAATATATATAATCCTAGATAGAGGAATCACCCTAACTTTTCATGGAACAACTCAAATCAAGTGTGACCTCACCCTCCTTAAGGCTTCCCTGCATAACCTTAAGCACTATTGCCATACCGTGCTCTACCTCCACCTCTTACAAAACCCTTACTTGAAGAGTTAAGTTCCAAGTTGGTTTCTTCCACGGGATACAAGTTTCTAAGGAGTTGATGCATCCATGAAGAATTAGGAAGCTTCTATTCACAACTTGGAAAATGGAATTAGACAACTTTCTAAGCTCATTGCTAAAAGATAAAGTGGATTATTACCGGGCAACACCGAGAGTAAGTCACGCGATGAGCGTAAGAAGTAGTAATTTTCTCTTTTATTTTTTCTTGCACTTCATCAATTTTAATTTTTCATGCTTTACTTTCCTTTTAATTATACTTGTCTTTTGGTGTGCTCTTAAGTCATTGGGATGGACAATTTAATTTGCTTTCTTATGTTTTATTTTGTAAATATTTTAGTCTCTTTTATAATTTTTGTATTGCTTATTTTCTTGATTATTTGGGTTAAAAAGTAATACACATATATATATATATATGTATGTAGATGTATATATATATACCAGCTTGAACTGCTTGGGTCTAAAGACCTCGGGCCGCCAAGGCTTAGGTCTTGGTACTGCTAACTGGCCTAGGCTGCCTAGGCGCACAAGCTTGGGCTACCTTGGTTTGGCCAGTAGCACTAAGAAATTAGTAAAAGACTAACTTTGTCTTCTAATTTTCCCTTCTTTGTGTACTGTCTTGTTCCCTCTCTTTTCCTTTTCTAGGAGCTGTCTTCTTCTCTTCTTCGCCGTTCCATTTCTTCACAAAATCAACCATATTTCCCACAATTCTTTGTATTCTTCCACTTTTTCTTTATCTTCTTCAACTCTTCACTCAAAATAATCTCTCTTTGTCTTTAATTTCTACCATTTTCTTCCACACCCACCTCACAAAAGCTTGCATTTTTGGCATATACTTGGAACTCTAATGGATTAGAAACACTAAATCAAGGTAAAACGACAAGGATTCTTCAAGATTGGTGGCTCAAAAGCTTGAGGAATAGAAGTTCTTCAAGTTCACAAAAATGCAATTTGGTGACTTCTTTTCCCTCGCCTTTATATTTTTCTTGCGGAATTTAAGCTTGGAAAATATTTGTATGGCTATGATGCTTTGTTTTGAGTTTTTTTTCCCCATTTTCTATAATTTAATATTTCTTGGGATTTTATTCAATTAATTGCATATTTCTTGAAAATATTAAACTGTGATAATTGGAAAATGAGTTACCATTGTTGATGTTGAGCTTTAAGTGTTAGATTTCTTAGAATATTTGTTATTTTGGTGGAATGGCTTGTTGCAAATTGTCATGGACGAGAATGGTTGGTTTTGTGTGATAGTTTGAGATTGAGAGAATGTATTGGGGTATGTTTTCGATGATTTGAGAAAAATTTCATTCTCTTGGTGTTAATCACAACTAGAAGAATTCTTTTTGTTTTCATCATACCTAGGATTCAAAAATTGCTCCCAGAAAGAAGAAAAGAGGATGCCTCTTCCTCTCATGACCCCCATTCTGAGGACACAACTCCCACAACTCATAAACATTTTGTTGATGATTCATATGCTTCTTGGTTTGCACAAATAGCTTCTAATAAGATTGTAGTTGAGAAATCTATAGAAGTGGAGTTGGACCAATCTTTGAAAATTTCTCAAATGTTTCATAGAATTTGGTGGAAACTTATCCTCACTTTAGAAGGTCGATATTACCCTAATCTTGTAAAATAGTTTTATGCCAACGTGCTTGATATAAAAATAAGGCATCCTTATCCATATTAATACCACGACAAAAGGGGTCCCCATACATCTTACTAGGTAATCTTTGGCTCAAATATTAGGAATTTCAGATTTTGGTAATTGGGTTAGTATAGATTCTTTTAATAAAAAGGTCACTTCAAATATGGATTAGGATTTTAAAAAGGCAAGAGTAGAGATATTCTATAGGTGAACTACTCAATCCCTTGTTCTTCTTACCAATGTTTTGCTTTCTTAGCTCACTTAGTTGTTTACTTTCTTGGATTTAATTTTTTCCCAAGAGTGAGTGCTATTAATGAGGCTCGGATTATTGATGTCTACTATGCTCACAAAATGATGCATTCTGCTCCTATACCAATAGTACTTATTTTCATTTCTTCCATGCGTGAGGTGGTAGCTTACGAAACCCCTTCTAAAGCCTTTGTGTTGCCCTTAGTTATTACAAGAGTATTTCTCTATTTTGGTGTGGATCTCTTTAGAGAATTACTTGTTGCTAAAAGGCCATATGACGTGGTTTCTGATTAAACATTATACCACATGGGCTATTAGTACAATGAAAATACCTAAAAATGGCTAACACAAATGCAAATGAGGAATATATAGTGGAAAATGATCCTCCAGTTAGAGAACCTCATTCCTTGAGATATTGGGTAGAAAGACACACAAACATGGAAGATTTCAAGCTGAGATGAGAACAACCATGGCTCAACTTCAATGTAACACCCCACTACCTACATACCCTAATAGGGCCCGGGATGTAGCCCCATCCTTAGGACAAGGGGTCTTTATAACTAGGTCTCACAGAAGAAATGAAAGAAACAATCCAAATTTAAACTTATTACAAATCAACAATACATGAATAAGTCTTAAAATAGACAAATGTCAACTAGAGTCTCTCAAAATGAAATACATTCAAAATAAGTCTTCAATGAAAGGCAACACTAATCAATCAACCTTCATAGCAAGATCGACTTGAAAACATGGTATAATAAGGTGGTGAGAAATAAATCTCAGTAAGCCCATGTGTGTTTAGGGTGTTCTAGGGCAAAACAATTCATGTATGCAAATTGAGAAACATTTATAAAAGTAAAGTGCTGGCAAGTCACAAATAAATGTTACAAAGTAAGGAGTAGTGTTTTCCTTTCGAATTCCATACATTGTATAAAATAAAAGCAACCATTCAAAAGAAATAGACATGGCACCACACTTTGTGTACCATGACAAAAGAACGTTTAGTATGCCACATTTTGTGTATTCTGACACAAGGTAGGTGTACGGCCCATCGGGTGAGATACTCCTCTATTTCTACACCCAAACTTACCGGTTGTCCATTCTGAAAATACACAGTCCATTTGAACTATACTTGATAGCTCGAACCGATATGATCTATAGAACTGGCATCCTATCCAGGAAGGACTCACCCCTCAAAGGTGGCCACCTACTGAAAGACTTATCCTAATCCTTTAAAGGCTTATATCGTTATTGAGTACTCAATATTGTATTTGTTGCTTTTGGAAAAAGAAGAATCATCAATGTGTTTTATTTGAAATAGCAATTATGGTTTACAAAATTCTTGTCAAAGTTGGTTTTTAGAAGATGTTTTAGCATTTTGTTTAAAAATGCTTACTCAACTTGAAATTGCTTGATTGAACAGAAAAGGAAAAAATAATTTTCCATAATTTCATCCCAAATATATTTATTTCCATGCATACAGCAGACAATAATGTCTTAGGAGTTCTAAAATTAATTGATAAGGTATTTTGGGGTTTGTTATTAATTTTATAGAATAAGAATAATTTGATATGCCAATATAAATAGGTGTTATAAATAATAATTAATAAATTAAAACAATAACTATTTATTAACAAATAATAATAAGTAATAATAATAAATAATAATAGTAAATAATACATTATATTAATAATAAATAATTATTTATTATTATAAATAATACATAAGTGTAGATAAAAGTTTTAGTAAGCATAATCAATAATAATATGAATATAAAAGATATTTGATATTAATTAATTTCAATATATTATCATTTATATTTAATAATGCTTATAAAAAATATTACTATTTATTTGTCTAATAAAATAATAAAATTTTAAGTAGTTATTAATTCCGAAAATATTGTTGTTGACTGAAATTAGTAAATTAAATTAAATAATGATACTAATAATATTAATGTTAATAATGATAATAGTAATAATAATAATACTAATAATAATAGTAGTAGTAAAAAGTAGCTCTAATAATAATTTTTAATGACTATAATGAATTTACTAGTACTAAAAATTTAGAAAGGTAAATGTGTGTGTGTGTGTGTGTGTGTGTGTGTGTGTGTGTGTGTGTGTGTGTGTGTGTGTGTGTGACGAAATCTATTTTTGTCTTTGCTATGCAAGTTGGAAAAAAATTCTGGAATTTATCTACAAGAATTCTTAGAACTTAGGATAATTTGTTAGTAGAAATTCGAATTCTTTTGAAATGGATTTGTAGCTAAAACTTAGGAGTGTTTGAAGGTCCATTAATGGTGGTTTTCTAGCCACCATCTTGGAGGAGAAAGAGGAGAGTTTTAGATGATCTTATGCATGGGTTGATGGCTCAACTTCCATGTCTAAACATGTGGTAGTTTGCTAGAAAATTTCTAGTTTGGTGAGGCTACATGAGCTGTGATTTTCCAAGGAATTTTCAGCTTCTTACCCACATGAAAATGGTTGCTTGCTAGCACAAAAATAATAGGCCAATGAGCTACATAATGTTATCATAATTCGGCCACAATAACTTCTATTTCTCAACATTAGCCCCATAATGTTATCAAATAACATCTTGAGTACTTGATCCTCTATTGTATGTGACCTATTAGGTTTCCCAGTCTATTGGTAGTGAATATGAATTAATCTAAACGTCTTTAAGATTAATAATCCTTAATAATTTAGAATTAACCTATTAATTCGAATCAAAGTTAGTTTATTAATTCATCAATTAATAAATCCACACTTAACAGATTATGAGTGGTATTTAATAACACATCATGACCACCCAAGAGTCTAGAAAGTCATGTGACTTAACATGAACCCTTCAATAACAAACTATTGTGCAATAAACTCCTTTCACTATACAATATCTCAATTGATTTGGAGTACAAAATTAGTGAAAACTCTCTCCAGAATATAAATTAATTTTAGCCTGAATATAGTAGTACTTGTACCGGGAACCCACTGCTCCACATGTGTATCAATTGAAATTGTCTCCAATACATAATCACCTTGGCTAAGGATTTCAAGAGTAGTAATTCCTACAAGTGGCCGTGAGATATTAGCTCCTACTATTGGGAGTGATGAATCCTTTATTGACCCTTTCAACTACTTTCCTTTATTTCACATTGCACCCAATATCCATTCCATAGACGGCCCTCAATCTAGCTTCAAAGATTGGAATCAAAGTACAATGCTCAGCAAATAAAGTACCTTGGAGATCTCAAGTCTAAGGATACTTGCATGTTTGCTATATCGAGATTCTATCACTAGCACTAAATAGTTATCCATGTGATTATCTCATAGTTAGGTCATCCAATGTACTTGTTCTATTAACAAGCATCCACATGTTAACTTTGAGTATCTCAATATTCATGGATATGAGAACCACCACCTAATCAAATTAGGAAGTCTAACACGTGCTAGTCTTAACACATTAATGAAGTCTTATCTCATTAATACTACGATTAGGATTATTTAAGTACTAACACTATACAGTGTAGTAAGAATCTCACATCATGATCTCTATCATGATTTTCTTAACACAGTGTTGTACTAGAGACTTTATCTAACAGTTATTTTACATGAAAATGCAAAAAACAAACTGAAAGATAAATAAATAAAACAAACATGTCATATACAAAGTACAAGTGATTGCATCTATGGCACAACACTAGCAAACTCTGACTTTGTAATACCCCGCCCAAAACCACCTTTGACTATGGGGAAAAGTCATGCATTGCATAGCATCTTGCATTTTATGTGGTAGCTAGAATAATTTTATTTGCATGGATGCATGTGAATTTTTCCGTTGCTTTTGCATTTGAAGTAATTGATGTGAAATAGTTGTGTTGTTAAAGATTTGAATAAGGGAGGTTTGGTCGAAGATTTGGAAGGATGAGTATTGGGGTGGTAAGAACTTCTTGTAGAAAAATTAGTATGGGAGTAGTTTTGGAATAGCGGGGAGGTTGGTGATTTCCTTTGGTGACCCGAGTTCGAATCCTACCTTTTGTGAAGTTAGTTTCTCTTCTTGAAATTCTTTTTTTTAGACCATTTCTTGTCTTGGCCGAAAAAGAACCTAGCTATCCTAGAGAAATTTTAGTATTTTTACTCCAAGGAAATATGTCTCTATATTTATTTCCTAAATTCAAGGACTTTGACGTGAATAAAGTTCACCTTTAATTTTCAGCTTGTGTTCCTTAGGATTTTCGAAAAAACCCCTAGCTAGGTGCCACTTTGAAGAATTTCAAGTGGTATAAAACTCTTCTTGATGAATATTAGAGTTAGGGAATATATTAGGGAAAAATCTTATCTTACCTCTTCAAGAATTCTAGCCATAATCCTTTTATTGATTTAATTGTTTTAGAGAAATATTTTAACTAAAGTCTTAGATATTTTCTTTGGGTTTAAATGCCACTTCCATAGGAATAAGACTCTATATTTAACTCCTAAGTTCAAGGATTTTAGATAAGGATAAAGTTTGTTTTATTTTCAGCTTTTGTTCCCTTGAATTTTCGGAAACCATAAGCTGGAAAAATTCTGAAATTTTTTTCAGATTTTGTCCGCCACCTTGGAGCACCTTTAGCTCAATCCAAACTCTTCTAGGAATAGAGGAAATCCTATCCAAATCCTTGATAAAATCAGATTTTATTTCAATCCAAATTCAACTAGGATTTTCTTCCTTTTCCTAGCTGAATTTCGGCAGCTTTGTATCAACATAATCTGTTCGAAAATTCCAGCTTCTTGGCTACAATCCAACTCTGTAAATCCTAGCTCAAAACACCTAAATATTCCTCATTAATTCAGGGAACCTTAGCTGCACAAAACCAGAATTTTATTCACACAAAACACTGAAATTCGTCCAGCTTATGCACAGAAAATTCGGTCAACTTTGTGCAGGATTTTCGGCCAGCTTTGAACTCCTACTCCAACCGAAATTCTGCACATATAACCCACTGAAAAACCCCAATTGATCAAGCTATTTTCAGCACCCAAAACCCTCAATTTTCCTCTGGAAATTTCGATAGAATTATAGCAGCCAAAACAGTCCAAACCTTGCTACACTTGCACAGAATTTTCACAGCACTTGCACAGGGTTTTTCAGTCATCAAAACTCCCTCAAACTCTTCCTTGTTTGGTCAAAATTCTGAAAACATTCAGCCCTTCATTTGAGCAGTATTTCGGCCAGCATAAAGGAGCAAAATTGCAGAAAATTTTCCTCCATTAAACTCCCCTAAAATCGGCAGCAAGGAGACGCGCGCAAGCTGAATTTTCGCCTTAGCTGTCCAAGAAACCTAAAGCCATTAGGAGTCTATCTAAACATCACCATCTAACCCTAAACCAATCTTCTCCAACTTTAAATCATAAAAACCGTTTACCCTCTCCATTCTACATGAAAATTTCGGCAACATCTCTCTGCAAATTTTCGAAAACACAAGAGTTATTCCAAGCAAAAATCGAACACACCTTAAGGTAAGCACAAATCCTTTCAACCTCTTGATGCCGTTTTCTCTAATGATTCTTTTCTCTTTCTTCTACCCTTAAATCATGCCCTATAGAGGCTGATTTCCTCTTCTTCCTTAATTTTCGGTCAAGAGGAGCAAAGGAGGTAGCTTCTCTCTTCTTCTCAAGCGAACTCGGGATGATCACCATAGGAGCATCGAGACCTCATTACCCGGTAGTTGCAAGGTAAGGGAATACCCTCCCTTGATGCCGAAAGTAAAGTTTAATGGTGTTTATTAGCGAGATAAACATGTGGTCGTAGTATATGATCTTTGGGGATTGAATAGTTTACTTGGAATTAAATAGGAGATTGCGAATTGTTGTGAAAATAAATGGGATTAGAGCATGTTTGAATTAATTGAGACCCTGATCATGATATTATATGGTTTAGATCAGGATGATAATTGAGGAAAGCCAGCTGTGAATTTATCAGGCCTGTCTGAGGCATATCAAGTAAGTCATTGCATAAACTCTTTTATTAAATGTTGTGATGGTAAGTCCTTTTATAAACTGTTTTGTTAAATGTTGTGATGGCAAGTCCATGTTGTGAAGCTTTGTAAAGCTATTGTTAAACTATGTTTACTTGGGTTGTAAACGTGGATATTTATTCTTTAAACGGTTTTGTCAAACTAATGGTTTTTAGCAAGAAAACTATTCTTTTCCTTAAATTTTTAGAAATCTCTTTTAAAGAAAACCATGTTTTACAAAGCCAAGGTTTGAAAATATTTTGAATCAGGAATTGACGGATATGTTCGTTGAGTACTCAATAAGGGTAGGCTAACAATACTAGTCTTGGAGTGCTAGCGTAAGTCTTCTGGTAGGAGGCCACCTCCAGAAGATGAACTCTACTTGAAAAGGCAACAGTGTTGGTTGGTCAGGCCAGTCCGAGCTAGCATTATACCTGAAAGGTATTATTTATATTCCCGGCATGGACACCCGGATGGTTTTGTTGGGTGTAGAGATGGAGGAGTATCTCACCCGGTGGGTTGTACACTCACCTTGATCAGAACGCCCAACGTGTGATAGTCTGGTCCGGACAAGGTGCACAAAGTGTGGTGCCTTGGCTATTTTGTTCTCATGGAGCCCAACGTGTGGTGACATGACTTTTATCCGAGTAGAGGATTTATTTTGTACAAAGTGTGACAATGAGAAAAACCCACTCCTTGCGAAAAGAGATTGTTTATGACTTGCCAAATTATTTTTACAAATGTTTTACACTTTGCATACACGTACTATTCAAAACACTATGTGCACACAGAGGACTTACTGAGATTTATTCTCACACCGTTTTACATCATGTTTTCATGAGATAGACTGTGCTGAGTCAGCGGGGCATGTAATAGTTGGAGCTTTTGCTATTTTCTCTATCCGTTCTAGGAGACATTTGTTGCTTATGCTTCTAAACAATATTTTGTTTTATTCCGTTTTGCTCCAAGTTGAGCTTGATGTAATAAGAGTATTTCTTTATTTATCTAAGTTGATCCTTTTGGAGATTGCCTTTATATTTTATACCTCATTCTAAAGACCCCTTGTCCTACGGGACGGGGAGACATCCCCGCCCTTTTAGGGTACGTAGTCGTGGGGTGTTACATACTTGCACTAGAGCCAATCATTTATGTATCTAATACCAAATGACTCAACACACCTATCATGTTTCTTCTAGGATAGTGCTTTTGTAAGCAGGTCAGCTATGTTTTCATCCGTGGGAACTCTCTCTATCTTTTACATCTTTTCTATCAATGATTTCATAAATCAAATGATAGCACTCAAATTGAACACGCAGCCTGATTATGACTCGTAGTCAATATTATCAGATTGAAAACCGGTATCAATATACCTTTTACTTATGACGAATAGAAATAATATCTCATATTAGCAATATGTCATTTACACAAAGTGATAGGAAAAAAACTGCACTCCCACTAACCTTCTTGTATGCACAAGATTTATCCATATTTTAAATGAAACCAGTCACTTTGATTGTTTCATCAAAATGTATTTCCAGCTTCTAGAAGCTTGCTTAAGTCCATAAATGGACTTTTACAGCTTGCACATTTTTGTGCTATCATTGGATGTGAAACCCTCGAGTTATGTCATATACACCTCCATAGTTAAGTTTCCATTTAGGAAGGATACTTTCACATCCATTTGCCAGAGCTCATAATCATAATGAGCTACAATAGCTGATGGATTTTAGCATAGCAACTAGTGAGAATGTTTCATCGTAGTCAATACCATGCTATTGACAATAACCCTTAGCCACTATTCGTGCTTTATAGGTAACTAGGTTACCATCCATGTTGATATTTTTCTTGAAAATTCATTTGCGCCCAATAGGTTTAATTCTTTTGGGTGGATCAACCAGAATCCATACTTGGCTGTCATAAATGGAATCCATCTCTAACATCATAGCTTCAAGCCATTTGTTAGATTCTGAACTGTTTAGAACTTCTTTGTAAGTAGTAGGCTTATTATCATCTATGAACAATACATCATTGTGGTCACTAATGAGAAATCCATATCTCTCAGGTTCCACACATATCCTACTTAACCTACGAGGTCCTTGTGTAGTTGAAGGTTCATCTATTCTCTCAATAGATGTAGGATTAGACGGTTGATCCTTGTTTGTTTGTTCTTCTTGAACTTCACTAAGTTCAATTTTTACTCCCACTATCCTCTTTAAGCATGTGCTCCTTCTCTAAGAAGATAACATGTTTCGAAACAAACACTTTGTTTTCGGAAAAGAGATAGAAGTAATATCCAAAAGATTCTTTTAGATAACCTACAAACAAATACTTGTTAGACTTACTGTTAAGTTTGTTTGACTGTGGCCTTCTGACAAAGGTAGGGCAACCCCATACTCTCAAGTGATATAAATTTGGTTTCTTACCAAAGAACATCTCAAATGGGATAGTATCAACAATTCTTGATGGAACTCTATTTAGAACATAACAGAAATCTATAGTGCGTACCCCCAAAATGATTTTAGCAAGTCTGCAGAAGCCATCATGGTATGCACCATGTTTAGAAGGGTTTGATTCTTTCTCTTATATACACTGTTATGTTGAGGTGTATATGGCGGAGTCAATTGAGATAATATCTCATTATCTCTAAGATAAGTTTAAAACTCTTAGCTTAAGTATTCACCTCATTAGTCAGATCTTAGAGTCTTAATACTTTTGCTAAGTTATTTCTCTATTTCATTTTTGAAGTCTTTGAACTTGTCAAATGCCCTAGATTTGTGTTTCATTAAATACAAATACCCATATAGTGAAAAATCATCGATAATGGTTATAAAATAGTTATAACCTCCTTTTTCTTGTATAGATATTAGAATACATCAGAATGTATGAGTTCTAATAACTCTTTGGCCCTTTCTCATTTTCCAGAAAAAGGAGTTTTAGCCATTTTACCAAGTAAACAAGATTCGCATGTGCCATATGATTCACAATCAAATGACCTTAATTCACCACCTAACTTGTGTAACTTAGAAAAGCGATTCTCATTTACATGGCCTAAACGACAATGCCATAAATAAGATAAGGTTAAATAATCTATCCTTGGTTTCTTATTGTTTATATTGAGGATTGGATTATCCAAGTCTAGAACATATAAACCATTAACCAAAGTTGAAGAACCATAATGAATATCATTCAATGAAAAAAACAACATTTATTCCTAAATATTAAATGAAATCCACATAAGTCTAAACATGAAACTGGGATAACATTTTTCAATAAAATTGGTACAAAATAATAGTTTTGTAGTTCTAAAACTAATTTTGAAGGCAGATGTAGCTCGTAAGTCCCCACAACAGGTGCATCAACCGTTGCTCCATTTGCAGTATGTAGGTCCACATTGCCCTTCTTAAGCCTTCTACTGTCCTTTAGTCCTTGTAAGTTATTGCACAAATGAAATTCATATCCGGTATTTAATACCCATATCTTATTTTTAAAAGGTAGTATTAACCTCAATCATAAATATACCAAAAGCAGAAGAAGAAGTGCCTGCAAGCTTTTCTTTCTGCTTTTTTTCCATGACGATCCCCAAGTAGGCTTTGCAGTTATGCCTCCAATAGCCCATCTTTCCACAATGATGGCATGGGCCTTTGGTGGCTGCCTCTATCTTTTCTACACCACCATTGGGCTTCGTAGAAGCCTTCTTCTTCTTCTTAGGAACCTTCTTCCTAGAAGAGGAAGATTCTACTAATATAACTACATAGATTCCTTTTTCATAGAGGACTCCGCAGTTTTGAGTAGATTGATCAACTTGTTTATTGTGAAACCCCATCTAAAGCCTACTCTAGAGTAAGAGGGATGTGATGCATATCATGTCATCATGCATAAAATAAATCACTTGAATGATTTTTGTGTGCCTTAGAATTGTGGTTTATAGGAGATATGATTTATTTGTGCTTGTTGAGTAGAAAGGGTAAAAGGGTAATTTTACTTGAGGTCAAAATAGGAAGATAGCTTGAGGTTTAGATAAGAAGAATATTGGTTGAGAAAATAAAAAACAAGAGTTGTTGTGGTTAAGTGGTTAAAGCTTTGTGAATTAATTAATCTCTAAGGTCTTGAGTTCAAATCCCATCACTTAAGTTTTATTCATATTTATCTTAACCATGTTTGAATTTTCGTTTTCCTTACATTCCTTAAAGATACGATGTTGTCTTAAGGAAGACATAATGATAATGTCTTGACCATGTGATCTTGTCCTAAAAATAATTCTAGAAGAATTCTTGTCCCCATTAATTTTGCTAGCTGTGTCCTAACATCTTTGGAATTTAAACTACTCTTGATTCTTTAATCCATTTTTAATCATAAAAATTCTGAGATAATTCCCTAGCTTAGAATTTCGAAAATCCCAGCTCTTGTGGGATAGAGATGGCCGAAAGTAAGGAGGAAAAATAGGTAGAGGTTCCAAGAAAAACACCATAGCTATTCCTTCAAAACTCCATCTTCATCTTGTTCATGTTTTAGTTAAAAATCTGGAAAATTTTCCAAATTTCCTTCAAGGCTGTTTTCTAAAATTGCAGCAAGCTTTCCTACCCAATTCTTGCAAGAAAACTAATCATTTTATGTGAGAATGAAGGCTAGAAATTCCTTGAATTTTCAGAGCTTTACAAACAATGCCAAATCAGAAAAATTTTCCAGCAAACTAGCAACATTGAACATGAACTTGAAGCCACCCATTAGAACATATGAATAGCTGGAACTTCCTCTGCTCTTCTTCAAGATGAAGGCTAGAAAACCACCATTAAAAGACCTTCAAACACCCTTAAAATCCAGTTGCAAAATCGTGCCAAAGTGGACCAATTCCAAGTGTTCTTGAGCTTCAATTCTAATTTTTTTTTCCAGCTTTGTCTCTTCAATGCTAAGGCCGAAATTCTTTAGCAAACCTCACTGAATTTCGGCCCTTGTACAACCATGAACTGAACATCTTGGCTTCCCACCAACCTTGAGTAATAGGACTCCATTATCATACCTCAAAAAGCTCCTATCTTCACTCTATCCAAACTTGTTCAAACTTCAAATTAAAATTTCAGATTTTGTTCTATTAAAACACTCCTTTAGCTAATTGATAAAACCAAAAAATCCTCTGCCATTTCATAGCTATTTTTGGCCAGCCTTAATTTTGAAATAACTCTCCATCCTTTGGTTGAAACATAGTTAATTCAGCCACACACCATTGAAGAACAAGAAGCCTTCCAAGAGCAAACACCATTAACCAATCCTATACCTCAAACAACTCCGCTTTTCTATCAATTTGAATTTTAAAAAAAAAATCTGAAACTCTCTCTCTCATTCTTGGAGAACCAAAATCTCCTCCTAGTCTAAGCCATTCGGCCATCACACTCACAAACACACACGAAATTAATTTCCTCTCAAACTCTCTCAAAAACACCAAGAACACACACTTCACATCTTCAAGCCTAAACCACTCTTAAACACCTCCAATCACTCCTAAACTCTCTAGATCATCAATATTCAACCCATATTCTTCATTGCTACACTTTATAAAGCCAAAACAAACAAAGTTGAACTTTCAAACGGATCAAACCATCCTTTTTTGTTGAAGATTCAAAGAACACAAAAAAGGTAAAATAAGAACAATCTTCTTGTTCTTCTTCTTTTATTCAACTTCTATTCTCCTCTTCTACACTCATTCATTCCCCTCTCACTCTCTCCCTCTCTCTTGGCCAAAATGTTGATGAACAACCATGGACTATTTCGGATCACTAAAAGCCATCAAGCACTTAAGGATCTCCACTAAGCAAGGTGCAACCTTCATCAAACGTTCATCAAATCAAGTATTTCTTTCTCGATCTCCTCTTTAAAATTTCAAAATCAAGACTCTTAGACGAGGGATTTGATAGGTTGATAGAATAATGTGGGGATAGAGATATGTATGTGGGTAAAAGGAATAGATTTAAGACATGAAGTATTAAATGAATATTGTGACTCAAGAAATATGGATTATGCCTTCATGATGTTATTTTTTTTTTCAATAAATTCATAAATAATATTATGGCTAGTAGAAGATCACCCTTGTTGTGATGTATGTTAATACAAGCCTATTTTTGGATAAATCGACATGTTATTTGTTGGATCCATGTGTGTATGAATATATATATATAAATTTTCTCTAGTATTTCACTATGTCATTAAAAATTATTATAAGAACTACTTTTATTATTTTTAGTGTTATTCTTACTATCCTTATTATTATTAATGTAATTAATATTATTGTTTAATTTAATTGACTAATTTTGGTGAACACAAATATTTTCAAAACTAACAATTATTTAAAATATTGGTATTTTATTAGATAAATAGAATATTTTTATTAAACATTATTAGATATAAACAATAATATATTGGAAGTAAGATCAAATGTCTTTTATATTCATATTATTATTAGTTAGCCTTACTAAAAAATTTGTTTACACTCTTAAATATTATTTATATGAGAATAATTTATTTATTATTAATTTTATTTGTTATTTATTATTTATAATCTATTATTAATATTGCTTATTATTTGTAATAATATTATTTATTATTTATTAACAATATTATTTAGGATTTATTATTAATAGTACTCATTATTTATTACTAATTTTATTTATTAATATTAATATTACTCATTATTTATTTTTTGTTAATAAATAGTTAATATTATAATTTATTATTTATTTATTATTTATAAAACCTATTTATTTTAAGTTATCAA
Organism: Voacanga thouarsii; assembly: GCA_026120185.1. NCBI lineage: Eukaryota > Viridiplantae > Streptophyta > Magnoliopsida > Gentianales > Apocynaceae > Voacanga > Voacanga thouarsii. The sequence goes on along the minus strand of JANUWF010002383.1, from coordinate 626,722 downwards.
ATTAATCTTATTCTATAAAATATCTTATCAACTAGTGTTAAAACTTACGGCGTTGTTGTCTTAACTAGATGTTGTATCTAGTGGAGCTTATGCATGGTAGGCTAGAAATTATTTATTTAAAGCAAGTATTGCCTGGATGTTGGGACTTATACCCTGTATTTACCCTAAGTGGGGTTAGGTTGCCTTAAACTCTCTTAGAAGGCTATTGTATCAAGGAAAAGCAAGAGATCAGGTAAGTCCTTGCATAAAAGATGTTTGTGAACCAATGCTTTTCTACAAGTTAAATGCACTAACTGTCGTGGAAGATGTACCTTGAGATGCAATTATGGACAATATATTCCTTCTTCTAAAATAAAATAATTTTTTGTCAAGCAAACAATTTTTTGAGGAAAACAATAAATTTTTCTTAAACAATATTTTACCTAAAGTTCTTTGGAAACCATAATTACTACTTCAAAGAAAGCTCTTCATTGATTTTGCATTTTCCAAGTGGAATAAACATAACGTTGAGTACTCAATAAGGGTAGACTACTATGACTAGTCTTGGAAGGGTTAGGTAAGTCGCTCAGTAGGAGGCCACCTCTGAGGGGTGAACCCTGTCTAGACAAGACGACAGTTCTTGTTGATCAGGCCGATCCGAGCTAGCAGTACAGTTCAGGTGGACTGTTTTATTTCCGGAGTGGACACTCGGTATGTTTGGGTGTAGAGATAGAGGAGTATCTCACCTGGTGGGCCGTACACCCACCTTGTATCAGCATGCACAAAGTGTGGCATCTTGATCATTCTCTTGTCATGATGCACAAAGTGTGGCATCTTGACCGTTCTCTTGATATGGTGCACAAAGTGTGGTGCCATGTCCATTCATGATGCATGACTTCATAGTCAACTTTATTAGAGTAGTTATTTCTTTTCAAGTTGAGCATTTTTAATTTACAAATGCTGATAAAACACCACTCAAAGTTCAAAGATAAATTTCTAGGCTTGCGGACTTTTTATTATGACTTGTTCAAAACTTGCATACATGAACTGTTTTTCCTAAAATACCATGAGCACACACAGGACTTACTGGAAAATATTTCTCACACTTTTTATATCATGTCTTCAGATCGATCCTGGTTGGAAGGTCGATTTACTTATACTGTCATGAGCTTAGAAGATTTCTCCTGATGTATTTATTTGTTAGAGATTTTGGTTACCATCTATTTGTTTCAAGACTTGTAAAAGTATTGTTTTGGGATTGTAACAAGTCCATTATTAAGTTATTTTCTTCTATGTTTTCTATTACCTAGTTATAAAGATCCATTGTCCTAAGGACAGAGCGACATCCCCGTCCCTTTTGGGGTATGTAGGTAGTGGGGTGTTACAGGTATGGTGGACGTAATATTGTTCATCTGATAGTTAATCATAAACTGTGAAAAATTACTTGGTAAAGATTGTAGAATTAAGGCGACACTTAATTCATTGTCCATCACAAAACCAAGAGATCTGAGCTTCTTAATTAAGCCCCAACATCTTCAGCCCATGAGTGGCCATAGAGGTACTCTCAGCCATCTTTGAACGGAATAATTGTTTTGATATTTCATATCTTTCTATCTTGGTTTGGGCATGAAGGCTTAAGAAAGGAAAACACAGAGCACGCAGCAGAAGCGAAAGAAAAAAAAAATGAAAAAACTGAAGAACAGGGGAACCGAACAGAGTCGGCATCGGTTGCACTCTGTACTGATTCTAAGGTTAAAAAAATTTACCTTTTTTCCTCGTTCTAAGAATTGGCTGGACCGGAATGTGTGTAACTGGGGTAGGTGTGCTGGTAGAAACCTCTGGTGCGATGCCTACAAGCCTCCTACTCCGTTTTTGCATGTAGGTGAACGCCAAACTCTCGATCTTCCAGTATATGGCCTGCCTAATTCCATTTGGTGAACAACTAACAGAACTAAGGAATATTTTCTGAAGAGAGAGAGAGAGAGATGTGTGGTTTTTTTTTTCCCCAAAGAAGAGTCTGTAAAAAAAAACAACGATGATTTCCAATCCTCCTGTTTAACCTAAATAAAACCCTAGGTTAAATTGGACTGGGTCATTGGACTCTTAATTTAACCTTTTAGACTAAATTAATTATTCTAATTAGAACCAACTTAATGGCCCAACAAATAATTAATTTTCCCAGCCTAAATAAACTAGTCCAATTAACAAACCTATATTAGTTTAGTCCCAGGTTAATCCCTAATTATTCAAACTGGGCCAAAGCCCTGAATAATTAATTAACCCACTAAACTAATTTAATTAATTCTCTCTCTACATGAACCTTTATTTTATTCTAATCCAATAATTAAATTAGGCTACTTAAATAAAATAAATTTCATTTAATTTAAGATCAATTCCTTAGCCCGTATTTAATTAGGACTCACAGTCTATACTGGGGACCAAAAGACACACCGCCTTGGCTACTAAAATGACCAAAAAACCTTTGACATATAAATAGCTGTATTTTGCATTTTAAATATTTTCTAATATCACAATAAGAAAATATTGACCTCAAGGATAATGCTGCGTTAGCAAAGTCTCCGACATACAGGTGTAATGACTAAAATACCCCTCTATACATTGCCGTACATTTAGAGAGGAAGAAGTGTACTAACACCTCTCTAAATGACATCTACCATCCTTAGGCTTCTAGTCCAATGATCCACGACTTCCTGGATTACTTTTGCTTTCCAAGAGAGCTACCCTAAAGCAAACATCCAAGCTATGTTTCCCAGGGCCCTGGATATTTAGATTATTCAGACAACCACAAGGGTCGACATAGTATAGAAACTATCTTATACAAGTCTGTCTTAACTAACTAGTTATACATACCTAACATGCAAGTATATTGGCCATACGATAAAACCTCAACTATAGCATATCAAAATACATGCTTCCAACTTCGTCAGACCGCCAACTCATACTCAAGTCGTAGAGCACTAGTCCACGCTGTAGCAGTAGTAGTCTAGGTTTCTACCATATAGTACTTTTTAAGAAACCACTACTACAGGTCCTATTATATATATTCGAAATACGCTTATGTCATAGAGTGAGCAGACTACTCACTGGCTAAAAGTAAGCCATTCCCCATTTGGAATTCGCAACATAATAACCTAAACATGATGAGATTCGCATTCTCATCAATCGGTTAAGAACGAATGTTTATGTGTTACTGTGATCCATACCTTACTGTGAAAGACCTCCATTCACATGGACCACTTACTTAAACACAAAAGGTCTTTTCCAAACGTAATTGTGCACAAATAAAATATGTAAATTCACAAACAATTTTTAAAAATAAATTCTTTTATTAAAACATTCGATATTTACATTAGAAACCTAGTCTAAGAGGGTAGGGCATCGAATAGCTCTCGAAGATGCAAGATGATCGAGTAAGCATCCATATGCTCGTGCTATTTTTGTTGCTCAGGGGTCATTGATGCCAACATCACATAGGATGCCATGTCATTGTCCTCTTTATGCTTCTTGTGGACAACATGCTCATCAGTATGAGTATCTTGAGCTGGTGGTAGCGGAATAGGAGCCTTTAACACGTAGAGTAACTTTTTCGACTTGAGAACAATTCTCAAGTTTTTATACTAGTCGAGAAAGTTTGTTTTAGTTAATTTGTTAGTTTCTAAAATGCTACGTAAGTTCAAGTTTATTGTCATGATGCAGATGACCTAGATGCAAAATTAGAAAAAAATAGCTAATTGTATATGCACATGTAATGCAAATAATCAGGTCTTTAATTAAGCGCATTGTTATTCCACTATTTTACTCAAACCAATAACCCTCACTATTGATTCGGGAGAGCCCGTTGGAAGCTTTCTTAGTAGACCAATATCCAAATTCCTCAAGAATGAACTTTGGTTTGCCCAACAAGCCACTCCTAAATTCAATGGTAAGTATCCAATATTAATTCCATTGCATGTAATAATCGGATCATTGGGTGATTAATATCTTTTAATCTTAACGCTTTTAAGCTAATCTAATCTTGCTTCTAATTTTCTTTATGCTTGAGTTAGCCCAACCGGGATAAAGAAATTAGTTAAACCCAACCCATTAATCAAGAATTTAAAATTCCATAGATTGAACATGCCCAATGTTAAGTAGGCTTGGGTTAGCCCAACAACTTGGTCTCAAAAAAGGACTCTCATTCTTACTATATTAATAGAAGGCATTAGATTTAAATTTAATTGAGGGATTTTTTATATTTGTGTCTTAACATAGCATGCATAATATCATCATATCCATATATTGCACAATAAGAATGTGGTATGGTTATGAACTTATCCTAAATTAATTTCCTCGAGCCACGAAAGAAATTAATATAGTCAACCCTATATGTTCATGCATGATATAAGTAGAAGGTCTTACCCTCTTGCCTCGTTTTGGCCACCATCTCCATTGTCTTGTAAATAATTTTTCTTGCTCTATCTAACATATGTAACCTAGTGTTACATAAATTTCCTAAGTGAAGAAACCTCGAGTTACATTCGAGAGGAGTTTAGATGAGAAGAGAAATTACACAAGAATAATAGAGAAGGCAGGACACGAAAGCCCTATTTCATTAAAACCAAAACTACAAATAATGCATGAATAGATATATTTGGTTTTAGTCTATAATCATCCACCATGCTAACATCATGCTCAAAACATATTAAGCAAAATAAATCAGAGCATACAATTCCAAAATCACTATTTCAAAAATAAAATCTAAAATCAGAATTTTAGAATACATACATACATACACACACACACACACACACACACACACACACATATAATCAATTTCTAAAATCAAAATTTAGAAATTAACAAAAGTTTTCAAAATCAAAATTTGGAATTTTCTAGATAGATTTATATAAAATATAAACTTTCAAAATCATTATTTTGGAAAAATAAAATAGTTAGTTTCAAAATCAAATTTTGAGAAAAATAACTTTCGGGTCCCTTTATTTGGAAAAAAAACGGCGATCAGTGGGTGGGGGTCAAGGAGGCAGTGCCCCAAGAAAGAAAATTAAATTTTCATCTCTCATTCAATGAGATTTTTCCTTCCAAATCACTTCTAAAATCAATATTTTAGCAATATTAATTCCTAAAATTAATTACAAAATCATTATTTTGGAAAAATAGAATAAATTCTAAAATTAATATTTTAGAAAATATAATAATTGCTAAAATCATATTTTAGGAATTAAAATAATATAGGATCTAAAATCATTATTTTAGAAAATATATTAATTGCTAAAAGCATATTTTAGGAATTAAAATAATATAATCTAAAATCATTATTTTTGGAAATTAAAACAAGAATTTTTGGAAAAATTATTTTAGTCCCAAAATACTAACTTCGGCAAAATTCTTGGTGCAAGTGAAAAAAGGAAAAAGACATCCGTGGGCCATGTCACAAGAGGACAAAACAAAATGAAAAGGAAAAGATTTTTTTAATTTTTTTTATAAATAATGAATTACATCCTGGGGAGGATGATTTATACTCCCCATGATCACAAAGCCAATCCCCACATGAGCCGAGATAGAACATGCGAGCCGCGATTTTTTTTTTTTTTTTGTTTTCTTCTTCGCCTTCCAGAAACAATTTCTGGAAGAAAACTTCAAGTATTCTGCGATAATATCAGAGAACTATTCTCTGATTGATTCCATTTTTTTTTTCCTTTTTCGTTTCTATGAATTCATTCATATCCTTTCAGTAAAACAAAACAAGAACAAATCAAAATTTGTTCAAGGAAAAAAATGACAGTCTTAGAAAACCAATTCCCCTTTACAGTTACATAAACAGATGCCTAGAAAGACATTTTTCCTTTCAACAAGAATTAACCCTTTAATTCTTGTCAAAAACATTCCTGTAACTTTTATAGAAATGTTCGATGCAACCAAAGCCCACATAATCATACCTTTTTTTTTTTCACAAAAAAAAAACTCATGTGAATACAATTTTTCACAGAGTACATAGAGGTAATGATGAAACATATTTCATGGAAAAAATCCAAATCATTTACTTATAAATGGTGACTCTGATACCACTATTAGGAATCCTTGTCATGCAAATACAAGTTGCGCAGTGGAAGAAAACCAAGGATTCCTACCAAGGATCATATTCATGCATTAATAGGGATAAAAAAACAAGAAAGAAAATATACCTTTGGGGAAGCCTATATAAATTAAAATTTTCCCTCTGATCAAATCGTGGCGCGATTCAGATACACTCGTTCAAAACAAGTCTACACCGGCGTCCAAGACGAGTCAATCCAATCTCAGTGTGAGGTTGGCTCTGATAGTATCCACACGAGGGACTCAAGGAAATCAAAAGGTCTCTACTAGAAGACTTTCTTAACGGCTAGGGTTTGTTTTCTGTGTGCAAAAAGAAAAACGAGACAGAGAGAAGAAGCTATGTGTGTTTTGGGATTCTCTGAGAGAACAATTCTCTCTGTGATATTCAAGTAATAATCACCATGGCATCATCTTTGGAATCATCCCAAAGAAACTACAGAAACACGTTCTGTGAATTCTAATCAAATTAGAATTCAATATTTATAATTAAAATCATTAAGTTATCACAATTATAATTTGGCCCAAAATTTATAACTAATTATAATTCGGCCACAATAACTTCTATTTCTCAACATTAACCCCACAATGTTATCAAATAATATCTTGAATACTTGATCCTCTATTGTGTGTAGCCTATTAGGTTTCTCAGTCTATTGGTAGTGAATATGAATTAATCCAAACGTCTTTGAGATTAATAATCCTTAATAATTTAGAATTAACCCATTAATTCTAATCAAGATTGGTTTATTAATTCATCAATTAATAAAATCACACTAAGCAAATCATGAGTGGTATCTAGCAACACATCATGACCACCCAAGAGTCTAGAAAGTCACATGGCTTGACATGAACCCTTCAATAACAAACTACAGTACAATAAACTTCTTTTACCATACAATATCTCTTTTGGTTTGGAGTACAGAATTAATGTTAACTTCCTCTAGAATATAAATTAATTCTGGTAAGAATATAGTAGTACTTGTACCAGGAACCCACTACTCTATATGTGTATCAATTGGAACTGTCTCCAATACACAATCACCTTGGCCAAAGATTTCAAAAGTAGTAATTCCTTCAAGTGGTCGTGAGATATTTGCCCCTACTATTAGGAGTGGTGAATCCTTTATCGACTATCTCAACTACTTTCGTTTACCTCACATTGCACCCAATATCTATCCCATATGGCTTGACATGAACCCTTCAATAACAAACTACAGTACAATAATCTTCTTTTACCATACATACAATATCTCTTTTAGTTTGAAGTAAAGAATTAGTGCCAACTCCCTCCATAATATAAAATAATTCTGGCAAGAATATAGTAGTACTTATACCAGGAACCCACTACTCTATATTTGTATCAATTGGAACTGTCTCCAATACACAATCACCTTGGCCAAAGATTTCAAGAGTAGTAATTCCTTCAAGTGGCCGTGAGATATTCGCCCCTACTATTAAGAGTGGTGAATCTTTTATCGACCATCTCAACTACTTTCGTTTACCTCACATTGCACCCAATATCTATCTTATATGGCTTGACATGAACCCTTCAATAACAAACTACAGTGCAATAAACTTCTTTTACCATACATACAGTATCTCTTTTGGTTTGGAGTACAGAATGAGTGTCAACTCCCTCCAGAATATAAATTAATTCTGGAAAGAATATAGTAGTACTTGTACCAGGAACCCACTACTCTATATTTGTATCAATTGGAACTGTCTCCAATACACAATCACATTGGCCAAAGATTTCAAGAGTAGTAATTCCTTCAAGTGGTCGTGAGATATTCACCCTTAACTATTAGGAGTGGTGAATCCTTTATTGACCATCTCAACTACTTTCGTTTACTTCACATTGCACTCAATATGCTAGAAAACTATAAACATTTTCATGCATTTTTCTATCCTTTAATGTCCTAAGTGATCAAATAAATGGATTAAACACATTAATTCAATTAATTAATGGTCTTATTTAATCCTAGTCCCTTTTCTACTTTTTAAATGCAAAATATTCCCAACATTTTGCATAAAGTAATCTTATGTGACATGGGACCAAAAATAGAAAAGAATTACAAGGAAAATGACTAAAACAATAGGCATGGACCAAGGTAGTTCTCTAATCCTAATCGAGAACCAGATGGCCGACCCGATCCTAATCAAGATCATACCCAAACCGACAAAACTATGGACCAAGGTAGTTCTCCAATCTGGTGACCGTCGTTGCTTCTTGTTCTTCATATATGGTCCATAGCTATGCTAAGCCATGGACTACCATGTTGATGTGAAGAATCATCATAGGCATGGTGGCCATTTCTAAGAAGGGGGAAGAATGATCAAATCACATTTCATGGCTCCTTGGATAAGATCGCTAATCAAGAGGATTAAAAGGAGTTTTCAAAGTAACCAATTTAACAAACTAAGGACCAAATGCCAAAGGAGATGCCAAATGGAGTACAAAGAAGACAACAATCCTTGTGCAGGGTCAAGCAGCCACATAGCCTAGGATTGAACATCAAGAAAGATAGAGATGGAATGCAATCCAAGGTAGCTTCAAAGAGGAACATACTTGACTTCAAGTTTATTTGGAAGGTTAAGAAAACAACTATAACGATCTTGGAGGTCATGAACAAGATTTGGGTTGCAAAACATCAAGAAAATAGTGAAGAAACAGAGCCACCTGAGAAAAATCGGGTAGCTCAAATTTGGCGCTTGCCCAGCCAGACCAACGGGTGCTGGTTGTAGTCTATTGAAGAGATTTTTTGGACCAGTATTGAACTAGTGCCGGTTCAACCACTCAAACCGGTGTCGGCCCACGTTGGGTCTAGCTCGAAATCTTCCTTTTTTGCCTTGTTTCAGCTTTTTACAATTTTATTTTGATCCCAAGACTTTTATTATGTTTTTACCTATTTTAAGACATGTAATAGGGCCTAAAAACTTGTATTAAGGCCATCTAATTTCTATGCTTTGTCTACTAATTAGTTAGGGCAACTTGGGGCCTATATATACCCTATTATAGCCTCTTTTGTAATAGAATTCAAATTTTAAATTTCAAAAAGATTGAATAGAGTGTTAAACTCTTGGAGAGGAAATTTCCTCCTTAGTTCTTTCTTTCAAGACCAAGCAAAGGAATTAGACCCATATTTGTTTAGAGTCTCTAAAATCCTTGGGTTAATCAAACTTATTTCTTCATCTTAGGTATTAGGTAGATTTATTCTTACCTAATGTTCTTGTTTGGAATCCTAGAAGGGTACCTACTTTTCTCCATCTCATTTGTTCTTGAATTTTTTGTAGATTCAAGGGTGTTTGGGTATTAAAGTAGTTGGCCAAATTCTATTAAAATTTGGGTTCTAGTTGTTCATTCACCTAGGGTTCTTACTTCATAGGCATTTTTGTATAGATTTGGGTGACCAATTCTTGGGTCTTTGTTCTTGAGTCTAATTTTCAAATTTTGGTGCTCCTGAGCTCATATCAAATTGGTATCAGAGTAAGATTCTGTTAATTTTTATTAACAAAACTTTCTTTGGGCAAAGGCACAATATCTTCAAGCATATGTGATTTTTTTTTTCGTCACTTCTTTGGGTGTTATTTTTGAATGCTTGAAACTTAAAATTATACCATGAACTTGATGTTAAATTGATCTTATATGTTTCCAAATTGATACTAGCTCGGGAGCACTAAAATTTGGAAGTTAGACCCAAGAATTGGTCACCTAATTCTATACCAAAATGCCTATAAAGTAAGAATCCTAGGTGAATGAACAACTAGAACCCAAATTCTAATAAGATTTGGCTAACTACTTTAATACCCAAACACCCATGAATCTACAAAGAATTCAAGAACAAATGGGATGGAGAAAAGTAGGCACCCTTCTAGGATTCCCAACAAGAATACTAGGTAAAAATAAATCTACCCAATACCCAAGATGAAGAAACAAGTTGGATTAACCCAAAGATTTTAGAGACTCTAAACAAATGTGGGTCTAATTTCTTTGCTTGGTCTTGAAAGGAAGAACTAAGGAGCAATTATCCTCTCCAAGAGTTTAACACTCTATTCAATCTTTTTGAAATTTGAAATCTGAATTCTATTATAAAAGAGGCTATAATGGGGTATTTATAGGCCTCAAGTTGCCCTAACTAATTAGTAGACAAAGCATAGAAATTAGATGGCCTTAATACAGGTTTTTAGGCCCTATTACATGTCTTAAAATAAGTAAAAACATAATAAAAGTCATGGGAATCAAAATAAAAATGTAAAAAGTTGAAACAAGGCAAAAAAGAAAAATTTCGAGCAACCCTGACTTGGGTCAGCGCCGGTTTGAGTGGTTGTACCGTGCCGGTTCAATGCTGGTCCGAAAGGGCTCTTTAATAGACCATAGCCAACACCAGTTGGCCTGCCTGGGCCAGTGCCGGCTGCCTTCTGGGTAGCCAAGTTTGAGCTGCCCGATTTTTCTTAGGTGGCTCCGTTTTTTCACTATTTTTTTGATGTTTTGCAACCAAATCTTATTCTTGACCTCCAAGATCATTTTGGTTGTTTCCTTCGAAATAGACTTGAAGTCAAGTTTGTTCCTCCTTGAAGCTATCTTGGATTGCATTCCACCTCTATCTCTCTTGATGTTTAATCCTTGTCTATATGGCTACTTGACCCTCCACAAGGTTAGTTGTCTTCTTTGTACTCCATTTCGCATCTCTTTTGGCATCCATTTCTTTACACACCCTTTGGTCCTTAGTTTGTTAAATTGGTTACTTTGAAAATTCCCTTTAATCCTCTTGAATAGCTATCTTACCTAAGGAGCCAGGAAGTGTGATTTGGTCATTCTTCCCCCTTCTTGGAAATGGCCTTCATGCCTATGATGATTCACATCATTTCTCCCTTCTTGAAAATGATTCGTCTTCGAACCGTTACTTGCATTATAATTCAAATAAGACATTTTGTGTGATGGTAAAACTTTTGGCTTTGGATCCCCATCAATTCTTTTGTTTTCTCTCTTCTTAACCCAAGCTCTCAACCTCATTTTACTCCCACTCATTTTTTTTTCTCAACCTCTTGCACCACACTATTTGTGTTTGCTTCTCCCCTTGCTCTCTCACTCTTCCCTCTTCTCCTTTTACCTCAAGTTCTTTCATCTTAACCCCCTTCTCTTTTAGCACGCTCTCTTTTCCTTCGTCTTCTTTTCTCTCACTCTTCTTTTCCTTCTTTTTCTCTCTCCTTTTCTTTTCCTTCTCCCTTATAAAGTTTTGATCTTTTGTAACCTCTATAGGGGACATTGGGAGAAAAGTAAACTTCTTTCCCTCTTTGCTCAATGCATAAGTGTTTCTTCTACCACTACGTATCACATATAATGCCCCATATTTTAACATAAATTGGCTACTACTTGTAATAGGATGAGAATTTATATCAATGGCCAGAACAAAAGATGATCAGTATAGTAAAGCGAATATTTTGATATAATAACATTTTGTTGGGACCTAGACGTAATTATTGAATTTGTTCTACCCGTACCCTAAATCTTCAGAAGGCTATTATTGCTAATAAAATAAGAATTTGAGGGTACATTGAGAATGAAAATTGATTAGTGCGATGAAACACACATTTTGGTGTGAATTATGTTATTCGGGTTTTCTGGGGCATATTCATCATTTTGACCATGCTTGCGACTTTGACCTCGAATTTGACCAAACTGAGAAGGAATTGAAGAATTTAAGTATTACCAATAGATTCAGTGGAATTTTGGGAGCTAAATGGTAAAGTAAAGTATTTTTCCATTTCGGACCCGATTTTGATTATTTCTGAGAAAAATTAAAAATGCAATCGAAAATTTGGATGTGTGGCATTTTTTGATTGGTAGCCATGAACATGTATCAACTTATGAGAGGTTACATGAAGAATTCTTGTAAGATACATGGAATAAAAGAATTATAAAATTGTTGATATCAACTTTGCCGAGCCGACGCAACGGTTACTTCAAGCCGATACCGATTTGATAAATGGAGACGAGCCGATAAAGTTAACCTTTCGAACAGCTGATAGCCATGGTTAACATCGGCACCATGGGGCCGATAAGAAGGAAAAACAAATTCCCGATCTTTCGGTGCAAGAATTCTGCACGATCGTCGGGGGCACTCTTTGGCCGAAAGTAACTCCACGTTCTGTTAGTGGCTCATTCGCATCAAGTATAAAATGAGAAGCATCGCCCAGAATCAGGGACAGGGAATCAACTCATCAATCTGCATAATTCAATTTCATTTTCTTTTTCCTCATCATCATTTCCAGCTTTCTAGTCTAGAATTTTAATTCTTTACAGCTTTCTTACTGCTTTGTTCTAGCTTCTCTTTACTAGCATTGTTTACAGTTTTTTCTTACAGTTTCTGTTCATATTTTCAATATCAGCACTTGTTCTGTACTTCCCGTTAAGCCAATTAATACAAATATCATTCTATTCTATGAGAAAAGTCCTTCCGTTTAGCGTTCTCAGCTGACCTTCTTGAGCCCTTCCTATAGTAAGCTCAAGGAACCCGGTCCCTGATTCAAAAAGATCTGATACTATTTTCTGTTGCACCATATCAGATCATTTGTGTTTGTCAGAGACGAAGCCGATTCCCGTTTGCATCGGCTCCCTATTTTGACAGCAACACAGATTGGCACGCCTGGTGGGACAAGAGGTTAGTAGTCACATGCTATTGCGGTCAGGGCAAATAATGGCCAATAATCACAGCAGCCACAGGTACCGGAGACATCCAAGCGACCCCCAGTCCGTACTCTCCGAGGAGTCTTTGACCCCTCAGTTACAACTACCAGTGGTACTCAGGGTACTCCTGTAGAGCTAGGGCATCGGTCCTAGCCCCCACTACCAGTGTCTCAGTCGACATCTACCTCGCTAACAGCCATTCGACATACTATGGAGCAGTGTACTGGTGAGCTCTTACAGGGGCTTCTTCCACAATTTGCTACTATTTTCCGACCTCTGCTTCAGAATGAGCTTCAACAATTTGCGCAGAGGCAAAATATGCAAACTTGCACTCAGCCATCGGGGTCCTCTGTACCAAGAATTGGCATGGCACCTGCATATACCGTGCCGTCGGCTGATGTTGCACCTTCTTATGGCTCAGTACATCTCTCGCAAAGAGAAACATCCTTCCCGGCTATTGGGGGGCATCAAGCTCCAGGAATGGTGACTCAAAACACGTTCCCAGTAGAAGTGTTTCCAGGCAGGAGCCCGGGCCCAACAACAGGGTTACCAACAACTTATGAAGCAGCTCCCACCTATGTTAGGGGGAACATGCCACCTTTCGGGGGGCAACCACATTACTCGGCTCCATACCATCCTCTATACCCGTTAATCATAGCGACTAACCCAGGGCAAGGGATCGGAAGCACTGAGCGCTCCATAGGGCAGGGTCCCCTACCTGTCATGCAAAGCCCCTCACCTCAGTCAGCCGTCTCAGCCGGTGGATATGGTAACGAAAATATTACGACGGCAGACATGGGATCGGCTCGTATACCAAAAGCCTTACCCTGAGTGGGTGGATTCCATGGCTGTGCTCCCTCGAGGTTACAAGTTGCCAGAGTTTTCAACATTTTTTGGTGAAGACAATAAGTCCACTATAGAGCATATCGGAAGATTTACAGCATAATGTGGTGAATTGGGAAACAACGACTGGCATAAGTTACAACTGTTCTCATTATCATTGACAGGGGCAGCATTCACATGGTATGCCAATCTAGTACCTAACTCCATGTACTCATGGGCTGATATGGAAAGAATGTTTCACCAACGTTTCTTTAAACCGGTACCGGAGGTCTCCATTGCACCTTTTGGCCATAAAACAAAAGGGATCAGAAGATGTGGCGGATTTTATTGAGCGTTTCCGGTAAACTAAGTCCAAATGTACAACCCAGTTGCCTGAAACAGAATGTGCACGAATTGCTATTAGTAGGATGCATCCGCAGCTCAAAGAATGACTCATTCTCCAAGACTTCTCGAATTTATCTCGGCTGTTGTCCCATGCTGTCAGAATAGAAGAAATGATCAAGGAGAAAGAGAAGCGACATTCCGTCAAGTTCTCTCAGGGCCAGACAATGATATCCGTCATAGAGGATATTGCTGTGGAAGATAAAGAGCAGGCTGTAGAGGTGATGGCGGCAGAATTGGTAACAGGCGCATCTTATACGTGTCCTCACTTGAAACCAAGCAAGGGAAAGGAGGAAGTAGCCACATCAGGATCCACTTATTCTTTTGACGTTTCAAAAGCTAAACAAATCTTCGATCAACTGGTGGCAGATAAGTAGATTTGTTTGGCTTATGGACACAAGATTCCTAATCCGGAAGAATTGAAAGGAAAAAGGTACTGTAAGTGGCATAACTCTTTCTCTCATAGCACTAATGGTTGCATTGTCTTCAGGAACATCATTCAGAAGGCTATCCAGGATGGAAGACTGAAGTTTGCAGATAAAAAGAAAGAGACTTTGGTAGACACAGATGCCTTTCCGTTAGCCGATGCACACATGCTGCAAACAGTGTGTGGGAAACAGGAAGAACATACAGGGAACAACAAGCGTGGGGAAATAGGGGAAGCATTCCAAAGACTAGATGGTAAACCGTCAGTTTTTACCCGTTTGTCTCCTCCCTCTTTTGTAGCACATTTCCATGGCAAAGAAGGGAAGCTAGCAGTGCAGGTACCCCAAAAGGAAACATTTTTGCTTGGCCTCTATTCTCGACTAACAAAGACCCAAAAGAGGAGAGAGTAGCGGAAGCGGGCGTAAAAAAGGCAGCTGGTGGATGCTTGGGTTGAGGAACAACTAGGCCCAGAAAATGGCCAAAATATGCTCAGCATCTTGCTATCAAGCTTCCGAGCTACTTCTAGTCAGAAGCCCATGGAAGAGGATTTTCATACTGAAGAAAGAGCCGCAGTGGAGCTGGTAGATGTTCAGATTCTCCTAGAGGGGATGCTTTTTCCTATTCCAACAGCCCAAAATGCTAACCATCTCAGGCCCTTGTACATCAAAGCACATGTCGATGGAAAACCGCTTACTCGGGTTTTTGTTGATGGTGGAGCTGTGTTAAATGTAATGCCTTTCTCTACCTTGAAACGACTAGGAAAGGATAGGTTGGATTTGTCCCCTATCGATGTACAGATGGTTAACTTCACTGGAGAAGCGACTGCGGCAGAAGGCGTGATCACTTGTGAAGTCACAGTCGGGTCCAAAACTAGTAAGATGGTATTTTTTATAATTGAGGCAATGCCCGCATATTCCGTTTTATTGGGTAGGGATTGGATTCATGCAAACCGTTGCGTACCATCTACTTTACACTATATGATGTTGATCTGGGATGGAGAGCAGGTGGAGCAAATCCCAGCCGATCCTAATCCATTTTCAGCCAAAATCCACATGAACGAGGCGTTGTTTTATCATCCAACATTTGACCTAAGCCAATACGCCAAGCTGACGATGGCCCATAACTTGATCACTACTGAAGAACCAGGCGGCTTACGACCGGAAGATCCAAAAGTCCGATGAGCTCCTGGCCTCGTTGCTCAAGATCCATTAATAGAAATAGATATAGGAGAAGCGGGGGAAAACAGAACAGCCAAGGTGAGTTTGCACATAACTATTGAGCAAAGGGATAAGATAACCTGTCTAATCCGCAGGTACAAAGACTGCTTTGCATGGGACTATCATGAGATGCCAGGATTGGACCGAAGCATTGTGGAACAACGCTTACCTGTGAAAGAGGGATTTAAACCCCATAAACAACCAGCGAGATGTTTTAACCCTGCATTGCTACCCAGGATCAAGGACGAGGTGGAAAGGTTACTACGGTGCAGCTTCATCCGTACATGCCGATATGCAGAGTGGATATCTAACATCGTGCCAGTCATTAAGAAGAACGGTCAGTTAAGTGTTTGCATAGATTTCAAAAATGTGAACTTGGCCACTCCGATGGATGAGTATGTCATGCCGATGGCCGACATGTTAGTAGATTCTACTGCGGATAACCAGTTTCTAAGTTTTATGGATGGTTATTCAGGGTATAACCAGATATTCATAGCCGAAGAGGATACACAAAAAACGGCGTTCCGCTGCCCAGGGTCTATCGGCTTGTTTGAATGGGTGGTCATGCCATTCGGTTTGAAGAACGCCGGGGCCACTTTTCAACGGGCCATGAACCTCATCTTCCATGACCTTATCGGCAGCACCATGGAGGTCTACATAGACAACTTGGTCGTGAAATCCCCTATGTTCCTACAACATTTGGTTGACTTGGAGCAAGCCTTCCTCCGGATGCATCGACACCATTTGAAGATCAATCCGGCTAAGTGTGCTTTTGGAGTTACAGCCGAAAATTTCCTTGGGTTTTTAGTGCACCAGAGGGGGATCGAGATCGATCAGAATAAGGCTCGGGATATTCTACAAGCGAGGCCGCCTCAGACGAAGAAAGAGCTACAAAGTTTCCTGGGAAAGATAAATTTTTTACGGCGGTTTTTGACAAACGTTGCAGGAAAACAAAAGGTATTTGCTCCGTTGTTACGATTAAAGTCGTCTCAGGAATTTATCTGGCAGCCTGAGCATCAGGTAGCGTTGGATCAAATAAAGGTGGCTTTATCACATCCACTAGTGTTAGCACCTCCACATAACCTGGTCGCCCATGAAGTTATATATCTCAGCTGCAGAAGAGTCCATCGGCAGTTTACTGGCTCAGGATGACCTGCAAGGAATAGAAAGAGTAGTATACTATCTTAGCCGTAATCTATCGGATGCAGAGACCAGGTATGCCCCTATTGAAAAGTTATGCTTATCTCTTCACTATGCATGCACAAAGCTAGAGCATTACTTGTTATTTAGGGAGGTACATATCCTATGCAAGGTAGATTTAATCAAATTTTTGTTAAACCGCCCTTTACTAAATGGGCGACTGATGAAATGGGTAGTCAAATTACATGCTTTTTCTCTAACGTATGTGCCACTGAGGGCAGTAAAAGGACAAGCTGTTGCAGACTTTTTAGCTGAGCATCCTTCACTGGAGATACCACCAACAGATGGGAACAAGCCACAGAGGTACGTTTATTTGAAACCATAGGTTTTACAATTTGATGGCTCGAGTACCCAACGGAAGGCTGGTATTGGTCTGGTTCTTGAGTCTCCGAATAGACAGCAGGGTAAGGTTCACTTTGAGTTAAAAAAGGGGACAACTAATAACCAGCAGAGTATGACGCCCTTTTTGTTAGGATTATGGATTCTGAAAGTGTTGGAGGCTTGAGTAGTCAGAATTGTAGGAGATTCTCAAGTGGTTATCCAACAATAGTAGGAGATTATAAATGCACTAACCCATTGCTGTTGGGCAAGTTGCAGGAGGTAAAAGGACTACTGCAGCAGTTCCAGGTGGTCATTCTTGCCCATGTCCCCGGGACAGAAAACCGAAGTGCTAACGATCTAGCTCAGCTAGCTTCGGGTTTCAGGAAAGCAATGATGTGCCAACAGATAGCGGAGACAGAGTATCAAGAAGATTGGCGATAGGAGATCATTGACTATTTAAGAAACCCGACTGGGCAAGCATCTCGAGAGGTGAAACGAAAGGCCCTCAGCTTTACAGTAATAGGCAATGATTTGTTCCGACGGAGCCACTCTGGAATTCTATTAAAGTGTCTTTGCAAGGAAGAAGTCTTACAGGCAATGGCGGAGGTACATGAAGGCTTATGTGGAGCACATCAAGCAGGCCCAAAACTAAAATGGACACTTCAACGTCATGGTTTCTTTTGGCCGTTAATAACTACATATTGTAATGCTTATGCGATTGGTTGTAAGGTTTTCCAAAAGCATGGCCCTTTAGTGCACACGCCTTCCACGGAATTACACCTGATTATTAAACCATGGCTTTTCTGTGGATGGGCCCTGGACATCATCGAAAAAATCTATCCACCTACAGGAAAAAGGCATTCATTCATATTAGTGGCAACAGATTACTTCACCAAGTGGGTGGAGGCTCAACCACTGACCAACGTGACACAAACAGCAGTCGTCAACTTTCTCCCACAAAACATTCTATTCCATTTTGAAATCCCAAAAACAATAACAATGGATCAAGGAATGGTGTTTACGGGGGACCAGGTACATAATTTCCTAACACAGTTTAGAGTTAAGCTGCTTCACTCTTCTCCTTATTATGCACAGGCCAACAGACAAGTATAGGCAACAAACAAAACCCTAATCGGCATGATCTGTAAGGCAATAGAAGACAATCCAAGAAAATGGCATGAGACGTTACAAGAAGTCTTATGGGCCCATCGGAATGCTGCTAAAACCGCAACTGGTTTTACTCCGTTTAGACTAACTTATGGGCAGGATGCTGTGTTGCCTGTTGAGATATCATTGTAGTCAACACGGATAGCCTACCAGTATGGTCTAATGGCTAAAGATTACCAGACAGCTTTGGCTCTGAGTCTAGACTAAGTTGAGATGGACCGGTGGATTGCCCTGGAGAATATAAAGCAACACAAGGAGAATGTGGCAAGGGCTTATAATCAAAAAGTCTGTGAAAGAAGCTTTCAGGAAGGAGATATGGTATGGAAGACTATTCTCCCCATTGCACCAAAAGATCCGAAGTATGGCAAATGGTCCACGTCCTGGGAAGGTCCATTCATAGTAACACAAGTCTTTGATGGAGGAGCTTACCGCCTAGCGACACCCGATGGAAAGGAAGCTGGTAAGGCAATTAATGGTAAGTTCTTGAAACGCTACTATCCAGCGTTCTGGGAAGGGACTAGCGAATAAAAAAAAAAAAGAGCATCTTCTTGAGCAGAAAATTTGGTTTTCATATATTGAGCTGATCACAAAAGACCGACCAGATAGTCATAGATGTCAGTACAAAAGAAATCAGCTATCATCAGAAGAGACGTTGGGCAAAAGCATTGGCCGATAAGGAACAATCGCTAGCCGATTGGGGTCTTTCGATTCGGCGGGCGCTGGGCTGGCTGTGGCAGTTTCTATTGGCTGCGGATCCGGAACGGGGAGCTTTGTTCCAGTCACCTCAGCCTCAGTATCGATACCTCCCTCGGGGGGCAGGGCCATCTCGTTAGCATCTGTCTTCTGAGTCCCTAGTTCGGTCGGCAAAAGGACAGCTTTTTCAGTTTGGGTACCGGAAGGACCGGCTTCGTCAGTAGCCGAAAGGTGTAGAGCCTTGTTTAGCTCGGCTATGAAGTGGTCCCACCAGGACTTCATCTCATCCAGCAGGGCAATTGAGTTAGATAGTTTAGCGTTAAGCAGTTCCTCTTCCGTCTCCAACATTAGCTGTTCGTCATGATGCTTAAGAAGGGAATCTTCAATGGCTTTGACCGTTTCCTGGAATCCTTTTTCTAATGCAAGTTGCTACTCGAAGGATTTTTTTTCAGAGGCAAGTTCTTTCTGGATTTCTGACAGTTGATGTTTGAGCCGCTCAATTTTCCCAATCCCCTCAGCAATGTCGGCTCGCAGTTGCGAAAGATGATCCAAGGATTCTCGGCGATCCCTCTCGGCAAATGCTGCATTCTCTCGATGCAATTTTAAAAGCTCTAACTGGTCATGAGCTTCATTTCGGCGACGCTGCGTATCAAAAAAGAAGCGACCGGTGAAGCGTATCTGCCCCAGGCACCCAATGGCCAAGTCTCAAAGCGTGGGGGACATGTCTGGATCGGTTGATTGCACAATTCGCAGAAGAGCGTGATTGACGTTTTCAAGGGTGGATCTCTCAGTAGGCAAGGGAACCCCTAGGAGGCCATCAAGGAAGTCCAGCGCCGAGGCCAGCGTCAGCATTGGCAGGGGAATATTAGCCTCTCTAGTTTCCTGGCTGGGAAGGGGTGGCGTTGTTTCAGTGACATCGGCCACTGATTGCTTATCAGGCCTTGGTAGAACAGGAGGTGGACTTTTTGGAGTTAGTAGCTCAGCCGATGGAAGGTCTGTCACTAATGGGGGAGCCGACGCGCTAGCCGTTGGAATAGGAGCCGTAGCCTTCACCATGGGGATATCTGCCATCAGAGGGACAACTCTTTCAGCTGCCTTTTCGGCTAAAGAGTGGAGCGGAATGTCTTCCTCCAAGCCAAAAGAAGTGTCGATGACTACAGGACGACCCACCCTTTATTTGCGCCTCTACAAAAAAGGATTGTGCTAATAGTTAGGCAAATAATTTCTGAACATTAGGGAAGCCAAAAAGGGAGGAAAAGAGGAATCGACAAATATAAACCTTGGAAATGGGAGGAGTCAGTGTGTCATGTCTCCTTTTGGATCGACGGAGAAGGGGTAGAACATCGATCTATTCTTCCTCCTCCCCCGAGATAACAGGAGCAGCAGCAATAGTTTTCTGCACCAAGTGAGTGTGTAAGGACGACATTATTATAGGACTTACAGGGTGTTTTGCCTATTTTCCTTTCTTAGCAGATGAAAGTGGTTCAGGCAGAGAGGTGGCCGGCCCAGGAATTTGTAGAAGCTAGACGCCTATGGGGGCAGAAAATAGGGCCACACTCAGTAGCCTCCACCATAAATTAAAACTTGGAGAAGTTTCCAGCAACACCTGGAAGGGTTAAACTCAAAGGACCTTAGAATGGCTTGAGTACGTTCGGCTAAAGTGTGTACATCTTCAGCCGATAACACCGATTTTACAGAGAAAGAGGAAATATGCCCTGGATCTGCGGGAATGTCCTGTATCAGCCTGAATTGGCGGGAGAAGCAATGAGGGTTGTATCACTCATAGGAGGTCTTAGCGCTCCGAGCTCCAGACTTGGCCCCCAGAAGAATTTCCTGAGGGCACAGAATTCGGGCCCATAGAGTTTCTTGTGTGGCCTCGGGGCTTTCCGACAGGCTTTTCAACCAAAGGGGGCCCTCTTGGCGAGCAGCATATGGGAAGAAAATGGCGCTATGGAAGTCTTGACATCGGTAGAGGTATGAGACGATGGTTTCGGCAGAAGCAGAATTTATGGGGACCTGAAGGAGCTGATAGCTAGTTGCCTGTTCAGAAGAGTCTGCTTGGGTGCCTGCAAATCGGCTAACACCAAAGTTAGGCAAGTATTGATACAGTTGGAGTTGGAAAATCCAGAGCGGGCCCCCTAGGATGGTCGGATCCTCCCCGGCGGCAAGGGCAGCCATCAGTTGATTGATGGTACGGTAGACCAAGGCGAGGACCAGAGAGGCAAGGTCACGGTGCCTCTTGCTCCTTAGGAGAGCCGATATATAGTATCGGTACTCGTTGCTGATGCCGGCAGAATGGGAAAAAATGACATACTAACATAGCCAAAGCCATAGGAAGGCCGCTTATTCTTGGTTTGAAGGAGTGTCCTCCACCCCTCATTGAGCGCTAATGAAGTTGTCGTACGAAGAGGAGGCCTTGTCCAGACGCGCCTCAACGGCTGGCAAATTTTCTTCGTTATGAAGCCTCGGAATCTCGTCGCCATTACATTTGAAGTGAGGATGGTGCAAATATCAAGAATGGTAGGAGAGAATATCCCGTGCGGGAAGATGAAGCCGTTGATTGCCAAAGACCAAAAGGGAAGGACGACGGTGAACAAGTTGCGGTCGAAAGCCATCTCAAAGTCGATCATCATGATGGCGTCCGAAATTTCCCATTGTGCCCAGATATCCCCGAATCGGGCGTGGCAGTGATCTCACCATTCTCTGTAATTCTTGAGTTTGCGGGGCCAATGGCAGAAAAAAGAGGGAAGATTGGCGGTTGTGAAAGTGTCCCGTTGCAAAGGGAAAGTGAAATCAGCCGGCAAAACAAACCGCAGGTGTTCAGCGGTAATGTCTGCGGGCAAGAGGCGTGGGCCCAAAGTAAACAGTTTGGCATCGGCTTGGACCAGGCACAGAGTGTTTTGATCGGTAAGGGTTGCCATTGTAATGTTATCTTTTTACCAAAAAGAGATTTATAGTTCAAAGGAAATTTTGGCAGAAAGATAAGAGATCGATGAGTTACTAAAGCAGTAGAATTCTGAAGAAGGTGGAAGTAGTAGGAAGCAAGGAGTTTCGATTGGGGACCACTGCTATTTATAAGGAAATTTGAAATTGGGCCGTTGCGGGTTATAAGGCCGAGGCGTCGCAAATCTTCCATAACGTTCGGGATGTTTCGATTTTGTCAGAAAATGAACGGCTGCCATTAATAGCTATACAGTTCCCATCGTTTTGATAACTCGCGTTCGCTGAAACAACGGGACTCGGGGGGACATGTGTTGGCGTCAACTTTGCCGAGCCGATGCAACAGTTACTTCGAGCCGATGCCGATTTGATAAATGGGGACGAGCCGATAAAGTCAACCTTTCGAATAGCCGATAGCCATGGTCAACATCGGCACCACGGGGCTGATAAAAAGGAAAAATAAATTCCCGATCTTTCGGTGCAAGAATTCTGCACGATCGTTAGGGGCACTCTTTGGCCGAAAGTAACTCCACGTTCTGTTAGTAGCTCGTTCGCAACAAGTATAAAATGAGGAGCATCGCCCAGAATCAGGGACAGGAAATCAACTCATCAATCGCAAAATTCAATTTCATTTTCTTTTTCCTCATCATCATGTCCAGCTTTCTAGTCTAGAATTTTAATTCTTTACAGCTTTCTTACTGCTTTGTTCTAGCTTCTCTTTTCTAGCATTGTTTACAGTTTTTTTTTTACAGTTTCTGTTCATATTTTCAATATCAGCACTTGTTCTGTACTTCCCGTTAAGCCGATTAATACAAATATCATTCTATTCTACGAGAAAAGTCCTTCCGTTTAGCGTTATCAGCTGACCTTCTTGAGCCCTTTCTATAGTAAGCTCAAGGAACCCGGTCCCTGATTCAAAAAGATCTGATACCATTTTCTGTTGCACCATATCGGATCATTTGTGTTTGTCAGAGACGAAGCCGATTCCCATTTGCATCGGCTCCCTATTTTGACAGCAACAAAAATAAATAGAAGAATGGTGTGTTTAATTATGATTGGAACACATCACTTCTGGAGCTCTTCAATTAATGCCTTGAGCAATTTATTTGGATAATATTTTGACATGGAGATGGTGGTAGAATGGCTGAAAATTGGCCAGAAAATTGGCAGCCACAGGAGTGAAAAGAAGAGAAAAATCAAGGGAGAAAAATTAAGGAAAATGGTGTGTTAAATTGTGATTGGAACACACCTACATGAATTCCACCATATACTTAATTGAATTAAAATTTTCTTGGCCAAAATTTGATGAAGAATAGTGGTGAGAAGGCTGTTATACAGCCAAGAATTTTGGCAGCCTTGAAGAAAGAGAAACAAGACAAAAAGAAATTAACAAGAGAGAGAAAAAGGTGCTAGTGAGTGTGTTCTTGAGAGAATCTTGGAGCAAATCACACCAAAGAGATATACAAGGTAAAAACCCTACCTTGCTTGCGTTAAAGTTGTTGTTGGGTGAATGGTGATCATTATGTTTTCAATTTTAACATGAAAACATGATTTTCATGTCTTGATTTTGGATCAAAAGCTAGGGCTCATAAACTTTGTTTGTAAACTTTTTGTGTGTCTATGTATGCAAGCTGCCTAGAAGACATATGGATAATGTTTTGTGTGATGAAGGATTGAATATTCATGGTAGTTTGAAGGGTTGATCTTGGTTGGTGAAATAAGGATCAAAGTGGAACGAAATTGATTGTTAATTGGTTAGAAGGATTAATTATGTTAGCTTTTGATTGAAAGAAGTGAAGTTGCGTTGAATAAACATGGCTTTAATGAGTTGTTGGAATCTAAAAATTATGGATCAAAGCTGATTTGAAGAGAAAATTGAATGAATTTAAAGTTCTCAAGGTGTTAAAGGTTAAAGGATAGTGAAACATAACATGAATGGTTGAAGAAGGACAAACTACTAGGGCTGTTTTTGCCTCTGTACTGTGTCACGGACACCTGAACTTAAAAAAGGACTTATAAAAAATTAAACTTAAGAGTCTTACGGTCATTTTGGTATATCATAACACCAAATCGGAGTTGTGGATTGAAAGTTATGTGTGAAATAAAATTGTGTGTCAAAGCAGTGAAATTTCAGGATTTTGCTTGGAAAGTGAACAAACTTACGGAAGAGTAATTATGTGATTTTGGGACGAAATGAATGTGAAAAATGGAGTTAATTCCTTGTGCATGAAGGGAGGAAGGATATGGAAAAAGAAAAATGAAAGAATTGAACAAACGACGAGAACGAAAGTTGAACTTTTTTCTTAACCGTTGGCTAACCATCGGGCACGTCGGCTACCCATCGGGCACGTCGGCTAAACGTGGTTGATAGGGCCTAAATTAGTCATATATTTCCTAGTTATTTGAGGCTATTTTGTGATATATTTTGTTCAATAAATGGTCATATTCCTTCATATTTGGGATTTTACCCTTGGCTGGTATTTTGTGCATTATTTTAGATTTTAGGGGTAAAAGAAGACAAAACCTAAACAGAGTAGAGGCGGTGCCGGCCAAGATAGGGGAACTGGCGCACGTCACGTGCTACTGGCACGCACTTTGAAGCGATGAAAAAACCAGTGAAACAGAGCTGAGTAGAACTGGCGCCAATTGCACTTTAGAAGAAGTTGCGCGAAAATTAAGAAAAATCGGCAAACAAACAAATGAACAGATCACAACCGGCACCGGCCCTAGGCAGGACAGGCGGCGCCGGCTGTGCACTGGTGTTGAGGCAGTGCCTCGATTTTTGCACACATTTTTTGGCAATTTGCAGAGTTTTAGTATTTTCCTACTTCTAGTCGGCCAGAAACCTTAGAGGAACGATTTTAGGCACTTCTAAAGCTTATAAATAGAGGAAAAACACAAGGAAAAAGGGAGAATTCGGAGATCAAAATAGAAAATCACTCAAATTAAGGAGGAATTCTCCGGATCAAGGAGGATTGTACAAGAGGGTCTATGAAGGAAGAAGAAGGAGGCTTGTCTATGAGTACTTTCTTTTAACTTTGTTTTCTTTCTCTTGGGCAATGATGTATTAATTATTTCATTGTAATTTGGCATTGTTTTAGGTATTCATGATTTTTAGATTTACGTTGATCTTTTGATTAAATGATTGTTATTCTTGGTATTTAATTACTTATGCAGATTACGAGATTTGTTTGTTGTTTCTTTCCATTAACTTGCTTGACTAAAGGGGTTGATGGCGATCTCAATTTTTAATTTCATATTTGTTGTCTCTTAACTTGCTTGACCAAAGAGGTTAATTGCTAAGAACAAGGTAATTAAAGGTTAATTAATGTCTGTCAGACCAAGGATTCATTGATTAATTTCATGTTTAAATTTGCCAGACAACGAAAATTTAATCAAAGATTGTGTTTAATGCATCTTTTGGGTGAATTAGTTGAGACAGACCAAGTGATGCTAATTTATCTGGAAGATAGTGATTTCATAAATTGAACAAAGAAGTGAATCTATCTTAATCCTTCATGATACCAAGAGAATAATTAGTTATGACAATGATTGGGTAGTTTAAGATCATGTTTGTCAAAATAATGGTTTGAGTTATATAATTTTCCATCCTTGTCATGTATATATTCTTTTATTTTATTTTATTTTCCTTTTTATTCTTTTTCATTTTATTGAGTCAGTTAAACAATGAAAGAAAAGTGATTAATGCATATTTGTTCCTTGAGGATCGACACTCGTTTTAAACCTTATGAGTATGCTTGCTCATATATGTAATTTGGGGTTAACATTTTAATTTAAACTTGATTGAGAATGTACTTATTTTTATATGGTTTTTATACCCAAATTCAAACACATCAGTCATCTATTTTTTTACCAAATACGACTAAACTTAAAAGCGATGTTTGATGTAGTTTTGTCAGTAAACAGCCAACGACCCATTGAAAACGGTGGTGGAACGGCCGTGAACGAGAAAAGTTAATTAGGACATGAGGTGAGTCCCTTTGACTTCTAAAACCGTTGAAAGCTAGTATGCTTTACTTTTCTATGAAATGCTACGTTTTATACCGTTTTGAAAATCCTGAATATATTTAAGGTTTATCTGAGCAAGATTTATTTTTATGCCATTTTGGGCTCGAAAGAATATCATAATTGGCTTGGAAACCTTAATGGACGATTAAAGTACGAATTTTGTGAATTGTCCTTTTTGGATTAAATATTTGGGATTTTCAAAAAATGGCAATTTTTGGAATCAGGTATTCACGAATTGACTAGAATACCTTTATTGGAACATTTTATGAAAACATGATTGGAAACTTTGAATTTAATCCTTCTTTATGATTAGAATTCTGAATTTCTTAAAATAAGTTCCTTTAAAAATCGAGTATTTAGAAAATGATCCAAATGTTCTTATTGGAATGTTTTATGGAAACCTTTTGAATCAGATATTCGGTAAATGACCGAAATATTCTTATTGGAACTTTTGTAAACGGTTTTCAAATCGGGTAAGGGTAAAATGACCCGAATACTCTTGGAAACTTATTTTAGTATGTGAAAAGAACTCTTTACCTTGTTTCGACATGGTTTTGGAAATTGATCTCTCAGTATGAGATTGACTTTTGAAAAATGACATTTTGATCCCCAGAAACTGCTTTATTGGTCTGATGTGCCTATGAAATAAATTGATTAGCCATACGGAGCCTATGGGAATAATTATCTGACTTGCGAGTTAGTGGAATCAATTTTTGAAAAATGATATTTTGCCCCAAAAATGTTTGATTTGAAAATCCTGTGAGAACAAATAACCCTCTGGCTTGATCAGTCAGTAGAGATTGGTTGGTAGTATTAATTACTCAGTAAGGACTTTGATCTTTGTACTAGCTCATGTTAGAGATAGACAACCCCAAGTAACCTAGCTAGTTTTGGGATTTGTTTTACTCTAAACAGGGTGACAGAACATTGAGATGAGTCATCCTGGCTAGCCATTTAGCACCTGGCATTTGCCTTATCTATGGGCGCATATTATTTTTTAGTTGTTCACTAAATGCCGGGCAGGGACACTCGGTAGCATTTAACTCATTGCCGCCTTGATGGTGATTGACGTCAGGATTGGGACCCCTAGCTTATGGTGGCAAGTAAAAGATTTAGTGTGCTACGGTACATTTGGTATACTGCGATATACCTATTATTTATTCTCAGTATGCTGCGGTATACCTATTATTTATTTTCAATAGTACACTGTGGTGTACTTATCTTCCAACGACGCTGTTGTAGGCTGCGGGCACAATGATACATGAAGCTGAAGGCGAGGCCTTGTGAGTTTTGCATACAGGCTAACCTTCTGTTGGACAAGTGCCTGTGATTTGGAAATCGGGGCAATGATTTGAAATTGAAACACAGTTTTCCAAAAATAATTGAGTTCTGAATAAAATCTTCTTTAGTGAGTGTTGGAATTGTTTTCCAGTAGGAAAATGTTAAGCTCTTCCACAAAAGTTTTTTGTACTTTGTTTCTTTCATAAAACACTAGCACATACAGGACTCACTTGGTGATTTTTCACTTACTTGTGTCTTTTATCTTACTCTTTTTTAGGATCTGGAATTGAACAGACCTATGGATAGAGGGACGATACCAAAGTGATAGCAACATAGGTTTAGACGCTTTCTTTTTTTATTACTGTTGCTGTCAAAATAGGGAACCGATGCAAACGAAAATCAGCTTCGTATCCGAAAAACACAAACGATCCTATGTGGTGCAATAGAAAATGGTATCAGATCTTTTTTGAATCAGGGATTGGGTTCCTTGAGCTTACTATAGAAATGGCTCAAGAAGGTCGGCTGAGAATGCTAAAAGGAAGGACTTTTCTCGGCGAATAGAATGATATTTGTATTAATTGACTTAATGGAAGATACAGAAAATGGTCTGATATTGAAAATATGAATAGAAAACTGTAAGAAAAGCTGTAAGAAAAACTGTAAATAAGTTTGGTAAAGAGAAGCTGTAACAGAGCAGTAAGAAAGCTGTAAAGAACTAAGATTCTAGACTAGAAAGCTGGAAATGATGATGAGGTAAAGGAAAATTAAATTCTGCTAGTTAATGGTTTGATTTGTTGTTCTTGATTCTGGGTGACACTCCACATTTTATACTTGCTATAAATGATCCACTAACAGATCGTGGAGTTTCTTCCGGTCAAAGAATGCTTTCACCGATCGTGCAGAATTTCTTGCGCTGAAAGATCAGGAATCTGTTTTTCTTCTTATCAGTTTCGTGGTGCCGATGTTGACTATGATCATCGGCTGCTTGAAATGTTGACTTCATTGTCTTGTCCCAATTTGTCCAATCGGCATCGGTTCAAAGTAGTTGTTATGTCAGCTGAGCAAAGCTGACATCAACACATGGCCCCCCCGAGTCCTGTTGTTTCAGCAGACGCGAGTTAACGAAACGATGGGAATCGTACAACTATTAATGGCAGTCGTTCTTTTTCTGACAAAATCAAAACGTCCGAACATTGTGGAATCGTTGTGACGCCTCGGCCTTAGAACCCGCGAACGGCTTAATTTCAAACTTATAAATTTCAGTGGTCCCCAATCGGAACTCTTTACTCCTTACAACTTCAGAATTCTACTGCTTGAGCAATTCATCGGTCGTTTATCTCCTTGCCTTAATTCTCTGCAAACTGTGAATTTCCTTTTGGTAAAAGTAACGTCACAATGGTAACCCCTACCGATAAGAATATTCTGTCCCTGGTCCAAGCCGATGCTAGGCGATTTGCCTTGGGTCCGGGCCTCCTGCCTGCCGAGATTACCGCTGAACATCCGCGGTTTGTCTTGCCAGCTGATTTCACATTCCCTCTGCAACAAGACACTTTCACAACCGCCAATCTTCCCTCTTCTTTTCGTCATTAGCCTCGCAAACTCAAAAATTACCGTGAATAGCGAGATCGCTGCTATGCCCAATTTGGGGCTATCTGGGCGCAATGGGGAATTTCGGACGCCATCATGATGATCGACTTTGAGATGGCGTTTGACCGCAATCTGTCTGTCGCTGTCCTTCCTTTTTGGTCTTCGGCGATCAACGGCTTCATCTTCCCGCATGGGATGTTTTCTCCCACCATTCTTGACATCTGCACCATCATCGGCTTCCGATGTGAAGGCGATGAGATTTCGAGGCTTTATGATGAGAAAAATTTCCAGCCGTTGAGGCTCGTCTGGACAAGGCCTCCTCTTCATACGGCAACTTCATCAGCGCTCAACGAGGGATGGAGAACACTCCTTCAAACCAAGAACAAGCGGCCTTCCTATGGCTTTGGCTGTGTAAGTATATCATTTGTTCCCATTCTGCTGGCATCAGCAATGAGTACTGATACTATGTATCGGCTCTTCTACGGAGTAAGAGGTGCTGTGACCTTGCCTCTCTGGTCCTCGCCTTGGTCTACCACACCATCAATCAGCTGATGGCTGCCCTTGCCGCTGGGAAAGACTCGACCAACCTAGGGGGCCCACTCTGGATTGTCCAGCTCTGACTGTATCAATATTTACCCAATTTTGGCATTAGCCGACTCGCACGTACCTAAGCAGGCTCTTTTGAACAGGCGACTGGCTATCAGCTCCTTCGGGTCCCCATAAATTATGCCTCTGCCGAAACCATAGTCTCGTACCTCTACTGATGTCGAGACTTCCATGGCGCCATTTTCTTCTCGTATGCTGCTCATCAAGAGGGCCCCCTTTGGTTGCAAAGCCTATCAGAAAGCCCCGAGGCCACACAAGAAACTTTATGGGCCTGAATTTTGTGCTCTCGGGAAATTCTTCTGGGGGCCAAACCTGGAGCTCGGAGTGCTAAGACCTCCTGTGAGCGGTATAATCCTTATTGCTTCTCCCACCAATTCGGGCTGATACAGGACATTCCCACAGATCCAGGGCATGTTTCCTCTTTCTTTGTGAAGTCGGTGTTATCGGCTGAAGATGTATACACTTTAGCCGAACGCACTTAGGCCATTCTAAGATCCTTTGAGTTCAAACCCTTCCAAGTGGTGCTGGAGACTTCTCAAAATTTTGATTTATGGTGGAGGCTACTGAGTGGGGTCCTTTTTTCTACCCCCATAGGCGTCTGGCTTCTGCGAATTCTTGGGCCGGCCACTTCTCTGCCTGAACCACCTTCATCTGCTAAGAAAGGAAAATAGGTAAAATACCCTGTAAGTCCTGTAATAATGTCGGCCTTACACACTCCCTTGGTGCAGAAAACTACTGCTGTTGCTCCTGTTATCCCGGAGGAGGAAGAAGAAGAGGTCGAGGTTCTGCCCTTGCTCTGTCGATCCAAAAGGAGACATGAAACACTGACTCCTCCTATTTCCAAGGTTTGCTTCTGGTAATTCTTATTTTGCTTGGTTCCTCCAATGTTAATTTTTTTTTTAACGGCATCATCCTTTCTGCAGAGACGCAAACAAGTGATAAGCCGTCCTATTGTTATCGACACTTCTTCTGACTCGGAGGAGGATATTCTACTCCAATCTTTAGTGTAAAGGGTGGCTGAAAAGACTGCTCATCCGACGACAGATACCCCATTGGCGGAGGCTTCAGCTCCTCCTTCCGTGACCGATGTACCGGCCTCCTTTCCCGTGGTAACCCTTCCGTCAGCTGAGCTTCCGACTCCTGAAAGTCCATTCTCTGTCCCGCCAAGGCCTGAAAAACAACCAGTGGCCGTAGATGTCGAGACAACGGTGCCTCCCCCCAGCCAGGGGACTGGAGCAACTATTGCTTCCTCGCCGATGCTAACATTAGCTTCGGCTCTGGACTTCCTTGAAGGCCTCATTGGGGCTTCCCTGCCTACTGAGAAGGTCACTCTGGACAATGTGAGTCGTGCCCTTCTTTCTGTGGATTGTTCAGTCAGTCGCCCTCGACATGCTCCCTGTACTTCGGGACCTAGCAATTAGGTGTCTGAGGCAAATGCGTTTCACTGGCCGCTTCTTGTTTGATACGCAATGCCGTCGGGACGAAGCGCATGACCAGTTAGAGCTCTTGAAGCTGCATCGAGAAAACGCAGCATTTGCAGAAAAAGATCGCCGGGAATTCACGGGTCAACTTACACTTCTGCTAGCCGACATTGCGGAAGGCAAAGGGAAGATTGAACGGCTCGAACGCCAAATATCTGAACTCCAAGAAGAGCTTGCCTCTGAGAAAAAAGCTTTGGAGCAGCAGCTTGTATCAGAGATAGGGCTTTAGGCAACGGTCAAGGCCATTGATGACTCCCTTTTTCAGCATGATGACGAATGGCTAATACTGGAGGCGGAGGAAGAACTGCTCGAGGTTGAATTATCAAACTCAACCGCCCTGCTGAACGAGATGAGGTCTGGATGGGACTGCTTTGTGGCTACGTTGAACAAGGCTTTACACCCTTCACCTTCTGATAAAGCAGGCCCTTCTAGAGCTCAAACTGAAGACACTACCCCTTCGGTGGCCGAAACAGGGGTTCAAGAGATGTTTGCTGAAGAGGTGGCCCGGCCTTTTGAAAGAGGAGCAGAAATGGAGGCTGAGATGGCTGAAGAAGAATTCCCAGTTCCCGATCCGCAGCCAACGGAAGCTGCCATGATGCCTAGCCTGGCGTCTATCGGGTCAGAAGATCCAAATCGGTTGGCGATTGTTCCTTATCGGCCAACACTATTGCCCTCACCCCCTTCCGATGATAGCTAATTTCTCTTGTAATGGCACTTACGGCTATCTGATCGGCCTCTTATGATCAGCTCTATTTATCAGGCCAACAAGTTTTACTCAAGACGTTTTTTTATTATTTTTTATTTTTTTTACTTGCTAGCCCCTTCCCAGAACGTCGGATAGTACCGCTTCAAAAACTTACCGTTAATTGCTTTACCTGCTTCCTTTCTATTGGGTGTCATTAGGCGGTAAGCTCCTCCATAAAAAACTTGCGTTACTAAAAATGGGCCTTCCCAAGATGCGGACCACTTACCGCACTTTGGATCTTTTGGAGTAGCGGGGAGAATAGTCTTCCATACCATGTCTCCTTCTTGAAAACTCCTTTCTCGAACTTTCCGATTGTACGCCCTTGCCACCTTCTCCTTGTGTTGTTTGATATTCTCCAAGGCAACCCAGCGGTCCATCTCAACTTGGTCTAGGCTTAGGGCCAAGGCCATCTGATAATCTTCAGTCGTTAGACCATGCTGGTAGGCTATCCGGGCTGACTGCAATGATATCTCAACAGGTAACACCGCATCCTGCCCATAAGTTAGCCTAAACGGGGTGAACCCAGTTGCAGTTTTAGCAGCATTCCGATGGGCCTATAATACCTCCTGCAATGTCTCATACCATTTTCTTGGATTATCTTCTACTGCTTTACGGATCATGCTGATTAAGGTTTTGTTCGTTGCCTCTGCTTGTCTGTTGGCCTGTTCATAATAAGGAGAAAAGTGAAGCAACTTAACTTTAAACTGTGTTAGGAAATCACATACTTGGTCCCCCGTAAACACCGTTCCTTGATCCGTTGTTATTGTCTCTGGGATTCCGAAATGGAATAGAATGCTTTGTCGGAGGAAGTTGATGACTGCTGTTTGTGTCACGTTGGCCAGTGGTTGCACCTCTACCCACTTGGTGAAGTAATCTATTGGCACCAATATGAATGAATGCCTTTTTGTTGAAGGTGGATAGATTTTTCTGATGATGTCCAGAGCCCATCCACGGAAAGGCCATGGTTTAATGATCGGATGCAGTTTCATGGAAGGCGTGTGCAAATAAAGGGCCATGCTTTTGGCAAGCTTTACATCCAATCGCATAAGCATTACAATCTGTAGTCATTGACGGCAAAAAAAAAAAAAAAACCATGGCGTTGAAGCGTCCACTTCAGCTTTGGGCCCGTCTGATGTGCTCCACATAAACCTTCGTGTACCTCTGCCATAGCCTGTAAGGCTTCCTCCTTGGAGAGACACTTTAAGAGGATTCCGGTGTGACTTCACCGAAACAAATCATTGCCTACCAATGTAAAGCTGAGGGCTTTTCGTTTCAGTTCTCGCGACGCTTGTCCATCGGATTTCTCAAATAGTCAACAATCTCTTGTCGCCAATCTTCCTGATACTCTGTCTCCGCTATTTGTTGGCACATTACTGCTTTCCTAAAACCAGACGCTAGCTGAGCTAGATGGTTAGCACTTTGGTTTTCTGCCCTGGGAACATGAACTAGGGTGACCTCCAGGAAATGCTGAAGTAGCCCTTTTACCTCCTGTAACTTATCTAAAAGCAATGGATTAGCACATTTATAATCTCCTACTACTTGTCGGATAAATACTTGAGAATCACCTACAACTTTGACTACTCGAGCTTCGAGTGCTTTCAGGATCCGCAATCCTAACAAGAGGGCATCATATTCCGCCTGATTATTAGTTGTCCCATTCTTTAACTCAAAATGGACCTTACCCTGCTGTCCGTTCAGAGACTCAAAGACCAAACCAATACCAGCCTTCTGCTAGGTACTTGAGCCGTCAAATTGTAAAACCTATGGTTTCAAAGAAATGTACCTATGCAGCTTGTCTCTCTCTGTTTGTGGTATCTACAGAGAAGGATGCTCAGCTAAAAAATCTGCAATTTCTTGTCCTTTCACAGCCCTCAGTGGCATGTAAGTTAGAGAAAAAGCATGTAATTTGACCGCCCATTTCATAAGTCACCCATTCAGTAAAGGGCGATTCAACAAAAGTTTGATTAAATCTACATTGCATAGGATATGGACCTCCCTAAATAACAAGTAATGCTCTAGCTTTGTGCATGCATAGTGAAGAGATAAGCATAGCTTTTCAATAGGAGTGTACCTGGTCTCTGTATCCGATAGATTTCGGCTAAGATAGTATACTGCTCTTTCTATCCCCTGCTGGTCATCCTGAGCCAATAAATTGTCGATAGATCCTACTGCCGCTGAGATATACAACTTCATAGGGGACTGGTCATATGGAGGAGCTAACACCGGTGGATGTGATAAAGCTACCTTTATTTGCTCAAACGCTCTTTGATGCTCAGGCTGCCAGATAAACTCTTAAGATGACTTTAAACGTAACAAGGAAGAAAATACCTTTTGTTTACCTGCAGTGTTTGCCAAAAAACGCTGTAAAAAATTTATCTTCCCTAAGAAACTTTGCAACTCTTTCTTCGTCTGAGGTGGTCTTGCCTGTAGACTGTCTCGGGCTTTATGCTGATCTATTTCGATTCCCCTCTAGTGCACTAAGAACCCAAGAAAATTCCCAGCCATAACTCCAAAAGCGCATTTAGCCGGATTGATTTTCAAATGGTGCTGATGCATCTGGAGGAATGCTTGTTCCAAATCAACTAAGTGCTGTAGGAACATGGGAGACTTTACGACCAAATCATCTCTGTAGACTTCCATGGTGCTACCGATAAGGTCGTGGAAAATGAGATTCATGGCCCGTTGAAAGGTGGCCCCAGCGTTCTTCAGGCCAAATGGCATAACCACCCATTCGAATAAGTTGATAGACCCTGGACAACAGAATGCCGTTTTGTGTGTATCCTCTTCCGCTATGAATATCTGGTTATACCCTGAATAACCGTCCATGAAGCTTAAAAACTGGTTGCCCTCAGTAGAATTTACTAACATATTTGCCATTGGAATAGCATACTCGTCCTTAGGAGTGGCCAGTCTATGCAAACACGTAGTTGTCCATTCTTCTTAATGACCGGCACGATGTTAGATATCCATTCTGCATATCGGCACGTATGGATGAATCCGCACCGAAGTAACCTTTCCACCTCCTCCTTGATCCTGGGTAACAAAGCAGGAGTAAAGCGTCTTACTGGTTGTTTATGGGGTTTAAAGCCTTCTTTCACGGGTAGGCGATATTCTACAATGCTTCTGTCCAATCCTGGCATCTCATGATAGTCCCACGCAAAGCAGTCTTTGTACCTCGGATCTTCTGGTTGTAGGCCGCTTGGTTCCTCAGTAGTGATCAAGTTATGAGCCATCGTCAGCTTGGCGTATTGGCTTGGATTAAATGTCGGATGATAAAATAGAGCCTTGTTCATGTGGATTTCAGCTGAAAACAGATTAGGATCAGCTGGGATTTGCTCCACTTGCTCTCTATCCCAGATCAGCATCATCTGGTGTAAAGTGGATAGCACATAGCGGTTTGCATGAATCCAATCCCTGCCCAATAAAACGGAATAAGTTGGCTTTGCATCTATTATAAAAAAGACCATTTTACTGGTTTTGGACCCGACCGTGACTTCACAAGTGATCACGCCTTTTGCTGCAACTATTTCTCCAGTGAAATTAACCATCTTTACATCAGTAGGGGTCAAATCCAACTTATCTTTTCCCAATCGTCTCAAGGTAGAGAAAGGCATTACGTTTAAAACAGCTCCACCATCAACAAAAACCCGAGTAAGTGGCTTGCCATTGACATGCGCTTTGATGTACAGGGGCCTGAGATGGTTAGCGTTTGGGGCTGTTGGAATGGGAAAAAGCATCCCCTCTGGGGGAATTTGGACATCTACCAGCTCTACTACGGCTCTTTCCTCAGTATGAAAATCTTCTTCAATGGACTCTTGACGGGAGGCAGCTCAGAAACTTGATGGCAGGATGCTGAGCATGTTTTGGCCATTATCAGGGGCTAGTTGTTCTTCAACCCAAGCATTAATCAGCTGCCTCTGTTGTGCCCGCTTCCGCTGCTCCCGTCTTTTTTGGGACTTTGATAGTCGGGAACAGCAGCCAGGCAGAAATGTCTCCTTTTGGGGAACCTATACTGTTAGTTTTCCTTCTTTGCCATGAAAATGTGTTGCAAAAGAGGGAGGAGATAAGCGGGTAAAAACTGACGGTTTACCATCCAATCTCTGGAACGCTTGTTTTACTCTCCAGGCTTCTTGTTTCCTATATGTTCTTGCTGTTTTTCACATATTATTTATAGCATATGTGCATCAGCTAACAAAAATGGATCTGTGTCTACCAAAGTCTCTTTTTTGTCTGCAAACTTCAATCTTCCGTCCTGGATAGCCTTTTGAATGACGTTCCTGAAAATAATACAATTGTTAGTGCTATGCGAGAAAAAGTTGTGCCATTTACAATACCTTTTCCTTTCAATTCTTCCGAGCTGGGGATTTGTGTCCATAAGCCAGACGAATCTGCTTATCCGCCACCAGTTGGTCAAAGATTTGTTCGGCTTTTGAGATGTCGAACGAATAGGAAGGTCCTGCTGTGGCAATTTCCTCCTTTTATTTGCCGGGTTTCAAGTGAGGACACGTATAGGATGCACCCTTTACCAATTCCGCTGCCATCACCTCTATAGCCTGGTCATCGGCTTCCTCATTAGTATCATCTATAATGGATATTATTATCTGACCATGAGAAAATTTTATGGAGCGCCTCTTCTCTTTCTCCTTGATCATCTCCTCTATTCTAACAGCATGAGACAATGGCCAGGACAAATCTAAGAAATCTTGGAGAATGAGTCGTTCTTTGAGCTACGGATGCATCCTGCTAATAGCAATTCTTGCGCATTCTGTTTAAGGCAACTGGGTTGTACATTTGGACTTAGTTTACCGGAAACGTTCAATAAAATCTACCACATCCTCTGATCCCTTTTGTCTGATGGCCAACAGGTCTGTGATAAAAACTTCCAGCACCGGCTTAAAGAAGCGTTGGTGTAACATTCTCTCCATGTCAGCCCATGAGTATACAGAAAGAATTAGGAACTAGATTAGCATACCAAGTGAATGCTGCTCCTGTTAGAGATAATGAAAACAATTGTAACTTATGCCATTTATTGTTTCCCAAATTGTCGCATTTTGCCGTGAATCTTCTAATGTGTTCTATGGTAACTTATTGTCTTCACCGAAAAATGTTGAAAATTCTAACAGTTTGTAGCCTCGAGGAAGTACCGCCATGGCATCCACCCACTCAAGGTAGGGTTTTTGGTATACGAGCCGATCCCGTAACTGTCGTCGGAATGTTTCCACTCCCACATCCACCGGTTGGTACGGCTGTTGAAACTGAGGTGACGGACTTTGCATGATGGGTCTGGGACCCTGCCCTATAGGTGGTTCAGTACTTCCAATCCCTTGCCTTGGGTTAACCGTTATGAGTGCCGGGTATGAAGGAGGATAAGGGACAGAGTAGTTCAGCTGCCCCCCAATGGGCGGCATGCTTCCCCTAACCAGGCTCGGAACTGTTTCCTGCATCGACGGTAACCCTATTAACGGGATTGGAGTTCTGCCTGGAAACACTTCTGCTGGTAACGTATTTTGAGCCATCACTCCTGGAACTGGATGTCCCCTGGTAGCAGGGAAACCCATTTCTCTTCGCAGGAGGTGTACTGAGCCATGAGAGGGTGCACCATCAGCCGATTGCACAGGGTATGCAGATGCTATGTTTGTTCCTGGTGCATAGTACCCCGATGGCTGAACAAAGGTTTGCGTATTTTGCCTTTGTGCAAATTGTTGAAGCTCATTCTGAAGCAGAGGTCGAAAGATAGTAGCAAATTGTAGAATAAGCCCCTGTAAGAGTTCGCCAGTACACTGTTCCATAATATGTCGAATGGTAGTTAACGAGGTGGACAACGACTGAGATGCCGATGGTGGGGGTGAGGACTGACCCCCTTGCTCCACAGAAGTACCCTGAGTACCACTGGTAGTAGTAACTGAGGGGTCAAAGATTCCCCGAAGAGCACGGACTGGGGGTCGCTTGGATGTCTCCGGTGCCTATAGCTATTGTGAATTATTTGCCATTGTTCGCCCTAATCAAAATAGCATGCGACTACTAACCTCTGGCCCCACTGGGCGCGCCAATCTGTGTTACTATCAAAATAGGGAACCGATGCAAATGGAAATTAGCTTCGTATCCGACAAACACAAATAATTCGATATGGTGCAACAGAAAATGGTATCAGATCTTTTTTGAATCAGGGACTGGGTTCCTTGAGCTTACTATAGAAATGGCTCAAGAAGGTCGGCTGAGAATGCTAAAAGGAAGGACTTTTCTCGGTGCATGGAATGATATTTGTATTAATTGACTTAATGGAAGATGTAGAAAATGGTCCGATATTGAAAATATGAACAGAAAATTGTAAGAAAAACTGTAAACAAAGTTGGTAAAGAGAAGTTGTAACAGAACAGTAAGAAAGCTGTAAAGAACTAAGATTCTAGACTAGAAAGCTAGAAATGACGATGAGGTAAAAGAAAATTAAATTCTGCTAGTTGATGGTTTGATTTGTTGTTCTTGATTTTGGGCGACGCTCCACATTTTATATTTGCTATAAATGAGC
Source organism: Voacanga thouarsii (assembly GCA_026120185.1). Taxonomy (NCBI): domain Eukaryota; kingdom Viridiplantae; phylum Streptophyta; class Magnoliopsida; order Gentianales; family Apocynaceae; genus Voacanga; species Voacanga thouarsii. Next base: position 588,498 of record JANUWF010002383.1, on the reverse strand, counting down.
CACTAACAGATTGTGGAGTTTCTTCCGGCCAAAAAATGCTTCCACCGATCGTGCAGAATTCCTTGCGCTGAAAGATCAGGAATCTGTTTTCCTTCTTATCGGTTCTGTGGTGCCGATGTTGACTATAACCATCGGCTGCTTGAAATGTTGACTTCATCGGCTCGTCCCAATTTGTCCAATCGGCATCGGTTCAAAGTAGCCGTTATGTCGGCTCGGCAAAGCTGACGTCAACAATTACGTACTCTATTTTTTATGTTGTATGGATACTGCATGTATGGAATGCTCGATATATATATATATATATATATATATATATATATAATATGATATTGATAGTATAGATCTGGACGTTGTATACTTTGTTGGTTCTTCATGATAAAGTCCCCTTGTCTAGGTTACTAGATGGGGTAACACCCGATTTTGATATGCTTTCGCTGTTACTTTGAGTAGGGGGTATTACAATTGGCATCAGAGTATAGTATTATGGAATTATGGTATCATCATAGGAATTGATAGAACTCTTTCATTGTGTAAGTATGGTGGATAGGAGTGATAAGGGCAAGTGCATAATGGATGAGTGTAGCGATGACGGGAAAAAAGAGACGGGTGAGAGTTCGGGTGTGAAGAGACCTAGGAAGATTAGGACGGTTTACCGATCAAGTGTGCCAGGACATTTCACTCTGACAGGACCTGGCCCTGGCTACGTCATACACCTTATTTCACGGGGATTGTGTTTAACATTGCAGTGCCTGTTGTTACTCTATTTGCATGAGACCTTAGTCTGGAGAGGACATCAACTCCCGAGAGGAAATCGTCGCCACATGAGGAGGTAGGTGGCGATTCTGACGAGATTGATGGTAATATTGAGCCACACCATCTAGATGACGATGAGGAGGATAATATCCCCAACGATGTAGTGTTGTTTGAGGATGATGAGGAGGTATTCGGCAGGGATGTATTGGGAGTATTGGAGGAGGAGATGCCGTGTTTAGAGGTTGCTGAGGCAAGAGAGGATTAGGAGGTACCTGAGGTAGAGATACCCGTGGTCGAGGAGATTGAGGAGGTGTTGGAGATAGACCCGAAGATATTAGCTTGGTTGCACCCTGATGTAAGTCCTACACAGTTTCTACTGATTTAGGACCTCCCATTTCAAATAGCAATGATAATGAGCAAGAGGATGAGATGTAGATATATGTAGTAGGCTATGTACAATTTAGCCAATGTATATTAGATATGATAGTGTGCTTAGCACATAAATTTTGTACTGATTGTGTGTTCTGACAAGAATGAATATATGTTATGTTCTTGCTATGTGCACTATATCCACTTTTATGTTTACTTTTTGAGCTATGTTACAATTGGGATGAAAGAAATTGAAGTGGATTTCGGAGTATGAGTCAGAAAAATATTTAGAGGGCCCTGATAGCAAAAGAAAGGAAAAATGCAGAAGACATAAGGCCCGATTGGAGGACAACCTCCTTTTAGTTGTTTCAATTGTAGGGAAATAGGGCATAAGAGTGTCAATTGCCCTCACCCTAGAAGAAGGAGGATGGAGACAACCTGGGGGAAACAATTAGGGGCAAAGGTCAGGACTAGGAAGAGGGAACCCAGGGATAAGCTTCTACCTCAAGAGCCGGGCCTGTCAAGCCACAAGTGAATGCTTAAGTGGTTGCATTAGAAAAGACGGATAATCATACCACAGTAATGGAAAGTACACTCCTTATTTTTTATTATGATGCTAAAGTATTGGTAGACCCAGCTCTACGCATTCTTTTGTTTCCAATTCATTTCTTGACTCTATGGGAATTAAAGGGGAAGAAACTTCATATGAAATGATTGTTAGTACCCTATTGGGAAAGCAAATGAATAGTGAGAAAATACATAAAAGTTGTAAGATTTTGGTAGAAAATGAAATTTCGAGGGGAGATTTGATATGTTTGCCCATAGAGGACTATGATGCTATCTTGGGCATGGACTAGCTATCTCAGCATCATGCTCAAGTTGATTGTAGACATAAGGTAGTACAATTCCATCGGCTTGGGAAACCTATATTAGAATTTGTAGGCAAGGCTGGAAGAAAGAATAATGCTTTCATATTGGGACTCAAGGCCCGGAAGATGATTAGAAAAGGGCATACTGGTTACCTGGCAGAGAGAGAAGTAGAGTTTTCCATTGATTTAGTGCCATCAGCAGAACCAATTTCAAGAACTCCTTATAGAATGGCACCTACAAAACTATAGGAGCTTAAGAAACAATTACAAGAATTAATGGAGTAAGGATTCATTCAGCCTTGCTTAGATAGTTTTGTGGTTATATTCATTGATAATATCTTGGTGTACTCTAAGGATCCTCAAGAACATGACCAACACATTCGGAAAGTATTGGGAAAGTTAAGTAGGCTAAATTATATGCAAAATTCAGTAAGTGTGAGTTTTAAGCTACAAGAAGTAGCATTCATAGGATATGTGATATCTAAAGACAGGATTACAATAGATCCTGCAAAAGTCAGAGCATTGATGAATTGAAAATGTCCCGAGACTCCAGCTAAAATACAAAGTTTTCTAGGATTAATTAGTAGGATATTACTGGAGGTTTATTGAGGGATTTTCTACGATAGCTTCACCTTTGACTCGACTCACCCAAAAGCAAGTTCCTTATGTTTGGACTGAGAAGTGTGAGAGAAGTTTCTAGGAACTGAAGAAAAGGTTAAGTTCTGCTCCTGTTTTGGCATTACCGATAATAGACAAACCTTGTGAGGTGAACACATGTGCATCGAAGGAAGGATTGGGAGGTCTATTGATGCAGGATAGAAAGGTGGTAGCTTATATCTCTAGGAAATTGAAACCCCATGAGGAGAATTACCCTACATATGACTTGGAGTTAGCAGCTATTGTGTTTGCCCTTAAGAAATGGAGACATTATTTGTATAGGGCTGAATTTGAAGTCTTCACCGATCATAAAAGTTTGAAGTATGTTTTACTTAAAAGGATTTGAACATAAGGCAACGTAGGTGGATGGAATTTTTGGAAAAATTTCGGTGTCCACTTAAATATTATCCTGGAAAAGCAAACACAGTAGCAGATGCCCTTAGTAGGAAGGTGAATTTATCAGTTCTTCAGATGCTACAAATTCTAGAATTGGAAGCATTTGCAGTAGATGGAGAAATAAAGATGAGTAACATCTCTATTCAACCTGCTTTCTTACAACAGTTGAAAGGAGAGCAAGATAAAGATGAAGAGTTGCAAAAGTTGGTACAAAAAAAGGTGAATAAAGGAGGAGATGAATTCTGAAAGGACAATGATGGGATTATTTGTTATCGAGACCGGTATTGTATTCCGAAACAATTTGCAATGAGACAAAATATCTTAATGGAAGCACATCGAAGTAAATATACCATCCGCTCAGGAGCAGTAAAGATGTATTTGACTTGAAATAGTGTTGTTGGTGGATTGGTATGAAGAAGGATATTTCAGACTTGGTGCTTGATATTTAATTTGTTAGCAGGTGAAAGCCGATTAACAACGGTCTGGAGGGTCACTACAACCATTATCTACTCTATCATGGAAATGGGATGAAATTACTATGGATTTCATTGCGAGATTACCTATGGCAGTAGGACAGCGAGATACTATATGGGTGATAGAAGATCGACTGAGTTGCTCATTTCATTCCCATTAACCAACAGGATTCTTTAGATAAGTTAAGTAAGATCTATATGGAGGAAGTAATCAGACTACATGGAGTACCCTCTAGTATTGTGTCAGATTGAGATCCTAGATTTACTTCGAAGTTTTGGACTAAACTGTAACAGAGGTGTAACACCCCATATTTCCATAACGTAGTGGGCTATAACTTTGTAGGATGTTGCCCCATCTAATTGCTTAGACAATGGGTCTTTATAACAAATTTACTCAATAGGCAGTAGAATTTTTTTTTTCCAAAATAGAAAAGTACAAGAATTTGGCTTCTGATACATATACTCACAGGTATAATAGGTCCAAGATGTAGCAAGAGCCTCTGGGAGTGCACTGCGCTTTCGCTGCACCTTTGATCCTGAATTTTTCAAAAGAGATAACACACGTATAGTGTAAAGCTCAGTGAGTCCCATGTGTGCTAGTGTTTTATAAACGAATCAGAGCACAAAAAACCTTTGTGAAAAAGTATATCATTTTCCTTCTGGAAGCAATTCTTAAACTCTCTAAAGAATAGGTAATTCAGACTCAAAATTTTTTGAAAAACTGTATTTTAGTTTCAAATTATTGCCCTGATTTCCAAATCACAGGCACTTTCTCAATAGAAGGTCGGCCTGTATGCAAAGCTCGCAAGGCTTTGCCTTCGGCGCCACGTATCATTGTGCTTAGACTGTAGCGTACAACACTCAATTGTAAGTCGCCGTGAGATAAGTGCACCGCAACGTACTACTTAAATCAAGTTAGTGCTTACGCCAAGTATTCAAGTAAGTTCTTATGCCAAGTATTCAAATAAGTGTATACGCCAAGGAGTCAAGTTGGTGCTTATGCCAAGTATTCAAGTTAGCATATACTAATTATTCAAGTTAGTGCATACACCAAGTATTTAAGTTAGTGCTTCGCCAAGTATTCAAGTTAATGCATACGCCAACTATTCAAGTTAGTCATCTATTCGAGGATAGACAAGTTCAAGAATTCAAGATTCATATTGCTCATCATTTTTCCAAATCCATATCGAAAGCTTGCACTTGAACACATCAGGAAACCATTTTCCATATTAGGAAAACATTTTACCAAAACCAGGATTTGGAAATTGAAAAGATCACACGAGATATTTCATATTCAGGATATTCAAGAAATCGAGTGCTTGATAATGCTTTCAAATTCAAGTGTAACATTTATCTTATAATATATCAGGATAGCATTAACTGTATCAGGAAAGCACATGATCATTTCAGTACTCGATCACAAAAGTCATTTCCAAGGATATTTGGGTCATTTTACCCATACCCGATACCAAAAAGACTTCCGTCGGTATTTGGGTCATTTTACTGTACTTGATTTGAAAACTATTAGAAAAGTTCCAATAAGGATATTTCGGTCATTCACCGAATACCTAATTTCAAAGGTTTCCATAAAACATTCCAATTGGGACATTTGGATCATTTTTCAAATACCCAATTCCAAAAGGAACATATTTCAAAAAATCTAGAATTCTAATCCGAAAAGAGGATTAAATTCAAAGTTTCTAAATATGTTTTAATAAAATGTTCCAATAAAGGCATTCCAATCAATTCATGAATACCCGATTCCAAAATTTTCATTTCCAGAAAATCTCAAGTTTTTAATCCAAAAAGGACTAAATTCACAAATTCATGCTTTAATCATACATTAAGGTTTCCAAGCCAAATACGAAGTTCATTCGAGCCCAAAGTGGTATAAGAATAATTCTTGCTCAGATCAAGTTTAAATATATTCAAGAATTTCCAAAATGGTATAAAACGTAGCATTTCATGGAAAACTAAAGCACACTAGCTTTCAAAAGGTTAAATCAAAGGGCCTCACCTCGTGTCCTAATTAACTTTTTCCGTTCACGGCTGTTCGACCACCGTTTCTACTGTTTTCAACGTACCGTTGGTTGTTTACTGATAAACCTACACCAAACATCATTTTTTATGTCAAAATCATGTTTGGTCAAAAAATAGCCGACGTCTAGCCGACATGCCCGATGGGTAGCTGACGTCTAACCGACGTTTAGCCGACGGAGCCGATGGTTACGGAAAACATTCAACTTCCGTCCATGTCGTTTTTTTGTCGTTTGTTCAATTCTTTCGTTTTACTTTTTTCATATCCTACCTCCCTTCATGCACAAAGGATTCAATCCATATTTCTCATTCATTTCATCCCAAAACACATGATTATTCTTCCTTAATTTCATTCAATTTCCAAGCAAAATCCTAAAATTTTGCTACTTTGACACACAATTTTGTTTTGCTCATAACTTTCAATCCACAACTCTGATTTGGCTCTATGATATACCAAAATGACCACAAGACTCTTAAATTTACTTCTATTTAAGCCCTTTTTAGAGTCTTTGGTTCCCATGATACAATACAGGGCAAAAACAGCCCCTATAGTTTTGCTTCAATTCTACTATTTGTGCTATCCATTGTTTTCCTTGCCTTTAACACCTTGGGAACATTAATTCATGTAATTTTCAGATTCCAATAGCTCACAAGAGTCATTCTTATTCAACACAAATTCACTTCTTCTAATCAAAAGCTAGTATAATTCATTTTTCCAACCAAGTAACTTCCATTTTCATTCTACTTTGCTCATCATCTTATCAACCAAAAGCAATCCTTCAAACTACCATGTATATTCAGTTCTTCCTCACACAAAACATTATCCATAAACCTCCTAGGCTGCCAGCACACATAAGCATACATAAGGTTCATACACAAAGTCTACAAACCCTAGCTTTTGATCTAAAATTAAGACATGAAAATCATGTTTTCGTGTTAAAATTCACATCAAAATGATTATCATTCACCCAACAACAACTTCAATTCCAGTAAGGTGAGGTTTTACCTTGTGTATAAGGCTACTCGGTGTGATTTGCTCTAAGATTCACTCAAGAACACACACCTTACCAAGAACACACACTAGCACCCTTTTTTTTTTCTTCTCTCTTGTCGATTTATTTTCTCTTGTTTTTCTTTCCTCAATGCTGTCAAAATTCAAGCTGTATAACAATCTCTTCTCATCACCATTCTTCATCAAATATTTCCATTTATTTCTCATTTTTATTAATTGCATGGTGGTTACTATATAGGTATGTTCCAATTGAAAAATTACACACCATTCACTTAATTTTCTTCCTCAAATTTCCTCTTCTTTTCTCCTGTATAGCTGCCAATTTTTTGGCTGTTTTTCAGCCACTCAATCACTTCTTCATGGTCAAAAAATTGGCCAATCTCATTGCCCAATACCTTAAGTAAATGGGCTCCACAAATGATGTGTTCCAATCACAAAAATACACATCATTCTTCATTTATTTTGCAATTTTTTAATTCCATGTATCTTGCATGAATTCCTCAAGCAACCTCTCATAATTTGACACATTTCCATAGCTACCAATCCCAAAATGACACATGTCCAAATTTTTTATTCGCATTTTTAATGTTTTCTCAGAAATGACCAAAATCAAGTCCGAAATGGAAAAACATTTTACTTTCCATTCAACTCTAAAAATTTCACTGAATCCATTGGTATTACTTAAATTCTTCAATTCTTTCTTAGTTTGGTCAGATTCGAGGTCAAAGCCGCGAGCATAGTCAAAATGATGAAAATACCCCCGACAACCCAAATAACATAATTCATACCAAATTGTGCCTTTCATTGCACTGATCAATTTCCTTTCTCGGTGTACCCCTAATTTCTTATTCTACTAACAGTAGTAGCGTTCCAAATGTTTAGGGTACGGGTAGAACAAATCCAATAATTACATTTAGGTCTAGACGAAATATTATTATACCAAAATATTCACTTCATTATACTGATCATCTTTTATTTTGGCCATTGATACAAATTCTCATAATATTATAGGTAGTAGCCAATTAAAGTGCAGAAGTGGGGTTGTTACACGCTCCCGTCCTTAAAAAAAAATTTCATCCTCGAAATTTGAAGCATTTCCTTCAGCTCAATCTCTAGTACTACCACAAGTAACTTTTCGCAGCATATCTTCTTCTCTTTAAATCTACTTCATGAAGCACCAAGGAAATATATACAACTTAATACTTCCCATTCATATGACATGAAATTTCTATTTTGCACATGTAAACATGATCTCTTGAGAAATTCTAATATTCTTTCAATCTAATAATATACTTTCATATACATCATTCTCGTATGATCTATAATTAAACCTCCTGTATTTATATCATTTTGCATATAGATCATACTTTTGTTTCCTCATGGGTACTTCTCAGGGGTTACACCAAGTATTCAAGTTAGTGCTTATGCCAAATATTCAAGTTAGTGCAAATGCCAAGTATTCAAGTTAGTGCGTACGCCAAGTATTCAAGTTAGTGCATACGCCAAGTATTCAAGCTAGTCATGTATTCAAGGATTAAAAAATTCAAGAAAACAAGAATTCAAGATTCATATTGCTCATCATGTTTCCAAATCCATAAAGAAAGCTCACACTTGAACTCATCAGGAAACCATTTTCTATATTAGGAAAACATTTTGCCAAAATCGGGATTTAAAAATTGAAAAGATCACATGAGATATTTCATATCTAGGATATTCAAGAAATCGAGTGCTTGATAATACTTTCAATTCAAGTACAACATTTATCTCATAATATATCGGGAAAGCATTAACTGTATCAGGAAAGCATATGATCGTTTTAGTGCTCGATTTCGAAAGTAATTTCCAAGGGTATTTGGGTCATTTAACTCATACCAATTCCAAAAAGACTTTTTGAGGGTATTCGGGTCATTTTACCCTACTCGATTTGAAAAGTGTTCACAAAAGTTCCAATGAGGATATTTCGGTCATTTACCGAATATCCGATTCCAAAGGTTTCTATAAAATATTCCAATAAGGACATTTGGATCATTTTCCAAATGCCAAATTCCAAAATGAACTTATTTCAAGAAATCTAGAATTATAATTCGAAAAGAGAATTAAATTCAAAGTTTCTAAACATGTGTCCATAAAATGTTCCAATAAGGGCATTCCAATCAATTCATAAATACCCAATTCCAAAATTTACCATTTCCCAAAAATTCTAAGTTTTTAATCCAAAAAGGACTAAAGTCACAAATTCATGCTTTAATCATCCATTAAGGTTTCCAAGCCAAATATGAAGTTCATTCGAGCCCAAAGTGGCATAAGAATAATTCTTGCTCTGATAAACCTTAAATATATTCAAGAATTTCCAAAATGGTATAAAATGTAGCATTTCATGGAAAAATAAAGCACACTAGGTTTCAAAAGGTTTTAGAAATCAAAGGGACTCACCTCGTGTCCTAATTAACTTTTTTCGTTCACGCCTGTTCGACCACTGTTTCTACCGTTTTCAACGTACCGTTGGCTGTTTACTGATAAACCTACACCAAACATCATTTCTATGTTAAATCGTGTTTGGTCAAAAAATAGTCGACATCCAGCCAACGTGCCCGACGGGTAACTGACGTCCAACCGATGTTTAGCCAATGGTTGGCCGACAGTTATGGAAAACGTTCAACTTCCGTTCATGTCGTTTTTTCATCGTTTGTTCAATTATTTTGTTTTCCTTTTTCCTTATCCTTCCTCCCTTCATGCACAAAGGATTCACTCCATATTTCTCATTCATTTCATCCAAAATCACACAATTATTCTTCCTAGAATTCATTTACTTCCCACGCAAAATCCTGAAATTTTGTTACTTTGACACAATTGTTTTGTACATAACTTTCAATCCACAACTCTGATTTGGCTCTATGATATACCAAAATGACCGTAAGACTCTTAAATTTACTTCTATATAAGCCCTTTTTAGAGTCTTTTATTCCCATGACATAATATAGGAAAAAAAACAGCCCCAGTAGTTTTGCTTCAATTCTACTATTTATGCTATCCTTTGTTTTCTTTTAGCCTTTAACACCTTGAGAACATTAATTCATATAATTTTCCTTCAAATCATCTTTGATTCTGTAATTTCCAGATTCCAATAGCTCACAAGAGTCATTCTTATTCAACACAAATTCACTTCTTCTAATCAAAAGCTAGTATAATTCTAATTTTCCAACCAAGTAACTTCCATTTTCATTCTACTTTGGTCATCATCTTATCAACCAAAAGCAATCCTTCAAACTACCATGTATATTCAATTCTTCCTCACACAAAACATTATCCATAAACCTCCTAAGCAGCCAGCACACATAAGCATACACAAAGTTCACAAACCCTAGCTTTTGATTTTAAATCAAGAAATGAAAATCATGTTTTCATGTTAAAATTCACATCAAAATGATCATCATTCACCCAACAACTTTCATTCTAGCAAGGTGAGGTTTTACCTTGTGTATAAGGCTACTTGGTGTGATTTTCTCTAAGATTCTCTCAAGAAGACACACCTCACCAAGAACACACACTAGCACCCTTTTTTCTCTCTCTTGTTTTTCTTTCCTCAATGCTGCCAAAATTCAGGCTGTATAACAGTCTCTTCTCACCACCATTCTTCATCAAATATTGGCTATTCCTTTCTTATTTTTATTAATTTTATGGTGATTAATATATATAGGTGTGTTCCAATTGAAAAATTACACACCATTCACTTAATTTTCTTCCTCAAAATTTCCTCTTCTTTTCTCTTGTATGGCTGCCAATTTTTTAGCTATTTTCAACCACTCAATCACTTCTTCATGGTCAAAATATTTTCCAATCACATTGCACAAGACCTTAAGTAATTGGACTCTACAAATGATATGTTCCAATCACAAAAATACACATCATTCTTTATTTATTTTGAAATTCTTTAATTCCATGTATCTTGCATGAATTCCTCATGCAACCTCTCATAAATTGACACATGTCCTTATCTACCAAACATGAAATGCCACATGTCCAAATTTTCGATCGCATTTTCAATATTTTCTCAAAAAATGACTAAATTGGGTCCGAAATAAAAAAATATTTTACTTTACCATTCAACTGCAAAAATTCCACTGAATCCATTGGTAACACTTAAATTCCTCAATTCTTTCTCACTTTGGTCAAATCGAGGTCAAAGCCGCAAGCACAGTCAAAATGACGAAAATGCCACTGATAACCCGAATTACATAATTCATACCAAATTGTGCCTTTCATCGCACTGATCAATTTCTTTTCTTAGTGTACCCCTAAATTCTTATTCTGCTAACTATAGTAGCCTTTCGAAGGTTCAGGGTATGAGTAGAATAAATTCAATAATTACATCCAAGTCCCGATAAAAAATTATTATACTGAATTATTCGCTTCATTATATTGATCATTTTGTATTCTGGCCATTGATATAAATTCTCATCCTATTATAGGTAGTAGTCAATTAAAGTACAAAAGTAGGGTTATTACACTCTCCCCTCCTTCAAAAAAAAAAAAAAATTCATCCTCAAAATTTGCGGCATTTCCTTCAACTCAATCTTTAGTACTACCACGAGTAACTTTTTGCAGCATATTTTCTTCTCTTTAAATTTACTTCATGAAGCACTAGGGAAATATATATACAACTTAACTTCCCATTCATATGACATGAAATTTCTATTTTGCACATGTAAAGATTATCTCTTGGGAAATTCTAATATTCTTTCAACCTAATAATATACTTTCATATACATCATTCTCGTATGATCTATAATTAAACCTCTTGTATTTATATCATTTTGCATATAGATCATACTTTTGTTTCCTCTTGTACCTTATGGGTACTTCCCAGGGGTTACCCATCCTAGAATCTCTCTAACCCAAGCATGCTTAACTTCTAATGTCTAATGATTCCTGGTACATTAGTATTGATAAAATCATATCCTTTGACACATTATGATAAACCAGGACTTTTAGCACTCAAATATATAACACTGGAATAGTATACAAGTGTGCATATTCTTATCTGCACAATTCATATCACACTATACACACAGGGCCTTTAAGTGTTCAACCTCCTTTATTCCTCATCTCACTATTACTAGTCCCAAAATGAAATTTTAGAATTAGTAAATAATTCCTATATAAGGTCTCTCTGACCTCAATCCCTTTACTATTGTTCAAATTTGAGGTCATAGACCTTTTTCAAAGATATTGGATTTGTATCAAATCACACTTCTTTTGGCTCACCAGAATAAATTATACCTTGAAGTCACATGTCACATCTATTCCAATATCCAAATACTATCTCTATAAATTCACATTTACTCATACAATGATGGACTCCCCAATGTCCTGTTAGTGGCTCAGCTATATTCTATCAGAAGATCTATTATGGTTTCCACTATGCTCTAATTCCATTTGTAACACCCCATATTTCCATAACGTAGTGGGCTATAACTTTGTGAGATGTCGCCCCATCTAATTGCTCAGATAAGGGGTCTTTATAACAACTTCACTCAATAGGCAGCGGATTTTTTTTTTTTTCCAAAATAAAAAAGTACAAGAATTTAGCTTCTGGTACATATACTCATGGGTAATACTGGTCCAAGATGTATCATGAGCCTTTGGGAGTCCACCACTCTTTCGCTACGCCTTTGATCCTAAATTTTTCAAAAGAGATAACGCACGTGTAAGCATAAAGCTCAGTAAGTCCTGTGTGTGCTAATGTTTTATGAAAAGTTAGAGCACATAAAACATTTGTGGAAAAGCATATCATTTTCCTACTGGAAGCAAATCTTAAACTCTCTAAAGAAAAGTTTATTCAGACTCAATCATTTTTGAAAAACTGTATTTTAGTTTCAAATTATTGCTCCAATTTCTAAATCACAGGCACTTTTCAACAGAAGATTGGCTTGTATGTAAAGCTCGCAAGGCTACGCCTTCGGCGCCACATATAATTGTACCTAGACCGTAGCCTACAACACTCAACTGTGAGTCACCAGAAGATAAGTACATTGTAGCGTACTACTTAAATCAAGTTAGTGCATACGATAAGTATTCAAGTTAGTGCTTACGCTAAGTATTCAAGTTAGTGCATACGCCAAATATTCAAGTTAGTGCATATACCAAGAATTCAAGTTAATGTTTATGCCAAGTATTTAAGTTAGTGCATACACCAAGTATTCAAGTTAGTGCATATGCCAAGTATTCCAGTTAGTGGTTATACCAAGTGTTCAAGTTAGTGCATACGCTAAGTATTCAAGTTAGTGCTTACGCCAAGTATTTAAGTTAGTCTGTACGCCAAGTATTCAAGTTAGTGCATATGCCAAGTATTCAAGTTAGTCATGTATTTAAGGATTGGTAAGTTCAAGAAATCAAGAATTCAAGATTTATATTGCTCATCATGTTCCCAAATCCATATAGAAAGCTCGTACTTGAGCACATCAGGAAACCATTTTCCATATTAGGAAAATATTTTACAAAAATCGGGATTTGGAAATTGAAAAGATCACACGAGATATTTCATATCCAAGATATTCAAGAAATCAAGTGCTCGATAATGCTTTCAAATTCAAGTGTAACATTTATCTCATAATATATCAGCAAAGCATTAACTGCATCAGGAAAGCACGTGATCGTTTCAGTACTTGATCATGAAAGTCATTTCCAAAGGTATTTGGGTCATTTTACCCATACCCAATTCCAAAAAGACTTTCTGAGGATATTTAGGTCATTTTACCCTACTCGATTTGAAAAGTGTTCACAAAAGTTCCAATGAGGTTATTTTTGCCATTTACTGAATACTCGATTCCAAAAGTTTCCATAAAATGTTACATTAAGGTCATTTGGATAATTTTCCAAATACTCGACTCCAAAAGAAACTTATTTTAAGAAATCTAGAATTCTAATCCAAAAAGAGGACTAAATTCAAAGTTTCTAAACATGTTTCCATAAAAGTTCCACTAAGGGCATTCCAAAAAATTCATGAATACTCAATTCCAAAATTTATTATTTCCTGAAAATTCCAAGTTTTTAATCAAAAAAGGACTAAATTCACAAATTCATGCTTTAATTATCCACTTAGATTTCCAAGCCAACTATGAAGTTCATTCGAGCCAAAAGTAGCATAAGAATAATTCTTGCTAAGATAAACATTAAATATATTCAGGGATTTTCAAAATGGTATAAAACGTAGCATTCCATTCACGCCCGTTCGGCCACCATTTCTACCATTTTCAACGTACTGTTGGCTATTTACCGATAAACTTACACCAAACATCGTTTTTATGTCAAATTGTGTTTGGTTAAAAAATAGCTAATGGTTAACCGACATTCAGCCGACGTGCCCGATCGGTAGCCGATTTCCAACCAACGTTTAGCCGACGGGGCCGATCATTAGCCGACGGATAAGGAAAATGTTCAACTTCCATTCATGTTTTTTTTTCCCCGTATCCTTCCTCCCTTCATGCACAAAGGATTCACTCCATATTTCTTATTCATTTCATCTAAAATCACACAATTATTGATATGAATCGTCCCAAGGATGAAGTCATTCTAAAGAAGGGAGAAGGAGGACAAAGACACAACTCATGGCCCCATGGGTTAAGCTCCTTTTCATGAGACTTCAAGGTGCATTTCAAGATTCCAAGCCAAGGATGAAGAAGTTGTCAAGCAATGGAGGATTAAAGAAGGGCTACGAAAATCAAAACTTGGACAACAATTGGTATGGAGGGCCAAAGGAGCACAAGAGGAGGCTGAAAAGACAAGAAAAGCAAGGCGTGATGAGGGTAGAAAGCATCTGGCACCAGGTACACTAGTACACCAGCACCAGGTCCATACTGGAGTAATGCCTTGTTTTGCTGATTTTTCTTGTTTTATTTTATTTTGTCTCGAATTTAATTCCCATGACTTTTGACTTGTAATAGGTATATTTTAGACTTACTTAGGAGATGAATGGCTGAGCTTACATCTCCCATTTGCTAGGTTTAGTTTGTTATCTTTATATATGCCTCTTTACTCTTGTAATAGTTAGTTTTTAGAGAATTAGAATATTTTTGGTAGAGAAATCAAATTCTCTCTAGAGGAGAGTGTGTAAGGAGTGATTCCTATTTCAAGACCAAATAAAAATGGCTTAGTCCCACCTTTGATTCCATGTCTCTAAACTTTAAAAGGGATAATCTAAATCTCTTTCTCTTGAGTGCTAGTGTTCTCTCTAGTGTTCTTGATAGGTTGAGTTTTTGGGTGCCTTCAAATCCCATCTTTTTATTCTAATCTCTTGATAGATTGATTAGGGTATTTAGGTGTTTTGAAGTAGGCTAGATTCACCAATTCTCATTGGGTTAAGTGCATTTACATTTAGTTCATTTGTGTGTGTGAATTTGGTAGGGAGTTGGGTGACCAACTCTAGGGTTCTTCAAAATCAAGAGGCTTTCGCGTTTTTAGCTCATATCAAAAGTGGGATCAGAGCAAGGTTATGTTGATTTTTAATCAATACAACTTTCTTTGGGCAAAGGTACAATTTTCTTCAAGAACTTGTTAAAATTTTCATATTTTCATCACTTATTTTGGGGCTATTTTTAAATGCTTAGAACTTCAAATTGTGCCATGGGTTTGTTGTAAAATTGAACCTACATGTTTAGTTGATGATTGGATAGCTATTTGAAGTGTTAAAGTGTAGAAAATTTGAAATTTATTGAGTATATTTCAAAACTTGCTGCAAGAATTTTTGGGCACAACAAATCTCGTAACTCATTTTTATGCTAATTTTGGAAGCTATAAAATTCAAGTTTTTTCTAGGTTTTTGCTTTTAAATTGTTCCTTGATGTTATTAGTATAATCATTGGGGAGTAATTTTTCTTGTGATTCTTGAGTTTGTGGGTTGTTACATGTGTGAAAATTTTGAAACCCCTTGAGTTACGAGGTTGCACCTCAAGTGTTTGATATATTGCATCAATGACTTATGATTGCTCATACATGACTATCT
This sequence comes from Voacanga thouarsii, assembly GCA_026120185.1. NCBI lineage: Eukaryota > Viridiplantae > Streptophyta > Magnoliopsida > Gentianales > Apocynaceae > Voacanga > Voacanga thouarsii. The sequence goes on along the minus strand of JANUWF010002383.1, from coordinate 572,931 downwards.
CAAGCTTCCATTCATGAACTACATTGTCTCATAGCATAGTAGATTATTCCTAGTGAAGTCAATCTTTCTTGTAGCCACTAGAAAGTTTGTTTCTCTTTGAATTAGTCTTAAGCTTGGGAAGCACTTGAGTAGATTGAAAAAGGCAAGAGGGGTGAGCTCATTGTTGTAAAAGCCAAAGAAGAGTGTAAACACGAGGGTTAAGTGACATTGATTGAGTGCTAAACACATGAGTGTGTGAAGTGAGGAACTTCTCTTGTGTGTTTTTCTACTCAAAATTTCTATTTAAAAAAAGATGGCTTATGAGAGAGTTCATATGATTCATCTTTTATGAGTTCTCAAGGTGAAGTGAGTGATTTCTATGAAATGTCTTGCTCAAGTAGAAGAGAATGTGATTGCTATAACAGGAAAAATGGAATTATGAGAAATATGAAGATGATTGCGAATATGAAGAGCCTATTGAAATGACTCCAAGCTTGAAGTATGAGGACAAGCCTATTAAGATCTTGGAGTACACTGAAAAGGAGTTGCGGAATAAGAAAATCCCACTTGTGAAAGTATTGTGGAGTCATCATCTAGTGTAAGACGCAAAATGGGAAAACGGAAGCGAAGATGTAGAAATAGTATCCAAAATTATTCCAAGTGTTAGCCGATTTCGAGGACGAATTTTTTTGTAAGGAGAGGAGAATGTAATACCCTATATTTTAACCTTGATTGGCTACTACTTGTAATAGGATGAGAATTTATATCAATGGCCAAAATAAAAGATGATCAGTATAGTAAAGCGAATATTTTGGTATAATAACATTTTGTCGGGACCTAGATGTAATTATTAGATTTGTTTTACCCGTACCCTAAATCTTCAGAAGGCTATTATTGTTAATAAAATAAGAATTTGAGGGTACGCTGAGAATGAAAAATGATCAGTGCGATGAAACACACGTTTTGGTGTGAATTATGTTATTTGGGTTATTGGGGGTATTTTCGTCATTTTGACTGCGCCGTGACTTTGACCACGAATTTGGCCAAACAGAGAAGGATTTGAAGAATTTAAGTGTTACCAATGGTTTCAATGGAATTTTTGGAGTTGAATGGTAAAGTAAAATAATTTTCCATTTTAGACCTAATTTTGGTTATTTCAAAGAAAAAATTAAAAATGCAATTGAAAATTTGGACGTGTGGCATTTTGTGATTGTAGCCATGAACATGTGTCAATTTTCCATCTTTCATGAAGAATTCATGCAAGATACATGGAATTAAAGAATTATAAAATAAATAGAAGAATGATGTGTTTAATTATGATTATAACACATCACTTGTGGAGCCCTTCAATTAATGCCTTGAGCAATTTTATTTGGCCAATATTTTAACATGGAGATGGTGGTGGAATGGCTGAAAATTGGCCAGAAAATCAGCAGCCACAAGAGTGAAAAGAAGAGAAAAATTAAGGGAGAAAAATCAAGGAAAATTGTGTGTTAAATTGTGATTAGAACACCTACATAAATTCTACCATATACTTAATTGAATTAAAATTTTCTTGGCCAAAATTTGATGAAGAATGGCAGTGAGAAGGCTTTTATATAGCCAAGAATTTCGGTAGCCTTGAAGAAAGAGAAACAAGAGAAAAAGAAATTAACAAGAGAGAGAAAAAGGTGCTAGTGTGTGTTCTTGAGAGAATCTTGGAGCAAATCACACCAATGAGCTTTATATACAAAGTAAAACCCTACATTGCTTGAATTAAAGTTGTTTTTGGGTGAATGGTGATCATTATGATATCAATTTTAACACGAAAACATGATTTTCATGTCTTGATTTTGGATCAAAAGCTACGGTTCATGAACTTTTTTTTGTGAACTTTTTGTACGTCTATGTATGCTGGCTGCCTAGAAGACTTATGGATAATGGTTTGTGTGATGAAAGATTGAATATTCATGGTAGTTTGAAGGGTTGATCTTGGTTGATGAAATAAGGATCAAAGTGGAATGAAAATGATTGTTAATTGGTTAGAGGGATTAATTATGTTAGCTTTTGATTGAAAGAAGTGAAGTTGTGTTGAATAAACATGAATTTAATGAGTTTTTGGAATCTGAAAATTGAAGGATCAAAGCTGATTTGGAGAGATAATTGAATGAATTTAATGTTCTTAAGGTGTTAAGGTTAAAGGATAGAAAACATAACATGAATTGTTGAAGAAGGACAAACCACTAGGGCTGTTTTTTGCCTCTGTACTGTGTCACAACACCTGAACTCAAGAAAGGCTTATAGAAAATTAAATTTAAGAGTCTTATTGTCATTTTGGTATATCATAGAGCCAAATCGGAGTTGTGGATTGAAAGTTATGTACGAAACAAAATTATGTGTCAAAGCAGCGAAATTTCAGGATTTTGCTTGGAAAGTGAATGAACTCACGAAAGAGTAATTATGTGATTTTGGGATGAAATGAATGAGAAACATGGAGTTAATTCCTTGTGCATGACGGGAGGAAGAATATGGAAAAAGAAAAACAAAAGAATTGAACAAACGATGAAAAAACGATGTGAACAAAAGTTGAACATTTTTCTTAATCGTCGGCCCCATTGGCTAAACGTCAACTACCCGTCGGGCATGTCGGCTAAATGTTGGCTATTTTTTGACCAAACATGACTAAACCTAAAAATGATGTTTGATGCAGGTTTGTCAGTAAACGGCCAACGACTTGTTGAAAATGGTGGAAACATTGGTCGAACGGCCGTGAACGAGAAAAGTTAATTAGGATACGAGATGAGTCCTTTTGACTTCTAAAACCGTTTGAAAGCTAGTATGCTTTACTTTTCCATAAAATGATATATTTTATACCATTTTGAAAATTTTTGAATATATTTAAGGTTTATCTGAGCAAGATTTATTTTTATGCCATTTTGGGCTTAAATGAATATCATAATTGACTTCGAAATCTTAATGGATGATTAAAGCACGAATTTTGTAAATTAGTCCTTTTTGGATTAAATATTTGGGATTTTCGAAAAATGGCAATTTTTAGAATCAAGTATTCACGAATTGATTAGAATGCCTTTATTGGAACATTTTATGGAAACATGATTGGAAACTTTCAGTTTAATCCTCTTTTAGGATTAGAATTCTGGATTTCTTGAAATAAGTTCCTTTGGAAATCGGGTATTTGGAAAATGATCCAAATGTCCTTATTAGAATGTTTTATGGAAACTTTTGGAATCGGGTATTCGGTAAATGATTGAAATATCCTTATTAGAACTTTTGTGAATACTTTTCAAATCGGTTAAGGATAAAATGACACGAATACACTTGGAAAGTCTTTTTGGAATCGAGTATGAGTAAAATGACCCGAATACCCTTGGAAATGACTTTTGTGATCGAGTACGATCAAAATGACCCGAATACTCATGGAAATTGGTTTTAATGTGTGAAAAGAACTCTTTACCTTATTTCAACATGGTTTTGGAAAATGATTTCTCAGTATGAGATTGACTTTTGGAAAACGATATTTTGATCCCAAAAACTACTTTATTGGCCTTATATGCTAATGGAATGAAGTGATTGGCCCTGCAGAGCCTATGGGAATATTTATCTGACATGCAAGTCAGTGGGATCAGTTTCTGGAAAATGATATTTTGCCCTAAAAATGTTTGATTTGAAAATCTTGTGAGAACAAATAACCTTTTGGCCTAATCAGGCAGTAGGGATTGGTATTGGTAATATTGAGTACTCAGCAATAACTGTGATCTTTGTACTAGCTCATGTTAGAGATAGACGACTCCAAGTAACCTAGCTAGTTCTGGGGTTTGTCTTACTCCAAATAGGACGACAGAACATTGAGATGAGTCATCCTGGCTAGCCGTTTAGCACCTGGCAAATGCCATGTCTGTAGGTGCATATTATTTTTGAGTCATTCGCAAAATGTCGGGCGGGGACACTGGTAGCGTCTGACTCCTTGCCGCCTCGATGGTGATTGATATCAGGATTGGGACCCCTGGCATATAGTGGCAAGTACAAGATTTAGTTGTTGGGGATATGCCCTAGAGTTAATTTGTACTTATACAATTGTCATTATGTTTTATATAATAATATGAGGCTTTCCTTTCCATGAATAGTGAGTTTTGTTTTGTTGGTCATCAAGTACGTGACTTGATAGTAAAACCCTACAATGAATACAATGACTATTCTAAAACTGTCCCTGATCGATTATTATTATTGAAATAATAATAAATTAAGATTAGTATGTTTGTGACTTGATGGCTATGTTTTACTGGCCATGGATATTTGTGATATCGAGTCAAGACATAAATAAATATTAGAGAACATTGTATTGGACATGACCCACTGTGAGAGTATTTCATGGAATATGTCATAAGTACTTTCTAGCCATAATAATATTGAAAGTCTTTCGACCTAAATTCATCATAGTTTCCTACTTTATAAATTCTATATTTTTACATTGTCTAAAGTTGTTTTTAACCAGATAATAAATTAGACTACTGTTGGATATAGAATAAATCAAGGAGAGGAATATGATTGATTGTGAAGGAATTTGTCCCTCTCAGTTATGGGAGAGATATCCATGGGCCCCTTGATAAGTTAGACTGTTAAAAATGCATGGCCGTGCTCAAATATATCAATCTAAGATATTGATATCATTTGTTTGAACAGTCTACTATGAAATCAAGAAATAATTGATTAAGCTTAATAAGGATGACATACTCCGTGCCTTATGCTTAATCTGGATATCGTGTGACAAAAGGACTAAATATAAAATTATGGTTTGGTTCAAAGAGATCACCGATCTTCATTTAACCTGGATAGTTATAATCTTTTGCTAGAAACCGCTTATAACTTGTGGGCCATTTAAATATGATTTAGGCACACTGCCAGTGTTAAATGAACCTATAGGGTCATACAATAAGCGAACTTATTAGGTTATTTTTCTGGTGACCAGGTTCGATGAATCTGCATGATATCCAGATTATAAGAATCTGACTCGGTAAATTAATTAGTTAAATTACCGAGATAATGGCAGAATCTTATCATATCAGTTTTAATTTAATTTGAATTTAAATTAGAATATGATAAGATATTATTAGGGTTGGACTCTAAGAGGTTCGGGGGTTTTTAAGAAAACCCTAGCCGGTCCAATTTTTCGGTTGAGAACATTCGTGCCATTCTCTACCAGAAAGAAAAAAAAATCTCTCAAACCCTAGGCGCTAGCACTCCCCGGGTATCGAGTGAGTTCGCGGTGTGTATCTGATAGATGACGTTCGCATACTGCAGCGTCTGGTGATTGTTCGGGTTGAACGTACAACAGCGCAACCAGAATCGAAGGATTTCGATTACAGCAACCAGAGGTAATTCTTAAAGCTTAGATCTTCTTAATCATTTACTTGGGTCCTCGGGAGGGATTCGTGGATGTTTTCCGCGTTTAGGAGTCCACGAATCCTAACATTAGTGTGCTATAGTACACTTGATATATTGCAGTATACCTATTATTTATTCTCAATACGCTATGGTGTACTTGGTATGCTATGACATACCTATTATTTATTCTCAGTAGTACGTTATGGTGTACTTATCTTTTGGCGACGTACGGTTGAGTACTATAGGTTGTGGTCTAAGCATAATGATACGTGGCACCGAAGGTGAAGCCTTGTGAGCTTTGCATACAGAGCAACCTTCTATTAGAGAAGTACTTGTGATTTGGAAATCAGGGTAATGATTTAAAATTGAAATACAATTTATACAATTTTTAAAAAAATGATTGAATTCTGAATAAACTCTTCTTTAGAGAGTTTTGAAATTGTTTTCCAGTAGAAAATGTTTTGCTCTTCCATAAAGGTTTTATGTACTTTGTTTCTTTCATAAAGCATTAGCACACACGAGACTCACTGGGTAATTTTTCACTCACACGTGTCTTTTATCTTACGTTTTTGTAGGATTCAGGGTTGAATAGACTTACAGATAGAGGGACGATACCACAATGACAGCAACATAGGTCCGGACGTTTTCACTTTTGATTATGTACTACACTTCTGATGTAGTATGGAGACTGCACATATAGAATGCTTTGATATATATATATATATATATATATATATATATGATATTGATAGTATGGATCTGGACCATGTAAACTCTATTTGTTCTTCGTTATAAAGACCCATTGTTTAAGTAACTGGAAGGGGCGACACCCGGTTTTGATATGCTTCCACTGTTATTTTAAGTAGGGGTGTTAATCACATCTCTATCAAACATCTAAGGCATTCCCAACAGCAACTATCCGACATGTATGGGCATCACATCACAAAGTACCTCATCTTCATAATTCCCCATACCATGCTAAATGTAACCTTAGCTTATTTGTTTACCTTCACCTCACCACAATTATTAACTCATTGAAACTTGTATGGCTTAGGATGCATCATGATCTCTATACCTAACTCTTCTACCAATGTTGTACTTATCACATTTGCACAACTTGCACAATCTATCATCATACTACATGGCCTTTGATTGATTTTACATCTTGAGTAAAAAATGTTTTCCCTTTGGGAATCATTCATATCCTCAATAACATAAGCACCCAAGACTCTACTAGAAACACCAATTAATGAATTTTTTTACTCAACCACTTTCCCCTTTCACCACCTACTGCCACTTTAGGTTTTGTGGTCTCCTTAGAAAATGGTGTTTGTATTTCACTCTTCACAACCTCACATTCTCCCTTTTGTTTTCATTGATGTGAGCTCTCTCCCAAGTCATAATTACTTGAAGTATTTTTGGGACCTTCATCTTTAGTACATATTAGCTTCTCATCAGCCACATCATTTTCATGCCCAACCCTTTCTTTGTTATCCCCATGTTGGTCTTCACTCCCTGTATTAATGGACTTTCCCCAACTTCTTCATGTTTTTCCTCACCCCTTTGATTTTGCAATTCTGTTTCTTTGGCTTCTTATTCTGTCTTCTCTTCTTTCTCAATTTCTTGTAGCTCATTTTGTTAACTCTTTTCAACCTCTTACTCCTCTCTATTTTTTCCCTCATATTGTTTCTCCCACATCTCAAATCTTTTGTTCAATTGGCTACATTGCTCCCTTAAGGGCTTCCAAGGACAAGTAGGTGAAGTGTGTTTATAGCTATAACAATACTCACTTCACTTCTTTGCAACTTATCCCTACATCTTGGACTTTTCATTCTTGGATAATCACATGTGTCATAGCCATAATCCCAACAAGTCGAATAAACATAATCTTGCTCTCTACTCAAACCACTCTTGGAAGAATTTTGCAATGCACACTTTTCCCTTGGTCTAGATACTTTTGGACTTTCATACAAATACCCATACTCCCTTTCTTTTGGCATACCACTCTTTGACTGTTGAACCCACTCTTTGAATATTTTTGTGGTCCTTCATTATATTCTTCCAAATACCCCATGCTCTCATAGTCATCCTCTTCATATCTCCAATCATACTTATCATTCCTACCAAATAACTCTTCATAACAATTATATTCTCCACTTTCATTCCAACTAGCCATAGTGAACTTTGCTTTCAAGAGAAGTACCCACAAAATTTTAAGTAGAAAACACAAAAAGAATTTCTCACTTTACTCCCTCACGTATTTATACTCTTTCAATGACACTCTTTTCTCATGCATAATCTCTTTTGGCTTTTTATCAAAAATGAGCTCACCCTCTTGCCTATTCCATACTCCCAATTCTATACTCAGGTTTTTCCCAAAGTCTTCCCAATTCAAAGGATTTATTTCCACTAGCTAAAGCCAACTAAATTCCAAGTGTTCAAGAAAAAGAAAGTTCCTAAGAAGAAATGAGCTATCACTAGATGGATAACAAGAATAAGACTCAATCAATTAAGAATTTCAAGCAATGAGTTGTCACACAAACTCTAGAATTTCTTAAGAAGATGTGTAGTGACAACACTAGTTAAGCACCACAAGAATTCAAATAAATGAGGACACTAAGGAATAGGACTCAAGATTGGCAATGTTCAATTCAATCCCAAGTATCTCAAGAAGATGTCAATCTAAATATTTAACCCACCAAAAACAAGTTCAATGGAAGTGATAAATGTAAGCTAAGAACCCTTACAAGACTTTGTAAAGATACTTAAGAATTTCATCAAACACTTGTTAGGCAATTAGTTCAAATGAGGATTTTCAAATGTTAGGATGCTATCACAAACCTCAAGAGTTCAATTTGATGATCAATCAACTCACTCAAAACAATGATCACACAAGGAGTTTAATAGCTTAAAGAGTTGAATTGATGTAAACCAAGATGCACCAATTTGTTTTCCAAGCTATTAAGCAATTCACAAGAAAATTTGCTACTAGCAATTAGAAAGTTTAATTCCACAAAAAAAATAAAAATAAAATAAAAAATTGCTACTAGCAATTAGAAAGTTTAATTCCAGAAAAATCAAGTTAATAAGCAAGAAAATCTAGAGGGATTCAATAAACAAAGCTTTGGTTGTCATATAAGTACATTCCTAAGTCATAAGACCACATATCAAGCACTTGGTGGGCAACCTCGTAACTAAAGGTATTTCAAAACTTTCAACCATATAAACCATTCCAATACTCAAATTTCACAAGAAAATTTCATTGCCAATGATATATATAACATCAATGAGCAATTTCACAACAAATAGAAGCCCAACACTAGAATTTAATAACTCACAAAATCATCTCAAAGTTGAGTGAGTTACGGGATTTTTTTCCGTGTTCAGAATTTTTGCAGCAAAACACCCAATAAACCTTAAGATTTCTGCAATTTATCTCTTCAAATTACTATCCAATCATCAACCAAACATGTAGGTTCAATTTCACAGCAAGCCCATGGCACAATTTGAAGATTTTGACATTCAAAAATAGCAAGAAAAATAGTTACGAGATTAAGAAATTGTGGCAATATTTTTTCCACTTGTTTGATCTCAAAATCTACAAATATTCATGCCAAATGGTTCCCTAAACATCATACCACATGTTCTCTTGAAGACTAAAGCCTATCGCCTCCTTTGTGTAATCCCTCACTCGCCTTCTCATTTCTCTCCCTCAAAGCCGGTGACCAGCTTCCTCAAGCCATGGATCAGTTGATCTTACAAGGCTGAGCTGGCCTTGGCTTTGTTGCTAAGCCAGTTGCTAGTATATTCTTGGAGAGAACTTTCTGCATTGTTTTTCTTTCATCTTCCTTCTTCTGTTCAATTTTTTTCTCTGTGATCGAACCTCAGGCACTTGGTTGATAATAGCAACTCTGGGAAAAATTAAATCTCTCCACAAAACAACAACCACCTATGCCTTAATCACAGGCTTTACACAATTTGTACAAAAATCATCAAATTATAGCAACCTATGTCTCCACTCGTGAGACTGGTAGAGAGCCTATACATATCATAAAATCATGAGGGATCTTAGATCAAACAAATAAATATAGTTGTTGATTTTATTAGCCTAAGCATGCAATATATGTTTAGGCAAAACTAACGCTCTGAAATCACTTGAAAGATGGATCACAGAAATAACATAAAACGACATCAAAAACATTAAAATTTTATACCTTTGTGTTTCCGTGAATAACTATTGCTTAGGTTGAACTAATGTTGGTTGAACGATGACTTGTTCACTTGCACTGGCTTCTAGTTCAAAATCCACAACCCTTTGGCTTCTCCTCATGTACACAAATCCTTTTTGATTTTACTACTTAAATCTTGCTGGTGAAAGCAACAGGGAAAGAAACTATGGTCCAACTCTCTTGTTCAACTACTATTATATGAGCAAAATCAAAAGCAAAAGAAAATCACGTTTTTCTATTAAAGAAAAACCAATGAGAAACAGAGAGAAAAAAAAAAGTTATTTTTTACTGGCTTAGTTGAGAACTTCTAAAACACTGCTCACACACCAAAACTCTTTCCCGAATGTATTCAAAAGACACAAGATATAAAAAGACATACATATATTTGTGTATCCTGAACCTCCATGAGTCTAGTTGGTCAGTAGGGTTAGCTCAAGCCCAATTGGGATTGGGCTTAGTCCTTAAATCCATGGTCTAGGCCATTGAATTAATTTTAAATTATTTATTTAACCCTAGACTATTAAAAGCCCATAAATAAATAATTAACTAATTAGCTCAAATTGACCATAATTAATTTACAAGCCTTTTTCCTTGTTTAGGCCCATGTTAGTTCTAATTATTCAATCTGGGCTCATGGCCTAACTAATTAATTAACCCACTAAATTAGGTAATTAATTTATTCTCTCTTTCGGCCTTTTATTTTATTCTTACCCAATATTAAATCAGACTAGTTGAATAAAATAAAACTTATTGATTTAAGACCATTTCATTAACCCAAAATTAACTAAAATGAGCAAAATACCCTATTATAAAGATAGCAGTATTTTACATTTTAAATATTTTTTATTTTCACTATAAGAAAATATTGACCTCAGGGACAATACTGTGTTTAGCAAAGTTTTTAACCTATAGCTGTTATGATTAAAATATCCCTTTATGTAATATTTTTCATTGAGACAGGAGAAATGTACTAATACTTCTCTCAATGACTTCTACTATCCTTAAATATCTAGTACGATAATTCATGACTCCTAGTATGTATCCGCTTATTTCTGGGAGCTATCCAAAAGCGTACAACACTAAGTCACGTTCCCAGAGCCCTAGTTTATTTGGGAGTTCTGGGAATAATGGGATGATTTCTCCATTTGGGAGTGTAGAAATTATCTTGTCTGAGTTTATTTTAACTAACTAGTCACACGTACCTAATATACAAGTATATTAGTCCTATAGTAGAACCTCACCTATAATACATCAAAGTATATGCTTCCAACTTTGCCAGACTACCAACCCATACTCAAGTCATTAGGTATACATCCACCTGTAGCCATTCCCCATTTGAAAATTCATAGTATAATAACCTTTGTCCTAATAAGATTCCCATTCTCATTAATTGATTAAGAACAAATATTTTTGTGTTAAGTAACCTATGATCCATACTTTACTGTGAAAGACCTCTATTTACATGGATTACTTATATAAATGTAATAGGTCTTTTCTAACAAAAATCGTGTAAAATAAATTAAAGTAAATTAACAAAAATAAGATTGAGAATATAACTTTCATTTATTAATTTGAATTTACATCTAATACATAGTTTGAGAGCATACATTCCAATAACTAAGTCTTGAGAATTTGTATTATTAACTTTGCTTATGGTAAGTATAAGTGGTACCATGTTGTTTCTTGGGAATTGAGGTGGCTTTTGTGATGATACATAATTAGGGAATTTTAGTTTAATCTTTTTTCTATGATTGTATAATTAGTTCTTATTCTAATTTTTAGTAAATAGGAATTGAGAAAAAATTGAGACAAAAATGCATATTTTTTCTACTGTATTATATTTTATGCCATTTGCAAAAGTGAGCTTAAGTGAGGAAGGAATGCACTTTGCACATTTAAAATCAAAACACACAATTTTATGTGCATTTCCTTTGAGAAATAATATATAGTAATAAAATGAGAGTAAAAGAAAGAGTGAGTATGGGAGTGATAAGCTAATACGATGGTATAGAGCATTAAAAGAAGGTTATCCCTTGTTTAGTACTTGGATTGTAGTAGTTAGGATATCATAGAACTTAAATTAACCTATTAAGCCTAACTTATATGAATCACCTTAGCCCTATCAAAATCTAAAGTTATGGGATACAACACATTGAATGAGCATAAACTTGTTTAATTTAACTTCGATGGCTTTGGTCATATCTATCTTAATATATTTGTTTATTCAAAAATTGGCTTGGCTAATCAGGTGCTACATCGAATTCTTAGATCAATAGAAAGATTATACCATATTAGCCAAACTTCTTCAAAATCCTATTTTGGAAATTTTTGTTTTATGGGAAAGCTATTTGCTAGTGGTGCTTTATGTTGTTTCCTTGAGAACAAGCAAAAGCTTAAGTGTGGGGGTCTATGATGAATGCTCATCATGTATATATTTTCTATATTATTTGTACTTTAATTGTGATAATTTCTTATGTAAATCATTACTTGCCACACCCCTTTTTGTCTTGTTTTTGTTTAAGGAATATAAGATCAAGTAAAGATGGAGAAAGATGAAAAGGGATGGAAAATAGAGTAAAAGAAGAAAAAAATTCTAGAACCAAGACAGTACTACTATAGGCCGTTTGGTATAAAAGTAAAGGAAGAAAAACTCTAGCAACCAGGCGACCCATAATACGTAGCCTATCATAGGCCGCCTGGTCATTGTTCATAGAAAAAAGAAACTAGGCAGCCTATAGTACACCTACTACCATAGGCCATTTAGGTTTGTACAAAAATCCTTGTTTTAGCCTTTTGCTTAACACATACTTTTTGGCTATAAAAACATATTTTTCACACTTCAAAATCAGTTCTTGGACCTTGGGTTTTCTCTAAGAACCCTCGAAAACATGAGTTACATACAAGAAGATGATGAGGAGCTTGGGATTCGAGGAAGAAAAGATGATTGCAAGAAAATCTCAAGAAGAGGAGGAAGATAGCTTGTCAATTAGTTTCCTTTTCCCTCTTTTTGTAAATCTAACTTGTCAACATTGTTAGTGTTATGCCCTAGAAGTAATTATTTATACAATGTATTTTACATATTTATTCAATAAAATACATTCTTTATCTCTCAATTTATTTAATTAGTTCATACATTAACGTGTATAAAATTGATAGATAAAGTCCTAAGTACAATGTACAATATTAAGAAATTTATTATGGAGATTATGATGTGAGATTCCTTCTACACTATGTAGTGCTTGTGCTTAAACTATCCATAGTTATAGTATTAATAAGATGGGACATCATTAATACACAACGACCAACACATGTTATAGTTCTTGATTAGATCAAGCGATAGTTTTCACATCCATGAGTATTGAGATACTCAAACTCAACACATAGATTCTTATTAGATGAACAAGTTCATTGGATGACCAAACCGTAACATAATTACATAGATAACTATTTAGTGTCAGTGATAGAATCTTATTATAGTAAAAGTGCAAGTATTCTTAGATTTGATATCTCTAAGGTACTTTGTATGCTAAGTGTTGTACATTGATTCCTAGCCTTGGAATATCTTCAAAATGGCCTATAGGGAGGACATTGAGTACAACATGAAGTATATGAAAGAAGTTGAGAGGACCAACAAATGATTCATTACTCTTAATAGTTGGAGAGTATATCTCATGACCACTTGTACAGAATCACTACTCAAGAAGTCCTTGGTCAAGGCAACTATGTATTGGAAATAGTTACAAATGATACACATATTGAATAATGGATTCTAGAACAAGTACTACACAATTCAGGCTAGAATTAATTATATCCTAGGGAGTTGACACTAATTCCATACTATAAATCGAATGAGATATAGTACGATGAAAGGAGTTTATTGCATTAATATTATGCTATTGAAAGGTTTATGTCAAGTTACTTGACTTTTTGGACTTTTGGGTAGTCATGATGGATGCATTACTAGATGTTGCTCATGATCTGCTGAATAAAAATTTATTAATTAGAGAATTAATAAATTAATCATAATTAAAATTAATAGGTTATTTCTAATTATTTGGGATTACTAATCCTATAATTGTTATGATTAGTTCATATTTTGCTACCAATAGATCAAGAAATCTAATGGGTCACACACAATAGATGATTAAGTACTCAAGATATTATGTGGTTATAATTATTAGGTCAAATTGCAATAGTTAAAACCTTATGGGTCTAAATTGCAATTACATTACCCTAAGCCTATTAGGAATCAGTTTGGCCCATCTCTTGAATTAGTTGACATTCTTCTTAAAAGGAATAAGGTGTGATTCTGCTGGGAGAATTTATTAGACACACAGAAACCGTTTCCTCAAAAATAATTCTGAGTTTTCTTCTCCTCCATGAAACTTTTGCCAAATAAATAATTCTGCTAGCACAGAATTCCGGTAAGTGCTTGAGTATCATTCTTCTGTGGATTTCTATTAGAGGTATCCCTATACTTGGGATACAATGGTTGATCACAAATAATTAGTAACAACAAAGGACTGCGAGAGGAATTTACCGGTTTGACGAAAACAACTCATAAAGATGATTTGGAAAATTTTTTGAAAGACGCTACTGAGGTAATATATCTTTCCTCTTTTTTTGATCCGTTTATACACATGAGTGATCATGTTTGATAGAGCCTAAATATACATATATTTTCCTAGCTATTTAAGGTGATTTTGTGATATTTTTTATGCAATAGTTAGTCAATTCTCTTACAATTTGATATTTTTCTTGTGGATAGGTTTTTCTTTGATTTTATAAAGAAATTAAAGAATTTAGAGTTCAATTGTGCAATTTCGATCTTCTCAAGTAATTGAATCGGCCCTGGCTCAATTCTGGAAGAACAGGGCAAAACAGGGGAAAAGTAGGGTAAACTAGGAGAATCCAGAGTTGACCCGGTACCGACCTAGAGAGTTCAAGCCAACAGTGGCCCAATTTAGGTTTTAAGGTAGTTTGAAGTCCAAATTTCAATAGAATTGGAAGTTTTTCAAGAAGACTTTTGGTAACTGACTTGTAGATGGCTCAAAACTTCTAGGGAATGATTTTGGCAACCTAGGAAGCCATAAATATGAGGAAAATACAAGAAATAAAATGAGAATTCCAAAGGATTAAAATAAAAAATCGTTCTTTTAAGGAGGAATTTATTAGAATTGGAGCATTCTTTTAAGAGAGTTTTTGATAGGAATCGTCCCAAGCATGAAGGTTATTCTAAAGAAGGGGGAAGGAGGACAAAAACACAACACATGCCTCCATGGATGAAGCTCCTTTTCAAGAGATTTCAAGGTGCATTTCAAGATTTCAAGCCAAGGATGAAGAAGTTTGTCAAGTAATGGAGGATTAAAGAAGGGCTAAGAAGATCAAAGCTTGGACAACAATTGGTATGGAGGGCCAAAAGAGCACAAGAAGGGCTGAAATGACAAGACAAGCAGGTTATGTGGAGAATAGAACACACCTGGAGCCAGGTTCACCCAAGCACTCGGCGCCAGGTCACCACTGGAAAAGAAATATTCCGTTTCCAAAACAAACCTGGTGCTAAGTCCACCCAAGCACCTGGCGCCAGGTCACTTTGGCCATGATCCAGTTTTTCTAATTTTTCTTGTTTTGTTTTATTTTGTTCCCAATTTAATTCCTATGACTTTTGACTTGTAATAGGTATATTTTGGACTTACTTAGGAGATGAATGGCCGAGATTACATCTCCCATTTGCTAGGTTTAGTTTGTTATCTTTATATATGCCTCCTTACTCTTGTAATAGTTAGGTTTTAGAGAATTAGAATATTTTGGTAGAGAAACCAAATTCCCTCTCTAGAGGAGAGTGTGTAAGGGGTGATTCCCATTTCAATACCAAATCAAAGGGCTTAGTCCCACCTTTGATTCCATGTCTCTAAACTTCAAAGGGATAATCTAAATCTCTTTCTCTATTCTTGAGTGCTAGTGTTCTCTCTAGTGTTCTTGATAGGTTGAGTTTTTGGGTGCCTTCAAATCCCATTGTTTTATTCTAATCTCTTGATATACTAGGGTATTTAGGTATTTTAAAGTAGGCTAGATTCACCAATTCTAAATGGGTTAAGTGCATTTGCAAATTCATTTATTTGTGTGAATTTAGTAAGGAATTAGTTGACCAACTCTAGGGTTCTTCAAAAATCAAGAGGCTTCTGCATTTTTAGCTCGTATCAACATGGTATCAGAACAAGATTGTGTTGATTTCAATTAATACAACTTTCTTTGGGCAAAGGTACAATTTTTTTCAAGAGCTTGTTAAAATTTCTAGATTTTCGTCACTTATTTTGGGGCTATTTTTAAATGCTTAGAACTTCAAATTGTGCCATGAACTTGATGTGAAATTGACCTTGTATGTTGGGTTTATGATTGCGTAGCTATTTGAATATTAATTTTTTTAAAAATTTTGAGGTTATTTAAGTTGATTGGCTGCACATAAAATTATGCACATAAGAAATCTTGTAACTAAATTTCTTGCAATTTTTGTGGGTTAAAAAACTTGAATTTGTGCCATGAGAATGTTGTGAATTTGATCCTATATGATATATTGGTGTTTGGGAAGTCATTTAATGTCAAAATTTGTTGATTTGGGGCCAAAACCAAGTTTATATTTGTTAATAAAAGTTGAGTTACAAGGTGCACATAAGGTGTTTGATATATTGCATCAATGACTTATTATTGCTCATATATGACTATCTCAAGCTTCCATTCATGAACTACATTATCTCCTGACATAATAGATTGTTCTTAGTGAGGTAAATCTTTCTTGTAACCACTAGAAAGTTTGTTTCTCTTTGAATTACTCTTGAGCTTGGGAAGCACTTGAATGGATTGCAAAAGGCAAGAGGGTGAGCTCATTGTTGCAAAAGCCAAAGAAGAGTGTAAACATGAGGGTTGAGTGACATTAATTAAGTGCTAAACATGTGAGGGAGTGAAGTGAGGAACTTTTCTTGTGTGTTTTTCTACTAAAAAATTCCTCTTTAAAAAAAATGGCTTATAAGAGTTCATATGATTCATCTTCTATGAGTGCTCAAGGTGAAGTAAGTGATTCAAATAGAGGAGAATGTGATAGCTATAATGAAGAAGCAAGGGACTATGAAGAATGTGAAGATAATTGTAAAATGTTAAATAATTGTGATGAAGAGCAAAGGACTAGTGGAGATAGAAATGGTGGATGTGAAAATGGAAGAATTGAGCAAATAGATTATGTTAGTGATGGAATTCTTGTGGGAGGACCTCCAAAGAGAGCAAAGACTAGATTACAAAATTTTTCAAATAATGGAGTGCAAAAAAAGAGAGAGTGTATGCAAAAGAAGGAGTATAATTGCTCTAATTGTTGGGGAAAAGGCCATTACTTTTACAATTGTTCTAATGAGCTACAATGGAGGAATGATAAGTTTCAAGGTAGTAGAAATTCCACCCATAGACACACCAAAGCTACTTATCCCAACAAATTGGCACATGGGAGATTTTATGGGGCACAAGGCAAAATATAGAGACATGTGAATATTGAGAAACAACCACAAAGGAGAATAGAACCAAAGAAAAACACTTATGCCAACCATCTACTTAATCAATCAAGAGATGTAGGAAAAGAGAAACTTGGAGGGATTGGAATAGGTAGTAAGGGAGGAATAGTGATTGAGCCAATTTATTCAGTGATTGGAGCAGCAAGAAGAGATGGGGATGCTTCTGAGGGTAAAGAAGGAGATGAAATGCAAAGAGAAAATATTTTCTTTTCAAGGTATCTTATCAAAGAAAGACTATGTAGTGTGGTTATTGATGGGGGTTGTAAAAACTTGATTAGCGCTACATTGGTAGAGGAATTAGAGTTAGAAACCTTGAAACACCCTAGTCCCTATAAGCTTCATTGGTTGAATAATTGTGGAGAAGTGAAGGTGAACAAGTAAGCCAAGGTTGAATTTGACATAGGGGGATACCATGACAAAATGTTGTGTGATGTTTATGCCATGCATGTTGGGCATATTTTGTTGGGGAGGCCTTAGATGTTTGATAGGGATGTAATCTACAAGGGAAGGGCAAACACTTATACCTTGAAGAAAGATGAAAAAAAGTTCACTTTAGTTCCCTTATCCCCTATTGTAGTTTTGAAAGGTCAAAATATTTTGAGGGAGAATGAAAACAAAAGAAGAGAAAAGAAAGAGGGGGAAAAGATTAAGAGAAAAGAAGAAGAGGTGAAAACAAAAGAAGAGGTTGGGGACAAAGTGGAGAAAGGGAAAGGAGAAAAAGAAGAAAATAGAATAACCTCTTCAAATTTGAGGGAAAAAGAACTGAGTGACAAACAAGGAGATGAGAACACAAAAGAGAATGGAGGTAAAATAAGAAGGAAAATATGGGTAGTGAAAGGAGAAAATAATGAGCATGGCAATGTTCAAAAGATTACATTTTTTCCTTCACCTAAAAATCCTTGTTTGAATTTTTATGTAGGTGACCATTCAAGGATGAATCATCACAAAGAAGGGGGAAATGATAAGAATCGTCCCAAGCATGAAGGTCATTCTAAAGAAGAAGGAAGGAGAACAAAGATACAACACATACCTCCATAGGTGAAGCTCCTTTTCAAGAGACTTTAAGGTGCATTTCAAGATTCTAAGTTAAGAATGAAAAAGGTTGTCAAGAAATGGGGGATGAAAGAAGGGCCAAGAAGATTAAAACTTGGACAGCAATTGATATGGAAGGCCAAAGGAGTACTAGAGGGGGTTGAAAAGATAAGAGAAGCCGGCGGTGTGGAGAACAGAACATACCTGGCACCAGGTTCACTCAAGCACCCGGTGCTAGGTCACCACTGGAGAAGAAGTGTTCTGTTACTAGAACAGACCCGGCGCCTGGTCCACCCAAGCACTTGGAGCTAGGTCATTTCAAGCACGACCTAGTTTTTCTAATTTTTCTTGTTTTGTTTTATTTTGTTCCCAATCTAATTCCTACGAATTTTGACTTGTAATAGGTATATTTTGGACTTCCTTACGAGATGAATGGCTAAGATTACATCTCCCATTTGCTAGGTTTAGTTTGTTTCTTTATATATGCCTTCTTACTCTTGTAATAGTTGGTAGAGAAACCAAATTCTCTCTAGAGGAGAGTGTGTAAAGGGTGATTCCCATTTCAAGACCAAATCAAAGGCCTTAGTCCTACCTTTGATTCCATGTCTCTAAACTTCAAAGGGATAATCTAAATCTCTTTCTCTATTATTGAGTGCTAGTGTTCTCTCTAGTGTTCTTCATAGGTTGAGTTTTTGGGTACCTTCAAATCCCATCTTTTGTTCTATTCTCTTGATATATTAGGGTATTTAAGTGTTTTGAAGTAGGCTAGATTCACCAATTCTAATTGGGTTAAGTGCATTTGTATTTAGGTAATTTGTGTGTGTGAATTTGGTAAGGAGTTGGGTGACCAACTCTAGGGTTCTGCAAAAATCAAGATGCTTCTGCATTTTTAGCTCGTATTTGTTTTCAAGGAAAGAAGAACGGAGCTTGTCTATGAGTTCTTTCTTGAGAGCTTTGCTTTCTTTTTCTTGTACAATAATGAGATCAATGTTTTTATTGTAGTTGGATGTTATTTTTGGATTCACGATGTTGAATTAATTTAGTTCTTTGATGAATTGATTATTTATTGTAGTTGCTGAATTAAATTAGTTCTTGGTATTTGATTCCTTGTATTCGTTGAGAAATTGATGCAATTGGATCTTTCTTCTAATTAACTTGGGAAAGAGGTTAGAAGTTGGTTTCAATTCATTGATTCTATATGTGTTGTTTCTTAATAGGCTCGGGAAAGAAAGTTAAGTGTAAAAGAACTTGAGTAATAAAAAATTAGATTTCACCTAGAGTATATGGTCGTAGGCTAATTTCATATTTTATGTCACCTAGAGTATAGAGATATTAATTGAGGAACGAGTTTTTTGCATGTTTTTGGCTGTATGGTAAGATTGGAAAATCTATAGAAAGATAGTGAGTCCATGACTTGGAAAAGAATTGGATTCTATATTATTCCTTTATGATGCAAAGATAGTACCTAATTGTAATAATTACTAGTAATTCATTATCATGTTTTCAAGAATTCCTATTTAAATACATGTTCTTTTCTCCTAGAGTTATATATGTTTTTGTCTTTATTCTTATTTTTAATTTTCTTCTTTCATAATTTTAATTGATAAGTTAAACAATGTATGGAAAGTAACTAATTGTGTTTGTTCCTTAAGAATCGATACTTATTAATTCCCTATACTATACTTTTCGATGAGTTGATAGGGGCTAAAATCATCATGTATTTTCTAGTTATTTGAGGTTATTTTATGATACATTTAATGTAATAACTAGGCATATTCCTTCATATTTGATATTTTACCTTTGGAAAAGTATTTTGATGATGATTTATACATAATAGATCAAGAAAAGGCAAAAACCAACGACGGACAGAGCACGGCTACTGCCAGCCATGCACAGCACAACAGGTGCCAGCCCAAGACTGGAAATAGGGGAGAAAAAATAGAGCAACATCGGGTTGACCAGGGCACGATCGGCACCGGCTGTGAGAGACTGAATCGGCCCAGCCCTAGGCTGTCCAGAGGTGGTGTGGACTTCGAATTTCAAGTGGATTTGGGAATTTCCTAAGGGTTTCGGTATTTTTTAACTTGTACTCGACGTAGAACTCTTGGGGAACGATTTTGAGCATCTTGGGTGCCTATTTAAGCAAGGAAAATACAAGAGAAACACTTGAATCCAAGGATCAAAACTACAAATCAATCATCAAAAAGGTGATTCATCACTCAAGGGGAATTGTTCAAGAAAGTCTTCAAGGAAGAAGAAGGGGGCTTGTCTATGAGTTCTTTCTTTTACCTTTGTTTTCTTTTTCTATACCAATGATGTAATCAATATTTTCATTGTAATTTGACATTATTTTGGGATTCATGATTTTTTAGTTAATTTAGTCTCTTGATCAATTAATTATTATGCTTGGTATTAGATTGCTTGTTTTGAGTAAGTAATTGATTAATTGATTTTTTTTTATTGACTTGCTTGCAAAAGAGATTGATAGTAGTTTCAATTTAATTAATTCATACTATTTGTTATCTCTTAACTGGCTTGCAAAATGGGTTAATTGTCAAGAACTTAGGTAATCAAAGATTAGCTGATAATTGCTAGAATATAGATTCATTGGCTAGTTTTGTACTTTAAGTTACCTAGAACATAGAGATTTATGTAAGGATTGATTTTAATATATCTTTTGAGTAAATTGGTTGAGACAGAATATATTCATTAATTTAGCTAAAGGGTAGTGATTCAATGGATTGCAAATGAAGTAGGTCTATTTAAATTTCTTCATGATGCCAAGATAATAATTAATTGTGGTAATTGCTAAGTAATTCATTGCCATGTCTTTAAGAATATTTGTCTAAATTGCACATTCTTTCATCCTTGAGTTATATATATTTTTCTTTATTTTCCTTTGTATTCTCTTATCATTTTATTTGGTGGGTTAAATAATGAATGAAAAGTAACTAATGGTAGTTGTTCCTTGAGCATCGATGCTCGTTAATTCCCTATACTATATTTGGGATGAGTATATGTAATTTGGCAATTAATATTTTAATTAAAACTTGGCTAGGGATGGACTTAAAATTGTATGATTTTTATGCACCCAAATTTTACACATCAAGTTTTTGGTACTATTGTCATGGAATAATATCATGAAAGCTTAGATGTTATTAATTTAACCATGTTTATATATATATATATATATATATATATATATATATATATATATATATACATATGTATGTATGTATGTATGTATGTATGTATGTATGTTCTTCGTGTAAATAAGTGCCATATCTTATCGTATATATAATTGTATCTTAATTAACTAACTTAGTTTATGTTATACTTTGTACACTAATTATGCTTAATTGATTACTTGTAAATTCTATAATCTCATCATCTTATTTTTCTTTGTGTAGACTTAGCCTTTAGTGTATGACTCAATGATTCCAAGGAGACCCAGTAGATTTTGATCTTGAGATTGAAAGAACCTTGATAAAGATTCGGAGGGCACTTAGACAAAGGGATAAGCAAGTAGGTTTAGCAAGAGAGATGGAAATTAACCAAAACAACAATGATAATAATAATAATAGTGAAAATAATAGGAGGACCATGGATGATAGGAATTAAGCCAACCAAGCTAACCAAGCAGTTCAAACTCAAGAAGGGGGAGCGACAATGCAAGGGCTAATGACAAGATCAAGGACCAAGAGACTCCAAGGCGATATTCAATTGTTTCTACAACCATACTTGATGATGGACGAGATTTGGAGTGATAAAGATAGCTACGAAATCAATTTGATGAACATCAAAGTGGAATCCCAACAACAGCACATGCTTGCACCAAAAGAGGGAGCAAAAGAGGGAGAAAATGTTGAAATCCATGTAGTTTCAACCTGGCGCCAACCCCAGTAGGCATACCGATACCAGGTGCACTTTGCCAGCCAAAATGCTGGAATTCCAGTGCTGACCTAGCGCCAGGTCCAGCACCTACTCCTGGTGCCGGGTCCAGTCGGATAGAGTGCTGGAATTCCAATGCTGACCTAGCGCTAAGTCAACACCTATGCCTGGCGCTGGGTCCAGTCAGGCGGGACCCCCCCTGTTTTGTCAATTTTTATTATTTTCTCTGTATTTTCTTTATTTTAAATATTTTGCAAAGACTTTTTAAGCCCTTAAATTACCTCGAGGCCTTAGTAGTCGCTTAGTTAGGGTTAGGGTAGTATAAACACATCTTTTGTGATTTGACAAGATAATTCATCTTACTTTATTCAAATTGTGAAAGAGAGCTTTGAGAGGTTTTACCCTCCTCGTTCATTTTGTTCAAGACCTTACTTAGGGCTTAGTCTTCCATTTGAATGAGTCTCTAAACCTTTGGATAATCTAATTTGGTTTCTCTTGATTGGGTCTTAGTTGATTTGTTCTTCTAAGGTTTTATCTTGAATTTCATTGCTTGGGTGCCTATAGTTCTAATTCTCTTATTCTTGATTTCCTTTGTTGTGTCAAGGATATTTTGGTAAATTTATAGTAGGTCTTGCTGTATTTCTTGTGGGTCTTTGATGCTTTGTTCTTCAAAGATTTACTAGGGAATAGTTGATAGTTTTCTTTCTTCTTTTGCCATAAATTTCCACTGTTAGCTAAGGGGTTTTCCCATTTATTTGCCATTGTTCCACTAATTTGCTCATACAAGATTGTATCAAAGAGTTTGGTACCAAAGCAAGGAAAGCCTTTATTTCAAGCAAAGCTTAACATCAAGAAAAGAAGCCCTACATGTAGAAGAAAAAAAATAGGGGAATCCCATAACTCAAAAACATACTCCAAAAAAGTCATGAAATCTTTGCTATATCTTGATTTTTCCTTGAGGAAATTGCTCCTTGATGTTATTATAATCCTTGGGAACAAATTTGTCCTGTGTTTGTGGTGAATATAGGCTTGAATATGGATGAAAATATTGGTTGTTCTTAAGTGACGAGATTGCAATCAAGGTATTTGATAAATATTCTATAAGGATACTTGTGACTATAATTGTGGGTTTTGACTTTTAATTTTCATTTCTTGTGATGTTGGGACTTGATATATCACTCTATTGTTAAAATTTATGCTCATTGAACTCATCTTTGCCACTGCACATTTGTGGTAATCTTATTTTTCCTATTCCTATCTACTAGTTTTCTTGGTCCTTGTTCGTGCTAATTCTTGTTCGTTTTTTGTTTAAAATTGCTTCTTTATGATTTAGTGATTGTTCTTTCACTATTTGAGTCCTTGTTATTTGAAATTCTTGCTTGGAAAACTTGTTTTCTTAGGATGCCCAACAAGTGTTTGTTGAAATTCCCCTAAGACCCTCTAATTGGAAAATCTATTGAATTTTGTTAATTCACTTGGTTGGACTAAATATTTAGCTATTAGGGAGCATTGGATTGAACAAAAAGGTTTAAGTATTGAGAAAAAGGCAAGAGGAAGAGACTATTATCAAAAGAGCTAAAGAGGGTAAATACGAGTGTAGAATGAAACTATTGACAGTAAACACGCAAAGGAGGGAAAAGAGGAACTACTTCTTTTTATTATGCTCTTTTACAAGTATAACTCCTTGAGTAATTTCATTGCCATGGCCCATGAAAAAGAACTTCCTAAACCTAATCCAAGTGGTCCTAGTAGACCACAAGAAGAACCACTTGATGCTAGGGCTTTGCAAGATGATTTGCAAGCTATGATAAGAACTACGCAAAGTGAGTTTCAACACATGACAAGGGAACTAACGGGATTGAGGAATCAACTTGGTACCTCTTCTACCGTTGCACAAAAAAGATGTTAAAAGAGATTTGAAGCCCTTAACCCTAGAATGAGGAATGATGATGCACATACTCCTCCATTGAATGCTCAACAAGTTAAAGAGTAGGACGAGCACTTTATTGGGGGATTCCAACAAGCTCCCATGAGAGGGTGTAAGTATGGTATAAGAGGAGGATGAGGTAAGGGTTAAGGAAGGAATGGGGGAAACAGTCAAAGAGAGTTCGAAAGAGAATTTGATGGAGTTGATGAATGGTATGAAGGGGAACATGGTGATGCCTATGGGGAATTCAATAGAGGATGGGGTAATAGAGGAAGTAAGAGAGAATGAAATGATGAGGATAGGGATTTGAACCATGTCAAGTTGAAGCCACCAACATTCTACTGGAAGAGTGATCCCAAAGCTTATTTTGAATGGGAGAGTAAAATGGAGATATACTTTCAATACCTTACCTATAGTGAAAGATCCAAGGTGACGCTAGCTATTTTGGGGTTTTTGGAGTATACATTGGTTTGGTGGGAATAAGTTGGCACTCAAAAGAGGAAAACGAGAATAGAAGACGTGGGTAATTAGAACTTGTTAAAAGACACGATGAGGGCCAGGTTTGTTCTACACCACTACTACCAAGACCTTTACCAAAGGATTCAATCCTTTAAACGAGGGAATAAAGGTGTAAAGGACTACTATAAGGAAATGGAGATGATGTTGATGAGAGTCCAAATCCAAAAGGATCCTAGGGCAACAATAGCTAGATTATTGGGTGGATTGAATAGGAAAATAGCCAATTTGGTAGAGTTACACTCTTATGACCGATTTGAGGACTGATTCATGCCGCCACTGAGATTGAAAAGTAACTAAAGAGGAGGACTTTTGCTAAGTCTACATTTCAAAATCTGAACACCACTAGCAAGATGCCAATCAAGAAAGAGGATGCTTCTAAACCCTTCCAAAAGGAGTACAATAAGCCAAGAGAATGATGGAAGCCTAAGGAAGATTGGAAACCTAGGGAAGGTTAGAACAAGGATAAGGGAAAAGCCATGGAAAGACCACAACGAAATAGAGATATCAAGTGTTTCAAGTGTCTTAGCTATGGGCATACTTCTCATGAATGTCTCAGTAAAAGTGCTATGTATACTAACCCTTATGGAGAAGTCTCCACCGACGAAGAAGAGAAGGGAGAACAATGCCAATAAGACCAAGAAGAAAATATAGAAGAGAAAGTGATGAAGTGGAAGTGGTTGGCCAAGAGTATTCCTTAATTGGAGTCACTAGGAGATCATTAAACTCCCAAGCCAAGGAAGACTAAGACCATCAACAAAGGGAGAACATATTCTACACAAGGTGTCTAATCAACAAGACCCCTTGTACTGTCATTGTGGATAGTAAAAGTTGCATTAATGTGATTAGTGCAAACTTAGTTGATGAGTTGGGAACGAAATGGATTAAACACCCCAAGCCCTACAAGCTATAATAGTTGAATGATAGTGGAGAATTGAGGGTCAACAAATAAATCTTTGTGTCTTTTGAGATGGGGAACTACAAATATGACGTGCTATGTGATGTGGTGCCTTTTCAAGTGGGTCATTTGCTCTTAGGAAGACATTAGCAATACAATAGGAATGTAAAGCATAATAGGAGGAAGAACACCTATTCTATTGTCAAGGAGGGATCCAAATTCACTCTAACCCCCATGCCCCCAAATGAGATGAATAAAGACCAAAAGATCATGAGGGAAAAAGAAAAGAAAAAAGAAGCACAAGATGCCAAGCAAAAACAAGAGTTAGAGAGAAAAGAACAAGAGAGGAAATAGAAAGAGTTGAGGGAAAGAATGGGAAAACAAGTTCCATTGACCATCACGGATGGGAGTGAGCAAGGACAAGAGAAGGGAGGTGAAAGAAGAGTGAATTATTTTGTAAAAGGGAGTGAGATCATAAAATCAATAAAGGCTAAAGAACCAATTATCCTTCTTATTTGCAAATGATCTTATGTTTCTACTAACGATTCTACCTTGCCTTTGCTAAGTAAAATTACAGCTATTCTCCAAGACTTTGATGATATTTTCCCAATGGAGGTACCCAGAGAATTACCACCTCTAAGGGGAATCGAGCACTAAATAGACCTTATGCCCGAGCCATCATCCCCAACCGACCGGCCTATAGAACCAATCCAGAGGAGGCCAAAGAATTTCAAAAGCAAGTGGTGGAGTTACTAGAGAAGGGATGTGTGAGAGAGAGCCTAAGCCCTTGCGCAGTTCCGGTTCTCTTGGCTCCCAAGAAGGATGGGACTTGGTGCATGTATGTGGATCGTTGTGCCATCAACAACATCGCGATTAAGTATCACTATCTTATTCCTAGGCTAGATGACTAACTTGATGAATTGTTTGGTGCAAGCATTTTCTCTAAAATTGACTTGAAGTTTAGTTATCACCAAATTAGTGTTAGAGAAGGGGATGAATGGAAAACAGCTTTTAAAACTAAATAAAGATTGTATGAGTGGCTTGTTATGCCCTTTGGGTTATCTAATACTCCTAGTACTTTCATGCATTTAATGCATCGTGTTTTAAGAGAATTCATTAGGAAATTTGTTGTTGTGTGTTTTTATGATATTTTAATTTATAGCAAATCATATGTGGATCATTTGAATCATCTTCAATGTATACTTGTTGCTCTTAGAATGGAAAGATTGTACGCTAACTTAGAAAAATGCTCTTTTTATTTGGAGAGGATTACATTTCTTGGGTATATTGTGAGTGCTAAAAGGATTGAGGTTGATGAGGGAAAAGTGAAAGCCATCCAAGATTGGCCCACTCCTACCACCATTACCCAAGTTCAAAGCTTCCATGGGCTAGCTAGTTTCTATAGGAGATTCATCAAAAACTTTAGCACCCTAGTAGCCCCTCAACTGAAGTGGTGAAGAAAAAGGTAGGATTTAAGTGGGAGGAAGCCCAACAACAAGCCTTTCAAATTCTAAAAGACAAATTGGGCCAAGCTCTAATTCTCATTCTATCTAACTTTAAGAAAGCATTTGAAATAGAGTGTGATGCAATAAGTGCGGTTCTAACCCAAGATCGAAAACACATTGCTTATTTCAGTGAGAAATTGTCTGGGGCAGCCACCAATTACTCCACCTATGACAAAGAACTTTTTGCCTTGGTGAGGACCTTAGAATATTGGCAACACTACCTATTGCCAAGAGAGTTTGTGATCCACACTGACCATGAAACCCTTAAACATCTCAAAAGCTAACAAAACTTGAACAAGAGGCATGCAAGGTGGATGGAGTTCATTGGGACATTTCCTTATGCCATCAATTTTAAAAGGGTAAGGACAATGTGGTTGCAAATGCACTATCTCGAAGGTATGTACTTTTAAACTCTTTAGATGCTAAAATTTTAGGTTTTGAGCTTGTGAAGGGATTGTATAAAAATGATGAGGAGTTTGGGAAAATCTTTCATGCTTATGAAAAATGTGCATTTGCTAAATACTATAGGTATGACGGATTTTTGTTTAGGGAGTCAAGACTTTATGTGCCAAAAGGGTCCGTTAGGAAATTGTTAGTCAAGGAGGCTCATAGTGGGGGGCTAATAGGACACTTGGTGTTGCAAAAACCTTAGGGATACTTAAAGAACACTTCTTTTGGCAAAAAATGTGAAGGGATGTAGAAAAATAATATTCTCAATGCATAACATGTAGGCGAGCTAAATCTAGGTCACTTCCACATGGACTGTACACAACTTTCCGCATTCCAAATGCCCTTTGGGTTGATATTTCAATAGACTTCATCTTAGGGTTGCCTAGATCCAAAGGAGGCAAGGATTCTATATTTGTGGTTGTTGATAGGTTTTCAAAAATGGCTCATTTTGTGGCTTGTTCCAAGATTAATGATGCTTCATATATTGTAGATTTATTCTTCAAAGAAGTGGTAAGGATGTATGGAATCCCAAGGACTATTGTGTCTAATAGGGATACTAAATTTCCTAGCCATTTTTGGAGGATCTTGTGGAATAAACTTGGTACTAATCTTTTGTTTTTCACAGCTTGTCACCCCCAAACGGATGGGCAAATGGAGATGGTTAACTGGATACTGACCTAACTCTTGAGGATTATTATCAAGAAAAACTTGAAGAATTGGAAAGAGTGCTTGCCACACATTAAGTTTGCTTACAATCATGCTATCCATTCTACTACTTCCTATTCTCCTTTTGAAGTTGTGTATGGTTTTAATCTTCTAACATCTTTAGACTTGGTTCCTTTACCTATAGGAGAACGCATAAATCTTGATAGAGCCAACAAAACCGAATTAGTGAAGGCACTCCATGAAAAGGTAAAGGCAGCCATAGCAAAGCGAAATGAAGATATTACATTTAAGCGCAACTAAGGAAGGAAACCGATTTCATTTGAGTCTAGCGATTGGGTTTGAGTGCACCTTTGCAAGGAGAGATTTCCTACTCAAAGCAGGAGCAAGTTGGACCTAAGAGGCGATGGACCTTTCCAAGTCATCGACCAAGTTGGAGATAATGCCTACAAGATCAATTTACCTGGTGAGTATAAAATCAGTGCTACATTCAATGTTAGTGACTTAATTCCTTTTGATTTAGGTGATGATTCATGAAAAAATCAACTTTAAGAAGGGGAAAATGATAGGAATCAAGCCAACCAAGCTAACCAAGCAATTTAAACTCAAGAAGGGGGAGCGACAATGCAAAGGCTAATAACAAGATCAAGGACCAAGAGACTCCAAGGCGATATCCAATTGCTCCTACAACTATACTTGATGATGAAAGAGATTTGGAGTGATGAAGGTAGCTGCAAACTTAATTTGATGAACATCTAAGTTGAATCCCAACAACAGCCCATGCTTGCACCAAAAGAGGGAGTGAAAGAGGGAGAAAATGCTAAAATGGTGCCAGTGCACTCTGCCAGCCAAAATGCTAGAATTCCAGTGCTGACCTGGCACCAAGTTAGCACCTGCGCCTAACACCGGGTCCAATTAGGCAAGACCCCCTGTTTTACCAATTTTTACTATTTTCTCTGCATTCACTCTATTTTAATCACTTTGTAAAGATTTTTTAAGCCCTTCAATTATCTTGGGGGCCTTAGTAGTCACTTAGCTAGGGACATCTTTTGTGATTTGACAAGATAATTCATCTTACTTTATTCAAATTGTAAAAGAGAGTTTTGAGAGGTTTTACCCTCCTCGTTCATCTTGTTCAAGACTTTACTTAAGGCTGAGTCCTCCCTATAAGTGAGTCTTTAAAACCTTTGGATAATCTAATTTGGTTTCTCTTGATTGGGTCTTAGTTGCTTTGTTCTTCTAAGGTTTTATCTTGAATTCCATTGCTTGGGTACCTATAGTTCTACTTCTCTTATTCTTAATTTCCTTTGTTACGTCAAGGATAATTGGGTGAATTTATAGTAGGTCTTGCTACTTTCTTATGGATCTTTGATTCTTTGTTCTTCAAAGGTTTGCTAGGGAATAATTAGATAGTTTTCTTTCTTTTTTTGCCACAAATTTCCACTATTAGGGTTATACTTGTTTAGCCAAGGATTTTACCTATTTATTTGCCATTGTTCCACTAATTTGCTCATATAAGATCGTATCAATGGATGACTTTGTTAAGTCGGCAATCTCAGGTACAGACTCGAGCATTGCTATATCTAGGCTAGAGGCAAACAATTTTGAGATAAAATCTAATATTATCCTAATGATCCAAAACATGGTAGATTTGATGGGTTACGTGATGAAGACCCTAATGCCCACCTTGCTAGTTTCCTAAAAATTTGTGATACTTTCAAGATGAATGGTGTTTCAGATGACACTATAAAATTAGGATTTTTCTTTTTCTTTGAGGGAAAGAACCAAATCATGGTTAAAATCTTTACCAGTAGGATCTATCACTACTTGGAATAGGCTAGTTGAAAAATTTTTGGCGAAGTATTTCCCCCAGTTAGAACAGTTAAACGTTGGACAGACATTTTTGCTTTCCAACACTTTGATTCTGAAAGTCTTTATGAGTGTTGGAAAAGGTAGAAGGAGATGCATAGAAAGTGTTCTCAGCATGGTTTTGAGCTAGGGATGCAAATGCAATTTTTTCATAGTGTACTAAACTTTACCTCAAAATACTTAGTAGATGCATCTACTAGAGGAACTATCAATTCTACGACCCTGGAGGAAGTATATAATTTGGTGGAAAACATTATAATGAATAATTACTCATGGGGTAATTTAAGGAATAGGGCTAGTGTTCAAGGTGTTCATAAGGTTGATGTTGTGGCTGCTTTGGAAGCTAAGGTTAAGGCATTTGCACAGAAAATGGAACAAATGGTGATGACCCCTTCCCCAGGTCAGGTAATGAATGTTAATTGTGATTTTTATAGACAACTGCATCCTAATTACGAGTGCCAAAGCATGGGTTCATCCCAAAATTCCTTAGAACAAGCTGCTTCCGTGAGTAATGGGCGACAAGGTAATAACCCCTATAGTGCCATAAACAATCTTGATTGTAGAAACCATCCGAATTTTTCTTGGACCAATCAAAACCAAGCCAGGTAAAACCTCTCTAATTTTGGTGGAAATCAAATGACTTAACCCTCCTTACCCTACAATGCACTATCGTCAAAGCCATCATTGGAGGAGTTGGTTAACAAAATGGTAAGCTCAATTAGAGCACGGTTTCAAGGAGTGGATGTTGTGATAAGGAATTTAGAGGCTTTAATGCACAATCTTGAAAGTCAAATTGGGTAGTTGGCCAAACTTCTTGGAGACCATCAAGCTAGATCTCTTCCTAGAAATACAAAAACAAATCCATATGACCAAGACTGTGGAAAAAGATGAAATTTCACTACTTTAGCTTTCTGTTAATTTCGGACATCTTTTTAATTTCTGCTTACTTTTGTTTATCTTTTCGTATTTTTAATTTATGGGATAATTGCATTTTCTTTATGATTGTGTGTTCATTTTTTTAGTATTATTTTTTTAAATTGTATGTATGTATGTATGTATGTATGTATGTATGTGTGTGTGTGTGTGTGTGTGTGTATGTATGTATTCTAGGCCGGACAGACCAGGGCTAGCATCGGCACAGGCACATTGAGTTAACACTAGCTACTATCGGGCCTCCTCAACAAAAAGGCCGATTTTGGCCATTGTTTTCAAATCTTTCCAACTTCCCTCAGTTTTTCTCTCAACTCCGCACTAGCTCTTTATCTCCAAACACCACCGGATCAATTATTGCCCTCAAAAACACCAACCCAACATCAAATCTTCTTATTTTTTACTAAATCTATGAATTAAATCTTAAAAAATCCAAACTCTTTCCTTCAAAAACCCACTTTCAAATCTCATCTTAAAAGTGAAGATTTTTTCAAAAGGATTGCACAATTTACTTGCCCATGCATTAGGGAACATAAAGGTATTATTTTTCTGGTATTCTTACGATTAAATTATTACCATGGATATTTCATTATTTTTTTGGGTATATTTTTGGGCAAAAATTGCATAATTTGGAAATTTTGGGTGACTTTTGATTGAATTTATGGATTCATGATTGAAATAGCATGAGATTATGGTTCAAGGATTATTTTTACTATAGCTTGTTCCATATTTTGATCCTATGTTAGCTATTTTTGGGTATTTGAGATTATTCTTGTGTTGCATTCATAAGACAATGTCGTTAGCAATAAGTTATTCTTCATGAATTGTAATATGATCATGTTGCTGTAGGAATTCGGCCATGCAAAAGCATATACGTAGTGGGAAAAAATTGAAATCCCTCACAAATATCACATGTTTGTCAATTAAAATGGGCAAGAAAGCAAGTAATGGGATACTTGTAGTAGCCTAATAAAAAAAAAATTTCTTCGGTCCCGAACTACTGCTATTACGATCGCAATTGTTCTGTGATTAGTTGCTCACGGCGGCCACTGAAGTCCAAACAAGGACTGCCTCTAACAGTATCCACACAAGGGACCCAAGGAAAAATAAAGAATGCTCTCTGCTAGAAGAGTCTTTGTGGCTAGGGTTTAATCGCTAAGAAGAAGAAGGAGAAAACATCGTTTAAATAAAAGAATTAGAATTCTTTAATTGTAATTGGACCTTCAAGTTCTCACAATTACAATTTGGCCTAAAATTATGTTAATTATAATTTGACCACATAAACTTCTTCTTCTCACAATTAACCCCATAATGTTATCAAATAACATCTTGAGTATTTAATCGTCTATTGTGTGTGACCTATTAGGTTTCCCAGTCTATTGGTAGCAAATATGAATTAATCTAAATATCTTAAAAATTAATAATCCTTAATTATTTAGAATTAACCTTTTAATTCTAAATAAGATTGGTTTATTAATTTATCAATTAATAAACCCATATTTAGTATATCATAAGCGGTGGGTATCTAGCAATACATCATGACCACCCAAGAGTCTAGAAAGTCAAGTGACTTGACATAAACCATTCAATAACAAACTACAGTGCAATAAATTCCTTTCACCATACAATATCGCATTCGATTTGGAGTACATAATTAGTGCCAACTCCTTCCAGAATATAAATTAATTTTGGCCCAAATATAATAGTACTTTGTAATCCATTACTCTACATGTGTATCAATTGGAACTATTTCCAATACACAATCACCTTGGCCAAGGATTTCACGAGTAGTAATTCGGACAAGTTGTCGTGAGATATTCGCCCTTACTATTAGGAGTGGTAAATCCTTTATTCACCCTCTCAAGTACTTTCATTTACCTCACATTATACCCAATATTCATCCTATACGCAGCCCTCGATCTGGCTCCAGATATTAGAATCAAAGTATAATGCTCAACAAACAAAGTACCTTAGAGATCTCAAGTCTAAGGATACTTGTGTTGGGTATCTCAGGCTCGTATCATATACGGCACAGCAAAAAATAAAACGAGATACCCTCCCAAGACCCATCTATGTATGGAAAACAAGACACAATGATAATAAAGGTAACAGCTTTTACCTTTGGGTGATCATCCGAAGAACAAAATTAATCTTCTTCAAGAAGAGGCATGATCTAGCAATCCTCTTATGCAAACTCCACGAGAGTTGGACGTCTAACCACTATAATCATAGTTTGTGATTATCTCTAACAGTAATCCACACAGAGGAATACTCAAGCACCAAAATTTCCTATGCTAGTAGAAAAAGATGGCGGCTAGGGTTGTTTTCGTTTTCAGCAAAACAAGAGAGAGAGAGAGAGAAGAAAAAGAAGACGTTTGTTTTTGGAGCTCCTATTTTCGTGTGAATCACCCTTGGATTAGGGTTTCGAGCATATCCAATATATGTTCCAAAATCCACTGAAAATTTGAAATTCTAAAATAATTAGAATTTTCTAATTGTAATTGGAAAAATCAAGTTCCCACAATTACAACTTGGACCACAAATTATAACTAATTATAATTTGTCCACAACAACTTCTCTTTCTCGCAATTAACCCCACTATGCATTTTGAGTATATAATCCTCTATTTTGTGTGACCTATTAGGTTTCCCAATCAATTGGTAGTGAACATGAATTAATCTAAATGTCTTTAAGATTAATAATTCATAATTAATTAGAATTAATCCTATTAATTCTAATCAGGATTGGTTTATTAATTCATCAACTAATAAACCCATATTCCCATATCAGAAGCGGTATCTAGTAACACATTATGACCACCCAAGAGTCTAGGAAGTCAAGTGGCTTGACATGAACCCTTCAATAACAAACTTCAGTACAATTAACTCCTTTCACCGTACAATATCTCATTCGGTTTGGAGTATGGAATTAGAGCCAACTCCCTTCAAAATTAATTCTAACCCGAATACATTAGTACTTGTACTAGGAACCCACTACTCTGTATGTGTATCAATTGGAACTGTTTCCAATATACAATTGCCTTGGCCAAGGACTTTTCGAGTAGTAATTCCTACAAGTGGCCGTGAGATATTCGCCCCTACTATTAGGAGTGGTGAATCCTTTATTGACCCTCTCAACTACTTTTGTTTATCTCACAATGTACCCAATATCCATCCCATAGGCGGCCCTCAATTGAGCTCTGGAGATTGGAATCAAAGTACAAAGCTCAGCAAACAAAGTACCTTGGAGATCTCAAGTCTAAGGATACTTGCACGTTTACTATATTGAGATTATATCACTGGCACTAAATAGTTATCCATGTGATTAACTCAAAGCTAGGTCATCTAATGAACTTGTTCCATTAACAAGCATCCATGTGTTAACTTTGAGTATCTCAATACTCACGGATATGAGAACCACCGCCTGATCAAATTAGGAAGTCTAACACATGCTAGTCTTAACGCATTAATGATGTCCTGTCTCATTAATACTATGACTATGGACTATTTAAGTACTAACACCATCCAGTGTAGTAGGAATCTCATATCATGATCTCTATCATGATTTTCTTAACACAGTGTTGTACTAAGGACTCTATTGAACAGTTATATTACTTAAAGTAAACAAAAGAAACTGTAAGATAAATAATGCCTTTTATTAAAATAAAATGTGTCATATACAATGTACAAGTGATTGCCTCTAGGGCATAACACTAACAACTTGCACGTTTGCTATAGTGAGATTCTATCACTTGCACTACTTAGTTATCTATGTGATTATCTCATAGGTAGGTTATCCAATGTACTTGTTCTATTAACATTCACATGTTAACTTTGAGTTTCACAATACTCATGGATGTAAGAACCACTGACTGATCATATTAAGAAGTCTAACACGTGCTAGTCTTAACACATTAATGATGTTCTATCTCATTAATACTACGAGTAAGAATTATTTAAGTACTAACACAATACAGTGTAGTAGAAATCTCACATCATGATTTCTTTAACACAATGTAAAACCCCACCCAAAGCCAACCCTCGAGTAAGGGGGTCGTGATGCATATCATATTATTTTGAGTGAATATATATATATATATATATATATATATATATGAATGATTTTGTGTGCTTTAGAATTATGATTCATAGGCTAAAAGGCTTAGTTATGCCTATTGAGTAGGAAGGGTAAAATGGTAATTTTGCTTGAAGTCAAAATAGGAAGATAGCTTGAAGATTAAATAAAAAGAATATTTGGGTGAGGAAATAAGAACAAGAGTTGTTGTGGTTAGGGCTTTGGAATTAATCTCTAACGTCATATGAGTTCAAATCCCTTCATTTAAGTTTTATCATAATTATTTTAATTAAGGTTGGATTTTCGTTTCTTGCATTCCAAAAAAAAAAAAAAAAAGAGTGTTGTCCTAGGGGAGACGTGAAGGGAATGTCCTAATCCTATCCTTATGTCCTAAAAGAATTCTAGAAGAATTCTTGTCCTTCTATTACCTCTAGCTTGTCCTAACCTCTTCACCAATTAAGCTTGTTCAAAATTTATCTAAATCCATGTTTTTAATTCCATTTATCCAAAACCATGTTTTTAATTCCAGAAAATTCAGCAAGGATTCTTGGTCCTTGAATTTCGAAAATGATTCTTAGAGGTTGGAGATTTGACTGAAAATAGGGAAGGAGTTAAGGAAGGTTCCCAAGAGAAATTAATCTCCATGGTTAAGCCTTCAAACTCCACTCCATAGTGTTTATACCCTCCATGAAAGAAATCTAAAATTTTTCCAGATTCTTGAACAGCCTAACCTTCAAAAATCTCAGCCATCTTTCTTACTCAATTGCTGCCAGAAAAATGGCCAATTTATTTAGCTTGAAGACTCAAATTCTTGTGCAAAAACTGGACTGCACAAAACTGCACCAAAAAAAAAAAAAAAATCTGGGCAGTTTCGCTGCATAGCAGCCTGAAATCAAAGCTGTTTCTTCTGCCTTCAAACCAGTAAATTACCTCTGCTTTTCCTCCAAAAAGAAGGCTGGAAACTAGCCCTAAAGGACCCTCAAACACCTCTTAAAACCCTCTACAAATCAGGCTGGAATATTGCAGAAAAACTGCATAAAAAAATCAGTAATCATTCGAACCATAACCAAAAAATTTCCAGCCTCGTTCCCTTCAAGCCTTGGCCAAAAACCACCCTCAAAACCTCTGTAAGTTAACCCTTTTTCAGCCATGAACTGAACTCCATTACCCCTCCACTTACCTTGCACAACTGCACTCCATGACCATACCTCAAATTCCGCCTACAATCACTCCAATCAAACTTCCATTTGAATTTCAGAATTTTCAGCATTTGCTCCATGAAAACACCCTCGGATTAGGCTTCATAACTAGAAATTCTTCTGCTATTGAACTTAGAAATTTGGCCAGCCTTAAAGCTCCATCAACCCTCATTCATTTCAGCAAAATACAGCAATCCAGTTGGCTCCATTATAGCTCCAAGAAACCTCCATCAATCAAACACCATTACCATATCTTTTACCTCAAAACACTCCTTAAATTTCTCCATTTGTATTTCAAACAACCAGATTTTTCTATTCCTCCCTAAACTGAAAACCAAAATCCCTGAACTCGCTCAATCATTCGGCCAGCCCTCTTCAGTAACTCATCCAACATTATTCCTCTAGTCCTCTCCATTTTCACCAAGAACACACACTACCTTTCTTCAAGCCAAAGACCACTCTAAACACCTCTAATCCCTCTCAAAAACTCCAGAATATGCCTACATACTTTCTAGAGTCCATTTCTGGAATTTATAACATCAAATCTCGAAAACAAAAATTGGCATTCGGATAAAAACCAGATTTTTCCCTTGAAGTCTCAAGAACATCGTCAAGGTAACCAAAAACAACTCTTTTGTTCATCTTCTTCCCTTCAACCTTTAACATATCATACTAATGCTCTCTCTCTCGGCCGAAATGGTTGCTACAACCATAGCTGTTTTTTTTCTCCTCTCTTGGACAATTCAAGACTCAAGCGCGTGGACCTTCTTAAATCTCCATTGAAATAATCATCAACCAAGTATTTCTCCTTAAACTTTCTTTTAAATTCTAAATTCATGTCTCTTAGATGTTGATAGAGAGGATAGAATATGAATGGGGGATTAAGTATATGCATATGTATGAAGGGGTTGAGATTGAAGCATGAGAATGATTGATCATGATTAAGCTTTATGGCATTCCTTGAGAATCGATGTATGCTCTCCATGTCTTAAGAAATTATGAATGTTTAAGCATGCTAGATGTTATGTCACCTTTGGTGAATCGGATGTTATGTTCTTATTTTCATTGAAGCCGTGAGTATGATTATGCTTAGTAGAGATTTGGCCATGTGATAGTACGATGGATTTAAGCCAATGTTCATGAATAGAATAGTTTGTTGATTGATGTCGGAGTATATGCTCATGAATCTTGTTAGCAATAGGAAAATTATGATCATGACCTGGTTGATCCTAGGCTATTTTGATTAGCAAATTTTATTATCCTAATTAAAATTATTACTATGTTTTCCCTCCAAAGATTTCGAAATTCTTAGGAAGTTTTGGAATTGGAATATTCAATGAAATAGTGATATTTTACTAGTCAAATAAATGATATCTTTTATTAAAAATAATATATATAACCTTTTATATAAATAAGTAAAATATTAATGACCTTGTGGACCATATATTCATAAATATTATTTATATTTATTTGTTAATCAAAATAAAAGTTA
Organism: Voacanga thouarsii; assembly: GCA_026120185.1. NCBI lineage: Eukaryota > Viridiplantae > Streptophyta > Magnoliopsida > Gentianales > Apocynaceae > Voacanga > Voacanga thouarsii. The sequence continues at coordinate 535,339 of JANUWF010002383.1, read as the reverse complement.
TTTATTATAAATTTTATTGTGTATTAATTATTAATTAAGAGAGTAGTAATAATTTATTATTTATTTTACTATTTAAGAATTACCATTTATTAATATCATCTAGGACTTAGGATTCTCCAATAATTAAACCCTAGTTTATTTATTAATAACAACACTCAAGATTTATTATTTAAATCTATAAGTTATTAGTAATTATTTTACAACCCCTAGTTATTTTAACTCATCAAGCTAGACTTATTTTATAAAATCATTTATCATCTAGCCTTAAAGCTTAGGACATTAGGGTCATGATTGTAATAAGTTGAACTAGATTATTTATGTAAGCGAATATAGCTTGAGTATAACCTTATGACTTGTGTTTACCCCAAGCGGGGTTATGTCAGCTTTGGAAGATTTGTGAATTTCATCAAGCAAAGGATTAGGTAAGCTCCTACATAACTTATTTCAAGACAAAAGGTTACTATGGCAAGCCAAATGCGATATGTATGGACACTTATTTTGTAAAGGAAATTAAGGATTGTTTCCTTTTTAATTCAGTAAAGCAAATCAGTTGAAAATTTAAACAAGCAGTTTTGCACAAATACTAAACTCTTTCTAAAACCCAACTTTGACAAGAATTTTAGAAACCCTTAATTGCTATTTCCAAATAAAGCAATGTATTATCAGTTTTCTCCCAAGTGGGACAATCAACATTTAGTACTCAATAAGGGTAGACTACTAAGACTAGTCTTTGAAGGGTTAGGATAAGTCTCTCAGTAGGTGGCCACCTCTGAGGGGTGAGTTCTTCCCGGATAGGATGCTAGTCCAGTAGGTCATGCCGGTCCGAGCTAGCAAGTTTCAGTCATGTGGACTGTGTGTTTCTAGAGTGGACAACCGGTAAGTTTGAGTGTAGAGAAGGAAGAGTATTTCACCCGGTAGGCCGTACACCTACCTTTTGTCAGTCTGCACAAAGTGTGGCATTCTGACCGTTACATGGTCATGGGGCCCAACGTGTGGTAACCTATGGCTACCCGTTTGGGTGGTTGTATTTATTGTGCACACGTATGGTTTGAAAAGCAAAATGCCACTCTTTATTTTTAACATTATTTAATACTTGCCAGCACTTTCTCTCATGAAATTTTCCAACTTGCATACATGAACTATTTTGCCTAAAACACTCAAAGCACACACGGGCTTACTGAGATTTTTATCTCATCACCTTTTATGCCATGTTTTTAGGTCGATCCTACTGTGGAGATGAGTAGCTAGATTTGTTGCATGCTTTGAAGACTTTATGTTATTTATTTTATGTGTTGTTTTGAGAGATAGTAGTAAGCAATTTATTTTGGATTTGTATTTGTATTTCTGGGTTGTAATAAGTTCAATTTTAAGGTATTGCTTTTATTTATTTATTTTTTTTGTGACCTAGTTATAAAGTCCCCTTATCCTTTGGACGGGGAGACATCCCCGGCCCTGCTGTGCCTTGGTACTGGGGTGTTACACAGTATTATACTAGGGACTTTAATCTAATAGTTATTTTACATGAAAGCAAAAAAGACAAACTAAAAGATAAATAATGCCTTATATTATAAGACAAATGTGTCATATACAAATTATAAGTGATTGCCTCTAGGGCACAACACTAATAGTTCTTTACATATGCTCTGAGATTTTTTGCATCGGAGATTATATTGTTGTTTGAATTATGGCATTATACATTTTTCTGCAGGATTTATGAGGAGATTGGGATTATTTAGTTTATATTATGGATTGAGGAAGTTGTGGATTAATTGTGAATTGTGAATGGTTAAGGGTTGTGTGTTGTATTGTGGAGTGGTGGATTAATTGTTAATTGTGATTGGTTGAGGGTGGTGTGGTGTTGTTGTGATTTGAGTAGTGTCTATTTCTCATTCTTTCTTGATATTTATCTTCAAACACTCTCATCATTCTTGTTCTTACACCCTCTGTTGACTTCATTAATCCTTCCTGTCAGAAGTGCGATTCTAAGAGGTCATCTAATAAAATCATTATGGAACACACTTTTGCCCTCTTTTTGGATCGTGCCATTAAGCTAGGGATGATGTTCAGACGGGTGGGGTAGGGGCCTATTTTCAATTGAAAGGGAGCTATTGCCCTATCTTGGTTAAAAAATTTCATGCTAATATGGTGGACAAAAGGAATAATCATTTGATACCATTGAAACCAGGGTCAAGGGTGCCCCTGTTTTTGTGGATAGAGATAGATTAGCCGCCATCTTGAATGTAATAATAAAGATCACCATAACCAAAAGATAATCTCCGACCCTGAATGGCAGGTGAGTGATACTAAGGCTACACTATGGATATATAAGAGAGGTCCTATAGGACAGGTAGGCTTTTATTCTAACAATGACCTTGAAGCCAACCTACATGCCCTGGTTTATATTTTTTCTTTCAATGTAGTTCTTAAAGCTAGTGGGTTCAATGAGTCCCGAGTTATTATCCTCTATATCTTGCATAAGATGATGCACACATAACCTATCCCTTTTACTCCTTCGATCATTCAATCTATAAGGGATGTGGTCCATTCTCATCTTTCCTCTGAAGCCTTTGTTTTTCTCCTTGTGATCATGAAAATTCTATAAGCTTTTAGCATTTCTCTCTAAGGGGGAACTTACTGAGACCACCACTGAGAGAGATCTAGTCATTAAGCAAACCTTAATTAGTTGTGGTTATCAGTATAGTGCTAAAGTGAGGTGATGGTTGAAATCCTATGATGTGTAGCCCCTGGGCCAAGTTGAGCTTCTACCTGTGGATAAGGAGAACCCTGTCCCACCACCTAGAGCTCGAGCTAGTGGTTTATAGTCCCAATCAAGGACTGCTTTTGAGACTGAGGTGAGGAGACAGTTGGAGTAGTTGAGAGTGGGTATGGAGACCCAGACGGAGATTCTTTTTCTACTTCATGATTCCATGACTGCACTTAATAGGAGACAAGATGCTCAGGAGCAGCAATAGACTCAATGGATGCAGTGGTTCCCTAGACCACAAGAAGATGATGGTGGCCATATGGATGTTGATGATGATGATATGGAGGACGATGATGATTGAGCGTTTCTCTATTGCTTACTTTTTTCCTTTCTAGTCTTTTTTTCTCTTTATATTTTCATGACTTTACTTAGGCTACTTCTTAGTTTTTTATTATTTTATTTTAGTTCCTTTTCCTTTTCTAGTTTTATGTTTATTTGTTGTTTCTTTTGTTTTATTTTTTAGATACATTCAACAATACCTTTTGTGATGGATTCGCCTATCTTGAGGAAACTACTAAGCTCTGGAAGTATTTACTTTTCTTATCTTCTTCCCCTCTATTTGTCTTGGTCCATTGGCTTTGCTTTATTTGTTCTATTTTTGGCCATTAGCGATAATGTCCAGTTTAAGTGTGGGGGTGAGTTTAGAACTGGAAATATATTCTATATGTTCTAGTTGTGGGGGAGAGATCTAGTCATTAAGCAAACCTTAATTAGTTGTGGTTATCAGTATAGTGCTAAAGTGAGGTGATGGTTGAAATCCTATGATGTGCAGCCCCTGGGCCAAGTTGAGCTTCTACCTGTGGATAAGGAGCACCCTGTCCCACCACCTAGAGCTCGAGCTAGTGGTTTACAGTCCCAATCAAGGACTGCTTTTGAGACTGAGGTGAGGAGACAGTTGGAGTAGTTGAGAGTGGGTATGGAGACCCAGACGGAGATTCTTTTTCTACTTCATGATTCCATGACAGCACTTAATAGGAGACAAGATGCTCAGGAGCAGCAATAGACTAAATGGATGCAGTGGTTCCCTAGACCACAAGAAGATGATGGTGGCCATATGGATGTTGATGATGATGATATGGAGGACGATGATGATTGAGCATTTCTCTATTGCTCACTTTTTTCCTTTCTAGTCTTTTTTTCTCTTTATATTTTCATGACTTTACTTAGGCTACTTCTTAGTTTTTTATTATTTTATTTTAGTTCCTTTTCCTTTTCTAGTTTTATGTTTATTTGTTGTTTCTTTTGTTTTATTTTTTAGATACATTCAACAATACCTTTTGTGATGGATTCGCCTATCTTGAGGAAACTACTAAGCTCTGGAAGTATTTACTTTTCTTATCTTCTTCCCCTCTATTTGTCTTGGTCCATTGGCTTTGCTTTATTTGTTCTATTTTTGGCCATTGGCGATAATGTCCAGTTTAAGTATGGGGGAGAGTTTAGAACTGGAAATATATTCTATATGTTCTAGTTTTGGGCTAAATTGCTAAAGTTTTCAATTTTTTTGGTCTTATGTATAATAAGGTTATGATTATCTTTCTTACTTGGGATATGATTTTTGTCATTCAATTGGTTGATTTATATTAACAGTGAATTGGTCTATTGGATTGGATATGTTAAGTCTTGAGAATTTAAGTTAATCTTGGTTATGCATTGGTGTTTGAATATTATTTTACTCATCTAGTTTGAATATAGATGATGTGATGAATATAGGAAAATTTGTTAACTAATTCTTGTGTTTTGGATTTAAAATTCTCTTGACTTTGAATGATGAATAAAGAATGTGAAGAAGTTAGAAAAATAATGAGTGAAAAAAATCATTGTTATGTGAGTTGAAAAAGAATTAAGTTGAAAAAAAAGAGCTCCCATTTTTAAATTTTATTGAAGACTTTTGGCTGAAAAGGGGGTTAATATGGTGAGAAGTAGCAAGTATTGTTAGTGCACTCTCTTGAGGCTATCCCAAAAGCAAAAAAGAAAGAAAGAGCAAAGAAAGAAAATGTTGAAAAAATAATGAAAAAGAAAAAATAAATAATGACTATAAGGGAGCTAATATAGTGCATGAAGAGAAATCCATTTACTTGAGACTATTAATTCCCAAAGTCATTGGAAAAAAGAGTGGAGTGTCTTCCTTAGATCATTGGCTAGATAGCTTGACTTGTATGATTCTTATTATCTATGTTTTTGCTTGTGGGGTGAAATAATTTTCTTAGACTAAAGCATAAACTTGCTTAACTTGACTTCAAAGGCCTTGGTAAGTTTTATCTAATGCTTCAATTTGCGAATGTTTTTAAAGGGTTGAAAGAATGACAAGATCATGTCTAAAGTTTGAAGGAGAATTGTAGCTTTGTTATCAAAATTTTTTAAAGTTAAACTTATGTTATTTTGTTTTTCCTTATTTTAAGTACTTTGCTTGAGGACAAGCAAAGAGTTAAGTGTAGTAGAATGTGATAGGGGCTAAAATCATCATCTATTTCCTAGTTATTTGAGGTTGTTTTATGATACATTTGATGTAATAACTAGACATATTCTTTCACATTTGATATTTTACCTTTGGAAAGGTATTTTTGTGACTTTATAAGGAATAGATCAAGCAAAAAGGGAAAAATCGATGCCAGATAAAGCACATTTGGCACCAGCCGTACACAACACAGCATAGCAGGAGCCGACCTAAGACTAGAAACAGGTGAGAAAAATAGTGCAATGTCTGGCTGACCAGGGCACGGCAGTGCCAGCCGTGAGGAACTAAGCCGGCGTCGGTCCTAGGTTAACCAGAGGCTACGTGGACTTCAAATTTCGCACGGATTTAGGAATTTCCTAAGGATTTTGGTATTTTTCCAATTTGTACTCGGCCTAGAACTCTTGGTGAACAATTTTTAGCATCTTAGGAGCCTATGTAAGTAAGGAAAACACCAGAGAAACACATAAATCCAAGAATCAAAACTACAAATCAATCATTGAAGAGGGGATTCATCACTTAAGGGGCATTGTTCAAGAAGGTCTTCAAGGAAGAAAAAGGAAGGCTTGTCTATAAGTTCTTTCTTTTATTTTTGTTTTCTTTTTCTAGAATAATGATGTGATCAATATTTTCATTGTAATTTGACATTATTTTGGGATTCATAATTTTTGAGTTAATTTTAGTCTTTTGATCAATTAATTATTAGGTTTGGTATTTGATTGCTTGTTTTAAGTAAGGAATTGATTGATTGATTCTTCTTATTGACTTGCCTGCAAAAAAGATTGATAGTGCTTTCAATTTAATTAATTTCATATTTGTTATCTCTTACCTTGTTTGCAAAAGGGGTTAATTGTCAAGAACTTAGGTAATTAAAGATTAGTTGATGATTGCTAGAATATAGATTCATTAGCTAATTTCATGTTTTAAGTCATCTAGAACATAGGGATTTATTTAAGGATTAATTTTAAAGCATCTTTTGGATAAATTAGTTGAGATAGAATATGTTCATTAATTTAGCTAAAGGGTAGTGATTTTATGAATTGTAAACGAAGTGGGTCTATTTAAATTCCTTTATAATGCCAAGATAATAATTGATTGTGATAATTGTTAAGCAATCCATTGCCATGTCTTCAAGAATATTTGTCTAAATTGCACATTCTTTCATCATTGAGTTATATATATATATATATATATATATAATTTTTCTTTTTATTCTCTTATCATTTTATTGGGTCGGTTAAACAATGAATGAAAAGTAACTAATGGTAGTTGTTCCTTGAGGATCGATACTCATTAATTTTCTATACTATGCTTGCGATGAGTAAACTTGCTTATATATGTAATTTGGAGATAAATATTTTAATTAAAACTTCGCTAGGGATGGACTTAAAATTGTATGATTTTTATGCACCCAAATTTTACGCATCGTGAGTGCACTTGCTCATATGTATAATTTGAGGATTAATATTTTAATTAAAACTTGATTGGGAATAGACTTGAAATTGTATGATTTTATATACCCAAATCTAATGCATCAAGTTTTTGGTGTCGTTGCCAAGGAACAATATCATGAAAGCTTAGACTTTATTGATTTAGCCATGTTTATATGTAAATCGTTGGGAAGTATACCCTCTTAGACTAGGTTTCTGATGTAAATATCAAATGTTTTAATAAAAGAATTTATTTTCAGAAATCATTTGTGAATTTACCTTTTGTTTGTACACAATTTCGCTTGGAAAAGAGCCATTGTGTTTAAATAAGTGATCCATGTGAATGGTGGTCTTTCACAGTAAGGTATAGATCACGGGTTGTTTAACACATAAATATTTGTTCTTAACCAATTGAAGAGAATGGGAATCTCATCATATTTAGGTTATTATGTTATGAATTCTAAATGGGGAATGGCTTACCTTTAGCCAGTAAGTAGTTCACTCACTTCATGACATAAGCGTATTTCGAATATGTACAACAGGACCTGTAGTAGTGGTTTCTTAAAGTACTATTTGGTAGAAACCTAGACTACTACCGCTACAGCCTAGACTATTACTCTACGACTTGAGTATGAGTTGGTGGTCTGACGAAGCTGGAAGCATATACTTTGATATGCTATAGTTGAGGTTCTATTGCAGGACCAATATACTTGCATGTTGGGTATGTGTGACTAGTTAGCTAAGACAGAATTGTACATGACAGTTTCTATACTATATCGCCCCTTGTGGTTGTCGAAATGATCTAAATATCCAGGGCCCTGGGAAACATGACTTGGATGTTTGCTTTAGGGTAACTCCCTTGGAAAACGGAAACACTCTAGGAAGTCGTAGATCATTGGACTAGAAGCCTAAGGATGGTAGATGTCATTTCGAGAGATGTTAGTACACTTTTTCCTCTCTAAATGTACGGCGATATGTAAAGGGGTATTTTAGTCATTTCACCTATAGGTGGAAACTTTGCTAACGCAGCATTGTCCTTGGGGTCAATATTTTCTCATGGTGATATTAGGAAATATTTAAAATGCAAAATACAACTATTTATATAGCAGGGGTATTTTGGTCATTTTAGTAGCCAAGGCTATGTGTCTTTTTGGTCCTCAGAATAGCCCATAAGTCCTAATTATTTTTGGGTTAAGGAATTGGTCTCAATTAAAGAGGATTTTATTTTATTTAGGAAGTCTAATTTACTATTGGACTAGAATAAAAATAAATTGAGCGAGATTTATTATCTAGTTTAATTAGTTAATTAATTATTCAGGGCCAATGTCTAGTTTGAATAATTAGAAAATTAACCTGGGCTTAAACTAGATAAGAATAAGCTTGTTTAATTATTTATTGGGTTATTTATATAAGCCCAAGAAATAAATAATTAATATTTAATTATTTTTAGTTCATTTGGGCTCATTAATTATTTATTGGGTTATTTCTATAAGCCCAGAAAATAAATAATTAACGTTTATTATTTTGGACTTTTTGGGTCCAAGAAAAATATTAAATATTAATTTAGCCCAATAGCTTGGACCATAGGGGTTTTCCAGATACGGTTTAGAAGAGTTTGGGGTTGAGCCAAACTTACTCTGTTGATAACATCCAGGTGTTTGAAATATCATATCCCAGGGATATTGTTATCAGATATCAAATACCTAGTTTTTGGCTAAAAAAAACTTACGTCTCTTTTGAAAAGAAAAAAAAAACCCATTTTTCCCAAGCTCTCTCTCTCTCTCTCTCATGACACTCTCTTCCCCTTGCCATTGTTCTTGATATTGTTAATCAAATAGCAAAGAATCAAGAACATTGAGACCACTCCTCCTCACCCTTTGTTTCACCAACAAGGATTGAGGTAGTGGAATATTCCGAGATCCAGAAAGCTTGGCATTCATGCAAACAAGGTGCAGTGGGAGGATAGCGGATTTTCAACCGGAAGCTTCATCGAGAGGAGGATAAAGAGTTATTCCTGCGGTCCAGTCGATCTCTTCATAGCCAAAGAGGCTTAAGGCACACAGAGGTATGGATTAAATGCTTCCCTGCTGTTGTTCTTCGTGATTTTTGCCTCTGGTTTTTTTTTTTTATTTTCTCCCGCACAGCATGCTCCTTTGTTTTTCTTAAACCAACAATTGGTATCAGAGCATGTTGTTTGATTAACTTAGGGAGCATGTTAGCTAATAAAAATGGAGAAGATCATTGTTTGGTGCTTAAGCCTGTGATCCTTTGCTATTTTGGTATGGGATAGGTGTTTTGTAAGCTTTACAGTGGAAGCATAGGTCTCTGTAAACTTTTCCATACTTTCATAGAACAACCGTGTAAACCCAATTTGGAAGGGTATAAGCGAATATGTTTTGGTTTGGATGGTTTTTTTTTTTGTAATGGAAAACGTCCAAAGAAGATAGAAAAGAAAGTAGAAAAAAAATGCAGAAGAAACGAGAAAAAAAAAATCGCGCAGAAGAAAAATGAAGAAGACGTTCCTGTTCATAAGCTGCCGGTGGAGCCGAGCCGCTGACTGCTTCTGTGCCTAGAGCCGAGGTCCGCATCTCTTCTACTCAGAGCCGCCGAAGCAATTGCAATTTGCATGCAATTGCAAATTGAAATCGGTGCAATGTGTGGGTTAACGGGCGCGGGTCGCAGGCAATCGGGCGGGCTTCACTATTTGGACAGAGCGCGATCTGGTGTGGCTGGTGCACTTGGGTCGTGGTGGACCATCAGTGTGATCCGGTGCAGCGGGTGCACATGGACCAAGGGTTTTTTTTAATTTTTCCTTTGCAATTTTCTTGCAGTTTTTCTTCGTTTAGGGTCCCATACTAGGCGAAGTTAATATTTTTGCAATAGTTAATATTCTTGGAATATATATTTGCATGAAAATATTAGTAAGGGATTTTAGGATTAAACAAGACCATTAATTAATTAATGTGTTTAATTCTATTATTTGGGCACTTAGGTTTAAAAGTAGAATAGCATGAAAACGTCTACTATTTTCTGGCATGTTATTTATTTTTGTGTACCTATGAGCGCATTTTCTCAAAGACCAAAGTCTTTTTTCTTTAAAAAAATTAAATGGTTATTTTAACTTGAACAAAAATTAATCCTTAGATATTTTCTCAAAGGATTTAATCCTTAACATAGAAAATATATTGGATGTAGATATTTTTGTAAGTTAAAATAGAAAGCCATTTTGTTTTATATTGATACAAGAAAAATTATTTTGTCAAATAAACTTGAGACCAAAGTCTCTAGAAAGTTTTAATTGGAAATTTTTGAAATCATTAGGTTTTTAACTTAAATAAAATTAGTCCATGGAAAAATCTCTCAAAGGATATAAACCTTGACATAGAGATTTTAATGGATTTAGATATTTTACCTTTGAGTTAAGAAAAAACTTAATGGAAATTTTCAAAAGGATATTTTTCAGAAAACCTTTATTTTAAAAGACTAAGTGGGAGAGGGGTTCCAATGGCCCCACGGCTTCCATCACGATCCTCATTAGAGATCGTGAGTCCCCTCACGTCACCCTATGAGTAAACCCGTATAGGATGGGGATACCACAAGGATCTAGATCTAATTGAGGGATGTAATTAATAACCCGGGACACGTACTATAATCGGCTAGCCCACGTTAGAGGTTATAGTGCGAGGTATGTCCATAGGAAATAGAGAGGAAACGGCCATCCCTCGATGGAGTTATCTCTAGATCATTACCTAGAAGGGAAATTAATTTGTGGTGGTTAATACACTTAGCTTAGGGAACTATTAATCTTCCTAAGAAGTTATGTCAGTTTTCCTAAGAGCCAAATTAATTTAGTGCATAAATTTATTTTGTTTTCACAAACTAAATCCTTTCTTTTATTTTTGATTTTTTAGAAATGGTGGGAGGTTCTTTTAGTCCTTTGGCCATTATTCTCCGAGAGAATAAGTTAATGGGTCCAAACTATGTGGACTAGAAGAGGAACTTGGACATAATACTTACAACTGAGGAGTATAAGTATGTCATTTACGAGACCTGCCCTGTTATCGGGGAAGGTTCCACCGCCGAAGAGCGAGAGGCTGAGAAGGTGTGGAAAAAGGCTAACGAAATGGCACGCTACTATATGTTAGCCTCCATGTTTAATGTGCTTCAGTCAAAACACGAGCACATGGCTTCTGCGTATGATATTTGTTAGTCATTGGCCATTATGTTCGCAAATAAGAGCCAGCCAGCAAGGCAGGAAGCTCTTCGAACTATAATCAACACTAAGATGGCTGAGGGAACTAATGTGCTCAAGATGATTGCTACTTTTGAGGAAGCGAAAATCTTAGGGGCTGTCATTGACCCCGAGAGCCAAGTGGATATAGTTCTCGAGTCTCTACCGGGTTCCTTTACTCAATTTAAGTTGAATTACAACATAAACAAGTTAAACATGAGTTTAACTTAGTTAATGAAGGAACTCCAGATGGCAGAGAAGGTCATGAAGCCTCAATCAAAGGCTATGATTACTAAGGCTTCTTCCTCAAGAACTGGGCCCAAACCCAGAAAGTTCAAAAGGAATAAGGGAAACGCAGTGGCCCAGCCCAAAGACAAACTAAAGGGCAAGTGATTCAAATGTGGGAAGAAGGGACACTGGAAAAAGGAGTGTCCAGATCTTCAAGCCAAGAAAAACCCCACGAGTAATGTTTTCTATCTAGAATCTATATCAATGGTTTGATCAACTTCCACTTGGATTGTTAATTCAAGAGCCACTGATCATATCTGTAACTCCTTGTAGGCGTTTAAAAAGATTAGAAGACTCAAGAAGGGCGTGTTGGGAATATGCCCTCTTAGACTAGTTTTCTGATGAAAATATCGAATATGTTAATAAAAGAATTTATTTGTTGAAAATTGTTTGTGAAATAATTTTCTTTATTTGTGTACACTTTCGCTTAGAACAGACCCATTGTGTGTAAATAAGTGATCCATGTGAATGGAGGTCTTTCACAGTAAGGTATGGATCAAGAGTTATTTAAACACATAAACAGCTGTTCTTAACCGATTGATGAGAATGAGAATCTCATCATGTTTAGGTTATTTTGTTATGAATTCTAAATGGGGGATGGCTTACTTTTAGCCAGTGAGTAGTCTACTCACTTCATGACATAAGCGTATTTCGAATACGTAGAACATGACCTGTAGTAGTGGTTTCTAAAAAGTACTATATGGTAGAAACCTAGACTACTACTGCTACAGCGTGGACTAGTACTCTATGACTTGAGTATGAGTTGGTGGTCTGGCGAAGCTGGAAGCATATGCTTTGATATACTATAGTTGAGGTTCTATCGGAGGGCCAATATACTTGTATGTTGGGTATGTGTAACTAGTTAGTTAAGACAGACTTGTACAAGATAATTAATACACTATATCGCCCCTTGTGGTTGTCCGAATGATCTAAATATCTAGGGCTTTGGGAAACGTGACTTGGATGTTTGCTTTAGGGTCGCTCCTTTGGAAAGCAGAAACACTCCAGGAAGTCGTGGATCATTGGACTAGAAGCCTAAGGATGGTAGATGTCTTTTAGAGAGGTGTTAGTACACTTCTTCCTCTCTAATGTACGACGATGTGTAGAGGGGTATTTTAGTCATTTAACTTGTAGGTTGAAGACTCTGCTAATGCAGCATTGTCCTTGGGGTCAATATTTCCTTATGGTAATATTATGAAATATTTAAAATGCAAAATACATCTATTTATATAGTAGGGGTATTTTGGTCATTTTAGTAGCCAAGGCGATGTGTTTTTTTGATCCTCGGAATAGCCCGTAAGTCCTAATTAATTTTTGGGTTGCGAAAATGATCTCAGTTGAGAGAGTTTTATTTTATTCTGGAAGTCTAATTTATTATTAGACTAGAATAAAATAAATGGAGAGAAATTTATTATCTGGTTTAATTGGTTAATTAATTATTCAGGACCTGGGTCCAGTTTGAATAATTAAAAAATTAACCGGGACTTAAACTAGAGGAAAATAATTATTACTTAATTATTTATTGGGTTATTTATTTAATTAAATCCCAAGAAATAAATAATTAATGTTTAATTATTTTTTTGGTTCATTTGGATTCATTAATTATTTATTGGGTTATTTATTTAATCCCAAGAAAAATAATTAATGTTTATTATTTAGGACTTTCAGGTCCAAGAAAAATAATAAATATTATTTTGGCCCAATAGCCTGGACCATAGGATTTTTCCAGACACAGTTTAGAAGAGTTTAGGGTGAAGTCGAAATTTATTTTGTAAATAATATTCGGGTATTAAATCCCGAGAATATTATTTTTATCAAAATAATTATTTTTGATTTCATAACTCTTGGCTTTCTGTGTGGAAAAATAAAATAAAAAGAAAAAATAAAATAAATGTCTCTTGGCTTTCTCTCTCTCTCGTGCCTCTTTGGCTTTTGGTTTTCTTCACTAGTTTTGGTTTTATTTGAAGAAATCGAGCCTGGAAATGGATAGCTAGAAAACTGAGGAAAAATGGTCTGATTTTTTTTTTTTTTTTCCTTCAACCCTTTGTGTGCTCACCAACTGGAAAATTAGGCTAGGAATATTCTATGAATTAAAAAGCCTAGCATTAAAGCTTCACCGGAGGAGAAGGAAGAAATGCAGTGCACTGAACAGTGGAAGCTTCACTGGATGTTCATGGACAGGTGATGAAGAAGCTGTTTTTCCAGGTTCAAAGCTTTCTTCAATATTCTTCAAGTTTTAAAGGATCCAACAGGTATGTTTCAAGCCAACCATGATGTTGCCATACTCTGTTAATGTTCTTGTTCTTCCATTTTTATACACCCGTATACATGCTATGTGATTATGTCAATCCTTCAAGTGGTATCAGAGCATGAATTTGATTGACTTAGGGAGCATATTAGTTAATAAATGGAGAAGAACATTGTTTGGAGTTTAAATATGTGATCCTTCGCTGTTTATGGTATGGGACATGGTTTCTGCAATTTTCACGAACTCTCTGTAATTTTTTGCTTTGATGAGTTTGGATTGTGTAAACCTAATTTAAATGGGTATAAGCGGTTGTTGTTTTGGTTTGGATGAGTTTTTGTAATGAAAATGGCCATAGAAGCCAATAGAAATCATCCGCAGAAGAAAACACAGAAGACAGTACACAAAAACCTCATTCTGGAGAAGAAGAACTATTCCAAAGCCGCGACTGAGCCGAGCCGCCACTGTGCATGTGAGACAAGCCATGCCGATGGAGCCGCTAAGCCGAGCCATTTACTGTAGCAATCAAGCCGTTTTCAAAGTGAAAATCGCAATTGAATTGCGCGAGTTGCAGCTGGGTCGGGCGCACGAAACCGGGTCCATGTGCAGGTCGGCAGCAGAGGGCAAGCGGGCTTGGGTTGCTCCACGGGTCGTGGTTGGCAAGCAATTCGGTGTGACGCGGTGGACCGCATGCCAAATGGGCCCGAATCCGGTGCGGCCGGTGCAACGGACCGCCAGTCCTTTTTTTAAAAATTTTTAATTTGGGTCCCATACCAGGCAAAGTTAATATTTTTACAATAGTTTATATTCTTGGAATATATTTGCATGAAAAATATTAGTAAATGATTTTAGGATTAAACAAAATCATTAATTAATTAATTAATTAATATGTTTAATTATATTATTTGGGCACATAGGTTTAAAAATAGAAAAGCATGAAAACGTTTACTGTTTTCTGGCATGCTATTTATTTTGTGTACCTATGTGCGCAGTTTCTCAAAGACTAAAGTCTTTGGGAATATTTATGCAAGGAAAACATTTTTCTTTAAAAAAATTAAATGGTTATTTTAACTTGAACAAAAATTAATCCTTGGCTATTTTCTTAAAGGATTTAATCCTTGGCATAGAAAATATGTTGGATTTAGATATTTTTGTAGGTTAAAATAGAAAGCCATTTTATTTTATTTTGCATAAGAAAAATTGTTTTGTTAAATAAAAATGAGACCAAAGTCTCGAGAAAAGTTTTAATTGGAAAATTTTTGAAATCATTAAGTTTTAACTTAAATAAAATGAGTCCATGGAAAAATCTCTCAAAGGATATAATTCTTGACATATAGATTTTAATGGACTTGGATATTTTATTTTTAAGTTAAAGAAAAACTTAATGGAAATTTCAAAAATGATATTTTTCCAAAAAACTTTATTTTAAAAGACTAAGTGGGAGAGGGGTTCCAACGGCCCCACAGCTTCCATCACGGTCCTCATTAGAGATCGTGGGTCCCCTCGCATCACCTTGGGAGTGAACCTGTATAGGATGGGGTTACCACAAGGATCTAGATCTAATGGAAGGATGTAATTAATAACCCAAGACACGTACTATAATCGGTCTGCCCACGTTGGAGGTTATAGTGCAAGGAATGTCCATAGGAAATAGAGAGGAAACGGCCATCCCATGATGGAGTTATTCTCTAGATCATTACCTAGAAGGGAAATTAATTTGTGGTAGTTATTACACTTAGCTTAGGAAACTGTTAATCTTCCAAAGAAGCTATGTCAGTTTTCTTAAGAGCCAAATTAATTTCTGTGCACAAATTTATTTTCACAAACTAAATCCTTTCTTTTATTATTCGATTTATCAGAAATGGTGGGAGGTTCTTTTAGTCCTTTGGCCGTTATTCTCCGAGAGAATAAGTTAATGGGACCAAACTATGAGGACTGGAAGAGGAACCTGGACATAATACTTACAGCCGTGGAGTATAAGTATGTCCTTTACGAAACCTATCCTGAAATCGGGGAAGGTTCCACCGACAAGTAAGCGAGAGGTTGAGAAGGCATGGAAGAAGGCTAATGAAATGGCACGTTACTATATACTAGCCTCCATGTCTAATGTGCTCCAGTCTAAAACGAGCACATAGCTTCTGCGTATGACATTAGTCATTCATTGGCCACTATGTTCGCAGATAAGAGCCGGCCTGCAAGGTAGGAGGCTCTTCGAACTATAATAAATTCTAAGATGGGTGTAGGAACATCAGTCAGGGAGCATATGCTCAAGATGATTGCTGCTTTTGAGGAGGCAGAAATCTTAGGAGCTATCATTGACCCCGAGAGAGAAGTGGATATGGTTCTCGAATCTTTATCGGGTTCCTTTACTTAGTTCAAACTAAATTACAATATGAACAAGTTAAACATGAGTTTGACTGAGTTGATAAAGGAACTCTAGATGGCAGAGATGGTCATGAAGCCACATTCAATGGCCATGATTGCTAAGACTTCTTCCTCAAGAACTGGGTCTAGGCCCAGAAAGTTCAAAAGGAAGAAGGGAAATGCAGTAGCCCAGCCCAAAACCCAGCCCAAAGACAAACTGAAGGGCAAGTGCTTCAAATGTGGGAAGAAGGGACACTAGAAAAAGGAGTGTCCAGATCTTCAAGCCAAGAAAAACCCCACATGTAATGTTTACTATCTAGAGTCTATATCAATGGTTCGATCAACTTCCACTTGGATTGTTGATTCAGAAGCCACTAATTATATCTGTAACTCCTTGGAGGGGTTTAGGAAGATAAGAAGACTCAAGAAGGGCGAACATGGATTACGCGTGGGGAATGGAGCACAAGTCTGGCCTTTGCAATGGGAGAGCTAGATCTTGTTTTTTATTGTAATAAGAAAGTGGTTTTAATAGGTATTTTATATGTACCTATTTTTCGTCAGAATTTGATTTTAGTTACAAAACTTATAAATCAAGGATATTTTATATCTTTCCATTCTGGTATTTCTATTAGTAGAAATGGAGAAATATTATGTACTGGGCACATGTATGGAAATCTATTCTATTTAAACCCTATTAACAATCAATCAAATAACGCTCAATCTGAACTTTTAACTAAGAAGAGAAAAACCAATATCAATGACTCAAATCTTTGGCGTCTGGGGTTGGGTCACATCAACTCAACAAGGATTCAGAGGCTAATCCATGATGGGCCTTTGGGGCACATTGAGATTGAAGAATTGGCCTCAGTGTGACTCTTGCCTAATGGGAAACATGACCAAAAGGTCTTTTATCCCAAAAGCGGATTAGGCCAAGGAGGTACTAAGTCTTGTTCACACACACTGATATGTGTGGTCCCTTGTCTACACTAGCTAGAGGACTTTTTGGGTACTTTATCACTTTCACAGATGATTGTACAAGGTTTGGTTATGTTTACTTGATGAGACGCAAGTCTAACTCTTTTGACAAGTTCAAAAAGTTTAAGGATGAAGTGGAGCGTCGAACAGGTAAATTAATCAAGACCTTACGATCGAATCGTGATGGAGAGTACCTCCTAGATGAATTCAAGGACTACATGGTACATCATGGGATAGTATCCCAACTCTCTGTGCTGGGGACACCCCAGCAAAACAAAGTAGCTGAGAGAAGGAATAGGATATTAATGGAAATGGTCAGAAGCATGATGTCTCATGCTACTCTTCCAGTATCTTTTTGGGGATATGCCCTAGAAACAGCGGCATATAGTCTGAACTTGGTACCTTCCAAGTCAGTACCTAGGACTCCCTATGAGATGTGGACTGGGCGTAAGCCAAGTTTGAGTCATCTCAGGATATGGGGGGGTCCAACTTATGCACTGATTAAGGGAGACAAGATGGAATCAAGATCAGTATTATGCTATTTTATTGGGTATCCAAAAGGAACAAAGGGTGGTTACTTCTATCATCCTAAGGAGCAGAAAGTACTAGGTAGTACCAATGCTAGATACTTAGAGGATGATCAAAGTACTTCCACGAAAGGTTCAACTAAGTTGGAACTCGAGGAGAAGTTATCTTTGAATTAAACTTCTTCTGACCCGATTGTGAAACAAGAAGAGGCACAACCTCAAGAGCCTGTACAAATGGTGCCTTGTTGCAGTGGGAGAGTGTCTAGGGTTCCAGATAGATGGTATGGAGAAGCTTTTGAGCTGGTCTCTGACCATCAGGAACAAGACCCCATTAGATACGAGGAAGCAATTGCCGATGCCATTGCAAATCTATGGAATGAAGCAGTGAAAGTCGAGATTGAATCTATGTACTTCAATTAGATTTGGGATCTTGTAACTTCACCTAAAGGGATAAAACCCATTGGGTGTAAGTGGGTGTACAAGAGGAAGAGGGGAGCAGATGGGAAGGTGGAAACCTTCATAGCTAGGCTTGTGGCAAAAGGGTATACTCAGAAAGAAGGGATATCGATTATGAGGAAACCTTTTTTCCCTGTGGCCATGCTTAAATCTATCTGTATCCTCCTTGCCATCGCATGTCACAATAACTACGAGATATGGCAAATGGATGTCAGGACGGCATTTTTAATGGCCATCTTAGCGAAGACATCTATATGTCCCAACCGAAAAGTTTTATTGTTGAAGGCCAGGAACATTTGGTTTGCAAGCTTAGGAAATCCATCTATGGACTTAAGCAAGTATCGAGAGCATGAAACATTCATTTTGATGAGACTGTGAAGTCTTATGGTTTTATTCAAAACGAGGATGAACCATACGTGTACAAGAATCTTGAGGGTTTTAATGTGATTTTTCTTATCTTATATGTGTCGATGACATTATACTCATTGGAAATGATGTAGGGTCATTGTTATCTACAAAGGTTTGGCTATCTAGTCAATTTAGTATGAAGGACTTGGGAGAAGCCAGCTACATTCTCAGGATTAGACTTCTTAGAAATAGGAAGTAGAGAATGTTAGGATTATCCCAAATTGCATACATTGACAAGATGCTGGCCAAGTACAGCATGGACTCATGCAAGGGTACTCTAATCCCTTGCAGATATGGGTTGTCTCTTTTTTCGAGGGACTATCCGAAGTCTCAAGAAGAGAATGACAAAATGAGTAGGATTCCCAACGCTTCGACTGTGGGAAGTCTCATGTACGCTATGCTGTGTGTTGGGCTAGATATCTGCTTCACTATAGGCTTGGTTGGCAGATATTAGTCAAACCCTGGGGAGGTTAGTTGGCATGCTGTGAAGCATATTCTCATGTACCTTAAAAGGAACCTTGGAACCACAAAGAGGGGAAGCATATTGTGAGGTAGCACCACCTGGACTGGGATTTCATCCAGAGACGGGATATGGTGGTGGTACAGATTGCCGCCGAGAACAATTTAGCAGATCCATTCACCAAGCCTTTGGCTGAGAGTCTTCAATAGATACTTAGATGCCATTGGGGTGGGCACCTATGGACTTACCTAGTCTTAGAGTACAAGTGGGAGATTGTTAGTAATATGCCCTCTTAGACTTTAGTTTCTGATGAAAATATCGAATATGTTAATAAAAGAATTTATTTGTTGGAAATTGTTTGTGAAATAATTTTCTTTATTTGGGTATATTTTCGTTCGGAATAGACCCATTGTGTGTAAATAAGTAATCCATGTGAATGGAGGTCTTTCACAGTAAGGTATGGATCATGGGTTGTTTAAACACATAAACAGTTGTTCTTAACCGATTGATGAGAATGAGAATTTCATCATGTTTAGGTTATTATGTTATGAATTCCAAATGGGGGATGGCTTACTTTTAGCCAGTGAGTAGTCTACTCACTTCATGACATAAGCGTATTTCGAATACGTAGAACATGACCTGTAGTAGTGGTTTCTAAAAAGGACTATATGGTAGAAACCTAGACTACTACCGCTACAGCGTGGACTAGTACTCCATGACTTGAGTATGAGTTGGTGGTCTGGCGAAGCTGGAAGCATATGCTTTGATATACTATAGTTGAGGTTCTATTGGAGGGCCAATATACTTGTATGTTGGGTATGTGTAACTAGTTAGTTAAACCAGACTTGTACAAGATAGTTTCTACACTATATCGCCCCTTGTAGTTGTTCGGATGATCTAAATTTCCAGGGCCCTGAGAAACATAACTTGGATGTTTACTTTAGGGTCGCTCCCTTGGAAAGCAGAAACACTCTAGGAAGTCGTGGATCATTGGACTAGAAGCCTAAGGATGGTAGATGTCTTTTAGAAACACTCTAATGTACGACGATATGTAGAGGGGTATTTTAGTCATTTCACTTGTAGATTGAAGACTCTGCTAATGCAGCATTGTCCTTGGGGTCAATATTTCCTTATGGTAATATTATGAAATATTTAAAATGCAAAATACATCTATTTATATAGTAGGGGTATTTTGGTCATTTTAGTAGCCAATGCGATATGTCTTTTTGGTCCTCGGAATAGCCCGTAAGTCCTAATTATTTTGGGTTGAGAAAACGATCTCAGTTGAGAGAGTTTTATTTTATTCGGGAAGTCTAATTTATTATTAGACTGGAATAAAATAAATGGAGAGAAATTTATTATCTGGTTTAATTGGTTTATTAATTATTCAGGACCTGGGTCCAGTTTGAATAATTAGAAAATTAATTGGGACATAAACTAGAGGAAAATAATTATTACTTAATTATTTATTGGGTTATTTATTTAATTAAATCCCAAGAAATAAATAATTAATGTTTAATTATTTTTTTGGTTCATTTGGGTTCATTAATTATTTATTGGGTTATTTATTTAATCCCAAGAAAAATAATTAATGTTTATTATTTTGGACTTTTCAGGTCCAAGAAAAATAATAAATATTATTTTGGCCCAATAGCCTAGATCATAGGATTTTTTCGGACACAGTTTAGAAGAGTTTAGAGGGAAGCCGAAATTTATTTTGTAAATAATATTCGAGTATTAAATCCCAGAAATATTATTTTTATCAAAATAATTATTTTTAGTTTTATGACTCTTGGCTTTCTGTGTGGAAAAATAAAATAAAAGAAAAGAAAAGAAAAAATAAAATAAATGTTTCTTGGCTTTCTCTCTCTCTCTCGTGCCTGTTTGTTATCCTGGCTTTTGGTTTTCTTCACCAGTTTTGGTTTTATTTGAAGAAACCGAGCCTGGAAATGGATAGCTAGAAAACTGAGGAAAAAAGTGTTGGGAATATGCCCTCTTAGACTAGTTTTTCTGATGAAAATATCGAATATGTTAATAAAAAAATTTATTTGCCGGAAATCGTTTGTGAAATAATTTTCTTTATTTGTGTACAGTTTCGTTTGGAACAGACCCATTGTGTTTGAATAAGTAATCCATGTGAAAGGAGGTCTTTCACAGTAAGGTATGCATCATGGGTTATTTAAATACATAAACAGTTGTTCTTAACCGATTGATGAGAATGAGAATCTCATTATATTTAGGTTATTATGTTATGAATTCCAAATGGGAATGGCTTACCTTGAGCCAGTGAGTAGGCCACTCACTTCATGACATAAGCGTATTTCGAATACGTAAAACATGACCTGTAGTAGTGGTTTCTAAAAAGTACTATATGGTAGAAACCTAGACTATTACCGCTACAACGTGGACTAGTACTCTATGACTTGAGTATGAGTTGGTGGTCTGGCAAAGCTGGAAGCATATGCTTTGATATACTATAGTTGAAGTTCTATCGGAGGGCCAATATACTTGTATGTTGGGTATGTGTGACTAGTTAGTTAAGATAGACTTGTATAAGATAGTTTTTACACTATGTCGCCCCTTGTGGTTGTCCGAATGATTTAAATATCCAGGGCCCTAGGAAACGTGACTTGGATGTTTGCTTTTGGGTCGCTCCTTTGGAAAGCGAAAACACTCCAGGAAGTCATGGATCATTGGACTAGAGGCCTAAGGATGGTAGATGTCTTTTAGAGAGGTGTTAGTACACTTCTTCCTCTCTAAATGTACGGCGATGTGTAGAGGGGTATTTTAGTCATTTTCACTTGTAAGTCGAAGACTCTGCTAATGCAGCATTGTCCTTGAGGTCAATATTTCCTTATAGTGATATTAGAAAATATTTAAAATGTAAAATACATCTATTCATATAGTAGGAGTATTTTGGTCATTTTAGTAGCTAAGGCGGTGTGTCTTTTTGGTCCTCGAAATAGCCCGTAAGTCCTAATTAATTTTTATGTTGAGAAAATGATCTCAGTTGAGAGAGTTTTATTTTATTCGGGAAGTCTAATTTATTATTAGACTGGAATAAAATAAATGGAGAGAAATTTATTATCTGGTTTAATTGGTTAATTAATTATTTAGGACCTAGGTCCAGTTTGAATAATTAGAAAAATTAACAGGAACTTAAACTAGAAGAAAATAATTATTACTTAATTATTTATTGAGTTATTTATTTAATTAAATCCCAAGAAATAAATAATTAAAATTTAATTATTTTTTGGTTCATTTGGGTTCATTAATTATTTATTGGGTTGTTTATTTAATCCCAAGGAAAATAATTAATTTTTATTATTTTGAATTTTTCAGGTCCAAGAAAAATAATAAATATTATTTTGGTCCAATAGCCTGGACCATAGGATTTTTCCAGACACAGTTTATAAGAGTTTAGGGTGAAGCTGAAATTTATTTTGTAAATAATATTCGGGTATAAAATCCTGGGAATATTTTTATCAAAATAATTATTTTTAGTTTTATGACTCTTGGCTTTCTGTGTGGAAAAATAAAATAAAAGAAAAAAAATAAAAGTCTCTTGGCTCTCTGTTTCTCTCGTGGCTCTTTGTTCTTTCTGTTTACTGGCTTTTGATATTATTAACCATAAGAAGCCATATGATGGAAGCTAACAGAGAGAGTTTGAGTGAATAGCCAAAAAAATTGAAAAAATCTGAGAATGATTTTCCTCTCTTCCCATTGTGTGCTCACCAACAGATATTATGGCTGGGTCATATTCCGTGAGCCAAAAAGCTTTGCATTCATCTTCACCGGAGCAGAAGAAGAAGCTGGGCAGTGCACTAGACGTGGGATGAAGAAAGCTGGTTTTTGAGCTTCAAGCAATTCTTCAATGTTCTTCAAAGTTTTAAAGCTCCAACAAGTATGTTTTTATCCCACCATGTTGCCATACTCTAATATATATGTTCATGATCTCCATTACCGTCCACTGTGAATTGCATGGTCTGTGAATGTCAATCCTTCAAAAAGGTCTGATTTTTTTTTTTTTCCTTCAACCCTTTGTGTGCTCACCAACTGGAAAATTAGGCTGGGAATATTCTGTGAATTAAAAAGCCTAGCATTAAAGCTTCACCGGAGGAGAAGGAAGAAATGCAATGCACTGGACAGTGGAAGCTTCACTGGATGTTCATGGATGGGTGATGAAGAAGCTGTTTTTCCAAGTTCAAAGCTTTCTTCAATATTCTTCAAGTTTTAAAGGCTCCAAGAGGTATGTTTCAAGCCCATCATGATGCTGCCATACTCTGTTAATGTTCTTGTTCTTCCATTTTTATACACCCATATGCATGCTCTGTGATTATGTCAATCCTTCAGGGCAAACTTGGGCTACGCCTGGGAAATGGAGCACAAGTCTGGGCCCTTGCAGTGAGAGAGCTAGATCTTATTTTTTATTGTAAAAGAATAGTGGTTATAAAAGATATTTTATATGTACCTGGGTTTCGTCAAAATTCGATTTCAGTTGCAAAACTAATAAATCAAGGATATTCTGTCTCTTTCCATTCTGATATTTCTATCAGTCAAAATAGAGAAATTTTATGCACTGGGCACATGTATGGAAATCTATTCTTCTTGAATCCTATTAACAATCAATTAAATAATGCTCAATCTGAACCTTTAACTAAGAAGAGAAAGACCAATGTCAATGACTCATACCTTTGGCATCTAAGGTTGGGTCACATCAACTCAACCAGGATTCAGAGGCTAATCCATGATGGGCCTTTGGGCTCATTGAGATTGGAAAATTTGCCTCAGTGTGAATTCTGTCTGATGGGAAAGATGACCAAAAGATCATTTACCCCTAAGGCGGATAAAGCCAGGTGGTATTGAGTCTTGTTCACATTGATTTGTGTGGTCCCTTGTCTACATCAGCTAGAAGAAGTTTTGAGTAATTCATCACTTTCACGGATGATTGTACAAGGTATGGTTATATTTACCTGATGAGGCGCAAGTCTGACTCTTTTGATAAATTCAAGGAGTTTAAGGCTGAAATAGAGCATCGAACAGGTAAATTGATCAAGACCTTATGATTGGATTGTGGTGGAGAGTACCTCCTTGGTGAATTTAAGGACTACATGGTACATCATGGGATAGTATCCCAACTCTCTGTGCCAGGGACACCCTAGCAGAATGGAGTAGATAAGAGAAGGAACAGGACATTGATGGAAATGGTCCGAAGTATGATGTCTCATACTACTTTTCTAGTGTCTTTTTGGGGATATGCCCTAGAAATAGCGGCATACATTCTAAACTTGGTACCTTCCAAGTCAGTACCTAGGACTCCCTATGAGATGTGGACTGGACGTAAGCCAAGTCTGAATCATCTCAGGATATGGGGTTGTCCGGCTAATGTATTAGTTAAGGGAGACAAGTTGGAACCAAGATCAGAATTATGCTATTTTGTTGGGTATCCAAAAGGGACAAAGTGTGGTTACTTTTATCATCCTAAGGAGCAGAAAGTACTAGTTAGTACCAATGCTAGATACTTAGAAGATGATCAAAGTACTTCCACTAAAGGTTCAACTAGGTTGGAACTTGAGGAGAAGTTATCTTCGGAACCGACTTCTTCTAAGCTGATTATGGAACAAGAAGAGGCACAACCTCAATAGCCTATACAAATGGAGCCTCGTCGTAGTGGGAGAGTGTCTAGGGTTCCGGAGAGATGGACTAGAGAAGCTTTTGAGCTGATCTCCCACCATCAAGAACAAGACCCCACTAGATACAAGGAGGTTATTGCTAATGCCAATGCAAATCTATGGCTGAAGCAATGAAAGCCGAGATTGAGTCTATGTACTTCAATCAGTTTTGGGATCTTGTAGCTTCACCTGAAGGGATAAAACCCATTGGGTGTAAGTGGGTATACAAGAGGAATAGGGGAGTAAATGGGAAGGTGGAAACCTTCAAAGCTAGACTTGTGGCAAAAGGGTATACTCAGAAAGAGGGTATCAATTATGAGGAAACCTTTTCCCCGGTAGCCATGCTTAAATCCATCCATATCCTCCTTACCATCGCATGTCATTATGACTATGAGATATGTATGGCAAATGGATGTTAAGACGGCATTTTTAAATGGCCATCTTAGCAAAGATATCTATATGTCCCAATTGAAAGGCTTTATTGCTGAAGGCCAAGAACATATAGTTTGCAAGCTTAAGAAGTCCATTTATGGACTTAAGCAGGCATCGTGAGCATGGAACATTCGTTTTGACGAGATTGTAAAGTCTTACGTTTTATTCAAAACGAGGATGAACCATGTGTGTATAGGAAACTTGAAGGTATTAATGTGATTTTTCTTGTCTTGTATATGGATGACATTCTACTAATTGGAAATGATATAGGGTCATTGTCATCTACAAAGGTTTGGTTGTCTAGTCAATTCAGTATGAAGGACTTCGGAGAAGCCAGCTGCATTCTCAGGATTAGACTTCTTAGAAATAGGAAGTAGAGAATGTTAGGATTATCCCAAGCAGCATACATTGACAAGATACTGGCCAAGTACAGCATGGACTCATGCAAGGGAGCTCTAATTCCTTGCGGATATGGATTGTCATTTTCTTCAAGGGATTGTCCTAAGTCTTAAGAAGAAAAGGACAGAATGAGTAGGATTCCCTACGCTTCGGCTGTGGGAAGTCTCATGTACACCATGCTATGTACCAGGCCAGATATCTGCTTTGTCGTAGGCTTAGTTAGCAGATATCAGTCAAACCATAGGAAGGTTCATTGGTAAGCTGTAAAGCATATTCTCAAGTACCTCAAGAGATCGAGAGATTATGTGCTAGTTTACAGGGCTGATGACTTGATTCCTACAGGATACACAGACTCAGACTTCCAGGCGAATAAGGATGAGAAAAAATCCACTAGTGGATATATTTTCACCTTGTCTGGAGGAGCTATTTCATGGAGGAGTATAAAGCAATCTTGCATTGCTAACTCAACCATGGAAATTGAGTATGTGGCAGCTTCGAAGGCATCCAAGGAGGCAATCTGGCTCCGAAAGTTCCTTTCAGAACTTGGATTCGTGCCATACATGGACAGTCTGATTGTGATGTATTGCGACAACACTAGAGCAGCATCGCAATCCAAAGAACCTCGGAACCACAAGAAAGGAAAACACATCGATATGAAGTACTACCTGATTCGAGATTTCATCCAGAGACGGGAAGTTGTGGTGGAACAGATTTCTTTAGAGAACAACCTAGCAAATCCATTCACCAATCCTTTGGCTGAGAGAGTCTTCAAGAGACACTTAGATGCCATAGGAGTGGGCAGCTACGGACTTACTTAGTCTTAGAGTGTAAATGGGAGATTGTTGGGAAGTATGCCCTCTTAGACTAGGTTTCTATTGTAAATATCAAATGTTTTAATAAAAGAATTTATTTTGCAGAAATTTTTTGTGAATTTACCTTTTGTTTGTGCACAATTTCATTTGGAAAAGACCAATTGTGTTTAAATAAGTGATCCATGTGAATGGTAGTCTTTCACAGTAAGGTATGAATCACGGGTTGTTTAACACATAAACATTTGTTCTTAACCAATTGATGAGAATGAGAATCTCATCATGTTTAGGTTATTATGTTATGAATTCTAAATGGGGAATGGCTTACCTTTAGCCACTGAGTAGTCCACTCACTTTATGATATAAGCATATTTCGAATACGTAGAACAGGACCTATAGTAGTGGTTTCTTAAAGTACTATTTGGTAGAAACCTAGACTACTACCGCTACAGCGTGGACTATTACTCTACGACTTGAGTATGAGTTGGTGGTCTAACGAAGCTGGAAGCATATACTTTGATATGCTATAGTTGAGGTTCTATCGTAGGACCAATATTCTTGCATGTTGGGTATGTGTGACTAGTTAGTTAAGACAGACTTGTACAAGATAGTTTCTATACTATATCGCCCCTTGTGGTTGTTGGAATGATCTAAATATCCAGGACCCTGAAAAACATGACTTGGATGTTTGCTTTAGGGTAGCTCCCTTGGAAAGCGGAAACACTCTAAGAAGTCGTGGATCATTGGACTAGAAGCCTAAGGATGGTAGATGTCATTTCGAGAGATATTAGTACACTTTTTCCTCTCTAAATGTACGGCGATATGTAGAGGGATATTTTAGTCATTTCACCTGTAAGTGGAGACTTTGCTAACGCAGCATTGTCCTTGGGGTCAATATTTTCTCATGGTAATATTAGGAAATAATTAAAATGCAAAATACAGCTATTTATATAGCAAGGGTATTTTGGTCATTTTAGTAGCCAAGGCGATGTGTCTTTTTGGCCCTCGGAATAGCCCGTAAGTCCTAATTATTTTTGGGTCGAGGAATTGGTCTCAGTTAAAGAGGATTTTATTTTATTCAAGAAGTCAAATTTATTATTGAACTAGAATAAAAATAAATGGAGAGAAATTTATTATCTGGTTTAATTGATTAATTAATTATTCAGGGCCAATGTCAAGTTTGAATAATTAGAAAATTAACCTGGGCTTAAACTAGATGAGAATAAGCTTGTTTAATTATTTATTGGGTTATTTATATAAGCCTAGGAAATAAATAATTAATATTTAATTATTTTTGGTTCATTTGGGCTCATTAATTATTTATTGGATTATTTCTATAAACCCAAAAAATAAATAATTAATATTTATTATTTTGGGCTTTTCGGGTCCAAGAAAAATAATAAATATTAATTTGGCCCAATAGCCTGAACCATAGGATTTTTTCAGATACGGTTCAGAAGAGTTTAGGGTTGAGCTAAATGCACTCTGTTGATAACATTTGGATGTTTGAAATATCATATTTCGGGGGATATTGTTATTAGATATCAGATACCTAGTTTTTGGCTAAAAAAAACTTACGCCTCTTTTGAAAAGAGAAAAAAAAAACCATTTTTCCCAAGCTCTCTCTCTCTCTCTCTCTCTCTCTCTCTCTCTCTCTTCCTCTTGCCATTGTTCTTGATATTGTTAATCAAATAGCAAAGAATCAAGAACATTGAGACCACTCCTTCTCACTCTTTTGCAATAACCTCTTTTATATTGCAATTGGTAAATTGAATTATTTTCATGAAAATATGAGTTTCATGAGTTGTTGGTTCATGAATTAATTTGCTCTTGAAGTGGTTGTGTTATTTGCTTTAGTTAAGTTTTTTATTTTGTTGAGGAGAATTTATTAGAAAGAGGATGATGCAAGTGAGTAGGAATTAAGGGAATTTGTTAGGAGAATATTTACACAAGAATTGTTGTGGAATAGTGGATAAAGCTTGGTGTTTAATTCTTGATGGTCTTGAGTTCGAATCCTAGCTACTTCAAATCCTTTCCTTTCTTTTATTTTCTTCTTCTCTAATTTTTTCTAAGCCTTGGCCAAAATACTCCTAGGGTAGCCGTGATTTATCTTGGGAATTATTTTATAAAATATTTGAAAATAAATTAAATTTTTATTTCTAATATCTTATCATAATCTTTTAGAGAATTTTAAATATTACTAATTTGGATTTTTAAAAAGCTATATCTAAGTAATTTATTAGGAGATAAAATATATGAATATATATATATATATATATATATATATATGTCTTGTTTTAATGCGGTAGCCGCCACTTCTTAAGGAGATAAGTCTCCATATTTTAATTTTCTTCAAATAGTTTTTAAAAATGAAATAAAAGGATAAAAGCTGGATTTTAAATGAAGTCTTTATCTCTTAGATAAGGATTTACAAAATCTGGGGAAAAAGGAAGAAGGATTTCGAGTAGCTTCAAGGGAAAAAGGAAATCAGAATTTTACCTTGCAAAATAATTATTTAATAGCTATTTAAATTACTCAAATTAATATAGGGAATAAATTAATTTATTTCTTAAATAAATAACCTAATTCCTTCCTATATTTTTCTGGAAATTCTCTCAAAGCTGCCGCCACACATTAGAGCAGTTGTAGCTCAACTAAAACTCTCCAAAACCTAGGTAGGGTTATCCAAGAAAACCTTAACCAATTAGGACTTTGTTTTAGCAAAAAAAAAAGTACCAAAATTTCCTCTCCCATTCCTTCATAATTTCGGCCACAATCAATACCATACTGCACGAAAATTCCAACCAAAAACCTACACAAAAACCTCTCTAGTTATTGCACAAAAATACAACTGCACAAAGGCTCACTTTTCTTCTCTTATTCTCGCCACTATAAAGACCGAAACCAACTAGATTTCTTCCCTCTTTCTGTCTAGATTTTCAGCCATCATAAGCATAAAAAATGCAGCAGCAATAACCCCGAAACTACTGTCTAGTTTCGGCACTCAAAGAAGGACCAAAGCTGTCCAAATTTTCTCTTATGAACAAGAATCCATAGCAAGGTAGAACTCCTCCAAACACCTAAACACCAAACCCTAGACTTTTCTGTCCAGCAAACCATGAAATTCCTACTCTCTCAGCCTCTCAAACATCATGAAACAAATAGCCTTCAACCTACTCAAAAATTCGGCCAGCACACTCCAAACACAAAGCCAAAACCGAAACACCCTACCAAGGTAAACAATCTTCAACCTTTCTATACATCTCTTACTCCATTATTTTCCTCTTTTCTCCCTTAAATCGCGTCCATAATGGACTAACTTTATCCCTTTCTTAGTGAGTCTCAATTTAGGACGTCTAGGTAGACCAATCTCTTCAACTATCAATTGAACTCGAGCTAGTCATCAAGGAGTTGTTGTGTTTTAAGTCTAGATCGCTAAGAGGTAATCAATATCCTATCTTTACTAATTTAAATGGCCTTAATCTTTAAAGTGTTGACTTATGAATGCTTATGGAGTCTAGCACAAAAGCATGAATGAACTAGAATGATGAATATGTTGATGTAAGCCATAGACAAAGCATGTATAAGATAGGACATTAATGCATCTTGTCGTGATGAATCTAGATCTATGCTAAGTAGGCAAAGATGAGATATTTTAATGTTTATGGGGCTGATTATGATGATTTTATGCTAGTTGAATATAAGAGTTATCATATAGTGATTTGATTTGGATGAATGCATAGTTATGATTAATAGCATGGCAAAGGAAGTTGTGCATGTGATCTAATGAATTAAATTACCTAGATACTATAGATTATTAATGAGATTATGATAATTCATATTGCATGAAATAGTGGATGTAATATTTGGATTCTAATTATAGAATTATTTATTCTAGATAAGAAAGGAGTGGAAGTAAGGGCAATCGATTAAGTTGGGTCTAGCTATTGATTTATCCAAGTAAATCCTTGCATAACCATTTTAATAAATGTTACACGTTTGCAAGCAATTTTTACAATGTTATTTGAAATTGATGTCAATATGATGTTTTGACAAGAGGATTGAAACATTAGCTAAACATGATGAGTTACACTGTATTGTTTTGATACTTGAGTTGGAAACGTAATGTTTTACTTTCTAAATGAGTTTATTAAATCTCAACTATTCAAACTAAAAAATGATTCCTTACTTTATCACTAAACGATTTGGAAATGCTATTACGAAAAATCACATTTTGCAATCAAACAAATCAAAGAATTTTGAAAAAGGGAAAATGATTCAGCCCCTAAATGGGGAGCGTTGAGTACTTAGCGAAGGTAGGCTAATGCTACTAGTCTTGAAAAGCAAGAATGAGTCTTCTGGTAGGAGGCCACCTCTAGAAAATGAACTCAACTTGGAAAGGCGACAGTACTACTTAGTCAGGTTGGCCGAGCTAGCATATTAGTCCATGTGGACATTGTTGATCCGGGTTGGACAACCGAAGTGTTAGGTGTAGAGATGGAGGAGTATCTCACCCTAGTAGGAGGATCCCCCACCACCCATTGTTGAAAGAATACATTAGGACGCTACCATGGTGGTAACCATGATATGGATTATGATACTATTGTTTGAATCATTGCTAATCCCTACTTAATGAATTATGAATATAAGAAAATGATGATTTATTGTGAACTATTTTGGATTCATTGAGCAAGGCTCCTTTGTAAAACTGTTATTGATGAAATTGACTTGCAAACACGATTTTGTGATTTTGATAAAAACATGTATGCACGAAATGGTTATATTTGACACTTGCACACACAGGACTTACTGAGATGCCAATCTCACACCTTTTATATCATGATTTTAGGGGAGTACTTATATTGAGCAGGTTGAAGGAATAAGCGTTGATCGCTCATTTGCTTATTTTATTTTGATTTATATTTCTTTTAAGAGATGCTTGTTAGTTTTGATCTCTCAGATTTGTATAAGTATTTCCCTCGGATGTAATAAGAGTATTTTATTAGTTTATTTAGTTAGATTTTATTATTATTTATTATTTGCACCTCGCTATAAAGACCCCTGGTCCTCTAGATGAGGCGATATCCCACCCTATCTGGGTACGTAGGTAGTGGGGTGTTACACATAGTGTTAATAAGATAGGACATCATGAATGCATCAAGACTAGCACATGTTATACTTTCTGATTTGATCAGGCGGTGGTTCTCACATCCGTGAGTATACTCAAAGTTAAAACATGGATGCTTGTTACTAGAACAAGCACATTATATTTCTAAGCTATGAGATGATCACGTGGATAACTATTTAATGCCAGTGATAGAATCTCATCATAGCAAATATGTAAGTATCCTTGACTTGAGATCTCTAAGGTACTTTATTTCCTAAGTGTTGTACTATGATTTCAATCACTGGAGTCCTAACAAGATGTCTATGGGATGGATATTAGGTACAACATAAAGTAAGCGAAAGTACTTGAGATGATCAATAAAGGATTCAACACTTGTTAGTATTATGCCCTAGAAGCAGTCACATGTATTCTGTATATTGTACATTTATTGAATAAATACAATGCATTCTTTATCTTTCAATTTGCTGTGTTGAGGAAATCATGATAAAGATCATAATGTGAGGTTCCTACAACACTATATAGAGTCCGTACTTAAATCATCCCTAGTCATAGCATTAATGAGATAAGGCATCAGTAATTTGTCAAGACTAGCATGTGTTATACTTCTTGATTTGATCAGGCGGTGGTTCTTACATCTGTGAGTATTGTGATACTCAAAGTTAACACATGGATGCTTGTTACTCGAACAAGTACATTAGATGGCCTAGTTGTGAGATAATTACATGGATAACTATTTAGTGTCAGTGATAGAATCTCGTCATAGAAAATGGGCAAATGTCATTAGACTTAAGATCTCCAAGGTATTTTGTTTGCTAAGCGTTGTACTTTAATTCCAATCTCTGGAGTCCTGACAAGATCGCCTATGAGATGGATATTGTGAACAACGTAAAGTAAACGAAAATAGTTGAGAAGATCAATAAAGGATTCACCACTCCTAATAGTAGGGGTGAATATCTCATGGCCACTTGTAGGAATCACTACTCAAGATGTCCTTGGCCAAGGCGACTGTGTATTGGAAATAGTTACAATTGATATATATGATGAGTTATGGATTCTAAGAACAAGTGCTTAAATATTTGGGCTAAAATTAATTAATATTTTGAAAAGAGTTGGCACTAATTCCACACACTAAACTGAATGAGATATTGTATAGGGAGAGGAGTTTATTACACTGTTGTTTGCTATTGAAAAGTTCAAGTCAACCTACCTGACTTTCTGGATTTTTAGGTGCTCATTGTGTACTGATAGGTGCCACTCATGATCTGCTTAATATGGATTTATTAATTAGAGGATTAATAAATTAATCCTAATTAGAATTAATAGGTTAATTCTAATTATCATGGATTATTAATCCTAAAGATGTTTGGATCAATTTATATTTCGCTACCAATAGACCAGAAAACCTAATAGGTCAGACACAATAGAGGATTAAGGACTCAAAATATTATTTGATAACATAATAGTGTTAATTGCGAGGAGAAGTTTTTGTGGCCGAATTATAAATAGTTATAATTTATGGGCTATAACTTAATTATGAGAACTTATAGGTTCTGCCCATAATTATGAAATCCTAAATTGTTTAGGATTCTAGAAAAATGCACAGATGTTATGTTAGATAATACATGCTACGGTTTGTTGTGGATTTATTGGTTTCACAGAAACAGAAATAGAAACACAACCATTTCTTCTCATTCTTTCTCCTTAAAACCCTATCCGCCTATCGTTTCTTGCTAGCACCAGAATTAGATGGTCCTATTTTTGAATCCTAGTGTGGATAAACTGTAGAGATAACAGCAAAGGTATTCTTCTTCCTTTTCTATGATCTGTTCTTCACATCTGAGTGATCCTGGGA
Source organism: Voacanga thouarsii (assembly GCA_026120185.1). NCBI lineage: Eukaryota > Viridiplantae > Streptophyta > Magnoliopsida > Gentianales > Apocynaceae > Voacanga > Voacanga thouarsii. The sequence continues at coordinate 502,447 of JANUWF010002383.1, read as the reverse complement.
GGTTATCTTGGGTTTTATTTTTGCTGTGTAATCTGATTACATGCCGAGATAACTTACGATAGTATCAGGGACTTCTTATATGTGATATATGGACGTTTATGCTTGCTCAAAATGTTTTACAGTATGTTGTCTCTATTTGTTGTGAAAGCTATTTCACAATATGTTCAGGGTTTCCCTGAAATTTGTTTCTGTGAGAAACTGTGCGTGTGTTCTGAAATTGTTTCATGGATGCATCTTGATTTTGAATAAATGGTTTTAATGGGTTGTTATGCTATGAAAATTGTTTCAAGCATGCTTCTATGAAATCATTTCATGAACCTGGGCTTCGTTGTGTATTTTGAATACACAGTTGATTGGGTGTTGAAAAACCGCTACGATTGTTGGTCTGTGAAAATCGTTTTCAAAATGGTTTTGGAATTGTTTCATGTTGTTCATAGATTGATGGATTACATATCTGTAATGGTTACAATGTTGATCCCAGAAAATCTGTTTTCCAAAGGAGTTTAGCAAAGAAGGAAAAAAAACTGTTTTTGTGAATTTTTTTCTACAAAGAAATTGTTCTTCGTTTTGGTTTGTTCTATTTTCCAGTGAACAGAAAGTTGATAAATTATTTTTCTTGGCATTGAACAGAGGAGTATTCTTCTGTAAATCACCAGAGAAGACGACCGAAAAACTTGTACAAAAAAACTAAAAAAATTGTTTTTTTGCCAAAAGTCGTGGGCAGTTTACTGGAAGCCGGCCACGACTTAGGCACAAAAACAACCCAAGCTGCCCTAGCTTCTTATGAGCCGTAGATGGCTTGGGTTGTAATACCCACAATCCAAGTCTAGCATATTAAATACCATCCGCGGATGCATTTTATTTTTTTCAAAAAAAATTATTTTTCTTTTTTTGGCCCTTCACGTAATGGCCTACAGTTTTCATTTTTCCTAGCACCCAATTTTCTCCAACATTTTGTTTTGGGACTAATAGAGTTATTTTTCAAATTTTGATTTTGAAAATTAATATATTTTCTAAAATATTGATTTTAGATTATATATTATTTAATTCTTAAAATATGATTTTAGAAATTGATATATCTTCTAAAATATTGATTTTAGATTATATATTATTTTAATTCCAAAAATATAATTTTAGCAATTAATATATTTTCTAAAATATTTATTTTAGAATTATTATATTTTTCTAGAATATTGATTTGGAATTATTTGCTATGTTTAATTTTATTTTGAGCATAAAATTAGCATGGTAGTTTGGTTATAGACTAAAGACCCAATTAAATTGTTCGTGCATTTTATCGCTTTGGTTTTGAATTAAATAGGGCTTGCGTGTCCTACCTTTTTTATTTTTCTTGTGTAATTTCTCTTCTCATCTAACTCCATTCGAATGTAACTCGAGGTTTCTTTATTTAAATTTTTTGTAATTAGATTACATATACTAGATAGGATTAGAATTTTTTACAAGTCAAGGAGAAGGTGATCAAAACAAAAAAGAATATGGTAAGACTTTCTTCCTAGATCATGCTTGAACACTTAAGATTGACCAAATTAATTTCCTTTGTGGCTCAAGGAAATTAATATAGAAAGTCCATAACCAAACCACACTATTATTTTTGTGATGTATGAATATATTGATATTATGCATGCAATGTATGAGGCGACTAATAATAAAAAATCCCTCAAATTAATATTAAACATAATGCCTTCCATTAATATAGTAAGAATGAGAGTCCTTTTTCGAGACCAGGTCGTTAGGCTAACCCAAGCCTACTTGACATCTGGCATGTTCAATCTATGGAATTAAATTTCTAATTAATTGGTTTGGTTTAACAAATTTCTTTATTTCAGTTAGGCTAACTCAAGAATAAAGAAAATTAGAGGCAATGTTAGGTTAGCTTAAAAGCCTTTAAGATTAAAATATGTTAATCACTCAATAATCTGATAATTATATTTGATGTAATTGGTATTGGATACTTACCATTGAACTTAAGGGTAGCATGTTAGGCAAACCCAAGGTCATTCATGAGAAATTTAGATACTGATCCACTAGGAAAGCTTCTAACGAGCTTTCTCGAATCAATAGTGGGGGTTATTAGTTTGATTAAAATAGAGGAAAAATAATACAGTTAATTAAAGACCTAATTATTTGCATTACATGTGCATATACAGTTAGCTAATTTCTCTATCTTTACATCTAAGGCATCTGCATCATGTCAACCAACCTAAATTTGTGTAGCATCTTGGAAACCAACAAACTTACCGAGTCAAACTTTTTAGACTAGTATAGAAACTTGAGAATTGTTCTCAAGTCAAAAAAATTGCTCTACGTGCTAGATGCTCCTGTTCCGCTACCACCAGCTCAAAATCCTAATGTTGATGAGCATGTTGTTCACAAAAAGTACAAAGAAGTTAATGACACAGCATCCTATGTGATGTTGGAGTCAATAACCCCTGAACTGCAAAAACAGCATGAGCATATGGATACTTACTCAATCATTTTATATCTTCAAGAGCTATTTGATGCCCAAGCCAAAATGGAGAGATATGAGATCTCAAAACAACTGTTCCGTTCTAAGATAGCTAAGGGTACTTCTGTGGCCACTCATGGGCTGAAGATGTTAAGTTTAATTGAGACACTAAAATCTCTATGGTTTGTTATGGACAATGAATTAAGTATTGACTTAATTCTACAATATTTGGCAAGTGGTTTTTCATAATTTGATATTAACTATTAGATAAACAAGATTGAGTCCACAATATCTGAGCTTATCAATCTTCTCAAGACTACAGAATCCTCCATAAAGAAGGAATCCAATGCAATCATAATGGTAGAATCTTCTTCTTCTAAAAAGAAAGTTCTTAAAAAGAAGAAGAAGGCTCCCGCTAAGCCCAAAGGTGGCATAAAGAAGAAGGAGGAAGCAGCCAAAGGCCCATGTCATCACTGTGGCAAAATGGGCCGTTGGAGGCACAACTGCAAAGCCTACCTGGAGACCGTTAAGGAAAAGAAGGAGAAAGAAAAGCTTGTGGGCACTTCTACTTTTACTCCTGGTATATTTATGATTGAGATAAATACTGCCTTTAGAAATAAGATATGGGTATTAGATACCGGATGTGAATCTCATTTATGCAATAACTTGCAGGGACTAAAGGACAATAGAAGGCTTGAGAAGGGGCGATGTGGACCTACGTGCTGCAAATAGAGCAAAGGTTTTTGCACTTACAGTGGGGACTTATGATCTACACTTGTCTTTTGGATTAGTTTTAGAACTTCAAAACTGTTATTATGTACCAGTTTTATTGAAAAACATTATCTCAGTTGTTTGTTTAGACACTTGTATGGATTTCATTTAATTTTTAAAAATAAATGTTGTTCTTTTTTATTGAATGATATCCATTATGTTCTGCAACTTTGGTTAATAGTTTATATGTTCTAGACATGGATAATCTAATTCTCAATATAAATGATAAGAAACCAAGGATAGATTAAACAACCTCATCTTACTTATGGCATAGTTGTTTAGGCCATATAAATGAGAATCGCGTTTCTAAGTTACACAAGTTAAGTGACTTAAGGTCATTTTCTTATGAAGAATATGGTACATGTGAATCTTGTTTACTTGGTTTATATGGCTAAAAACTCCTTTTTTTTAAAAAAGAGAGAAAGGGCCAAAGAGTTATTAGAACTCATACATACTGATGTATGTAACCCAATGTCTATACAAGCAAGAGGAGCTTATCACTATTTTGTAACTTTTATCGATGATTATTCACAATATGATTTTTGTATTTAATGAAATACAAATCTGAGTGATTGACAATTTCAAAGATTTCAAGAATGAAGTAGAGAAACAACTTAGGAAAAGTATCAAACTCTAAGATTTGATCGATGAGATGAATACTTAAGCCAAGAGTTTCAAGGTTATCTTAGAGATAATGCGATATTATCTAAATGGACTCTATCATATATATACCTCAACAAAACAGTGTATCTAAAAGAAGGAATCGAACCTTTCTAGACATGGTACAGACCATGATGGCTTTTGCAGACATACCAAAATCATTTTGGGGGTACGCATTAGAGACTTCTATTTATATTCTAAACGAAGTTTCATAAAAAAAAATAGTTGACACTACCCCATTTGAGTTATTCTTTGGTAAGAGATCAAAGTTATCTCACTTGAGAGGATAGGGTTGCCTGCCTTTGTCAAAAGGCCACAGTCAAACAAATTTGAGAGTAAGTCTGACAAGTGTTTATTAATTGGATATCCAAAAGAGTTATTTGGATATTACTTCTACCTCCCTTCCGAAAACAAAGTGTTTATTTCAAAGCATGCCGTCTTCTTAGAGAAGGAGCACATGCTCAAAGAAGACAGTAGGAGAAAATTTGAACTTAGTAAAGTTCAAGAAAAACAAATAAACATAAATCAACCATTTGATCCCATATCTATTGAGAGAATAGATGAACCTTCAACTACAGAAAAACCTCGTAGGTCAAGTAGGATACGTGTGGCACTTAAGAGATATAGATTTCTCATTAGTGACCACAATGATGTATTGCTAATATATGAAGATAAGTCTACTACTTACAAAGATGTTCTAAATAATTCAGGATCTAACAAATGGCTTGAAACCATGAGGTCAGAGATAGATTCTATGTACGACAACTAAGTATGGACTTTGGTTGATCCAGCCAAAGGAATCAAACCTATTGGGTGCAAGTAAGTTTTCAAGACAAAAACTGACATAGATAGTAATATAGTTACTAATAAAGTACGATGGGTTACTAAGGGTTATCTTCAACAACTGGGTATATGTGGACTATGACTAAACCTTTTCACCAGTTGCTATGCTAAAAATTCATAAGAATACTCTTAGCACTTGTCGCTCATTATGACTCTGAGGCTTAGCAAATGGACGTGAAAACAGCTTTCTTAAATAGAAACTTGACTGAGGAAGTATATATTACACAACTTGAGGGTTTCACATCCAACGGTAGTAAAAAAAGTGTGCAAGCTGCAAAGGTCTATTTCTGGACTTAAGCAAGCTTCTAGGAGTTGGAACATCCATTTTGATAAAACAATCAAAGAACTTCGTTTCGTTTCATTCAAAATATGGATGAACCTTATGTATGCAAGAAGGTTAGTGGGAGTGTAGTCGTTTTCTTATTACTTTATGCAGATGACATATTGCAAATAGAAAATGATGTACCTGTTCTTCAATCAGTAAAAGTTTAGTTGTCCAAGAAATTCTCCTTGAAAGAGCTTGGAGAAGCACCCTATATTCTTGTAATTAGAATATATAGAGATAGATCAAAAAGGTTACTAGGTTTTTTACAATCCATATATATTAATAAAGTACTAAAAAGGTTTAGTATGGATCAATCCAAAAAAGGGCTTCTTACCCATGTCTCATGTGGTAAGCCTTTCAAAGTCGATGTCTCGAAAGACACAAGTTGAAATGGTTCACATGAGTAGGATACCATATGCCTAGTCAATTGGATCCATCATATATGCTATGATATGTACTAGGACTAATGTATCCTATGCTTTCAGTTTGATGAGCAGATTCTAATCTAACCCGAGTATGGGTCATTAGGCAACTTTGAAGAATATCTTTAAATACTTGCCATGGACTAAGGATGTATTCTTGATTTATGGAGTAGGTGAGTTGAAAATAAACGGGTATGCTGATGCCAATTTTTAATCTGATAAAGTTGATTTCAAATAACAGTCTGGTTATGTATTTACATTGTGTGGAGAGGCAATAAGTTCAAATAAGATACTATTGTTAACTCAATGACTGAAACTGATTACATAGCCACTTCTAAAGTAGTTAAGGAAGTATTTTGGATCAAGAAGTTTGTGACGGACTTTGGAGTGGTTCCTAGCATTTCTGAACCAATATCTCTATATTGTAACAACAATGGAGCTATTACACAAGCAAAGGAGCCAAAGTCTCTCACCCGTGATCCAAGCATGTACTTAGACATTTTCATTTGATTAAGGAAATCATAGATAGATAAGATGTAAAGATAGAGAGAGTTCCCACTGATGAGAACATATCTAACCCACTTACTAAGGCATTATCCCAAAAGAAATATGATAATCAAGTTAAGTCATTCAGTAATAGATACATAAATGATTAGCTCTAGTACACGTGGGAGTTTGCTAGTATTATGCCCTAGAGGCAATCACATGTATTCTCTATATTGTACATTTATTGAATAATATAAGGCATTCTTTATCTTTCAATTTAAATTATTTATGCTTTCGTGTGAAAAATAACTGTTAGATAAAGTCTCAAGTGTAACACTGTGTTGAGGAAATCATGACAGATATCATGATGTGAGGTTCCTACTACAATGTATAGTATTCATACTTAAATCATCCCTAGTCATAGTATTAATGAGATAGGATAATGCATCAAAACTAACACGTGTTATACTTTTTTATTTAATCAGGCCGTAGTTCTCACATCCATGAGTATTGTAATACTCAAAGTTAACATGTGGATGCTTGTTACTAGAACAACTACATTGGATGACCTAGCTATGAGATAATCACATGGATAACTATTTAGTGCCAGTGATAGAATCTCATTATAACAAATGTGCAAATATCCTTAGACTTGAGATCTACATGGTACTTTGTTTGCCAAGTGTTGTACTTTGATTCCAATCTCTCGAGTCCTGACAAGATCGCCTATGGGATGGATATTGGGTACAACGTGAAGTAAACGAAAGTAGTTGAGTGGATCAATAAAAGATTCACTACTCCTAATAGTAGGGGTGAATATCTCACGGCCACTTGTAGGAATCACTACTCAAAAGTCCTTGACCAAGGTGACTGTGTCTTAGAAATATTTCCAATCGATACACATGATGAGTAATAGATTATGGGAACAAGTACTAACATATTTAGACCATAAATTAATTAATATTCTGGAGGGAGTTGGCACTAATTCCATACTCTAAACCGAATGAGATATTGTATAGTGAAAGGTGTTTATTACATTGTTGCTTTATATTAAAAGGTTCAAGTCAAGCCACTTAACTTTCTAGACTTTCGGGTGGTCATAATATATTGCTAGGTGACACTCATGATATGCTTTGCTTAATGTGGATTTATTAATTGAAGAATTAATAAATTAATCCTAATTAGAATTAATAGGTTAATTCTAATTATCATGGATTATTAATCCTAAAAATGTTGGATTAATTCATATTTTGCGACCAATAGACCCAGAAACCTAATAAGGTACAAACAATAGAGGATTAACAACTCAAAATATTATTTGATAACATAATAGGGTTAGTTGCAAGAAGAAGAAGTTTTTGTGGTAAAATTATAAATAGTTATAATTTACAGGCCAAAATATAATTACGAGAACTTATGAGTTCTGATCATAATTATGAAATACTAAATTGTTTAGATTCTAGAAAAATGCGTGGATGTTATATTAGATAATACATGCTGTGGTTTTTCATGAATTTATTGGTTTTCACAGAAATAGAAACACAATCGTTTCTTCTCATTCTTCTTCTCCCTATAACCCTAGTTGCCTATCGTTTCTTGCTAGAACCAAAATTAGGTGGTCCTATTTTTGAATCCTCGTGTGGATTTTCGTTGGAGGAAAGCCTAAATTTGATTTACAGTGTCTCGGGTTGAACGTTTGATAAGAGAATTTTGTTCGTTCAAGATTGCGGGGTTGATGGATTGTGCTTTCAAATCAGGAGAAAATTTTGAAACTATAGAGATGACAACAAAGGTATTCCTCTTCCTTTTCTATGATATGTTCTTCACATATATGATCTTGGGAGGTTATCTAAGGTTTTATTTCCACTGCGTAATCTGATTACATGCCAAGATAACTAACACTACTCCTAATAGTAGGGGCGATTATCTCACGATCACATATAGAAATCACTGCTGGAGAAGTCTTTAGCCAAGGCGATTGTGTATTGGAAATAGTTCCAATTGATAGACATAATGAGTTATAGATTCCAGGAAAAGTATTAAATATTTGGACTAGAATTAATTAATATTCTGGAGGGATTTGGCACTAATTTCATACTCTAAAGTGAATAAGATATTGTATGGTAAAAGGAGTTTATTGCACTATTGTGTGCTATTAAAAGGTTGTCAAGCCACTTGATTTTTTGGACTTTTAGGTGGTCATGATGTATTACTAGATACCGCTTATGATCTTTTGAATATGCATTTATTAATTAGAGAATTAATAAATCAATCCTAATTAGAATTAATAAGTTAATTCTAATTATTAAGGATTATTAATCTTTAAAATGTTTGGATTAATTCATATTTCGCTACTAATAGACCAGGAAACCTAATGGGTCACACATAATAAAGGATAAAGTACTCGGGATGTTATTTGATAATATTGCAAGGTTATTTGAGCAAAGAAGAAGTTATTGTGGTCGAATTATAATTAGTTATAATTCATGGGCCATATTATAATTAAAACAATTACAATACTAACTGGGAATTAAGGAATCCTTATTCCTTGAAGTTTCCAGTTACCAAAATAAGAAGCATATATTCTAATATATGCAGTGCCATGTTTGTTAGAAGATAACCGAATCAAAAAAGGGAAAATCGTTTTCCTGTGTGTTTCTTCCGTGTCTTCTTCTTCCTTTCTAAACCCTAGCCACCGGTGAACATACTAACATCTTATTCACGCTGAAACTGAGTAATCCTTTGTGTGGATTTCTACCAGAGATAATCCTGTCCTTGGATTGTAGTGGCTCGGCTTTGAACGATCAAGAAAAGAGGACTTTGTTCGTTGGTTGCTAGGTTTGCTGGATCACACCATCAACGTCAAGAGTTTTTTGAAATATCACGTAGCAAAGGTAAACCTCATGACCATTGCTATTTACCCATTTTAATTCACAAGTGTGCGGTCTTGGGATTGGAATTCAAATTTTTCCGTTGCATTTATGATAATGCATGACTGGAGTTCCTAATAGCGGTATTAGAGCCTCCTTGTTTGTGGTTTTACTAGGTTGTTATGCTATGAAAAATTGTTTCGAGCATGGTTTTGTGAAATTGTTTCATGAACCTAGGCTTCGTTATGTATTTTGAATACACTGGTTATTGGGTGTTGAAAACTTCTATGAATGTTGGCATGTGAAAGTCATTTTCAAAATGGATGTGGAAATTGTTTCATGTAGTTTATGGATTGTTGGATTACATATCTGAAATGGTTACAGAAATATGTTGATCTAAGAAAAAAAAAATCTAAAACGTTTTGTGAACGAGAAAACGTTTTTGTGAATTAGTTTCTGCGAAGAAATTGTTCTTCATTTAGTTTGTTTTGTTTTCTAGCGAACAGAGTGTCTGTTCAGTAGAGAAAAAAATGGTAGTGAAGAGATTGTTTTTCTTTGGCATTTAACAGAGAAGTTGTCTTCTGTAATCACCAAAGAAGACAACTGGAAAAATTGCAGGGAAAAAAAGAAAGAGTTTTTCTGCCCAAGCCACGGGTGGCTTACTGGAAGCCACGAAAACTACCCAAGTCACAACTGGCTTTTGATATGTTGCCGCTAGTTTGCGTAGAAAACCCACAAATCGCGGCTGACATATTAAATTCCATTTGCGGATATGTTTTTTTTTTTAAATTATTTTTTCCTTTTTCTGGTCCTTCACGAAATGGCCCATGGTTTTTCCTTTTTCATTAAGCAACCAATTTTTCACCAAAATTTGGTTTTCGGACTAACAGAGTTAATTTTCAAATTTTCATTTTGGAAATTAATATATTTTGATTTTACACTATATATTATTTTAATTCCTAAAATATGTTTTAGCAATTAATATATTTTCTAAAATATTGATTTTAGACTTTATTCTATTTTTCCAAAATAATGATTTTGGAATTATTTGCTTTATTTAATTTTATTTTAAGCATAAAATTAGTATGGTGGTTTGGTTATGGACTATGGACCCAATAAGTTGTTCATGCATTTTATCGTTTTGATTTTGAATTAAATAGGGCCTGTGTGTCCTACCTTCTCTATTTTTCTTGTGTAATTTCTCTTCTCATCTAACTCCTCTCGAATGTAACTCAAGATTTCTGTATTTAAATTATATGTAATTAGATTACATAAGTTAGATAGGATTAGTATTTATTACAAGTCAATGAGAAGGTGATCAAGACCAAAAGAAGGATGGTCAAACTTTCTTTCTCGATCATGCATGAACACTTAGGATTGACCAAATTAATTTCCTTTTTGCCTCAAGAAAATTAATATCGTAAAGTCCATAGCTAAACCACGTTATTATTTTTGTGATGTATGACTATATTGATATTATGCATGCAATGTATCAGAGAACTAATAATCACAAATCCCTCGAATTAATATTAAACTAATGCATTCCATTAATATAGTAAGAACAAGAATCCTTTTTTGAGATTAGATTGTTAAGCTAACCTAAGCCTATTTGACATTGAGCATGTTCAAGCTATGGAATTAAATTCTTGATTAATGGGTTGGGTTTAACTAATTTCTTTATTTTGGTTGGGCTAACTTAAGCATAAAAAAAAATTAGAGGCGATGTTGGGCTAGCTTAAAAGCTTTAAGATTAAAAGACGTTAATCACTCAATGATCTAGTAATTACATTTGATGTAATTAGTATTGGATACCTACCATTAAACTTAGGGGTGGCTTGTTGGGCAAACCTAAGATTATTCTTAAAGAATTTGGATACTGGTCCACTAGGAAAGCTTATAATGGACTTTTCCAAATCAATAGTGATGGCTATTAATTTGAGTAAAATAGTGGAATAATTATGCGCTTAATTAAAGACCTAATTATTTGCATTACATATGCATATGCAGTTAGTTAATTTCTCTATCTTTATATCTAGGTCAATTGGATCTTGTCAACTAACCTAAATTTATGTAGCATCTTGGAAACCAACAAACTTACAAAGTTAAAATTTTTGGACTGGTATAGAAACTTGAGAATTGTTCTCAAGTTGAAAAAATTTCTCTACGTGATAGATGCTCCTATTCCACCACCACCACCACCAGCTCAAGATGCTCATGCTGATAAGAATACTATCCACAAAAAGCTCAAAGACGATAATGACATAGAATCCTGTGTGATTTTAGCGTTAATGATCCCTAAACTGCAAAAGCAACATGAGCATATAGATGCTTACTCGATTATTTTACATATTCAAGAGTTGTTTGATAGGGAGTCTTCTTCTTCTTCTTACTACAAACTCTTAGTGCCCATACCTTACTTCACCAACTTCTCCAATTGATCCTTCAATTCCTTCAATTCTGTGGGCGCCATCTGCTAGGGAGTCTTCGATACCTCCAGGAACTAGATCAATAGTGAACTTGACTTCCTGTGAAGGTGGAAGAGAAGTGAGTTCGGTTGGGAATACGTCTGCGTAGTCTTTCACCACCTCGGTGCTTTCCAAGGTGCACTAATCCTTTGTCATATTAATTAAGTAAGCCAGATACCCTACGCAACCATTCTTCAGCATCTTCTGAGCCTTTGTTCCAGCTATCAGAAATTTCAACTCTTTTACCTTCTTCCCACTAAACTCCAATACATCGCATCCGGGTCTAACGAATTGCACCGTCTTGACCTTGCAATCCACTCTTGCTCCATGCTTTGCTAACCAATCCATACCCAGAATCAGATCATAGTCATCGATAGGTAGGATTATGAGGTCCGCCTTCAAAATCTATTTCCTCACCATAATGCCACACTCTTGCACTACCTTACGTGCATCTTTTTGTCTCCCCAAAAGTGCACTCACTAACATGGCATAAGGCAACTTAACCCCGTCCCAACCCAAATAGCATGCACACTTACCGATCACATAGGAATGAGTCGATCCGAGGTCTATCAAAATAGAAATAGATTGACCTTAAATAGAAAACATACCTTCAACCACTGTTGAATTAGCTCTAACCTCTTCCTGGTTTAGAGCGAAAATCTTAGCTTTCACTTGAGGTTTTTAACCTCCAACTCCAGTTGTCCCAGTAGGTGCACCTCTGATCGCCCCAGCCGGTAGGGTGGTAGCTCCCTACCCTATCCTGAATAGTTTAGGACAGTTGTTTCTCAGGTGGTTCAGATCCCCACAGTTGAAACATCTCTTTGCTGCTCCCTTGGACCAACAATCCCTTTCTGCATGACCTCTCCTCTCACAGTTCCAACACATAAGAGCATTTAGCATAGGACCTGGTGGGATTGTCCTCGGTTATTTCCTTTTGTTTCCCCACTGCATTAGACCAGCAGGTCACTTGTTAATTAGAGGTTTCATCGGTGGTCGACTTGGTTGGAATGGCCGATTCCTATCCTCATTCTCCGTCTAAGTTGCTGCATCCACTACAACTTTATATGTCATTGGTGGAGATGGAGCCAATACCTTTCTCATATCCGGCCTAAGACCCGTCACAAATTACCGCTTCCATTTCTGTTTGGTGTCCACTAAACACTTGCAGTACTTAGATAGTTGAGTAAACTGTGAACCATACTGGGCCACAGACATTCCTCCTTGCTTGAGGGTTTGAAACTCATCCTCCCTCTTCTTCGCTACCCATCACGGAATGTACTCAACTCTAAAAGCCTCCACAAAGTTCTCCCATATTCAGTCGCAATCCTCTCTCTCCCAGTCCTCCTGAACTCGTTGCTGCTATGCCTTGCAAGGTCCCCTCAGCCAAAATGTAGCAAACTTCACTGTTCTCCTTTCGATGTACTGCAGAGTTACGAAGATATCTGCCATCTGCTTGATCCACTGTTCCGCCTTTTCATCTTACTCCACTTCTCCCTGAAATGTTGGAGGTTAGAACTTCAAGAATCATTCCAGTGCCTCATCCTCACCCTTAGGTGCTTTCTTGTCTACTTTATCCACCTTCTCGGTCAAATTCTGAAGAATAGCAGCCATCTTGTTGAAAGCTTGCCCCATAGTAACTTCTCGGGATCCTCCAGATGTCAATTCCCGCTCCTGCTCGAAATCCTCCGCCACTTCCAGTGTGGACCAATGCGTCTGCTCGAACTCGGGAGTTGATGACTCACTCTCCCGAACAGTTTCTCCCTTACACAGCAGTTCTAAGCCTTGGTGCCATCTATTTGCACCCAATATAAGGTTTATTAGGGAAGAGTTCATGACATACGATTTGTCAACTTATACATTTAAAATAGCTTTCTATTCGATGGAAAGTAAATATTTTTGCAAATATTGCTCCAAATAAATCAATAAAATCATGCTTTTATTTGACCAAATCTAACTTGGTACAAAATAAGGGAGTATCCTATTAGGTACTCTTTTTATTCATGCTAAACAAAGTTTGAAATAAAGAATAAATTCTGAATCAAATAAATAAACGAACATCTCTTTATAAAATGAAAGTTAAGCACTAAGGTCCTAAAATTCTAAGCTATGCTAGAGTCGCTGGAATCCTCAAAAGTCTCAGGAGAAGGTTCCACTAGCCATCCTGCACTGCTGTTGGGGTGATAGATCACCCCAATCTCTTGAAAAACCAAAGGATCTGGGCTTCTTCCTAGGCTGCCCCAATGCAAAGCCAGTAGGCTCCTTACCCCTCAACTTGGCTCTTAACTCTGCATCCCTAAGTTTCTCCATAGCTAGCATTAGTTCACTCTTAGGCCTCCCAGATTCTGACTCATAAGATTCACTCCCCAACAACGTCGAGATTCCTTCCTCTATAGATGGGATCGCAAGTGTATTAACTCTATCCTCCTCCTCAATCACTTCCACCTCACCCTCGCCCTCCAGCTCTCCTATCTACCCCTCAATCCCAAGTCCTCCAAACTCGTATTCACTCTCCTCATCAATTTCTCCTCTGCCTTTATCTCTCCCTCATCATCACCTTTATACCCTACCATATCCTCATTCTCCCCAAGTGCAGGCATTTTTTGCGCTAGATCCTCAAGTCCTTCCGTTACCCCTAAGTCTTCCATCATGGGTGTCTCATGGTCTACTTTATCTTCACTCAAGAACCATCCACCCTAATGTTCTGTCTCCGAATCAGATGATGATGAATCGGGTATAGGAATGGGACTAGATGCTCTACCACTCGCAGGACCAAACAAAAAAGGTTAGTCTCTGGTTGCAACTGTGGATCTCTTAGTCATCCTATAAAAGAAACATAGAGAAATCAGAACTAGATCTCAATTCTTAACGTTCAAGCACTATTCAATAATTCTCAATTCCTAGGGTTTAGGTACTACTACTCGATAAAGTCAATTACCTAAACCTAATCTCTGATACCACTTCTAAAACCCTACTACCTACGTACCCAAATAGGGTGGGATGTCACCCCGTCCAAAGGACCAGGGGTCTTTATAACGAGATACCCAAAAAAATGACTAAAAGAAATAATGTGATAATCTTATTACAACCAAAGTCAAAACATATAAAACTCTGGAAATTTAAAATTAACAATTATCTGTCAAAAGAAATACAAAGATGAAATAGCATAAATCTAAACAACCAGCTCTTATTCATCCAACCTGCTTAGCAAAAGCGCTCTCCTGAAAACATGATGTAAAATCGTGTGAGATTGGCATCTTAGTAAGTCTCGTGTGTGCAGATATCATATATAAATATTTCATGCATGCAGGTTTATCAAAATAAAAAAATAAGCTTGCAAGTCATTTTCATCAATAAACAGTTATTTAAGGCGTGCTCCACATATTCAAAGCAGTTCTCAATAAATCATCATCTCGTAATCACTAGTTCATTAAGTAAGGAGTAACAATGATTCAACATCAATATCAATATTAAGGCAATATCATGACCACCATCATGATAGCTCCCAGTGTAACCGTTCAGTACTAGGCAGTGGGTGATCCACCCACTAGAGTAAGATACTCCTTATTCTCTACACCCAACATACCGGTTGTCCAATCTGGATAAATAAAGTCCACATGGACCAATATGCTAGCTCAGACTGGCCTAACTAGGTAGCACTGTCTCCTTTCCAAGTTGAGTTCATACTTTAGTGGTGGCCTCCTACCAGAAGACTCACTCTAACTCTTCAAGACTAGTACCACTAGCCTACCCCTGCTGAGTACTCAACGCTTCCCATTTAGAGGTAGAATCATTTTTCTTGTTTGAGCAAACGTTGATTATCTTATCTTTGAAAAACTTGACTTTTCACAATCAGTTTTATTTTAAAACGTTTAGTAATAAAGAAAATAAATCATTTTCAGTTTAAAAGTTGAGATTTCACAAACTCCTTTAGAGAATAAAATATCTACGTTCTCAAATCAAGTATCAAAATACCATAATACAAATCATCATAATCAACCAACGTTTCAACTAACATGTCTATTATCTCATTGATACCATTTCAATATCTTTACACAAAATACTTGCAAACATGTAATATTTGGTAAAACAGTTATACAGGGACTTATTTGAAAATTCAACAGCTAAACCAAAATCAACTTATTGCCCTTACTTCAACTCCTTCCTTATCTAGTATCAACAATTCCAAAATCAAAACCCAAACTACACATTACCTAGCAACTATCAATTCATGGCATCTAAACTGATAAACTCATCATATTACATTCATAATTTCCCCTTGCCATGCTATGGATCATAAAACATGTAGCCATCCACATCAAACCATAATATAATAATTCCAATACTCAACCAGCATTAAATCATCATAATAAGCCCAATTAACATCAAAAGATCCCATCTTAGCCAACATAGTATAGATCTCGATTCATCATAACCAGATATATAACAAAGTCCTATCAAACATGCTTTGGCTAATCCCCGCACCATCATATTTAACAATCTAATCTATTCATGCTTTCATGCTAGACTCTATAAGCATTCTTAAATTAATAACATAAGGATCAAGTCCATTTAAACGAGAAAAGAAATAGTCTTAAATACCTCTTAGTGAATTAGACTCGAGAAGCAGGACAACTCTTTGGTGACCGGTCTTGAGTTCAATAGAGAAGAAGATGTTTGGCTCTCTTGGTTCTTCTTGTTTGAGATTCACTAAGAAAAGGGAGAAAGTCAGTCCTTTCTAGACATGATTTAAGTGGAAAAAGAAAGAATGAATGAAGAGAAAGATTGATAGAAGGTTTGGGGGTTGTTTAGCTTGAGTGTTGTTTCATTTTTTGTATGATCTTGGAGTGTGCTGGCCGAAAATTTGAAGGAAGCGGAAAGCTGCTTATATTCGTGAGTTTGAGAGGCTTAGGGAGTGGGGGATTTTGCTGGTTTGATGAAAGGGAAAAGGTTGGGTTTAGGTGTTTTAGTGTTTGGGAGCAATTGGTCTTGTTTTTGGACTCTTGATCCCAAGAAGAAAAATGACAGCTTTTGGCCTTTTGGTTTGGCCGAATTTGAGCAAGTTTTTAAACTATTTTTGAGGCTATTTTCTGGTTAGTTTTGTGGATGAAACAAGAGAGAAGAGAGAGAACTAGAGGCTGGTTTCAATTCCACTTGTGGCGAAATTGAGAGAAGCAAAAGTTTAGTCAATCAAGCAAGTTGTGTTTTTACTCAATCCACAAGAGAGAGTTGGTGAGTAATTAGGCTAGAAATTTCATGTATGTGTGTGTGTGTGTGTGTGTAGTGTGGCTGAATTTAGGGAGAAAGATAAGGAGAAAATCTGGTTGATTAATTGACTAAAAAGGCCTTAATTGATTAAAACCTCTTAGGTAAGTTTTCCTCCTTTATTTAGGGAATTTGAAAAGAAATAAAGTCCTTGATTGATTAAAACCTCTTAGGTAAGTATTTTTGTACAATGATATTTGAAATGGTGTTAATATGAAGATTGACATGATGATTGGAACGTTAGTTGAATATGATGAATTGTACTATTGTATTTTATTACTTGGTTTGAGAACGTGGTCATTTTATTCTCTAAATGAATTTGTCAAATCTCAACTTTTAAACTGAAAATGATTTCTTTTTTTTATCAATAAATATTTTCAAAAAATAATTGTGAAAAATCATGATTTACAAAGACAAGGTAATCAACGATTGTGAAAACAAGGGAAATAATTCTGCCCCTAAATGGGGAGCGTTGAGTATTCAGCGGGGGTAAGCTAGTGGTGCTAGTCTTAAAGAGCTAGAGTGAGTCTTCTGGCTGGAGGCCACCTCCAGAAGATGAACTCAACTTGAAGAGGCGATAGTACTACTTAGTCAGACCGATCTGAGCTAGCATATTGGTCCATGTAGACTTTATTTATCGGGGTTGAACAACCGGTATGTTGGGTGTAGAGATGGAGGAGTATCCCACCCTAGTGAGAGGATCCCCCCATTGCCCATTATTGAAATATTACATTGGGACGCTATCATGGTGGTAAGTACGATATAGATTGTGATATTATTGTTTAAATAATTGCTAATCCCTACATAATGAACTTATGATTATGATGAGATGATGATTTATTGAGAACTGCTTTGGATATGATGAGTAATACTCATTTGAATAATTGTTTATTGATTATCACAAAATTTTATTTAGTCATTTTCGTTCCTTTTGTACCTCGTTATAAAAACTCCTGGTCCTTTGGACGGGGCGACATCCCGCCTATTTGGGTACTAAGGTAGCGGAGTGTTACACAAGAGGATCACCACACTTGGTTTTACACCCAACCTCTTTAAACACACAATCAAGGCTCACCATAATTGGGTTTTATACCACAATCTTGATACATTCACCAAACAAGGCTCACCCCAACTGGGTTTTTACACCACAACCTTGTTACACAACAAATCACAGAAAGAAATGCAGAAATAGCTCACAGATTGAGCAGATATGAACAGTTTAAGCACCTGTATCTGTTTACCTTTGGAGCAATTTGATTTCACTTTGAAGCACAATGAAAAGGGAGATTTTTGTTTTCTAAAGTGTAAGTGTTTCTGAGGAAGATAGCATAAAAATCTACTTTAAAATAGAGTTTTGAAAGTTTTTATAGAAGTAAAAAGTAAGACACCAATGGTCAGTTTCTCGCTGTTAGATTTTCTGAAGTTTTAGACTCAAGGATTGGACACAGGTACATCTAAAAGGTAAGTCCAAAATGGCACTTTTCTAGGTAGAAACATTTTAATACTATTCACAGAGTTTTGGACGATGCTTTTGGATGCAGAGCCATCCAAACTATTCAATCTAAAATTCTGAAGACTTAATACTTTGAAATCTTTTTGTTTGTGTGCTTCAATGTAGAAATAAATTGAATCATAAGGTAAATAAGACAGGAATTTATACAATATACCTTGACAAGTAATTCCTAGTCTATGATTCTTCTTAAGAGTTTCTTGGTATGCAATCTCTTAAGCTTAGCCTATACTTTGTCATCCATTCTTGGATTCCGGTGCTCAAGAGTTACTTAGCAATCTAATTTATATGTCTTGGAAGAATTGAGATCGAACATATCCTATCATATATAGATCACACAAGTTAGTCCTCATCAATATTTGTCATAAGTCAAAACATTGATGGGAGGAAGAATACTTATCCTAGGGAGCAAACTAGATCCAATGGGGGATGGTCTATTTCAAGTTCTCGCCAAAGTTGGAGATAATGCTTATAAGATAGATTTACTAGGTGAGTATTATGTTAGAGCTACTTTCAATGTTAGTGACCTCTCTCCCTTTGATGTAGATTATGGCAATGATTTGGAGACGAATCTTTTTCAAGGTGGGGAGATGATGAGACTTCACTTCATCATGGAGGTCAAGATCAATGAGGAGGAGGCGTGGGCATGCAAGGGCAAGGACCAATGACAAGATCTAGGGCCAAGAAGCTTCAAGATGATTTTCAATTGCTCATAAAACCATACTTGAGGATGGAAGAGGGTTGGAAGGTTAAGGAAGTTAGCCAAGAGTTTATTTTGATGACTATCCAAGAAGGACCCCAACAAGAACTCAAGCCGGCATCAAAGACGGACGAAAATTGACAGAAAGGAGGCCTTCCAGTGGACGGCCAGCGCCAGCCCTACGAAACCGAACCGGCGCCGGTTTCAACCTGCGCAACAAGGCTCGGAAGCAGCGCACAACTGGCACTGGTTGTAGAAGCCCTAGCCGACTCTGGCTACATCCTAGGCAGCCGACTGTTGCCCCGCATTTTTTATATTTTCTCCGATTTTACTCCATTTCAAATGTTTGTAAAGACTTATTAAGACCCTAAATTGTATTAGAACCTCAGGGATTTCTTAGCTAGGGTTAGGGTAGTATAAATACAACCTTTAGTGATTTGACAAGACAATTCACACTTTTTATTCAAATTTGAAAAGAGAGTCTTGAGAGGCCCTAGCCTCCTTGTTCATCTTGTTCAAGACCATGCTTAAGGGTTAGCCCTCCTTATGAATGAGTCTATAAAATCTTTTGGATAATCTAATGTGGTTTCTTGAATGGGTCTTAGTTGTTTTGCTCTTCTAAGGTTTATTTGAATTTCTTTACTTGGGCGCCTATTTTCTCTATTCTATTTGTTCTTGTTTGCCTTTGTTGCTTCAAGAATATTGGGGTGAGATTATAGTAGAACTATCTACTATTCTTGAGGGTCTTTGAAACTTAGTTCTTCAAGGGTTTAATAGAGGGTAGATTGTCAGTTTCATTTTCTCCTTTTTGTCTCAAAAAATTCTCTGTTTTGGCCCCTTGGGTTGAGTGGAACTCATAACCAACTAAACCACCCACAATACCAAGAAAAAGCCCACTTAAGATCATATAAAAAAGTTTGGTATTAGAGCAAGGAAAGCTTTGATTCCGATCAAAGCTTGAAAGCAAAAAACGGAGCCCTACAAAATTGAAGAAAAAGAAAACAGAGAAATCCCGTAACTCAAAAACATGCTTCAAAAAGGTCATAAAATCTCTGTTATACCTTGATTTTTCTTTGGAAAAATTGCCTCTTGATGTTAATATAATCCTTAGGAACAAATTTTTCTTGTGCATGTGGTGAAAATTGGTTTGAATATTGGTGAAAATGTTGGATGTTCTTAAGTGACGGGAATGCAGCCAAGGTGTTTGATAAATGTTCCATGAGAATACTTTTGGCTATAGTTGGAACTTTAATTTTTTATTTTTATTCCTTGGGATTTTGGGACTTAGTATGTCACTCTATTGTTGAATTCCATGCTTATTAAACTCAACTTTACTAGTTCACACTTGTGATCATCTTGTCCTTCATAATCCTAGTTCTTGTTTCTTTGTTCTTGATAACTCTTGTTTGTTTCTTGTTTAGAAGTGTTCTTTATCCGTCAAGTGTTTGTTCTTGTGTTGATTGAGTCTACATTTCTTGAAATTCTTGAATAAAACTTGATTACTTGAGGTGCCCAACAAGTGTTTGTTGAAATTCCCCTAAGACCCCCTAATTGGAAAAATTCATTGATTTGTGTGATTCACTAAGTTGGACTAAATCTTTAGCTATTTGGGAGAATTAGGATTGAACAAGAAGGCTTGAGTATTGAGAAAAAGGTAAGAGGGTGAGACTATTACTAAAAGAGCCTAAGAGAGCAAACATGAGGGTGGAGTGACCAACCTTTAAGAGCCAACACGCAAGGAAGCGAAGTGAGGATCAATTTTTCTCTCTAATCTCTTTTGTTTTGCAGGTATAAATAAGTAAATATTCCACTACCATGGCCCATGATCAAGAGATCTCTTGGCCTAACCCAAGTGGACCTAGTAGACCTCAAGAAGAACAAATTAATTCTGGGTTTTGCGTGATGACTTGCAAGCTATGATAAGGACTTTGCAAAGTGAGTTTCAAAACATGACAAGGGAATTGATAAATCATCTTGGGCAATCTTCTACCGTTGCATAAAGGAGAGGCCAAGAGCGATTTAAAGTACCTAGTCCTAGGATAAGGAATGGCGATGCCCATACTCCTTCGTTAAATACCCAACAAGGGGAAGAGTGGGATAAGCACTCTATCGTGGGATTCCAACAAGCTCCTATGAGAGGGGGAAGACATGGTATGAGAGGAGGACGAGGTAGAGGTCAAGGAAGGAATGGTGGGAACAACCTAAGGGAGTTAGAAAGAGAATTTGAGGGAGTTGATGAATGGTATGATGGGGAACAAGTTGAAGCCTTTGGGGAACACAATAGAGGATGGGGCAATAGAGGAGGTAAGAGAGAAGGAAATGATGAGGAGAAGGAGTTGAACCACATCAAATTGAAAATGTCCGCATTCTATGGCAAGAGTGACCCTAAAGCATATTTCGAGTGGGAAAGCAAAATGGAGATCTTCTTAGAAAGTCATACCTATCGTGAGAGGTCAAATGTGAGGTTGGCTATTTTGGGATTTTTGTAGGATACTTTGGTTTGGTAGGAGCAAGTTAGTGCACAAAGGAGACAATTGGGAGTGAAAATCGTGGCTAGTTGGAATTTATTGAAAGATATGATGAGGGCAAGGTTTATACCACACAATTACTACAATGATTTTTACCAAAGGCTCTAATCACTCAAGCAAGAGAACAAGAGTGTGGAAGATTACCATAAAGAGATGGAAGCAATGTTGATGAGAGCTCAAATCAATAAGGATCCTAGAGCAACGAGGGCAAGGTTCTTAGGAGGATTAAATAAGGAAGTTGCCAATTTGGTAGAATTGCACCCCTGTGAATGATTGGAGGATATGGTACATGCCGCTGTGAAGATTGAGAGGCAATTAAAGAGGAAGGCATTTACTAGATCACCACTTCCAAATCCCAACACTACTAGCAAGGTGTCAATTAAGAAGGATGAAGCCCCTAAGCCATTCCAAAGGGACTTCAAAAAACCAAGAGAAGCTTGGAAGTCTAGAGAGGATTGGAAGCCTAGGGAGGAGTGGAAACCTAGGGAAGGTTGGAACAAAAACAAGGGAAAAGCCATGGAGAGGCCACAAAGGAATAGGGACATCAAGTGTTTTAAGTGCCTTGGATATGGGCATACTTCCCATGAGTGTCCAAGAAAGAGAACGATATATACTAATCCCTATGGTGAGGTTTCTACCGACGAAGAAGAAGAGGGAGAAAGGTACCAAGGAGACCAAGAGGGAAATGGGGATGAGCAAAGTGATGAAGGGAAAGTTGTTGATCAAGAATACTTTTTAGTGGGAGTCACAAGAAGGTCATTGAATTCACAAGCCATTGAAGATCAAGACCACCAATAAAAAGAGAACACTTTATACACTAGGTGTCTAATCAACAAGACTCCTTGTAGTGTCATTGTGGATAGTGGGAGTTGCACTAACGTGATTAGTGCAAACTTGGTTGAGGAACTGGACATGAGTTGGATTAAACACCCCAAGCCTTACAAATTGCAATGGTTGAACGCTAGCGGGGAAATAAGAGTAAACAAATAAGTTTTGGTGTCTTTTGAGATGGGAAAGTACAAGGATGATGTGCTATGTGATGTGGTATCCATGCAAGCGGGTCACTTGCTCTTAGGGAGGCCTTGGCAATACGATAAGCATGTAAAGTATGATGGGAGGAAGAATACTTATTCCCTACTCAAGGAGGAAACTAAGTTTACCCTTACCCCCATAGCCCCTAGTGAGGTGAACAAAAATCAAAGAATCATGAAGGAGAAAGAAAAGAAAAAGGGAGCAAGATGTCAAACAAAAATAAGAAATTGAGACGAAAGAATAAGAGAGGAGAGAAAAGAGTTGAGAGAGAGGATGGACAAACAAGTGCCTTTGACGATCATGGATAGGAGTGAGCAAGGACAAAAGAGGGGAGGTAAAAGAAGAGTGAATTTCTTTGCAAAAGAAAGTGAGATCATAGAGGCTATAGAAGCTAAAGAACCAGTTATTCTTCTTTTATGCAAAGGTTCTTATGTTTCTACTAATAAATCTACATTATTTTTGCCTAATGAAATTGCAGCTATTCTTCAAGAATTTGAAAACGTTTTTCCAAAGGAGGTGCCCGGAGGACTACCACCCATAAGAGGGATTGAGCATCAAATCGACTTTGTGCCGGAGCCATCATCCCTAACCGACCGGTGTATAGAAGCAACCCAGAGGAGTCCAAGGAATTGCAAAAGCAAGTAGAGGCATTACTTGAGAAGGGACATGTGAGAGAGAGCCTAAGCCCATGTGCGGCTATAGTTCTCTTGGTGCCCAAAAAGGATGGGACATGACGTATGTGCGTGGATTGTCACATTATCAACAACATCACGGTAAAATACCGCTATCCCATTCCTAGGCTAGATGACTTACTTGATGAGCTATTTGGTACATACATTTTCTCTAAAATTGATTTGAAATTCGGTTATCACCAAATTAGAATAAGAGAAGGGAATGAATGGAAAACTTCTTTTAAAACCAAACAAGGGTTGTATGAGTGGCTTGTTATGCCCTTTGGATTGTCTAATACTCCTAGTACTTTCATGCGATTAATGCACCATGTTTTGAGGGAATTCATTGAAAAATTTTGTTGTTGTGTACTTTGATGATATATTAATCTATAACAAATCATATGTGGATCATTTGAATCATGTTCAAAGTGTGCTTATTGTCCTCCGAATGGAGAGATTGTATGCTAACCTTGAGAAGTGCTCTTTTTGTTTGGAGAGGATTACATTCCTTAGGTATGTTGTGAGTGCCAAAGGGATTGAGATTGATGAGGAAAAGTAAAAGCTATCCAAGATTGGCCCACCCTTACCACCATTACCCAAGTCCGTAGTTTCCATGGGCTAGCTAGCTTCTATAGGAGGTTCATCCAAAATTTTAGCATCATAGCAGCCCCTCTAATCGAAGTGGTAAAGAAAAATGTGGGATTTAGGTGGGAGGAAGCCCAACAACAAGCCTTTCAAACCCTCAAAGACAAATTGAACCAAGCTCCAATTCTTATTCTTCCTAACTTTGAGAAGGCATTTGAGATAGAGTGTGATGCAAGTGGGGTGGGAATAGGTGCGGTCTTGACCCAAGAGAGAAAACCTATTACATACTTTAGTGAGAAATTGTCTGGGGCGGCCCTTAATTGCTCTACCTATGACAAAGAGCTTTTGGCCTTGGTGAGGACCCTAGAATATTGACAACACTATCTTTTATCAACAGAGTTTGTCATTCATACCAATCTGAAACCCTTAAACACCTCAAAAGCCAACAAAATTTGAACAAAAGGCATGCAAGGTGGATGGAGTTTATTGGGACATTTCCTTATGTCATTCAATACAAGAAGGGTAAGAAAAATGTGGTAGCGGATGTACTATCTCGAAGGTATGCACTACTAAACTTTTTGGATGCTAAACTTCTTGGTTTTAAACTTGTGAAGGATTTGTATGTTGATGATAAGGAGTTTAGGGATATTTTCCATGCTTGCGAGAAAAGTGCATTTGCTAATATTATAAGCATGATGGTTTCTTGTTTAGGGAGGCAAGGCTTTATGTGCCAAAGGGTTCTATTAGGGTGTTGCTAGTTAGGAAGACCCATAGTGGGGGACTAATGGGGTATTTTGGTGTTGCAAAGACCTTAAACATCCTTAAGGAACATTTCTTTTGGCAAAAAATGAGAAGGGATGTGGAGAAACATTGTTCTCAATGCATTATTTGTAGGCGAGCTAAGTCTAGATCTCTTCCACATAGTTTTTAAACTCCTTTGCCCACACCTAATGTGCCTTGGGTTGATATTTCAATGGACTTCATCTTAGGATTACCTAGGTCCAAGAGGGGTAAGGACTCCATATTTGTGATTGTTGATTGATTCTCTAAAATGGCTCATTTTGTGGCTTGTTCCAAGCCTAATATTTCGTCCTATATTTGAAATTTATTCTTTAAGAAAGTGGTGAGAATGCAAGGGATTCCAAGGACTATTGTCTTGGATAGGGATACTAAATTCCTTAGCCACTTTTGGAGAGTTTTATGGAACAAACTTGGTACTAATATCTTGTTTTCCACAGCTTGTCATCCTCAAACGAACGAACAAACGGAGGTGGTCAACCGAACACTTACCCAACTCTTGCGGACCATAATCAAGAAAAACTTGAAAAATTGGAAAGAGTGCTTGCCACACATTGAGTTTGCTTACAATAGGGCTATTCACTCTACCACTTCCTATTCTCCTTTTGAAATTGTATATGGTTTTAATCCTCTAACTCCTTTAGATTTGGTTCCTTTGCCTATAGGTGAAAGTTGAACCTCGATGGAGCTAAGAAGGCAGAAATAGTGAAGGCACTCCATGAGAAGGTGAAAGCAACCATTGCAAAATGAAATAAAGAGATCACCCATAAGCGCAATCAAGGAAGGAAAAATGTGTTATTTGAGCCAGGCAATTGGGTATGGGTGCACCTTCACTCAACGACGGAGCAAACTAGATCCAAGGGGGGATGGTCCATTTCAAGTTCTCGCCAAAGTTAGAGATAACGCTTATAAGATAGATTTACCCGGTGAGTATCATGTTAGCGCTACTTTCAATGTTAGTGACCTCTCTCCCTTTGATGTAGATTATGGCAATGATTCAGAGACGAATCCTTTTCAAGGAGGGGGAGATGATGAGACTCCGCTTTATCATGGAGGTCAAGATCAAGAAAGGGGAGGCGTGGTCGTGCAAGGGCAAGGACCAATGACAAGATCTAGGACCAAGAAGCTTCAAGATGATTTTCAATTGCTCATAAAACCATGCTTGAGGATGGAAGAGGGTTGGAAGGTTGAGGAAGCTAGCCAAGAGTTCATTTTGATGACTATCCAAGAAGGACCCCAACAAGAACTCAAGCCAACATCAAAGACAGATAAAATTTGACCAAAAGGGGGCCTTCCAGTGGACGGCCAGCGCCGGCCCTAAGCAACCGAACCAGCACCGGCTTCAACCTGTGCAACAAGGCTCAAAAGCAGTGCGCAACTGGCACCGGCTGTAGAAGCCCTAGCTAGCGCCGGCTACATCCTGGGCAATTGACTATTGCCCTACGTTTTTTTATGTTTTCTCCAATTTTACTCCATTTTAAATGTTTGTAAAGACTTATTAAGACCCTCAATTGTATTAGAACCTCAATGATTACTTAGCTAGGGTTAGGGTAGTATAAATACAACTTTTAGTGATTTGACAAGACAATTCACACTTTTTATTCAAATTTGAAGAGAGAGTCTTGAGAGGCCCTAGCCTCCTTGTTCATCTTGTTCAAGACCATGCTTAAGGGTTAGCCCTCCTTATGAATGAGTCTATAAAATCTTTTGGATAATCTAATGTGGTTTCTTGAATGGGTCTTAGTTGCTTTGCTCTTCTAAGGTTTGTTTGAATTCCTTTATTTGGGTGCCTATTTTCTCTATTCTATTTGTTCTTGTTTGCCTTTGTTGCTTCAAGAATATTGGGGTGAGATTATAATAGAACTATCTACTATTCTTGAGGGTCTTTGAAGCTTAGTTCTTCAAGGGTTTGATAGAGGGTAGATTGTTAGTTTCATTTTCTCCTTTTTGTCTCAAGAAATTCTCTGTTTTGGCCCCTTGGGTTGAGTGGAACTCATAACCAACTAAACCACCCACAACAACAAGAAAAAGCCCACACAAGATCATATCACATAATCATCATCCATGGCTTTATTGAAAATTAAGAACATAAAGGCCTAATCACCATTGTTGTCATAACATCTAGCATGCATCAAAATATCCATAAATCTCATTAACCATGATGAGCATATATTGATTCAAAAGAAAATCCATAAGGCCTAATCATACATTTCAACTCTCATGTCCTAACTCCATCCCCTTCATCCACATACATATACTCAACCCCCATTTATATTCAATCTTCCTATCAACATCTAAGAGACACGAATCCAAAAATTAAAAAGGAAGATTCAAGAAGAAATACTTGATAGATGATTGCTTGATGAAGGTTTCTTGATTAGTGAAGGTCCACGCGAACTTGAGAGCCTTTAGTGGTCTGAACATTAGCCATGGTTAATCATCACCATTTCGACCGAGAGAGAGAGAGAGAGAGACAAAGGGCATTAGAATAGAACATTAGAAGTTGAGTAGAAGAGAAAGAACAAGGAAGTTGTTCTTGTTTTACCTTTTGATGTTCTTAGAACCTTCAACAAAAAAAACTAGTTTTGATCCTTTTTGAAATTCTGGTTTGCGTGATTTCGTATTATAAAGACCAGAAATGAAGACTAGGGATTAAATATGAGTGATCTGAAGTATTTGGGAGTGATTGGAGATATTTAGGATAGGTCTAGGCTTGAAGGGGTGAAGTGTGTGTTCTTGGTGTTTTTGAGAGAGTTTGAGAGAAAATGGCTTGTGAATTTCTTAAATTGTTGTTTGCCAAATGGCCTTGTGTAGTTAGGAGTTTCGGTTTAGCAAGAAGGAGAGAGAAGTGTTCAGTTTTTTTGAAATTCAAATGGACGAAAATGAAGAGTTGTTTGAGGTAGAGGATTAGTTAATGGTGGTTGTTCATGGGAGGTCTCTTGCTCTTTAATGGTGTAAGGCTGAAGAAGCTAGTCTTAATGCTAGGAATAGAGGTTCGTTTAGCTTATAATGCTGGCCAAAACTTAGTCTATAATGTCAAAGAAATTCTGGTTTGATCATTGGCTACAAGAGTGTTTTAATGGAGCAAAAAAAAATCTAGAATTAGTTTGAAGTTCAAATGAGTTTTGGATAAAGTAATCTTAGAAGCTTTTTTTGATGTGTGATCATGGAGTCCAAGCACTCAAGGTTAGTATAGAGCTCAATGGTGTTCAGTCCATGGCTGAACAAGGTCTGATTTCCAGAGGTTTGAATGCAAGTTTTTGGCCTTTGCCTTGAGAAACCAAGCTGGAAATTTTCTAGTTTTCAATGTTTCAAGAGTACCTAGAATGGAGATGGTTTTTTGTGCAGAATTTTCTGCATTCTTTGGCCCGATTTTCAGCTGATTCTTGACAAAGTTTGAAGGTCTTTTAATGGTGATTTTTCAGCCCTCTTCCTAAAGAAAAACAGAGAAAGTTCCAGCTGTTCTTATGACTTAAAAGTGGCTTCAAAATCCAGCTTCAAAGTGGCTGAACCTTTGAAAATAACCTTCCAGAAAATCTGGAAAATTTCAAAATATTTCCTTTACTAAAACATGAACAAAATGAAGGTAGAATTGAAGGTATAACAATGGTGATTTCTTTTCCTTGGAAACCCTTCCTAACTCTTCTCCCTATTTTCATCAATCCCCTATCCCTAAAGGTTTATTTTTAAATTTCAAGGCTAGGGGTTCATCTCAGATTTTTTTGGAATTAAAAGAATGGATTAATGGATTGAGGATAGTTTAAATTATAAAGATGTTAGGACAAGACTAGAGAAATTAAAGAGGACAAGAATTCCTCTAGAATTCTTTTTAGGACATGATCACATGATCAAGACATTATCTTTATGTCTCCCTTAAGACAACATTCCTATCTTTAAGGAATGTAAGAAAATCAAAAATTCAAACATGGTTAAGATAATCATGAATAAAACTTAAGTGATGGGATTTGAACTCATGACCTTAGAGATTAAACCACAAAGCTCTAACTACTTAACCACATCAACTCTTGTATTTATTTTCTCACCCAAATATTCTTCTTATCTAAACCTCAAGCATTCTTCCTATTTTGACTTCAAGCAAAATTACCTTTTTACCCTTTCTACCCAACAAGTATAAATAAGCCATTTAACCTCTAAAACCCAATTCTAAGGTACATAGAATCATTCAAAAAGTATATTTGTATGCAGAATGACATGATATGTATCACATCCCCCTTACTCTAAGGTTGGCTTTAGGTGGGGTTTCACATAGCCTCAAAAAAATTTAGGGTACGGGTAGAACAAATTCAAAATTACATCTGGGGCCCCATATAATTTTATTGCACCAAAACATTCTTCTCATTACAATGATCATCTTTTGTTTTGGCTACTGATACAAATGATCATTCTATTAAAAGTAGTAGCCAGTCAAAATTAAAATACTGGGTATTACAATCTCCCCTCTTTCAAAAAAAATTCATCCTCGAAATTTGCCTATCGTTGAAATAACTTTAGATACTTTCCTCGCATCTTTGCCTCATCTCCTAGGTTGCATCTTGTACAGGGTGATGATTCCATAATACCTTTACAAGTGGGATCTTTTTTATTTCACAGCTTCTTTTCGGCATACTCCAAGATATTAATAGATTTCTCTTCATATTTTAAACTTGGAGTAATCTCAATGGCTTCTTCGTTCAAGATATGTGAATGATCCACCACATATTTATGATGTAGGGAAATATGAAATACATCATGAATACCTTGAAGCCCTGCCGGTAATTCTAAACGATAAACCACCCTCTCAACTTTCTCAACAGTAGGAAATGGCCCAATATACCTAGGTGTTAAGTTTTTCCCTTGTCCTCTATTTCTTAATTATCGTTGTGGAGTTAACTTTAAGAATACCTGATCTCCTTCTTCAAATTCCAAATCTCTCCTACATCGATCAGCGTAACTCTTTTACCTACTCTGAGCTGTTTCCAGTCTAGTTTTGATCAACTCCACAGTCTGCCGTAGTTTATCAAGGTCGAAAGCATCTTGTTCATTTAATTTCCATCCTAGGCTTTGTTAGAATTCGTGGACTCCTAAACACGAAAAACATACTCGAATCCCTTCCGATGGCCTAAGTAAATGATTAAGAATATCTAAGGTTTACAGAATTACCTCTGTTCAACGTAATCAGGATCCTTCGATTCTAATTGTGCTGTCGTACGTGCAACCTGAACAATCACCAAACGCTGCAGTGTGCGAACGTCCTCTTTCGGATACACATGGTGAACTAACTCGTTACCCTGAGAGTGCTAGTGCCTAGGGTTTGAGAGGCTTGTTTTTCTGGTGAATGGAGGCATGAATATTTTAACAAAATGGCTCTCTTGAGAATACAACTAGGGTTTTCTTAAAAACCCCTCCGAACATCTTAGAGTCCAACTCTGATAATATCTTATCATATTTTATTTTAAATTCAAATTAAATTAAAATTCATATAATAAGATTCTGCTATTATCTCGGTAATTTAACTAATTAATTTACCGAGTCAGATTCTTACAATCTGGACATCATTCAGATACATCGAATATGGATATATTTCCAAATTCATTGTATCTAGTAAATGTTCTAGGTTCGATTAACTTAGACATATTTCCAGTTTCATCAAATCTTTACCAGAAAAATAACCTAACAAGTTCGCTTATTGTGTGACCCTATAGGTTCATTTAACACTGGCAGTGTGTCCAAATGACATTTAAATGGCCCACAAGTTATAAGCGGTTTCTAACAAAACATTATAACTATCTAGGTTAAATGAAGATCAGTAATCTCTTTGAACCACACCATAATTTTATGTTTAGTCATTTTGTCACACGATATCCAAATTAAGCATAAGGCACGGAGCATGTCATCCTTATTAAGCTTAATCAGTTATTTCTTGATCCCATAATAGACTGTTCAAACAAATAATATCAATATCTTAGATTGATATATTTGAGCACGGCCATACATTTTAACAGTTTAACTTATCAAGAGGCCCATAGATAGCTCTCCCATAATTGAGAAGGACAAATTCCTTCATTATCAATCATATTCCTCTCCTTGATTTATTCTATATCCAACAGTAGTCTAATTTATTATCTGGTTAAAGACAACTTTAGACAATGTCAAAATATAGAATTTATCAAGTAGGAAACTATGATGAATTTAGGTCGAAGGACTTTTAATATCATTATGGCTAGAAAGTACTTATGATATATTCCATGAAGTACTCTCACAGTGGGTCACGTCCAATATAATATTCTCTAATATTTATTTATGTTTTGACTTAATATCACATATATCCATGACCAGTAAAACATAGCCATCAAGTCATAAACATGCTAATCTTAATTTATTATTGTTTCACAGTTTAAGAATAGTCATTGTATTGATTGTATGGTTTTATTATCAAGTCACATACTTGATGACCACAAAACTAAATGCACTATTCATGGAAAGAAATGTCTCGTATTATTACATAATACATAACGACAATAGTATAAGTACAAATTGACTCTAGGGCATATCCCTAACAGGCTTTCCCAATATAACGGGGACTGACATTTTCTTCCGTACAAAGCTTCAAATAGGGCCATTCCAATTGTTGATTGTAACTATTATTGTATGCAAACTCTGCATATGCCAAATTATCAATCCACTTGGTTTCGAAATCTAAAGCACAGGCCCGTAACATATCTTCTAGAACTCGATTCATTTTTCAATATGTTCATCTATTTATAGGTGTGCTGTAGTACTGAATTTCAACATTATCCCATATCTTTGTTACAGCTCAGTCCAGAACCTTAAGGTGAATTTGGGGTCTCAGTTTGATATAATGCTAGAGGGTTACTCCATGCAATCTGACTATTTCTTCCATATAGATTTTGCTCAATTTCTCTAAAGAATCTCGTGGGTTAATGGGGATAAAATGAGCAGACTTAGTTAATCGGTCCACCACCACCCACATAGTATCCCATTATCTGACTGCCATGGGTAATCTTGTTATAAAATACATGGTGATCCCATCCCATTTTCATGATGGACGAGGTAGTAGTTGTAACAAGCCTCCAAGTCGTTATTGATCAGCTTTCATTTGTTGGCAAGTTAAACATCGAACCACAAACTCTGAGATATCTTTCTTCATCCCAATCCACCAATAGTGTTTCTTTAAATCTTGATGCATCTTTACTGCTCCTGGGTGGATGGTGTACTTACTACGATATACTTCAGTCAAGATATCTTGTTTTACTATAGCTCGTCTCGAAATACAATACCGGTCTTGATAATAAAGAATCCCATCATTACCCTTTTGAAATTCACTTCCCTCCTTATTTGCCTGACATTGCAATATTTTTGTAGATTTTCATCCTTATCTAGCTCTTCTTTCAATTGTTGCAGGAGAGTAGGTTAAATTGAAATATTACACATTCTTATTCTTCCTTCAACTGCATATGTTTCCAATTCTGGGACACATGTCATCCGAAAAGTAGACAAATTGGCTTTCTACTCAAAGCATCTGCTACTATATTTGCTTTCCCAGGATGAAATTTAATTGGACAACGGAATTCTTCCAAGAATTCCATCCACCTACGTTATCTTATGTTTAAATCCTTTTGAGTGAAGACATACTTCAAGCTTTTATAATCAGTAAAAACTTCAAACTCAACTCCATATAAATAGTGTCTCCACTTCTTTAAAGCAAACATGATGTTGCCAACTCCAAATCATGTGTTGGGTATTTCTCCTCATGTGGTTTCAATTTCCTAGAGATATAGGCTATCACTTTCCCCTCCTGCATCAATACTTCTTCTAACCCATCTTTTGATGCATCAATGTATACCTCATAAGATTTATCCATCATTGGTAATGCCAAAACAGGAGCAGAGCTTAACCTTTGTTTCAACTCTTGAAAATTTTTCTCACACTTCTTTGTTCACACAAAAGGGACTTTCTGTCGAGTGAGTTGAGCTAAAGGTGAAGCTATCTTTGAAAATCCTTTAATGAATCTTCTATAATACCTAGCCAGCCCTAGAAAGCTTCATACTTCAATTGAAGTTTTAGAACGTTTCCAATTTGTTACTGCTTCAACCTTAGCAGGGTCTTCTGTAATTCCCTCCTTGGACACTACATATCCCAAGAATGCTACTTCTTGTAACCAAAAACTCACATTTACTGAATTTTACATATAATTTAACCTCCCATAATTTTTCCAATACTTTTTGAAGATGTTGTTCATGTTCTTGAGGATTCATTGAATATACCAAGATATTATTTATAAAAATGACAACGAAGTTGTCCAAGTAAGGCTGAAATATCCGATACATCAGATCCATAAAAGTAGTGGGAGCATTGGTAACCCTGAATGGTATCACCACAAACTTAAAATGTCCATATCGTGTATTAAATACAGTTTTCGGTATATCTTCCTCTCGAATCCGGACTTGATAATATCCCTGCCTCAGATCCAACTTGGAAAAACATCCTGCTCCTTGTACTTGATCAAATAACTCATCAACCATGGGTAGCGGATACTTATTCTTCACCGTCACTGCATTTAATCCTCGATAGTCTATACATATTCGTAGTGATCCATCCTTTTTCTTAACAAATAATATAGGTGCTCCCTAAGGCGAAGTGCTACTTGGTTGGATAAATCCTTGCTCCAATAATTCCTGCAGTTGCTTCTTAAGCTCTTGCAGTTCTGTTGGTGCCATTCTATAAGGAGTCCTTGAAACTAGTTCCGCTGTTGACACTAAATCAATAGAGAACTCTACTTCCCTTTCTAGTGGTGGCTTCTTTAGTTCCACTGGAAAAACATCCAAATATTCATTTACCACAAGGACATCTTTCGGTTTCTTAGTTTCTCTTAGCTTATTCAGTACAAAAGCCAAGTATCCAATACACCCCTTTCTAATCAACTCTCGGGCTTTAAATCTTGATATGAAAGAATGATTCCTCTTCCCGGTCATCCCTACAAACTCCAATACAGTTTCTCCAAGTCTATGAAATCGCACTACTTTATGTCTACAATCAACCTGAGCATGATGCTGGGATAACCAGCCCATGCCTAAAATAGCATCATAAATTCTCTATGGGCAAGCATATCAGGTCTCCTTCTAATATTACATTTCCTATAGAAATCTTACATCCCACATACATTTTATCACTACTCATCTGTTTTCCCAATAGAGTACTAACAATTATTTCATATGGAATTTCCTCCCCTTTAGCCCCCCATAGTTTCAAGAAAAGAATTTGCACCAAAGGAACGCATAAAGCCTAGGTCTATCAATACTTTAGCTTCTTTATCAAAAATTGGGAGCGTACATTTTGCTACTGCAACATTATTGTCTACCTTATCTAAAGTAACCACTTAAACATTCATTTGTGGCTTAGTAGGTTATGGCTTAGATGTGGAAGCTTGTCCCTGATTTCCTCTTGCGGGTCCTGATGTCTGTCCTTGTTTACCTCCCACTGGTCTCACCTATCCTACTGACCTCCGAGGATGAGGGCAATTAAAAATCTTGTGTCCATTTCTCCACAGTTATAACATTTGATAGGTGGTTGTCCTCTAGTCGAGCCTTCCTTCCTTTGAATTTTTCCCTTTTTCTACCATCGAAGCCCTCCCGGCCGCTTCTGATTTACATGCCTAGATCCGCTTTGACTCTACTCTCTCGCCTGCTCTATGTCAACCATTTCAGTTCTCGAGGCAATCTCCACTACAGCATTATAACTAGCAAGGGCCATACTTGCAAGTACCCTCTTCAATTCAGGTCGCAGGCCTTTCATAAAGCGCCTGATTCTATCCGTCTCTAAATACACTAAGAGTGGGCAATACTTTGACAATCTAGTGAATTTGGCTGCATATTGGCCTACTGTATGACTTCCTTGATTGAAATTTTAAAATTCATCCTCATTTTCCTCCACCACCCAGCTGGGAATAAATTCCTTCTTAAAACTGTTCTTAAAGTCTGTCCATTCCCACTCTCGCTATTTCATTTCCCTATTCCACCAGTCTTGTGTAGGCCCCTATAACTAGAATGTTGCAAACTGCACCTTCCTTTGTTCTGAATAATTCAGAGCAGCAAAAATTTTCTCCATTTGTTCTATCCAATTTTCAACTTCTTGCTCCAAATTAGGTTTTCCTTGAAATTGAGGAGGGTGAAACTTTAAAAATTGTTCAAGGGCTTGATCAAATTCAAGTTCATTCTTCTACCCTCCCCTTTGGGCATTTTCATTTACCCTAGCAGCATTTTCAGTTAATTGCTAAATTGTATCAGCCATTTTTTGAAATGTTTGGAACATGGGGTGGTCTAGGGATGCCAGTTGGGAACTTCCCATTTGGGGTTCTTTAGTGAGTGATTCAGAATAGTATTGAGTAGTTCATTTTGGTCTTACTGGGGTACATTTGGATGGCATCTGTACAATTCATAAGATTTTGATTGTAAAATAAATATAACATATCTCAAAGCAAGTATAAAAGTGGACACAATACAAGTAATAACATATCATCACTCCTCGTCAAACCATAAGATCAGTACAAAATTATGTGCCTTGCACATCATCATATCTAGAGTATATAAGCCGGACTGTACATATCATACTATATTCATAATATCATCCTAATCATCCTCATCCCTATCCAAAACTGGAGGTCCTGAATCAGAAGAAACAGTGTAGGACTCATGAGTACTAGGTCCCTCATATCCAAAAGCATCTGATCAATATCAGCATTTGGGTCTATAACGTACCCATTGCATGCTCCTGCAACCAAACCTCCTCTGGATCTATCTCTGGTTCTTCTACAGGCTCCTTCTCCTCCTCAGGAACTACCTGGTTTCCATCTACCTTAGCTTTCTCCAATACGGGCATATCCTCCTCAGGTACTCCTGGGATATCTCCGCTAGACACCTCATCTTCATTAGAATGTCGTGACTCAATATCGTCTAGGCCACTGTCTATCTCTCCCCTAATCAGCTAGATGGCGATGGTGTCCTCTCTGGAGTAAGGTCTCAGGTAGGTGTCACTCGTAGGGCAAACACACTATCAGAGAGTTGTGGTGCCCTACGTCGTCCAAGACCATGTCCTATCAATGAAAAGTAACTAGGGAGACACCAAGGAAAAATCTTCCTAATCTTCCCTGACTTCTTCTTCACTCCTGAGCTATCGCCTCTCTCCATCTTCTTTTCATCATCCCTATGATTGTCTACTGGACGCTTCCCTTTATCGTCTCTACTCGTTATACCTACAAGACAAAAAGGTTGTATTAGGTCCTACAGTGATACCACAGTTCTATAACCATGCTTTGATACCAATTGTAATACCCCTACTACAAAAAGTCATGGAAGCATACCATAGTCGGGTGTTACCCTGTCCAGTTGCCCAGACAATGGGTCTTTATAACGATAAAAAGTGATAAGTAAATAAAGCCCATACTGATATAATATAACCATACAAGTATAACATAATATACTAAAAGTGAGGTCCTATACATCCGGTAACAATACTACATTAGTAATGTAAAATACATAAGCAAAAGTGGAAGTAACCGGACTTATACTATGGCATCACTTCTATCCATGCAATTGCTCAGCTTTGGGTCCTAAAATAAGATAAAAAACACATGTGAGTGAAAAATCACCCAGTGAGTCCCAAAAGTGTGCTAGTGCTTTATAAATCAAGTTGACACAAGTATTTTTGAATTTTATTCAAAAATTCCTCATGGGAAAAATATTATAATTTTCCGCTAAAAAAAACTCTACCGCTCACTAGGAGGGAGTTTGTTTCAATTTCAAACATATTTGGAAAAATCGTATTTGATTGCACAATCATTACTCCAATTTCCAAAATGCAGGTACTTCTCTCAACAGAAGGCTGACCCACGTGCAAAGCTCACAAGGCTTCACCTTCGATATCACAGTCTTATTGTACTAAGGACACAAACATATAGTACTCAACTATGTATTGTCGGGTGGGTAAGTGCAAACAAGAACAATACCGAGTAATTCAGAATGTTTTACTTGCTACCATAAGCCCAGGGATCCCAATCCTGACGTCAATCATCATCGAGGTAGCAAGAGGTTGAACAATACCAGGTGTCTGGCCCAGCCCTTGAACAACCCAAAATAAAGTGTACACAAGGCACGACAATTTCCAGGCACTAAACGGATAGCCAGGACGACTCATCTCAATGTCCTGTTACCTTGTTTGGAGTAAGACAATCCCCAGAACTAGCCAAGTTACTTGGGATCGTCTATCTCTAACATGAGTTGGGATAAAGATCAAAGTTCTTGCTGAATACTCAACGTTTCCACTGTTCACAAGACTAGTACCAATTCTATTGGCCCACAAGGCCAAATAAATAATTCATTCCCGAAGGAATATAAATCAAACATTTTCTAGGGCCAAAATATCATTTTTCAAAAGTTGATCTCATATTGAGAGATCGTTTCCAAAATCCGTAGCGAAAAAGAATAAAAAGTCCCTTTCACATCATAAAATATTCCAATAAAGGTATCTGGGTCATTTTATCCATACGCAATTCCAAAAAGAATTTTGATCAAGAATTCCAAAATTCTAACCCTAAAAGAAGATTAGATTCAAAGTTTCCAATTATGCTTCCATAAAATATTCTAATAAGAGCATTCTGATCATTTTCTGAATACCCGATTCTAAAAATTACCATATTTTGAAAATCCAATTTATTTAATCCCAAAAGGATTAAATTTACAAAATATAGGCTTTTGTCATGCTTTAAGGTTTCTAAGCCAATTTTGATATTCATGCTAGCTAAACATGGCAAAATACTATTTTATTGCTTAGAAAAACCTTAAATCAAACCAGAGATTTCAAAATGGTACATAATGTGTTATTTCACAGAAGGAAAGCATACTAACATTTAAAAAGCTTAGAACTCCAGTAGGACTCACCTCGTATCCTAAATAGCTTATGTCATTCGAATATCGTACCTACCCCATCGCCAATCGTTTAATGTAAATAACCTACATTAAATGTCATTTTGTATTTAGTTTGATTCACTAAGGTTCAAACCAATACTTAGTCAACATAAATATAAGGAAATTCCTTATTTTCCTTGTTTCTTCATTTTTCCTTTTTTGAGCAAAACGTGTATATATACGTATATTACACGCTTAATTCTTCCATTTCCCGTTTCTATATATTCTTTTCTTTGTGAACATGAAATCTTCTTCATGTACCCTCCATTTTTATTCCCAAACTCATGCAAACAATTCCTTAGAGTTCACTTACATCCAAAACTAAAATTCTGCATTTTTTCCGTTAAACACACTATTTTATTTTGTACATAACTTTTGATCTAAAACTCCGATCAAGCTCCATTTTATATCAAAATGCTCATTAGACCTTGAAGTAAGATTATATGGATTCTTTTTCCACATTCTCCAGACAGTCCAGGAACTTCTGGGCCAAAAATATCCCAGAAATTTTGTTGTACTAATTGCATTTTCACAAAATAATGTTACCATCTTGTTCTCCTTCCTTTATAACATCTATATAACCTTTAATCCACCTTATTCCCCATAAAAACACCTTTAATTCTTCATGTTTCTAGGTCCAATAAGTCATCAAATTCATGCTTTGAACAATATGTAATCACCGACATGAATGAAAAATAGCTATAGTTTTATTTCCATTAAAGTTTTCTTTTTCCAATTTTCACAACTTTTTCATCAACCATGTATAAACCCTTAAATCACCAATCAAATACCTTTATCCACCACATAAAACACAGCATATAAAACCATCTTCCAACCGACACACACACTTGCACACACAAAAGTTCACATAGTTCACTTTTGATCTAAATCACAACCATAAATCTCATGTTTTCATGTTAAAATTGATACCAAAATGATCACCATAATGAAGTCTATAACTTTAATTCTTGAAGTATAGGCTTTTGCCTTGTACATAGGATGTTTTGGCTTGATCTTGCTCCAAGCACACTGATAGGGCCTAAATTAGTCATATATTTCCTAGTTATTTGAGGCCATTTTGTGATACATTTTGTGTGATAACTGGTCATATTCCTTTATATTTGAGATTTTATCCTTGGAAAGGTGTTTTGTGCATTATTTCAAATTTTAGAGGTAAAATAAGTTAAAATCGTCGCTAAACAGATTAGAGGCGGCGCCGGCCAGGATAGGAGAGGCGGTGCAGGCCACGTGCTACTGGCATACACTTCGAGGCGATGAAAAATTTGTGAAACAGGAGCTGAACAGAACACAGCTGGTGCCAGTTAGAAGCCCAGAGGCGACGCCAACTGCAATCTGGAAGAATTGGCACGAAAATTGAGAAAAATCGACGAACAGACATAGGGACAGAACACAATCGGCACCGGCCCTAAGCAGGACAGGCGGCACTGGCTGTGCACTGCTACAGAGGCAGTGCCTCGATTTTTGTGCATATTTTTGGCAATTATCAGAGTTTTAGTATTTTCCTACTTCTATTCAGTCAGAAACCCTATAGGGAAGAATGTAGGTATTTCTAAAGCCTATAAATAAAGGGAAAACACAAAGAAAAGGGAGAATTCAAAGAGTAAAATAGAAAATCACTCAAATTCAAGGAGGAATTCATCAAATCAAGGAGGATTGTGCAAGAGAGTCTACAAAGGAAGCTTGTCTATGAGTACTTTCTTTTAACTTTGTTTTCTTTTCATGGACAATGATGTATTAATTGTTTTATTGTAATTTGATAGTGTTTTAGGTATTCATGATTTTTAGAGTTATTTTGATCTTTTGATTAATTGATTATTATTCTTGGTATTTAATTACTTATTATGATTACAAGATTAATTTGTTGTTTCTTTCTATTAACTTGCTTGGAAAAGGGGTTGATGGTGGTCTCAATTTATTAATTTCATATTTGTTGTCTATTAACTTGCTTAGAAAATGGGATAATTGGTAAGAACTGGATAATTAAAGATTAATTGATGTATGTCAGGATATGGATTTATTGGTTAATTTCATGTTTTAAATTTGCCAGGATATGGAGATTTAATCAACGATTTTGTTCAATACATCTTTTGGGTGAATTAGTTGAGACAGGATATGTAATGCTTATTTGTCTAGAAGATAGTGATTTCATGGATTGGAAAAGAAGTGAATCTATCTTAATCCTTCATGATGCTAAGAGAATGATTAGTTATGATAATGATTGAGTACGTCAAGGTCATGTTTGTCAAAATAATGATTTGAGTTACATAATTCTCCATCCTTGACATGTATATATTCTTTTATTTTATTTTATTTTCCTTTTTATTCTTTTCACTTTATTGAGTCGGTTAAACAATGAAAGAAAATAAACTAATGCATACTTGTTCCTTGAGGATCGATACTTATTTTATACCCTATGATATGCTTAACGATGAGTACGCTTGCTCATATGTGTAATTTGGAGTTAACATTTTAATTTAAACTTGATGGGGAATGTGTTTATTTTTATATGATTTTTACACCCAAAGTCAAACACATCACACACCAAGAACACACTAAGAAATACACACTTTTTCTTTCTCTCACTTTTTCTATTTTTCCTTGATTTTTTTCCTTTCTTTTCTCCCTTATTTATTTCTTTCTCTTCTCCTTTATGCTCTTGGCTGGTTCCCCCCCCCCCCGTAAATCCACCACCATTCTTGTTCAAAATAATGACCAATATGATTTTTCTCAATTAAATGAACAGTGGCTACTTTACACATGTCGCGATCTCGCTTTTTTTTCACATTTTTCTTAATTGTTTTGCAAAACTTATTTAAGAAGCTTTGCATGCATTAATATTTTCATTCATACACATGTCCTTGGCCACCAATCACAAGAAGTCACACGTCCAAATTTTCAACTGCATTTTTAATTTTTCTCAGAAATGAC
Source organism: Voacanga thouarsii (assembly GCA_026120185.1). Classification (NCBI taxonomy): domain Eukaryota; kingdom Viridiplantae; phylum Streptophyta; class Magnoliopsida; order Gentianales; family Apocynaceae; genus Voacanga; species Voacanga thouarsii. The sequence continues at coordinate 462,123 of JANUWF010002383.1, read as the reverse complement.
CAAAATCGAATTCCAAATGGAAAAATATTTTATTTCGCCAATAAATTCTATAAATTCCACCAAATTCAATCGTAACATTCAAAATCTTCAATTATTTTCCAATTTTGTAAAATTTTCTATCAAAATCCCATTTGTAGTAAAAATTACAAAAATGCCCCGAAACACAAAATAGCCTAATTTGCACAAAAATTCTCGTCTCTTTGCATTGATCAATTTTTGTTCTAAGTGTACCTCCAATATCTTACTTTATTAAAAGTAGTAGCCTCCATAAAATTTAGGGTACGGGTAGAACAAATTCAAAATTACATCTGGGTCCCCGTATATTTTTATTTCGTCAAAATATTCTTCTCATTACAACGATTATCTTTTGTTTTGACTACTAATACAAATGATCATTCTATTAAAAGTAGTAGCCAGTCAAAATTAAAATACAGGGTATTACATATAGAGTTGCAAATTCTCATGCATAAATGAATAGCAAAATACGTAGCATGTTTTAAACCATTTATTTCATATAACATGAAATAGCCTTATGGCATATGTATGAGTTATGTATTTACGAAATCTTGGGAAATTTATGAAATCTTGTGATGGATAAACTCTTATGTTGAGATTTCTGAAATGATGGAGTTTATTCTTTAACTTAGGAGTATTTTTGAACATCAAATCTTTTCAAAAATGTTGGTGAAATCTTCTAAAAAGGTATTGAGCTGTTTTCAAAAGCATTACATTGATCTATTCATAAGGCCTTATGTCATGTTGATTCTTGAGTCCTCAAAGGAACTTTGTACGTATACTAACTCGCACAAGTTTGAGATCGCTATCTAGTTGGAGCCTCCTCCGAGTAGTAGTTTCTTTCTTTGTGAGGTGTCTGTATTTGATGTATAGCCATCCTTAACTAGCAACACATTTTCCATTGGCAATAATGTTGATAGGTTGTAAACCTATTCGTGGCAGGTGGCAATAATATTGATATGGTTGAGATCCTATCTGTGCCAGGTGGCAAATTTATTATGTCAATAGGTTTGAGATCCTATCTGTGTCAGGTAGTAAATTTATAATATCGATGGGATTGAAGTCCTATTCATGTCGGGTGGCAATTTTGTTTATGGGTTGAAGTTCTATCGACTGATGTAAGATTGCAATGTGGTATTTAAAATGTGATATTCGAAACGTGGATTTCAAAATGTAATTTTATGTTGGATCATATTTTGAGAACACAGTGGTAAAAGTTTGAAAAGCTCAATACGGTAATGTAAATGATGTGAATAACTATATTCTTGAGAAATGATCTATTTTTCCCAAAAATAAAGTAAATGATGTATATATATATTAATCATTAAAATATCCCATGAATTATCCTATGCATTGTCTATTGGAAATATGATATATCGTTACTCCATATCCATTTTGGGAAAATTGTCATGCATCATGAAAATATTTTATCTGAAAATTTTCACAAATCACACATGGGACTTATTGAGATTTTATCTCACACCTTTTTTATTTATGTTTTACAGGAGATTATGCTTATAAGTAAGATTGTAGGAGTATGGATATTAATGTTAATTTCGATATTTTGTATCCAGATGTTATCTTTATTTTATGGATGATGTAATTGGATTATTTTGAGGTGTAAATCTATATTTTTTGAATTTTATGTATTATTTGAAGTCTTGTAAGGTTTCAATTTAGTATTTCTTTTAAGTCCTGGTTATTTTTTTAGTTTAACTTTCATTATAAAGATCCCTTGTCGTTTAGACCAGGCGACATCTACAATCATTCAGGCCCTATAGTTGTGGGGTGCTACATTTAATCCCAGAAAGTTGATATCCCAATTTAGAAGGCTGGACCATGCTCTTGGAAACCTACCACATCTATCATAAAACCACATAAGTGTTAATCACCTTATCATGTCCTTAATAAGTTTTTCAACTACTATGCATAATCCTAGGTACCAACCATAGTCATACTCGAGTAAGACTTACATAAGCACACAAGAATAGTATGCACAGGATTCAAATTATGTCCTAAAAGGTTTCTAAATACTCCCGTTCATGTTCACATGATATTGGAAATCTCTAATTCATGCAAAGGTATCTCAAACTTAAAAATTTTGCTTTAAATCTTAAGCTTCCTACTAAAATTCCAGCGAACACAATTTTGATTTCAAAAAGGATCCCTGCCTATTTTCTTTCCCAAGTGTAACATCCCACCTTTCCATAGCGTAGAGGGCTTCATTTTTGTGCGATGTCGCCCTGTCCAATTGCCTAGACAAGGGGTCTTTATAACAAATTTCATTCAATATGCAGTGAAAATTTTTCCAAAATACTTTTTTATTAATCACAGAAGAATACATAAAGTCTGATCACAGATACAAATACTCAAAATACAATAGATCCAAATGTAGCATGACCTCTAGGAGTCCACTACACTTCTACTATGTCTCTAATCCTAAATTTTAAAATAGAAATAACAAACGTGTAAACGTAAGGCTCAGTAAGTCCCGTGTGTGCTTGTGCTTTTTCATTGGAAATAACTCGTGAAGAGTAATTTCTATTATAGACAAGCTAGCCCAGAAATTCTCATGTAAAAATATTCTAAAACATATATTCTAGGGTTTCGAGTGAAAACTTAGTGATTCAAATATTCAAGAGTTTAGAATGAAAACATATTAATTCAAGGACTCAAGAATTCTAGGAAAATATTTTGATTCAAGTATTCAAGTATTCAAGTTTAGTCAGTGCTTATACTAAGTATTCAAGTCAGTGCTTACGCCAAGTAATCAAGTTAGTGCTTACACCAAGTATTTAAGTCAGTACTTACGCCAAGTATTCAAGTTAGTGCTTACGCCAAGTATTCAATGTGCTTATGCCAAATAGTATGCTTACACCAAGTATTGAGCTTATGCCAAGTATTCAAATTAGTGCTTACGCCAAATATTCAAGTCAGTGTTTACGCCAAGTACAGTCAGTGCTTACGCCAAGTATTCAAGTTAATGCATACGTCAAGTATTCAAGTCAATCCAGTATTATCAATCATGAATATATACAAGAAATTTCATATTCAAGAATTCAAGATTCAATGATATTCCCAAGATTTCAAGATCTATGATATTTTTATAGTGTTTCCCAAATTCATGTAAAAAACTCGTATTTAAGTATATTAGGAAATTACTTTACCCAAAACCAGGATTGGAATTAAAGGAGTCACACGAGATGTCTCATATTCAAGATGTTCAAGAAATTAAATGCTTGGTAATGTGTTCAAGTTTAAGCATAAGATTCATGTCATGATGGATCAGAAAACATTTAACTATGTCATGAAAACATTTGACCATTTAAAAAAAACACTTAGCTAGACGGGGTTTGAGAAGGCATAGGACTCACCTCATGTCCTACATTATACTGTATTCATAAACCTTAAGCCCTTGCGAGGCCTTTAAGATAGAAACCTACATCGGTCTTCATTTCATACTTCTTTTAGTATTCTAGAATTCACAACCAACACATATCATCAATTACATGTTGCTAAAGAAATTTCCAAATTTCCTATTTCTTTATTTCGTACTAAAATGGAATACACCTTTTGAGGTAAGTCAAATCCATTTCATTACTCTTTTCCTCAAACATATTTTCAAAGCCTTCACATGATTTGTTGATCCTTCATTCATCTAATGGCTCATATGAAATTACTCCATAACTCTATTTTCTTAGGCCAAAATTCTGCATTTTTCTCACCTTGGCACACCTTAATATTCTTGTCACAATTTTTTATTCACAAGTCGGATTGATGCCAAACTAGTTCCAAAATGTCCTCAAGACTTTCCTTTATGATTTCCAATTATGGAATGCAAACTTCCCTTTCCATTTTGTTCAGTTTTAAGCATTAACTCTTAGCATTTTAATTCCTATAACTAAGCTAGTAGCCTTTGGTATTTATGTCATAACATTCTATCTACAAGTCCAAATCATGTCAAATTGGTCTTAAAATGATTCTAAGATATTTAGCTACAAGTTTCAGGTCATACAATTCCAGAACAACAAGCCATTTCGTTCAGCTTAATAGTTCTTCAGTTCTGCATGAAATTCTTCCAAAACAGAATTTCTGTTTTTGTTTCATTTCTTTCACATAACCAATTCTCCTTTCTTTTACTGAATATATATATCACTTGAGAATTCTAATACCTTTTTTATGGTATAAATATCATATAAATACCTCTGGTTTTTGTTATGAAGAAAGCAGTATGTCACCTATGCAAAAATAACAAAACAGCAACCATAAACATAAATTAATATATTGTTTTCTTCTACAATTAAACCATGTTTTCCTTTAATTCCTTCTTCCATCTTTACAGCCATGAACAACCTTTCAAAACTACCTTCAAACACATTCAATTCCCACACAAAACACAGTACCTATATCTCCAAACAGTCCGCCACACAAAGCACACACAAACAACTTGATCTCTCAATTTTTCATTAAACACAATTCATAATTCATGCTAGTTTTCAATAAAAATCATATCAAAATAATCCTTGTGAACTACTTATCAACTTTAATTCAAGAAGTAAGAGGTTTTACCTTGTGTATGATAATCTCCAAGCTTGAAAACACCTAGGTTTCCTTCCTTTCTCCTTCTCTCTTTCTCTCTTGAAATTTCTGTCTCTTTTCTCTTTCTTTTTTTTTTTTCTCCTTTCTCTTTCTTTTCTTTTCTCCTTTTGAAGCTGCCGACTTAAAGCTATTTGTACAGCATTTCCACTGCCTCTCTTATGCCCAAAATATCACAAGATCAATGATTATTAAATTAGTTAAATAACTTATTGAAAAAGACTTGCAAAATATTCTATTTTTTTCCTTTTTCTTCTCTTATTCTACCTTGTTGTTGTTGGTTTTCTTGTTGAAAATTAGCTTTCCACACCTCTATTATCATGACCAAACATCACATGATTAATTATTTTTAATTGTTGGTCAAAGGCTTCACTTGAAAACTTTATAAAATCTTCCTAAATAAGCTTAGGAAAAATGCTCATAAAATTTATCTCAAGCAATAAAAACACTTGGACTCATCAACCAATCACTAAACGACAACTATTCTCAATAGCCAATCATAAAATGCCACTTGTTTCACTTCCAACCACATTTCCCAATTTTCTTGAAGAATGAACTCTAATTTAGGTCAGTATTTATTCCAATCAAGAAAATTTTTTATTCCACCAATAGAATCTATACATTTTACTGAATCTAATAGTGATTCTCAAATTCCTTATCAATTCTTCTCAATTTGCAATCAAAATTCCAATCGAGGTTAAAATTACGACGATACCCCTGAAAACTTAAATTATACCAAAACGTTTGTCTCATTGTACTGATTAACTTTTGTTCTGAACTTATACCTAAATTCTCATTCTATACCAAGTAGTTATTAATTGAAGTACAAAAAGTACAAGTAGAACAATCTCAAAATTTCAATGATGTCCCTGAATATTTTTATCGCACCAAAACTTTCATCTCATTATACTAATAATTTATTATTTCTGGTCACTTATACAAATTCTTATTTTATACAAAGTAGTAGCCTATTAAAATATAAAAAGGAGGGATATTACAATCTCCCTTCCTTCAAGAAATTTCGTCCTTGAACTTTGTATTTGCCTTGATTCCATCAAACGTCTACTTCTAGTTTCTCATGTCATCTATTCCTTCTTTACTCTACATGAATCCTAATAGGTCCTTTATTTCCCTGCAATTCTCTAGGTTTGAATTCCTCGTGAGTAGAGGGGGCATTTTTTTATTTCTTAATGTACGGACAACTGGCTAAAGTAATTTCATGATATGGAAAGTGTTTTTCTGATATACTCAAATACGAGTTTTCTACATGAATTTGGGAAACACTATAAATATTATGAATCTTGAAATCCTAGGAACATCATTGAAACTTGAATTCTTGAATATGACATTTCCTGTATACAATACATGGCTGACAATACTTGACTGACTTGAATACTTGGCATATGCACTAACTTAAATACTTGGTGTAAGCACTAACTTGAATACTTGGCATAAGTACTGACTATACTTGGCGTAAGCACTAATTTGAATACTTGGAGTATTCACTAACTTAAATACTTAGCGCAAGCATTAACTTAAATACTTGGCATAAGCTTATTGAATACTTGGTATAAACACAATACTTGGCATAAACATACTACTTGGCAAAAGCACAATATTTAGCATAAGTACTGACTTGAATACTCGGCATAAGCACTGACTTGAATACTTGGTGTAAGCACTAACTTGACTACTGGTGTAAGTACTGACTTGAATACTTGGCATAAGCACTGACTATACTTGAATACCTAAATACTCGAATACTTAAATCAAAATATTTTACTAGAATTCTTGAATCCCTGAATTAATATGTTTTCATTCTGAACTCTTGAATATTTGAATCACTATGCTTTCACTCAGAACCCCTGAATATCTATTTTTAGAATATTTTCACACGAGAATTTCTGGGCTAGCTTGTCTATAATAAAATTACTCTTCACGAGTTATTTCAAGTGGAAAAGCACTAGCACATACAAGACTCATTAAACCTTATGCTCACACGTGTGTTATTTCCATTTTAAAATTTAGGATCGAGGTGCAACAAAAGCGCAGTGGACTTCCAAAGGCTCATGCTGCATGTTGGATCTGTTGTATTTTGAGTATTTGTATCCAAGATCAGAATCTATGTATTCTCCTGCGATTTATAAAAGTATTTTAGAAATATTTCCGCTACATATTGAGTTAAATTTGTTATAAAGACCCTTTATTTGGGAAACTAAATGGGGCAACATCCCACAAAGGTAAAGAGCCACTACGCCATGGAAAAGTATGGTGTTACACCAAGTTTCCATGGTATAATACTGCACACACATACACATAAATCCCAACAAATTTTCTAGCAAATACATGTACAAAGAACATTAGAAAACTCCAGTTCATAAATAAAAAATAGCGTTAACTTTGGGTATTTATTGTTCAGAAGTTTGAGTTTAGTTTTTCTCCGAAATTTCCAGTATCTTAGAGCAATATAACTACTGTAAAATCAGATTCCCTACAAAATTATGAGTAAAATGACACAGATAGCATGTTGAAAAAAGAATTGAAAAATAGTGGAAATTAGTGCTTCTAACGTGTGAACATTGTAGATTTTTTTGAAAATAGTAGTTATGTTTTGTAGGCATGATCTCCACATAAAGATCATCATATAACCTGATATTAACATACTACAAGTTTTCCCAACAAAGTCGAATAAACTCAGTGTTATATTTCCCAATAGTCCTCTCTGCTTGTGAAACTTTTTGAAATTCCTCTTCCCTGCTTTCAATAACCCATCGAGGCATAAATTCATTCCTATATTCTTCTAAAAATTCTTTCCAAGTCCAGTTCTTTTGTTCTTGTTCTCACTCTTCTTTCTTCCTTAACCACCAATCTCAATAGGTCCTTGACGTTCAAAAGTAGCAAATTGTACTTTTCTCTGCTTAGAATAATCTAAAATTGCAAGTATATCTTCCATTCGTTCCATCCATAATTTAGCCTATTGCTCTTGATCTGTCTGTCCATAAAATCAAGAGGGATTGAACTTTAGAATTCGTTCTAATGCTCTGTCATTTTCCTTCTCAGGATATTGTCCTCCTTGGGTTAGAGCTCCGGTTACTTGCTGAAGTACTGCAATAATATTTTGTAAGACCTGCGCCATCTTATTTTCTTGAGGTTGTCCTTCCATTCTGGGGGTAATGTTTCCAGTAATATCAGTCGCGTTCCCTTCAGCTCGATCTCCGGCACCATCACGAATAACCTTTCATGGCATGTTTTCTTCCATTTAAATCTACTCCATGAAACACCAAGTAAATATATACATCTCAATACTTCCTATTTATATGACATGAAAGAGAAGTAAAATTCTATTTTGCACATGTAAATATTTATCTCTTGAAAAAATCTCACATTCTCTCAACCTGATAATATACTTTCACATATATCGTTCTCGTATGATCTGTAGTTAAATCTCCTATATTTACACCATTTTGCATATAGATCATTCTTTTGTTTCCTTATAAACTACCCTAAATCACTCCCTTTAAACTATCATGGGAACTTCCTAGGGGTTACCCATCCTAAGATTTCTCTAGCCCAAGCATGCTTAACTTCAGATGTCTAATGATTCCTGATACATTAGTATTGATATAATCATATCCTTTCACACATTATGATAAAAACATGACTTTTAGCACTCAAATATAATAATAAAACACTACACAAATATGCATATCCTTATCTGCAGAATTCATATTACACTATACAGACAAGACCTTTAAATGTTAAACCTTCTTTACTCAACATCTCACTATTACTAATCCCAAAATGGGAAGTTCAGAATTAGTAAATATTTCCTTAAATAGATCAATCATGAGGCCTCCCTAACCTCAATCCCTTTACTATTGTTCGAGTTTGGGATCATAGACCATTTTCAAAGATATCAGAATTGTCTCAAATTACTTTTCTTCTAGCTCATTAGAAGAAATTATGTCCAATTTAAATACCTCAAAGTTATATGTCACATCTACTTCAATATTCAATTAGCAGAAGCACGGTGGACTCTCAGAGGCTCATGCTACATCTTGGATCTATTGTATTTTGAGTATTTGTATCCAAGATCAGACTCTATGTATTCTCATATGATTAATAAAAGTATTTTGGAAAACTACTGCTACATATTGAGTTAAATTTGTTATAAAGACCCTTTGTTTAGGAAACCAGACAGGGCGACATCCCACGAAAGTAAAGACACTACGCTATGGAAAGATAGGGCATTACACCAAGTCTCCGTGGTATAATATTGCACACATATACACATAAACCCCAACAAATGTTCTAGCAAATTCATGGACAAAGAACATTAGAAAAACTCCAACTTGTAAAACAAAAAATAGCGTCAACTTTGGGTATTTATTGTTCAGAAGTTTGAGTTTAGTTTTTCTTCAAAATTTCCAGTATCTTAAAGTAATATAACTACTGTAAAATCACCTTAGATTCCCTACAAAATTATGAGTAAAATGGCACAAATAGCAAGTTGAAAAAAGAATAGAAATATAGTGGAAATTAGTGTTTCTAACATGTGAACATTGTAGATTTTTTTGAAAATAGTAGTTATGTTTTGTTGTCATGATCTCCACATGAAGATCATCATATAACTTGATATTAACATACTACAAGTTTTCCCAACAAAGTTCAAAACAAATCTTAAAAATTTATGACCTAAACTTGATATAACATATATAAAAAAAAAAAAAAAATCCAGCAAGCATGTTTAAACAATGCAATGAGGAAAATAATCTCTAACACATAATTTACTAGGAAAAACATTACATTTAATGCGCCAAGGGGTTGGCCAAATCCTAATAATACGAGAACGAAAGCACCTATTAAAGTTTGAAGTTCAAACTCAAGAACCCAATGCAAAGACTAGAATCCTAGGTAATCTAAGCCACCTAAAACCCAAAATCTATTAAACTAAGATAGCTAAATCAACATCCAAACACCCCTAACCTAAGAAGAATCAAGAACAAATGGTTAGGCACCCAATTTGGAAACCTAAAAAGAACCATAGATGAACAACCAACAAAGACCCAATTCTATATAACTAATTGAATTATCCTAAGAAAATCAAAGACTAGATTCTTAGGATGGGCTAATTCTTAAGAGAAGATATGAATGATTTGGAAATCACCCAAAAAGATCACCCTCACAACTCTCTCAAAGAGTTTCTTGAATTCAAAATGTCTAATGTTCAAAATATGTCATACAAGAACTATAATAAGGTATTTATAGGCCTCAAGTTATCCTAACTAATTAGTAAGCTAAACATAGGATTAGGTGGCCTTAAAACAACTTTTAAGGCCGTAGTATATGCCTTTAAATAAGTATAAATATAAGAAAAGTCGTGGGAATTAAAAAATATATAAGTAAACTGAAAATAAAAGAAATCATTAAAATTCGGACCTGCACCGATGTGGGTTGGCACCAGTTCAGGGCACTAGGGCCGGCGTTGGCTTTCTTCTGGTCATTGTTCCCTGTTTTGTTACACTTCAAAACCTTCTCCTCTGACCTCCATTCCATTTCCATGTGTTTCCTTGATTTTTCAAATGAAATGTTGGTCATTTTAAGCTCCTCTTGATACTCCTTTGGCCTTCAATCGTTGTTTACATGTTATCTTGATCCTCCACATAGATTATTTCTTGTTTTATGCTTCTTTTGGCCTTTCGTTTACCTTCCATCTCTTCGCATACCTCTTGACCTTGGCTTGTTAGATTTGTTGACTTGAAAAACACCTTGAACTCTCTCTAGTATGGCCTTCACCCAAGGCATCATAAGTTATGTCCTTATCTTCCTTCCCCATTCTCTGAATTGGCTATCATGTCCAAGACTATTCCTATCAAATCTTCCTTCTTTAGGTTGATTTGTCCTCGAATTAATGTGCCAAATTACTTGAGTAGATTTCCTTGCATTACAATTCAAATAAGAACTTTGTTGTGAATGTAAAACTCTTGGCTTTTGTTCCTCAATAACTATCTTATTTTCTTTCTTCTCAACCTAGGCACGTATCCTCATTTTACCCCACTCTCATTTTTCACACTCTTGTTGATCTCACCTCTCATTACCCAAATATGCACTCTTGTTTTATTTCCATGCTCCCTCTTTGGTTCTCTCTTCTCTTTTAATTGTGTTTGCTGTTCTAACCTCTTTTTTCCCCCTCTTTTGCTCTTCTCTCATATTCTTATATTGTCCTCTCTTGTTTTTCCTTCTCATTTTGCTTTCTTTCTTTCTTTCTTTTTTTTTATCTTCCTCATTCAAGATATTTTGATCTTTTACGGCTTCACTTGGGGATATAGAACAAAGTGTAAATTTTCTCCTATCCTTGCATAAAGAATAGGTATTCTACATCCCCTTGTGAACCACCTCCCTCCCTATCATATAGCCAAGGCCTTTCCAACAATATATGCACAACATGCATGGGGAATACATCACACGCAACTTCATTTTTATATCCTCCTATAACAAATACAACCTTGACTTATTTGTTCACTTCATCGCTCCGCTATTGTTCCACCATTAAAGCTTGTACGGGCTTAGGATATTTCAAGGTCTTCATTCACAATTCCTCCAACAATATAGCACTAATCATATTCTTGCAACTCCCTCTATCAATAATCAAGCTACATAGTCTTTGTTTAATTTGACACCTTGAATGGAAAATGTTCTCCCTTTGTAAATCCCTCTTTTTCTTCAACCACACAAGCTTCCACAACCTCCCTCATAATGCCAATTAATGAGCATGGTTTCTCAAGTACAACTCCATCTTTTCTATTCACTCTATTTTCTCCAATAGATTTGATGCCTCTTTGCATTGTTGAACTAGATAGCTTGTTCTCACTAATTTCACTCATCATTTGCTCTTGCATCACGTCTAGCCAACTTTTCTTTTTCTCCATTTGTTTTAGAGCTTCTTTCTCCACTTTATTGTTTTAACTTGTTTGCTCTTCAATAAATCCAACTCCATCATGCTCCATTCCTTCTTTTTTATTCTCCTCTAACACTCGTAATTGATGTGACTCATCCTCTAGAAAGAATAGAATATTGTAAAACTCCTTAGTTACCCTATTTTTTGAACTCAATTGATCCACATCATCATCTCCTTCATCATCACTAAGTTCCTCATGTAATACCCTACAACCTATGTACCCTAAAAAGGGGCGGGGATGTCAACCCATTATTAAGATAAGGGATCTTTATAACTAGGTAAGAAGAAAATTAAAGGAAATGAATGAAGTTTAAAACTTATTACAACTCGAACAATACTTACACAAGTTTTCAACACAATCTAATAAAATCCCTAAAACAAATACATTCAAAGACAAAAATAAAATCTCAGACTTTTAGGCAAACTCAACCTTCAAAGCAGAATCTTCCTGAAAACATAATATAAAATATGGTGAGAAATATTTCCAATAAGTCCTGTGTGTGCTTATGATAATTAAAGAAACGTTTCATGTATGCAGCTTTGAATAAGTCATAAGAAAAGATTGCAAGTCATAACAATTTGTTTTGAACATAGAGTGGTGTTTTATATCAGTTTCTCAAACCAAAGTGTACATTTAGAAAGAAAATAAACCACTCAAAATAAAGGTGAATATGAAACCCCACATCATAGTCAAGGCCATGAAACCTTGTATCATGACCGCGTATTGTGAAAACTTACATCACAATATAAGTGGGTGATCGGCCTATTGGGTGAGATATTCCTCTATCTCTGCGTCCTAATTTACTGGTTGTCCATTCTAGGAAACAGTCCACTTGGACTGAGTTACTAACTCGGACCAGCCTGACTAATCAAAACTGGAACTTTATCCAAAAAGGGTTTATCTCCCCGATAGAGGCCTCCATCGGAAGACTTACCTTGACCTTCTAAAGTTAGTTTCAGTTAACCTATCCTTATTAAGTAGTCAACATTTATTGCTTGTATAGGAACCATTCACAAAAGTATCTTGTCGTTTGAAATTGCAATCATGGTTAAGAGTTCTAGTTTGAACTTTTTATTTTAGAAAATCAACATTTTAGCTGAAAGCTTTTGTTTGAATAAAATGTTTGCTTTAAGAAGGAAAAGGAAAATGTCTTGTACGAAAAGGGAAAAGAAAATAACCATACTTGCATCTCAAGTAAAAGCCATCTTTGCCATAATGTAAATAACACTTGACTTGCAATGAAGTATTTACTCAATGAATCATTTTATATAAGGACTTACTTGATTCTCTTACCTGACAAATAAAAATTCTCCTGACATCTTGATCAATTGAACCTAAACTCGTCTAGAGAAAATATGAAGATCATGTCACAAACTACCCTACAACCCTTATATTAACATAGTATCCAAAATAGTTCAACTTCACATATCAAGCTATCATATAGTTCGATCCAATCAATATTTTCATCCCAAATATAACATGCTAGATATGACATCATATCCCTAATCTCTAAGTGTTGAAACATGTATTCCACAATTCAAATATTCAAATATTAATATTAACTATTATTGATAACAAAATATAATTAAAAAATTTATAAATATAAATATTAGCTAATAGTTCTAGTATTAAATAATTTTACTACTTATAATTAATTAATAATATACTACAAACAATATCCTATAAATGATAATGAATTTTAATAAATGGTGAAAATGATAAGTATTAAATATTAATAATAGTAAATAATTAGTAAGTACTAGATATTTAAAGGTGCAAATAGGTCGAATTGGCATGTCTCGAACCCAGATCTGATTAACAAAAAAAGGTTCGGACCCGACTCGAATATCCAGTGGGTATGGAATAAAAAGACTCATACCCATGTATGTCGTTATTGAGTCTGAGTTAGGTATACCCGACCCGAAAAACCTATGCTAAGTAATACTCTTGTGTAAAATAATATTCTTGTATAAAATAAAACATTAAAACAATTTGCTCACAGTTAATCTTAAAAAATCTTCACACTAATTGAATAATAGCCCTAATATCAATAATAACCACAATTCCAAATTCTCAAAATTTCAAGTTTACAACTATAAAAAGAACAATCCAAGTTTATAAATAACAACCTCATACAACACATATAAATTAGAAACTAAACATTAAATAACATTTTACAACAACAATGCCAAATATCCATAAGTTTATCATTATATTACATAACATGAAATATCCTCAATTCATCCAAGAATCTATCTTCAACTTTCTCACTCTTCATTAACAATCCTCAACAATATCTCTAATTAAATAAAGAGGAAGAAACTGAAGAAGGTAGTGTTATTTTGCTACTAGGTTTTTTAGTCTCAACAATCAACATAAGATGTTTTATGTATAATTTAATATATATTTAATATTTTAAAAAATATATTATATTAATTGGGTATGAATACTATAGTTCCATAACCGGACCCAATTATATACACTAAATGGGTAAACGGATTTGGATCAGGTAAACAAGTCTAGATCTGGTATACTCGACCCATTGACAGCCCTATAAATAATTGATAAAAAGCATATTATTTAACTTTGAATAGTAAATTTACCAAATAATATTAATCAATATTTTAGACATATTAAAATAATGATATCAGCATTAATAATAATAATAATAATAATAATAATAATAATAATAATAATAATAATAATAATAATAATAATAATAATAATAATGTTGATAAACAATGGTATTAAATATTAGTAAATCACAATTAATAATTTTGAATGGTACCAACTAATATTTAATAATTGATAAAGAATTTTTAATTACCTAATATTTAATGAATAGCAATATCATTAAATAATAAATAAAAATATTAGACGATCTATAAACATATAGGTAATAGTATTGATATTAATAATAACATGAATAGTAACAATCTTGATAAATATTAGTATTACGTATTGACAATTATAGTTAATAGACTATACAAAACATTATTAAGTATTTAACAAATAGTTAATAATAATAATAATCGCTAATACATAATATTATGCAGTGATATTAGATAATGACTAACGATAATATAGTAGGTATAAAGCATTTTTTAAGTTAACAAAATATATCCACTAATAATTATCATAATAATAAATACTATTAATAGTTATTACAGTAGATAACAAATAGCAAAATAGCATTAATAAATAATGAATCATAATTTTTAATAGTATTAACAATAAGTATATGATCATTTGTATAAATGATCAAATAAACATTATATAGAGACAATCAATAAAGATTGCATAGAGAATACGATCTAAATTAAATCAATTTAGTACTTAGACTATATAACATATACTGTTCGAATGTATGCCCTCCAATCCTATGTATCTGATGTAAAATCGATAAAATAAATAAAACTTTTATTGTCAAAATTATTTGTGTTTCTTTGTTTTAATTTATGCAATTTTTTTTTAGAAAATACCCCATTATGTTTAAATAAATGATCCATGTGAATAGAAGTCTTTTAAAGTAAGGTATGGATCATGAGTTACTAAACACATAAACTTTATTTTTAACCGGTGTTTTAGAATGGGAATCTGATCAAGACAAAGGTTATTGTACTATGAATTCCAAATAGAGAATGGCTTACCATTAACCAATTAGTAGTCCACTCACTTCATGATGTAAGTGTTTTGGAATGTGTAAAACTGGACTTGTAGTAGTAGTTTCTCAAAGTAATAAAATAATAAAAACCCAGACTATTACAGCTACAGCATAGGCTAATACCATATGGCATGCATATGGGTTGGTGGTCTAGTGAAGTTGGAAGTATGTACTTTGATGTATTGTAGGTGAGGTTCTACTATGGACCAATATACTTGTATGCTGAGTATATGTAACTAGTTAGTTAAAATAAACTCATATAAGATAGTTTCCATACTCCTAAAAGAAGAAATCACCCCATTGTGATTGTTCAAGATAATTTATATAATCCAGGGCCCCGGAAATGTAACCTAGTGTTGTACGCTTTTGGATAGCTCTCAGAAATAAGTGAGTACATATGGGAAGTTATGGATTATTGGACTAGATATCTAAGGATGGTAGAAGTCATTGAGAGAGGTGTTAGTACATTTCTCCTGTCTCAATGATGGGTGTTATATAGAGGGGTATTTTAGTCATTACACCTATAGGTCAGAGACATAGCTATACACAGTATTGTCCTTGGGGTCAATATTTTCTTATGGTGATAATAGAAAATATTTAAAATGCAAAATACAACTATTTTTATAATAGGGGTATTTTGGTCATTTTAGTAGTTAATGACGACGTGTCTTTTGGTCCTCGAAATAGCCCGTAAGTTCTAATTAATTTTGGGCTAAGGAAATTATCTTAAACAAATATGAGTTTTATTTTATCCAAGTAGTCTAATTTAACTATTGTGTTAGAATAAAATAAGAGGCTCAAAAAGAGAAAATAAAATAATTATCTGGCTTAGCTGGTTAATTAATTGTTACTTAAGGCTTGAGTCCAAATTTAGTAATTAAAATTAAATCGAGTCTAAATTAGGAAAAGGCTTGTGGATTTATTTTGTCCATTTGGGTCAATATATTTATTTATAGGTTTTAATTAGCCCAAGATTAAATAAATGTTTAGTCCGACCCAAAATCTTGATAAAAGTCCAGGAGGTACTAGGCTTAAGCCTATTTAGGCTAGGGCTAATAGCTTTGACCATGTGAGCCTCTTGATTGTTTCAAAAAATCCGGAGATGTATTTGAAATATCTCAGAAGACTCCGGGATAACTATGTATGGTTATTTTTTGGCTGGATAGAGGTATCAATAACGAGCCTTTAGGTTCTGAGATTTGATCACTCTGATAATTTAGTTCTCTTGCTTTTTTTTTTCTCTGGGTTTTTTGTTTTTCAAAAACTAGAACTAAGAGTATAGTTTTTCCTTGATCTTGCTCATTAGCAATTGGTTAAGGAACATAAGGCCAGTAGTTTTTTTTTGCCCATAAGCTTTCACCAGCGATATTAGGCTTGGTCATATTTTGAGAATTGGCAGCCCAACATTCATGCAAAGACAGAGTTGTCATCTTGCTAGCTTTGAACTAAAGTCTTCCATGAGTAAACCAGTAGCCATTCAATCAATACCAGTTCTGCCTAAGCAAACCAAAGTTTATCACAAATGCAAAGATATAAAATTTTGAAATCTTCTGCTGTGCATTTATGTTTTCTACGTTTTGCTTTTGTTTTGTTTGTTGCGATCCAACTTTCAATTGGTATTAGAGCAAGGTTATTCATTGCAAACATAGAAGCATGCTTAAGCTTAATTAAAACCAGTAACATATTTGGTTTTTACTGTGATCCTTCATGTTTCTGGTATGGAATAGATTCACTGTAAGTCTCACTATTGAGACATAGGAGTACTGTAATTTCAAGACTTTCATAGATTGATTATGTAAGCCTGATTTAAAAAGGCATAGGTGATTGTTGTTTTACAGAGAGATTGAGTTTTTCTTAAGTTTCCGTAAATTTGTCATGCTTAAAGACATCGTCTGGACAGAAGAAAAATGAAAGAGAACTACAAGAAAAATGAAAAAAGAACGATGTTTTTAGAGAAGAGTCGGGCCAGGATTTGCTGAAGCCAGCTGAGGCTTCAAGCACAAGAAAAGGCCAAGCCGTGGCAGGCTTAGGCAAAGCAGGCTGTGGCTTGCCTTGTGCAAGTCGGGCACAGCTTGCCTTAGTGCAAGCCGGCCGTAGCTTACTTCTTTTGGGGTGGGCTTCGGTTTGGCCCTGGCACAACGGGTTGGGGTCTAGAGCGAGCATCTCGTTTTTGCAGTTTTCTTATGTATTTTTCATTTTTTTTCTAGTCCCATACTAGACGAAGTTACTATTTATGAAATAGTAATATTTTGGAATATTTTGCATGTAAATAGAAATAAAGGATTTAGATTAAATAAGATCATTAATTAATTGGATTAATGTGTTTAATTTTCTCACAAACTAGCCCTAAAAGTATACCTGAGACTTAGTTTAATTAGCACTTATTAATGATCAGAAAAGAATAATATAATATATTACTATGTGACCCAAGGTGGTACAACCCTAACGATGTGATTGGCATTTGTCTTATAATTTTTCCTTTCTAATCTCTTCGAAGTTTTATATGATATAAATTAAATAGTCTATATTCTTTTCATGATTTTAAGGTTTTTTTTTTTAACTTGATTTCTTGAGTTTCTTCTATAATTTGGTACTTAATTGTTTTATGTTTTGCTTTCAAGCCTTATTTAGATCGTTGAGAAGCTTGGAAACAATTTTAAATGTGTTTAAGTTGATTTGAGGGCAAAAGGCACAAGTTTAGAAGATATGTGGTCTACATGGCCAGGTGCTTAGGCATGTAGATGCTCTTATCTAAATAAAGGATGAATAGATAAGAGCTACACAGTAGGGGACACAGTTATCTAATAGGTTGTGTATCATCATCACCTTTATATTTTCTAAAAAAATAAACTTTTAAGGAGTATACGGTTATATACACTATTATGTAGGTGTTCGCGTCTGACTCAGAAATAGTTTCAAAGCCCAAAATCCCAACTTTAAAAGGAGAAATTTTGGGAGCTATCAAAGACAATTTTAGATGAGTTCAAAAGTAGCCTTTCACCACAAATTAAGGAGGGAGAATGTGTTGGGTATCTAGGCTCGTATCCTATACGGCGCAGTGGAAAATAAAACGAGATACATTCTCAGGACCCGTCTATGTGTGGAAAACAAGATATAAAGAGAGTAAAGGTAACAGCTTTTTACCTTTAGGTGATCGTGCGAAGAACAAAATTTTCTTCTTCAAGTTGAGGCGTGATCTGGCAATCCTCGTGATCAACCTCCACGTGAGTTGAACGTCTACCCACTATAATCACAGTGTGTGATTATCTCTAATAGTAATCCACACAGAGGAATACTCAAACACGTAGTTTTCTGTGCTCGCAGAAATTCTAAGTGGCGGCTAGGGTTCCTCTTCAAGATCAAATCAAGAGAGAAGAAGAGAAAAAGTTCGTGGCTATTGTTTCTTTTTGTGTGTTGTTCAGCTATTGGCTAGGGTTTTTCGTGTGTTATTAGCTACTATATATCACACGAAATTTCCTTCCCAAAACTGAGAATTCTAATCCTATTAGAATTCCCTAATTGTAATTCGAAACTCAAGTTCTCACAATTACAACTTGTACCACAAATTATAACTAATTATAATTTGTCCACAACAACTTTTCTTTCTCTCAATCAACCCCACAATGTTATCAAATAATATCTTGAGTATATAATCATCTATTGTGTGTAACCTATTAGGTTTTCCAATCAATTGGTAGAGAATATGAATTAATCCAAACGTATTTGAGATTAATAATCCATAATTAATTAGAATTAATCCTATTAATTCTAATCAGGATTAGTTTATTAATTCATCAATTAATAAACTCATATTCCCAGATCATGAGCGGTATCTAGCAACACATCATGACCACCCAAGAGTCCAGGAAGTCAAGTGGCTTGGCATGAACCCTTCAATAACAAATTTCAGTGCAATTAACTCCTTTCACCATACAATATCTCATTCTGTTTAGAGTATGGAATTAGTGCCAACTCCCTCCAGAAATAATTCTAGCCCAAATACAATAGTACTTGTACCAGGAACCCACTACTCTAGATGTGTATTAATTGTAACTATTTCCAATACACAATCACCTTGGCTAAGGACTTTCCGAGTAGTAATTCCTACAAGTGGCCGTGAAATATTCGCCCCTACTATTAGGAGTGGTGAATCCTTTATTGACCCTCTCAACTACTTTCGTTTACCTCACAATGTACCCAATATCCACCCCATAGGCAGCCCTCGATCGAGCTCCGGAGATTGGAATCAAAGTACAAAGCTCAGCAAACAAAGAACCTTGGAGATCTCAAGTCTAAGGATACTTGCACGTTTGCTATATTGAGATTATATCACTGGCACTAAATAGTTATCCATATGATTATCTCAAAGCTAGGTCATCCAATGAACTTGTTCCATTAACAAGCATCCATGTGTTAACTTTGAGTATCTCAATACTCACGGATATGAGAACCACCGCCTGATCAAATCAGGAAGTCTAACACATGCTAGTTTTAACGCATTAATGATGTCATGTCTCATTAATACTATGACTAGAGACTATTTAAGTACTAACACCATCCAGTGTAGTAGGAATCTCATATCATGATTTTCTTAATACAGTGTTGTACTAGGGATTTTATCGAACAGTTATATTACTTAAAGTAAACAAAAAGAAACTGTAAGATAAATAATGCCTTTTATTAAAATAAAATGTGTCATATACAATATACAAGTAATTGCCTCTAGGGCACAACACTAACAAAATGAAGACAATATTAAAGGTGATTCTATCAATATTAAGCATAGAGACTTTAAAAAATTCAAGAGTTTCATGATAACGAATTCTTTTTTTTTTTCCCTCTTTTCTTTCTTTAATTGTTGGGTTTTCAATTTGATATCATGAACCAACTTGTTTGATATCTAGATGGGATGAACCACTAGATTTGATGCATTAAGTTAATTTTCTTTATTTAATAAAGGACTCATGTTCTTGTATATTATTAATTTATATTTATATTAAGTTGAATTCTTGCTAAATACTTGATTCAATTATTTGATTTCATATATGATATTTTGAAATCAATTATATAAATAGATCACTTATGAATAATAAGAGTTGAACGCAATCTTAGAGATTGGATGGCATAAATCTTTCGAGTTAGGATTAAGCTTATCAAGGGAATTCATAGTTTCCAATGCATTTTTTGGCATTTTGCTTAGAAAGAGATTCCAATCAATCAAGGATATAAATTATATAACTTTAGATAGTATATAATTTAACTTGGGAATTCTTATCAATCCAAGATATTAGGTTGATCATTGAGTCAAGACTTAGCTTAACATCGATAGCTTGGGGAGATTCTACATCTAGGTCTTTGTTCCTTATTAATATTCTACATCTAGGTCTTTGTTCCTTATTAATTGTTCTTCTCCTTATTGTTGAGTTGATTGTTAATTGATTCTTAGTTAAATTTTAGTTTTAATTTAGTTGCATCATCATATCACTTTAATTTGCAAATTAGATAATGAGAAGAAGGTTAATACCAGTATATATAATCTTCATGGGATCGACACTCATATTTATTAAACTATATTATAAGAATGATAGGTACACTTGTATTAGAGTCCATAGTGTAAAAAGTGTACACTAGAATACCTAGCCAATTATGCATAATTTAGACACCTGCATGATCTACTAACAAAATCATAAATTGGAATAATCATGATAGAAGAATCTTAGTAAAATCATTAAAATGGAGCATTTTAAAGATGTTGATTTCTATTTATAAGCTAAGGCAAAAGTACATAGAATTAGTTTACTAGGTCAAAATGTTCCTCATGACACAATTAGAACTTAATGATGCAATGCTCGTGACACTCATCTCCTGATCCATCTACCAACCATTTAATTTCAACCTTGATTTTTTTTTTCTTTTTATGTTGGGTAGTGGGGAGGTGGGAATGGGGTGGCCAAAAATCACTAGTACATTTTTCCACAAGTAAACTTCACACTCTTGTTCATCCAATCCCAAAAGATAAATGAATAAAATAAGAAATAAAAATAAAAAAGACTAAACACATGAATATAAAAAGACACCATATCTAAAACATGGACCATTTCTTTTCTTAAAAAAAAAAAAATAAATAAAAGAAGAAGAGAACACACCTTTGGGGGGCGGGGGCATGGCATAAACCCCAACCAATTTATTAAATAAAATAATAAAAATACAATTGAAGATTACATATAATATCCTTATGCTACTTATCTAATTATGTCAAGTTTGAGAACATGAAATGCTTTTTTTTTTTTTTCTCTTTACGAGATCAAACTAGCATAAATTTCTCATCGTCATATTCACTATCAATAGATATATTTTTTACCAAATCAATATATAATTCTGAGATTGGAATGTTCTTATATTACTTTAGCGGGCATTATTTTGGATTTTAGAGACAAAACTTAGATAATTGTGGCTTGAATTGTAAAGCTTCTCCATTATGACTTTGTACTTGTTTAATATATTTTCACGCATGAAAAAGTAATACTATCAGATTTAGCTTTCATTGTTAGCTGAAAATACTTTAGTTTTAGATAAAATATAGGGAAAGGAAAAGTTGTCAATGGAATTTTGCATTCTACCAAATTTATCCTTCACTAATTATTAAGGCAGAAGAAAAGAAAATTTTATATATATATATATAAAAGTCAAAGATGAAACATATCATTATAACACGTAGAAGCGTGATTTATTTTTAAAAAATAAAAATTATATTTAAATTCTTTTAAAATCTTAATTAATTACATTAATTAATAAAATATATATGTATTTAATATTAATACATTAAAATATATGATTCTTTAAATATTATCTAAATTAATACATTCTTTGAATATTATATATATGTATGTATGTATTTAATATTAATATATTGAAATATATGATTCTTTAAATACTATTTAAATTTATTTTAGAATCTTAACTAATTAAATTAATTAATAATATATATTTAATATTAATACATTAAATCTTAATAACATAATAACCCGTGCAACGCATGAGACATCAACCTAGTAATCAAATAGGAGAACATACTAAAGTCTAAATTAAATAAAGGATTTAATGATAATTTTATCTTTTAAATTTAATTACTTTTATAATCTTATTTCTCATTTTATAAAATATTCAATTATACTCCTTTAAGTTAGAAAATAATTTAATGATTATTTTTCATTAAACATCTAATAGTCAACATAATTATTGACTATTAATAATGACTTTATTTAAAAAATTCAAAAAATTCTTTATAAAATTTTCTTTTAATTTCTTTCACTTGAAGTTCTTCATTCCTCCTCCTCCTCCTTTTTCTTCTTCTTCTTACTTTAAATATATATAAATTATTTTAATAAAATGTTATTTCTCATTTTTTTCTTCTCTAACTCATAAACAAAAGAAAATAAAATTATTTTTTTCCTCTTAAACTACCAAATAAAATAAGCAATCGCTTCTTTTTCTCCTCTCATTAATATTTTCTTCTCTCCTTCCCAAAACTCGCAAACTAGGCCTTAGAATTTCTCATATTTTCTTCTCTCCTAAACTTCAAGGTAGTCCTATCAGCTGGGATTTCTGTCGGAAATTGATTTCCAATGGAGAGAGACAACGCAGAGACCAGCGCTGTGCAAAATGATGCAGCAATACCCCAAAAACCGGCATCGCTTTTCCCGGTTCACCAACAACCTTCATCCTCTGGCAACGACGGCGTGCCGGAGTGGCTTCGGAACGCCAGCTTCACAACCGACCTCTCCGTCATAAACGATGCCGTTGCCTCTCACTACAAGCCGTCTCAACAGTCTGAATTGGAATCAGAAGACGAAGAAGAAGTCAGAGAGAAGCAGAAAGATGTGCGTCGACGGTATGAATGGCTGGACTCTTCTGCATCGGATTGGGGCTCTGGTAGTTCATCTTCTGAGGACAGGAAGAGTAAGAAGAAGAGGAAGAAGAAAAAGAAGAGAAGGGCAAGGGAATTATCCAGTGATGCGCCTCCACTGTATGAATATGCTTACTCGAGAAAGCCGGATGTTCGAACCTGGGCATCTTCTTCATCTGCTATTAATAAGGATTATTACTTTGATTCTCGTGGCGACCGTGATAATCTGGCCTTCGGTTGTCTTTACAGGTATCATTTGATTTCTTTTATATATTTATCGGGTAATTTTTAGACGATCAATATTATTTACGTTAAAAATTTTTAATTGAAGAAATTTGGGTATTTGTTCAGTTGATGAAATTTAGCAGTAATTTGTGCTTCAGAGTTGGCTAAGCTATGGAAGTATAAACTGATTTCAAGTGGAAAACGGGAGGGAAAAAGTGTATTTGACTAATTGGAATCGGTTCTTACTATTTTCATGGTTTCGATTATTTGTTTAAAGAGTTGTTGGTGTATGTAAAGTTAGCTATGTTCGAATATGGCAAGTAAATTTAGTGGGAGATGGTTAAATGATTTTACAGGAGTAGAGTGTTTTTGGTTATGAGGTAATTCGGCTTTTCTATAGAAGGGTGTTCTTTATTCTTTTTGGGTGTTTTAGTGGGTTGGTGGGGTGGGAGAAAGATGATCGGTGAGAACTACTTTGACAGTGGAGGCTATAAAGGTAGGTGTTAGAGATGCTGGTTTTGAGATGGTGGGAAGGGTAGGGGTTGGTGGAGGAGTGTTAGAGATGCTGGTTTACAGAACATCTTATATTAGCTAGGAGGAAATTTTGAAAATAATTTCCATGAGCAAAAAATTTTTCTTTAGTTATTTAATGTCTGAAAATATTTTGGACTCAAGAAAATGGAGATTAGGAGCGTGCAATAATGGAAACTACTAGATAGCAATGGCAGCACCCAAGGTTTTTCTATTTGTTCTACACATGGTCTAATTAAGTGATGATATTGAAGTTGATTATTGCTATTGAATATTAAAGAAGAGACAGTTTTCAGCTGCCTTGTATAACTTGTTTGAGAAATGGATCCTTTTCTTAAGGTTTCTCGGCTACAGATATTTTCCTCCCAGAGTACCATATTAAGTGCCTAAGTTGACAATTTTTAATTTGTAAGAAAACATCGTTAAATTCGTATTCACTCTCTAATTGCATTAATTATTCCATCTTTACACCTATGTAATTACCTCTTTTTTTTTAGGGGTTGTTAGTGGGCACTTACAGACAAGATGGAAAATATGGGTGCTTAGTAGGGCACTAAGGGAATCTTTTCCTGCTCCATATATCTCCAATCAGCATTTCTACAAAAGAAGCAACTCTTGACTTTAATTAAAATTTACATGTCCTGATTATAATTATGTTCTGAACCTTGAATTCATACATTTTATTTTATGAATTTAATTGCATTTGCAGGATAATTTTGGTTATATTGTCTAATGATACAGGATGGATATTGCTCGGTATAAGCTTTATAATTCTAAAAAAGCATCAGGGCTGAGTTATTACCGATCAAGACAGAGGAGTTCAGTTTTTGATGGTGATGATGATATTGATTTGTTGGATGGTAAACTTAGATTAGAAGGTCGCTATTGGTCTCCACAATATGCTGCGCTGGAGCGCCACAGGAACTTGAAGAGGATGCATGTTCTTACTCCTGAAAATACTGTGTCAAGTATATCTGATAAATTTATCCCTTTATCAGATGAAAATTCTGATGGAAGATCACTGACTACAACTACAACATTTGAGGAGTCATGGGAAGATGAGGTGCTACATAAAACAAAGGAGTTTAACAGGTTGACAAGAGAAAGGCCGCATGATGAAAATGTTTGGTTAGCTTTTTCTGAGTTCCAAGATAAGGTTGCAAATATGCAGCCGCAGAAGGGTGCTCGTTTACAGACTCTTGAAAAGAAGATTAGTATATTGGAGAAGGCAGTTGAGCTCAATCCTGATAACGAAGACTTGATTCTTTCTCTTATGAAAGCGTATCAGAATAGAGATAGCAATGATGCCTTGATTGGTAGATGGGAGAAGACACTTATGAAGAGTTCTGGAAGTTACAGGTTATGGAATGAATTTTTGCAAGTTATTAAGGGTGAGTTCTCAAGATTCAAGGTCTCTGAAATGAGGAAAATGTATGCCAATGCCATCCAAGCTTTATCTGGTGCCTGCAGCAAACACTATAGGCAGGTTCTCACTTTTCCACATGCTACTGTGATTCTTGTGTGATTTTATTCTTGGTACATTTTCACTTTTCATTTTGGGGGTTCTCTGCTGGTGTATGCATATTTCAGTCAACGGAGTCCATGCTTTTCAACTTCTGTTCATTGTCGTGTTGTACAGGGCCATTCGCTTGGTATCGCTGTTCAAGGTTTTAGTTCAGGCCATTATTTAGTATCATATAATTATGTGGACGTGAAGTATTACCTAGATATTGCTGGACTAAGGTCTCATAAAATAACTTATTATGTATTTGGTAATGAGTTTGCAGTTGTCAAGTTCTTTTTCTTTGATGTGGAAAGGATACTGCAAGCATATATAAGGAGACTAAAGAACCATGCCAATCAAGATTGATTTATCTGCTGTAAGATCTTGCTCAGTATTTCATTTTAATATGCAAAAAAGAGGATAGAACCCCAGTGGTTAAAATTTTATGAAAGCCAGATATTTAGTGGATTTTTCTTTAATTTGTTTTTGGGAGAATTCTGCACTAGAATTTTGTGTAGACTTTTAAATGACACTTTCTACAAGTTATGAATATGGAATGTTCTATGTTATGCAAAATTCAGGTCTATTTCTTCTTCTCAAATTGAATGCTATTCTTACATTTGTTGCTAAAAATAATATCTTGGCAACCGTGCTCATTTCTTGTAAGATTCCATAATGAATGGCAAATGGTATGCGCTTTCAATTTTGCAAACATTGTACTTTCGTCTACAAGTCTACACATTTCTTACTTCTTATTTAAGCCACCACTATGCTATCCCTGACATAAACATCTTCAAGGTAGAGAAAATTCACAGTTTACTTTGTATGTCCTTTCAAGATTGTAGTGTAGTTTCTCTTTTCTATGGGTACAGGATGATAGAGACAAGTGGCAGCATCCAGTTAAAGTTTATAAGAGGAGGGGAAAAGGTGATTCTAAAGGCCAAGCCTTAATTTGGCACACCTTAGATGGTGGACAGCTCATATGGGAGTAATGAGTCTTTCTTTTTAGTAATAAGTCTTTCCTTTAGATTGTTGTTTTATGAGTTTTAGAATAAGAGTATTTTGGTAACTAGTGGGTTTGGAGAAGTTTCCTAAAGTTTAAATTTCTGTTTAGTAGGATTTCCTAAAGTTTAAATTTCTGTTTAGTAGGATTCCTAAATTGGCTGGTTTCCTAAGGAGTCCAGTCCTAGTTAGTTTAGAATTTTTTGGGTCTATAAATAGTTCTCTATTACCTATTTATGCTCTCCTTATTCAAATTAACAAGAGTCACAGAGAGTTTCTGTAATTTCTGGTTGTGTGATGCAACCAAGCCCTAAGGTGCGACACCTAGGGTTTCTCCTTCTTCTCTTAGTGTGCTGCTACGCATTGGTAAACAATTTCTTTACTGGAGTTCTGAAATTTCAGCAGCTAGTCCTAGCTGTTCTAGTTTTCAGAAATTACTTGGACTGCCTAAAAGCTGTCCTGCATCAGTTTGGCATCAAAGAAGGTTCTCGACTTTCTTTCCTTCATAGAAGTTTTCATCCTTAGTAGTTAAGAGAGAGAGAGAAAAAAATCAGTTTCTTCATCAAAGATCCAAAATTCCTTCTGCTGTTCCAAGAATCCCATCCTATGGTGACTAGGAGTGGGAAAAACTATCAGCCAAGGTACACGGATAAGGAACGTGAGGAGTTGCTCTATTTAACCATGGAAAGAGTTGATGCCATGGACGCTCAAATAAAAGAATTAATGGCTTATCATGTTGGAACCAAGGGTACTGCAGCCATAAGCTCAGAAGCAGCCAGCAGTGGAGCTAAGAGCAATGGAAAAGATGTTGCGGATGTTGTAGATTCTCAAAATTCAGGTCCTTCACAGCCTGAAATTATTGAACATAGTTCTGCCCAACTCATGGCCAAGCCACACGGTACTCTTCTAGGTATGGCTCATGACATTCTTGAGGGTGGAAGGTATAGTAAAACTGATGTCTATGATGCAGTGGGGGACATTACCAAAAAACGTGCGGATTGATGTTCCAAATTTTGATGGAAGAATTGACCCTCGGGCCTTTTGTGATTGGCTTGCATACACTAGAAAGGTTCTTTGATTGGTATGATATGTTTGATGAGAGGAAAGTTAGATATGCCATAATGAAACTTATTGGGCAAGCTCAAATTTGGTGGACGGGTAAGGAGTATGATTTACAGCTTGATGGTAATACACAGGTAACATGGGAAGAGCTGAAGTTGGAACTCAAGCAAAAGTACCTACCTCGATACTACCAACAAGACCTCTTTGATGAACTCACTAACTTGAGACAAGGAACCATGACCGTAGTTGAATACATGAATAAGTTTGAAGAGCTGACGATTCGTTGCAGGGGTGGGGAGGATCCTTGGCACACTTTGTCTTGATTTAAACAAGGATTGAGACCAGAAATTCGTAACCAAATGATGACCTATCCTGTGAACACAGTAGATGAAGCATTCCAGTATGCACAAATGATTGAAAGAAGCTCAAAACAGACAGCTAGGAGGTTCCCTTTTCAAGCCGGGGGGACAGTTACAACCAGAAAATTCCCTTCTAATGCACGAGGCGCTAAATCAGAAGCTACGTCAGCCTATAACAAGCCTAATAATGCTAGGAGTAAGGTTCCTATGGCAAAAACTAGGAGGCAAGATGCCAGTCATGAATGTTTCAGTTGTGGACAAAGGGGACATTATGCATGGGAATGCCCCAAGAAGAAAAATATGCACATAGGGATAGAATCCACTGGGGATGAAGAAGCTGAGGATAAAGAAGAAGGAATCTGATTACCTCGATGGAATAGCAGGCCTTGAAATTGATGATCTGGAAGAAGAGGAGGCGGACACATCATTCCTTTCAGTTGTTAGGCACATTCTTAGTGTACCTAAGCAGCAAAAGGAGGATTGGAGAAGAATTGCGATTTTTCAGACCTTAGTTAGTTGTGGAGATGTGACTCGGAAGCTCATTATTGATGGAGGTAGTAGCATGAATGTGGTATTCGAAGCTACGGTTGAAAAGCTTAAGCTACCTGTGGAACCACATCTTGACCCTTATAAGGTAGCATGGATAAATAGCAGCTCTATTCCAGTGACAAAGCGCTGTTTGGTGACTTTAACTCATGGCCCTTACAGTGATTCTATCTGGTGTGACATCATTCCAATGACTATTACTCATATTTTATTGGGTCGCCAATGGCTATATGATTGGGAAGTGATGCATAATGGGAAGGAAAACACTTATTTCTTTGGCTTTAATGGAAAACAAATTGTTTTAAAACCTTTAAGTGCTGAAGCTATGAGGGAGCATCAAGTAAAATGGCCTAGTAAACATGGAGAAGAGCCTCCCACGGGAAAGGCTGTAACCAAGATGAAAGAACTGCAAAATGAAGAAGAGCATTCCAAGGTAAAGATTGGAACCAAGAAGAGGCCACTACAAATCCTTAGTAGGAAGCCATTTGAAAAAGAAGCTAAGGAAACCGGGGTTATCTTAATGGTGTGATAAAGGAGTTTAAGAATCCTGCTCCCCCAAATCATGCAACGAACTCTCTTGAATTGTCTAAGCTTCTTGCTTATTTCGCAGATGTGGCACCTGAGGATTTGCCTAAAGGACTTCCACCAATGCGAAATATTCAACATGCTATAGATTTTGTGCCTGGTTCACAACTTTCTAACTTACCAGCCTATCGTATGAGTCCAGCAGAACATGCAGAACTCAAAAGACAAGTTGAGGAGTTGTTAGATAAGGGGTGGATTCATGAAAGTTTGAGTCCATGTGCTGTTCCGGCTTTACTTGCACCTAAAAAAGATGGAACGTGGAGGATGTGTTGTGATTGTCGAGCAATCAACAAGATAATTGTCAAATATGGATTTCCAATACCACGACTTGAAGACATGTTGGCCATGATGGGAGGATCAACTATCTACACTAAGATTGATCTCACAAAGGGATACTACCAACTCAGAATTTGGCCTGGAGATGAGTGGAAAACAGCATTTAAGACAAAGGATGGCCTCTATGAGTGGTTAGTAATGCCATTCGGTCTTACTAATGCCCCAAGCACTTTCATGAGATTTATGACACAAGTACTTCAACCATTTATTGGGCATTTCCTTGTGGCTTACTTTGATGATATACTCATTTAGAGCAAGTCTAAGGAAGAACACATAGTTCATCTTGAGCAAGTTATGAGAGTGCTTCGTCGTGAATAGTTGTACATCAATTTGAGGAAGTGCAGTTTTATGTGTTCTAGTGTGATATTCTTGGGCTTTGTTGTTTCTCCTAGAGGGGTCGAAGTTGATCCAAGTGAGGTAAGGGCAATCCTAGATTGGCCATTACCCAAGACATTACATGAGGTGCGAAGTTTTCATGGACTTGCAACCTTCTATGGGAGATTTATTAGGAATTTCAGCACTATAGTGGCTCCAATAACTGACTGTTTGAAGGCTGGACAGTTTTCTTGGACTAGGGCAGCAACTAAAGCTTTTGAATTAATCAAGAAGCTTATGACTGAGACACCTGTTTTACACTTACTAGATTTTTCCAAGTTATTTGAGGTGGCTTGTGATGCTTCAAACGGTGGAATTGGAGGAGTACTTAGTCAAGAGGGTCACCCTATTGCTTATTTCAGTGAAAAAATGAATGAAACTAAACAGAAATATTCCACCTACGACAAGGAGTTTTATGCAGTGGTTCAATCCATTCGTCATTGGCACCATTACTTGGTTTTTAAGGAGTTTGTGTTGTATTCTGACCATGAAGCTCTCAAGTACATAAATTCCCAGAAAAAGTTAAGTTTCAGGCATGGGAAATGGGTCTCATTTTTGCAGCAGTACACTTTTGTCCTAAGGCATAAAGCTGGCACGGAAAATAAGGTAGCAGATGCCTTAAGTCGTGTGGAGCATGTTCTTACTTCAATCCCCGTTCAGGTTCCAGGTTTTGACTTAATTAAGCGAGACTATGCAGATTGTAAAGATTTCTACGTCATTTATGCTGACATAATGGCTGGACAACAAGCTGATTATCGAGGTTTCACAGTGATTGATGGATACCTCTTCAAGGGAACATGACTTTGTTTGCCTAACACTTCCCTAAGGCAGCAAATGATATGGGAATTGCATAGTGGAGGTGCTGCTGGTCACTTTGGGCGTGATATGACAATTGCTATGATGGAAGATCGTTTCTATTGGCCTGGTATAAAGAGGGATGTTGCAAAGACGGTTTCCCAATGTCGAGTTTACCAACTAGGTAAAGGAAGAAAGCAAAACACTGGTCTCTACACACCTTTGCCCATCCCACATGCACCATGGCAAGATCTAAGTATGGACTTTGTCCTAGGACTGCCAAAGACATTTCAAGGGCATGATTCAATTTTTGTGGTGGTTGATAGGTTTTCTAAGATGGCTCACTTCTTAGCATGTTCTAAGACCAATAATGCAGTTCATATTGCAAGGATATTCTTTAAAGAAGTGGTGCGACTACATGGACTGCCACAAACTATTGTTTCTGATAGGGATGCGAAGTTTGTGAGTTACTTTTGGCATACTTTGTGGGGATTGCTGAATACAAGGCTGAAATATTCTTCTAGTATGCATCCACAAACAGATGGCCAAACTAAAGTTGTTAACCGCAGTCTTGGAAATCTGCTACGTTGTTTCGTTGGTGAGCATCTCTCTAATTGGGATCGTGTGCTACCCATGACAGAATTTGCTTACAACAGTTCCATCAATAAGACTACTGGACATAGTCCTTTTGAGGTTGTTCTAGGAATGAATCCTCAGAAACCGATAGATTTAGTACCTCTACCTGTGCATGTTCGACCTGGTGTTGACGTGCAATGTTGAATTGCTATGAGTAATGAAATGTACAAGGCACATGCTGATTTGAAGAGAAGATTTGCTGAATTTCAAGAAGGAGACTTGGTCATGGTAAGAATTCGACCAGAACGTTATCCTAAGGGAGTTTACAAGAAACTTCATGCTAAAAGTGTAGGACTGTACAAGATTTTGAAGAAAATCAGCTCTAATGCATATGTTCTTGAGCTGCCATCTGACATAGGTATCAGTAATATCTTCAACATTGAAGATTTGACTGCATATGCTGGACATGATGACGATTCAGTTGCAAGAAAATCCACAGCAACTCTGCCACAAGTAACTACCGCAACAGAGGAAATTGAAGATGTGCTTGATGAACAGCTGGTGTCTACTAGAAATGGAGGATATCAGAAATATCTTGTCAAATGGAAAGGGCTCCAATGAGTGATTGTACTTGGATAACTGATCACGATTTTCAGCACATTGATTGTGACGTCTATGAAAGGTATCATGCTTTTAACTTGCCAGAGACGATGAGTTCTTTCAAGCCGGGGAGAATTGATAGAGACAAGTGGCAGCATCCAGTTAAAGTTTATAAGAGGAGGGGAAAAGGTGATTCTAAAGGCCAAACCTTAATTTGGCACACCTTAGATGATGAACAGTTCATATGGGAGTAATGAGTTTTTCTTTTTAGTAATAAGTCTTTCCTTTAGATTGTTGTTTTATGAGTTTTAGAATAAGAGTATTTTGGTAACTAGTGGGTTTGGAGAAGTTTCCTAAATTTTAAATTTCTGTTTAGTAGGATTTCCTAAGGTTTAAATTTTTGTTTAGTAGATTCCTAAATTGGCTGGTTTCCTAAGGAGTCTAGAATTTTTGGGTCGATAAATAAAAAAGTTCTCTATTACCTATTTATGATTTCTTTATTCAAATTAATAAGAGTCACAGAGAGTTTCTGTAATTTCTGGTTGTGTGATGTGACCAAGCCCTAAGGTGTGACGCCTAGGGTTTCTCCTTCTTCTCTTAGTGTGCTGCTACGCTTTGGTAAACAATTTCTTTACTGGAATTCTGAAATTTCAGCAACTAGTCCTAGCTGTTCTAGTTTTCAGAAGTTACGTGGACTGCCTAAAGGCTGTCCTGCATCACAGGAGTAGTTGTCTTTTGTCTTTAATTGAAAATTCAGTGGATTTTGATTAATCCGTTTCTGGTTGACTGCAGGTTCACGAAACAATTACTGGGCAATCTGTTGATCCGGATCTTGCACGTCTGGAACTTGGTTTAGTTGATATATTTCTCGGTCTTTGCCGGTTTGAGTGGCAGACAGGTTACCAAGAGTTGGCTACTGCTTTGTTGCAGGCTGAAATTGAATACAGTTTATTTTGTCCTTCTCTATTTCTCAGTAAACAAAGTAAACAAAGACTCTTTGAACACTTCTGGAACAGTAATGGAGCAAGAGTTGGGGAAGATGGTGCTCTTGGCTGGTCAACGTGGCTGGGAAAAGAGGAAGAAGAGAGGCAGAAGCTTGTTGGTGAGGATTTACCTCATAATGTTGAAGAAGGTGGTTGGACAGGTTGGTCAGAACAGTTATCTAAAACTAAAGAACTCACTGAAGCACTGGAGGATGATAGAGTTAGTGATATGGCTGCTAAGGAATCGGATGCCGAGTATGATGCAAGAGATGTGGACCACAATGATGATACTGAGACTTTGCTGAAAAAGCTTGGTATTGATACTGCTGATGCTAATACTCAGATT
The DNA here is from genome assembly GCA_026120185.1 of Voacanga thouarsii. Classification (NCBI taxonomy): domain Eukaryota; kingdom Viridiplantae; phylum Streptophyta; class Magnoliopsida; order Gentianales; family Apocynaceae; genus Voacanga; species Voacanga thouarsii. The sequence continues at coordinate 429,158 of JANUWF010002383.1, read as the reverse complement.
AAGGATACTAAGACATGGACTAGGTGGTCAGAAAAAGAGTTAGAGAGGGACTCTGATCAGTGGATGCCTCTTCATAATACAGCTGGTTGGTCAATCAATCAATCTCTCTCTCTCTGAAATCCAGACAATGAGATTTTGGAAATGTCTGAGTGTGCTGACTTTTTCTTCTTTTTAATTTAAAAAAAAAATCTTTTCATTAAAGTAAGGAACAGAAATATGTGACATAAAGAGATGTAGATTATGGTATTAAATCAAAGGAGATTAGGACTGCTAAAGGAGCATCCTGCTATCTTTTGATACATGGCCTTCTTGTATATTCTAGATTTCTAGAAAGCTGTACATCTTCCTTAAATTAGATTCCAATAAAAGCATGATGGTTAGCTGTTGACCAAATTCTGGAAATCTGAGTTGGAAGCTAGCAGTTGCTGTCAAATTAGATTTAAAAGCAGACTGTGAATGACAACTGCTAATCTTCTTTTGGAGTGTAATTCTGTGTTCCTTATATATGATTACAATATGCAACCATCTCTCTTACTTGCTGCCTAATGATGTTTGCCATTCCACTTTAATAGTTGTAATCATTTATTTATTTCGGATATCAATTCTTTTGTTCTTTATTTTATTTGTTCAACTCTGCTTTCCACACACAAGTAATTATTGGAGCGTCATCCTTTTTGTTATTATAATTTTTTTCATTGATTGAATGAGGGTGGGCCTTGGCGCAACTGTTAAGTTGCTCCTTTGGTGACCAAAAGGTCATGGGTTTGAACCACTGTGGAAACAGCCTCTTGACAAAAATGTCAGGGGAAGGCTGCGTACATACCCAGTTCCCTCCCCCTACCCCCGCAAGGCGGGGAGCGCTTGGCGCACCAGGGCTAGCCCTTTTTATTGAATGATAATCATGAAGGCTCTATGGGTCCTATATATTTAAGATATCCATCATATAGGATGCATCAATCTATTCCCTTCTTTATCGTTCTCCATTTGGCCTTCAGTTATCAGTCTAGGCATTTTTCAGTAACTATAGGCTTATGAAAACTAACTTAATGAAAATGCTGCAGCAGCTGGGAATTCTCATAGTGACGATGCAGAAGGTGATGAACAACTGTCAAGAGTAATATTATACGAAGATGTGACTGAGTACCTGTTCTCCATAACTTCTGAGGAAGCTCGCTTATCTCTAGTGTCGCAGTTCATTGAATTCTATGGTGGAAAGATATCTCAGTGGTTTGTGAAGATTTGATCCTTGATTTCTTCTGTCCATTTCAATACTAAAGTTTGAAGAATTATTGTTTATAAAATTGCTTTGTCTGAATGAATCTGCTTCAAGTTTATAGCTTTTGATTTTGAAATTCTTGCCTTGTTTGTTTAGAAACATTTTACAGAACCAAAAACAAAATGGTATAAAAGCACTTGCAGCCAAATACGTACTCTATTCATGAGTTTGGTATCCTAGTTGAAGAAGACTGAAAAACTAAGCCTCATTAGTTGTAGTGACTTAAGAAACTTCTCGTTGGAAATGCATGCAGAGCTATTTAATTTGTGGCTGAAGTGTAGGTGCTGATTCTAGCCAAACTGCTTGATGATATGGATAGCTGAAGTCTTAAAGTTGTTTGGTTTCATTAGCAAAAGTCCTCCGCTGATGTTCCAGAATAATCGACATCAGGAATTGATTGAATATTCTGATGGATATTACTATAGTTGTAGAAACTTCTTCTATGAATATTTAGAGAAAACTATGAAGAACTCTGTATACAAGGAACAAAAAATCAAAATCAACTGTTAATCCTTTAATTGCTTAATTATTTTCAGTCTCTGAAACATACTGGATAATTGGAGGGTTACATAAGGAAGGGATCCAGTGAAATCTTAAAACCAATGAATAAATTTTTGCACAAGATTACACAGCTTCCGTCTTGCATGTTATTGAACTCTGACCATGAACTTTATGCTGGAGAGTGATCACATTGCCTTCTTTTTTTGACACCTGAACCACTATATCCCTACCGAGCAACATCTGAAAGCTTTTCTTTTGGAAGAATTATAGTGAAGGCCATTTGTCTACAGTTCTAAACTCATCTGGGTTCCCAGTAACTATTGTACGCAACTAAAACTTTATCCTGTCTTTCTGGACAAAATGGATATTTTTCCTTGGAAGAATTTTGAGTTTGTTTAGATCTAGATTTGAGATTTATTAGCTTGTGTTTCTTTATCTAGCAGATCTTAGAATATTGAAAAGCATTACTCTTTCCTTTGACTCTTTTGTGAGGCCTATTGTAAGTTAACCCATGTTTCCATTTCCTTTTCCTTTTCCTTTTAGATCCTGAACTTTGATGGTTTTTACGGTTTTTATTTTATTTTGTCTTTTCTGAATTTCTTTGGCTTTTTCCTTATTATGTGTCTTTTTTACCTTTGTCTTGATTGGACTTCTATCAAGAAATGCCATTAACAACAACTCTTTGATAAGTGTATCATTTCCTTTTCGTTGTAGGACTTGTACAAACAGTTCAAGTTGGGCAGAGAGCACAATAAGTTTAGAGGTGATATCATATTCTATCTTGGACCAAATAAGAAGAGCATATGATGTCGTTACTGGAAAGGAAAATGTACCTGGGAGCATCCATTTGGAATCTCTGGTAAACAACTCAAATGACATATCTATGAGGACTAGTATGATGAAGTTTGTTCGCAATGCTACCTTGCTTTGTTTGGAAGTATTTCCTCAAAATCATATTTTGGAAGAAGCTGTTCTTATAGCTGAAGAGCTATCAAACACCCAAATAAATTCATCCACTTATCATGTTACTCCATGCAGAGCTTTAGCAAAGAGTCTTTTGAAGAGCAATCGGCAGGTATACCATTAATGTGTCTATCACTGATTTGATATGTGACTTAGTGGAGAAGTTTATACCATTAGGATGTCCAATTTGACTCTTTCGGCAATTTTGTTCTGTGAGAAGCAAAAACTGTTCAAGGCAACAACGCTATGTTCGAGGATTAGTTAACGATGCTAAATATTAAAGAGGTAGACCATTTAGAAATGAAAAGTGAGGGTTATGGTGGGCTTTGCAGGTTCATTTTGTACTTTGATGAGATGCGATAGCATGTCATGGTATGCCCTGCTCTTTTCAAAATCCTGTAATTGCTCTATTTGTGATAATAACTGTGTTCGTGGCTGATGGGCATGCTAAAAAAGATAGCTTTACAAGAGAAATTCTGAGTTGCATTTATGTATATAGAGTTGCATACAGTTTTTGTTGTATTTGAGAGTCAAATGAATTGGTTTTTATGAGGATGTAGCTTTGAATGGGTGATTGATTAAGAGATTGCTTTTAGGGCCTTGTAACAAGAAATTGTATTATGCTTTCTGGGTTTAGTTCATCTTTTAGAAGTTTTGCTGACATCCTATTTCCAGTTCAGTTGGGACAAAATTGGTTCTGAGAATTGGTGTAGACTTTGTAGTCAATCTATCTACTGTAGTGCCTCGTAGGAACTGTAGATGAGAGTACCTGTTTGAATGCATTAGTTGCAATAATTTTTATTTTTATTTTTATTTTTTTGGGCTCCAGATTATGAGATGGATACCTGCTTGAAAAACAAATGGGTATTGTAAATATTTCGCGATTTAGTTTATTGAAAATGGCATGCCAGTGGGATGATCATAGCTCATGTGAACAAAAAACATGGTCAACATCTGAAATTGACATTCATTTTGGTTGCTTAGTGTAAATTTCAGGATTTCTCAAATCCACACCCCCCCCCCCCAAAAAAAAAAGAAAAATAAAAAGAACAACAAATAAGAGAGAAAAAAATGGGGGGGGGGGAGGTGGAGTTTAAAAGGCTTGAGGACATACAGATTCTTTATCCATTGAATAGCCATAATGTTTGTCTTCTTTTGCTTTGTGTTATTAGAATATATTGCTCTGTGGGGCTTATGCACGACGGGAGGCAGCCTTTGGGAATATTGACCAGGCCAGGAAGATTTTTGACATGGCATTATCATCTACTGAAGGGCTTCCATTGGTATGGTTTATGTGCTTCATTTCTTCTCGGTATCAACAGCTGTAAAGTACTTGTTGACAAGCTAGTTTAATAGGTCACAAGGTTTTGTTGCTTCTTGGGAACTGTTATGTACCTATCTACACCTTCATCTAGTGTTTATGTTGTTCTTGGCACATCCTCTTTGCTTGACATCCCATTGATCAGATTTTGAAATCTAGTGCTGCTTCTGTTCCAAATTGTGTGCTTTCCTTTTGATTTTAGGATGGTCCAGAATAACGTCCACTTTTCTTAAATTTAACATGAAAATAGTACTTGTCAAATGTTATTTTCTGTTCACCTATAATATGTGCAGTAGGAGAATTGTAAGGTCATTGAGGACATAAAATAAGTGGTTGCCTGAGATGTTCCTCGCTCTTTTTATAAATACGTATTAACCGATCAAATTACGCCACATGTTTGCTGTTTCCTCTTTAAATAATCATATATCTTTCTATTCTTTGATAACTGCATATTCTAAGATAATTTCAAATGGAGGGAGTAGGAAAAGGCCTCCTAAGTTGAGAATTTGAATACCGTGAGTTCTACCAATGAAATTTTAAATCATGCCCTCTTTCTAAAAAGCTACAATAAGTTGTAGAACTTGAAAGCTTCTTTCTTAAGAAAGATAGAATAAGTTTCTTTGAGAGACTATAGAGCATATTCAACACATTTGTATCATTATTTATGGTGGATAATTGGCTTTCCTGAAATGGCATGCTGAAATTGCAGCATCAGTTCCGTTGTGATAGATTTCCTTGCAGGAATGTTTTCTGATAAGAATGTTATTTATTTCATTAAGTGCTGCTCTTATTGAGTTGTCGTGTTTTGTTTGTATTGCTTGCATTTCACCAAATAGGATGTTCAGTCAAAGTCATTTGTTTTGCATTTTTGGTACGCCGAAATGGAGCTTGCAAATAGTTCAGTCAATAGTATGGAATCATCATATCGTGCAATGCATATTCTATCTTGCTTGGGTAGTGGAGTGAAATATAGTCCATATATTGGTCAACCAACGAGTTTACAACAGCTCAGAGCACGACAAGGCTTCAAAGAACATATTAGAATGCTAAGGTCAGTGTGGACACGCGGTGTAATAGATGACCCTTCTATTGCACTCATTTGTTCTGCTGCTTTGTTTGAAGAGTTGACAACTGGTCCGGCAGCTGCAGCAGATATTTTGGATGAGGCTTTTACCATGGTGCTTCCAGGTACTTCAGCATTTGCTTCTTATTTTCAGTTCCAAGTACTGTCCTAATTCTTGCATTGTGCTAATTAATCTTTGCTTGTACATGAAAAACTCCATTGTTGATTCCTGTGAAAACTTGATAAAAGAGCTCAGATCTTAGATCATCAACTTCTAACTGCCTAATGAAGTAATTAGAGAGGGCAGGACTCTTGAGATCATTTTGTATGATGTCATCGTCATGTAATTCCGGGATTACAAATGAATATCAGTAAGCCTAACAATTTTCATTTCGCGCAAGAATGAGCAAATTTATTTGTCTTGTCAATCCAGAGATATTTCTTTATTATGAAGTTCAAGTTGCGTGATTATCTCACTGTCAAGTTGCCTGCTATCTCGTAGTAAGTTCCGTAAATCTGTTCAATATCCAACTGAAAAGCTCTGGGGCTACATTTGGGTGCTTTAAGATGAAAGGTTCAACTTTGGGGATTGCTTTTGCTTCACCTTGTAGTGGCATTTTACTGTTTAGTGAATTGCCGAGTTGCAGAACTCCTTTTTTTTCTTCCCCTCCACCCCCACCCCCCCGCCCCCGGCTTGAAAGTAATTAATATTTATCAATAAATGCATTCTAGTTATCTGTGAGATCGTTGCTCTTCTGCTTATCAGTAGTACAATCTCGATGTTTAAAGCTTAATAGTGGTTCAAGCTTCAGCTGCTTGCAGTTAATTGGCTCAAATTTCTTGTTTTGTAATCAAGGTTGTTTTCTATTTTACCGCAGAAAGGAGGCGAAATAGTTGTCATCTTGAACTTCTGTTCAACTATTATGTAAGGATCCTGTGCAAACATCACAAAGAATTGAAGCTCTCAAAGATATGGGACGCTATTGTAAAAGGGTTGCAGCTATATCCATCTAGCCCTGGCCTACATAGTGCATTAGTTGAAATCAGCCATCTTCATACTTCACGAAATAAACTGCGCTGGATTCTTGATGATTATTGTAGCAAGTAAAATTTCTTGATCCTTTACTCTAAATTAATGTCATACTTCAACGATTTGCATGAAATGTTGACTTGTATACACATTAAATTGCAGTGCAATTTCAGCTTAGGATTAAGAGTAATAGATTTTTGTTGACCTCTGTGGTAGTTTGTCAGAGGCTATATGTTCACATTCCTGGTATGAATGTAAATAGTGTTATGAACTTTGCTGGCAGATGAATATAAAATTACATATGCCTGAAATTTGTTCCATTTGTATACACACGCATAACACGGAGTATCTTTCCTCTGATTGGCAACAAGTTTTCTGGAGAGGAGATGCTAGAAGGTAAAATTTTGAGTCTACTGGTAGAAAGAGGAACTGTGTAAATAATCACTGAGTTTTGAATTTGAAGAGCCTGAGGTGGTCATTTTGTAAATGATCAACCAATATTGCCAGCCATGTGAATATTAAGATAGATTATCAACTCTGTGGAATCTTTCGAATTCCTGAAGCAATAACTAAAGACTCCAGAAGATTACTGGAGACATGAAAATTGCTGGAATACCAAATGGAATATGCTAATATGCCATCACAAAGACTCATAAACTAGACTATTCAAGACTAGAGACAGTTGTTGAATTCCCAATCTTTAGCTTGTTAATTGTCTGCATCATTCTTCCTCGTTGGAGAAAACTCATCCTCTAGCTTTGGAGAAATGGTCAATCCTTGAGTTACTTCCCTTAGTCATATAGTTATGTCCTCTAAATAATCTTTTTCTTAGTCGATGTCTTTGATTAATTTGGTCAATTGAATAGGTAAAATTAGAACTTATAGGGGATATTTTATTTTCTAAACTGCTTTGCATTTTAATTTAGTTGTTTTCTAGTTGTATTTTTTTGAATTCATATAGACATGTCCTATTGGCAGTTGTTCCTTAAATTATTATTTTAATTTAACTATTGTGAATAATTTTTTCGAGGAGCATTTTTCTTAAGCAAGGAGTCTTTGCCATATTTCGAACAGATGTTTTCTCGTGAATGCATGTTTATTCTTTGGTTCTATAATTACTTGGTTTATCCTGAGGATAGAGATTATAACTATTCTAATTTTCTTCTTTTCTGTATGTTATGCTCCCAATTTCAGGAAACAATCTTTAATCGCTTTTCTCTTTTCTCTGTCATTCGACATAAGCAAGGGAAGTTTACAGCACAGGATCAGAGCAATTTTTGAAAGGGCATTGGATTATAATAAGTTTCGTACTTCAGTTGTAATTTGGCGCTGCTACATTGCCTATGAAAGCGATGTATTATGTGACCCGACTGCAGCTAGAAGAGTGTTTTTTCGTGCCATTCATGCGTGCCCATGGTATGAGTTTTTTTTTTTTTTTTGGGGGGGGGTGGGGGGTGTAGATAAGTCTTACTTCCATTAGTTTTCATCCCATAGAGTGAATTTATTCTGTACAATTTACACGCTACTCGCACTTAATAAATGCGGTTGTTACTTGCTGAACTTGGGGCAGCTATATCCACACCGTTTATGTCTAATGGTTGCTTGATTCTGTTGTCATAGACATTCCTGAAAGGGATTATCCCACAAACTTCATTATGTTCAAGGACCTGTCAATGTTATTAAAATTTAATGAAATCTTGGTTTTGATCCTTGTCCTCAATAGATGCCATTCCCATATTTTTCCGAATGGTCTCGTTTCTTACTCTATCCTTTCTTGTGGGAGGGGCATCCATTGAAGATAAGATGAGAGAAAACCTCTTGCGTTGGTTTGGACATATACAAAGAAGACCGAAGGATGTTCTTGTTAGGAAGATTGAGGGATGGAGGCAGGATAGGGTGGATAAAGGTAGAGACATGCCTAAAATGATATAGATGGAGGTGATTAGAAGAGATGTCTCTATTAGATTTGAATGAAAGTATAACAGTAGATAGAAAGAAGTGGAGGGAGAGGATTTATGTGAATAATCACACGTAATTTTGTATTGGTGTATGTATCCGATTCCAAGTTTGTTGGGACTAAGCCTTAGTTTTTGTTTGTTTCTATTGTGTACAAACAGTAATTGATGTTTTCATGTTTATCTTAGTTTTTTGCTGTAAAATTTTCTTCTATTAACATGAAACACCGTTGATAACTTAAGTTTTTGCCTTGTCTGAGCTTCCAAAAGTGACAATGTAGTCAGTAGGTTTGTAGTGATAATTGTTTACAGTTATGGCTGGGATTTATGTGTAGTGCATATGCATTGACGTAGATCCTCCAGCTCATTTTTCAGTTGCAAGATTTGGGTTTATTCAAACGATGTAGTCAATGTTTATAATTATGTCATTGAAAATGAAAGATAATTTCATTTGATCACTGGATAGTTTTTGATTTGTCTTTCCCACTGTACCCTTCTGTGAGTAGAGATGCTGACCAATTTGTTACTTTTTAGGTCCAAGAAACTGTGGTTTGATGGTTTCCTGAAACTGAATTCTATATTATCTGCAAAAGAGCTCTCAGACCTCCAAGAGGTAATGCGGGATAAGGAACTCAATTTGAGAACAGACATCTATGAGATCCTTTTGCAAGATGAGATGGATATATGAGTCATGCTAATGCTGTTGAATCTTGAATCCATATAACTGATGGTCATGAGATGTTTGTTATGTGCTTCACATGGTTGATTTACGTTCTCGCTTTATATCAGATGCTGGTTTTTTGTTGTTGGAATGGTTGGATGGCTCAGATGACACCAGGGATTAGTGTTAGCTTCGATGTGTGAGATTTTGGGAAGCCTGGGCGATTTCAGAGAGACATAAATGAGAAGAACATGTATATAGGACGTTATATCATGATGTTTCTGTAGGTACGTGCTACTCTTGGTGCTTTTGTGAAGTTATCTTTTGCTATTGCTGTTCTTATGCTGGTGTTCAAGCGGTATTGTTTTTCTAGTTCCAAATCTCAGTAACTGCATGTATCTTGCAAGAAAATGATCATATATTAAAGAATAACTGATGGGGTCAGTTGAATAACTATGTGATTGTTTGGATTTGCCGATTTATTGGAAGGGTTAGAGGTTTATGAAGGAAAGTCACGTGCTTTTGCGGATTTTGCTCACGTCGATAGAAGAAGACTGAGCCTTTGCATGCTCTCTTTGTCAGATTCTGATTCCACCGCAATTTTAATGGGGATTAAAAAACGAACATAAATAAATTTGGGATTAAAAATTCTGAAAAAAATTAAGATTATACTATTACAAGTAAAAAATATTTGGCACTGTGTTCTTCTTTCCAAAATGTTCTACCACATGGAAACTTAATTTTATCTCTGAAAAATTTACTCACGTCGCAATTAAATTTTTTTACTTTTATTTCGAGACATTTATATGACTGTTAAGATATAAACATACTTTTTTAAAAAACTTTTATAATTAGCTTTTTGTACTTAAAGGATGCAAGTTACATTAACTCTTTAATCTTATTATTTATTTTTTAATTAATAAAAATCCGTAATAATTTATCTATGGTTAAATATTATTTTAAATTATTATACAAGGTTCGAATTGGACCAATTCTGAACGGAGTTTAAAAGATGTTTCGAGATGGATATTTTTGTCAAAAAGGCACAACTGCACATCTATAACAACAAGTCAAACAGAATGTTGCAAGGCAATAACTTCATTAGGGAAGAGATCTTGGATAAGGGCGTAGATGAATCTAATCTAGCATTAAGCATTGTTTTATAGAAGGCTCAAATTCAAATGTGAGTATGATACAAACCTCAATCTTGAACTTGAGTTCAATTTGATATTGTTGCCTTATGAAAAGGAAGCTGATGGAAGTATCGATCGGTTGATCTTCCAATGAACATAAATAGTGCGATGGAAAGATGAATGGATAAGTCGGACTTTTTAAAAGAGGTGGGTTACTTGAATTTATGTAGAAAGGGTCCAAGCAAGCAGAAATATTGCACGCGAAAGCAAAACAGAACTGAATAAGATGTATTTCGATTAAAATGACGAATGAATACAGTAACTGATAATCAAATCAACATCAAACGGAAACTTTGTAATCAAAGGAGTAAGGAAAAACGTAACCAAAGCTAAAAACAAAGTTGTAAATGAAAGAGCGAAGAAAGCTATAAAAATGCAGAAAAAATAGGAATGAAAAACTGGAAAATTTTGGTAATTTGGTTTGAGATGAGTGTTCGTGTCTTCAATCTGGTATTCCCGCTTGCTTTATACTTGCTATGGTGCAGCTGACGACTTTTGAACATGGAGGAAATCCCGCCTCGTGACCCGTCCTTGACAGTTGAGAATGGTAACATCCAGCTGATCGTGCCGAGGTGTGCAAGTAATTGGCTCATCGGCTCTTGGTTCCGATGTTGACCGGATACAGCCGCTGAGGCCGTTCTTTGATGTAATCTGGCAGAATTCGTATATGCTTCAGCTGAAAGTTACTGTTGCAACGGATCGGCTAAAAATGACGTCAACACATGCCTTCTCAAGTCTTGTTGCTTTGATGGTGAGAACAGGTGAAGCGACGAGAATCGTACCCTTTTTAATTTGTAACCGTTCTTTTTCTAACAGAAACGGAACGTCCCGATCATTGTAGAAAGGTACCGATTCCTCAGCTTCGAAGCCCTCGAACAGTTAGTCTTTTGAAACTCCTCTTTAAATAGTCGTGGTCCCTATCATTTCTTCTTCACCGATACGAACTCCTTCTTCTGCAACAATTCTACTCTGCTTAGACTTCTGCCTTCTTTGTGAAATTCTCCCTTGTTTCCTGCATATTTCTTGAATTAGCGAACCTCTAACTCTCCATGGCTACTCCCGTTGATCATTCCACCCTGGCTTTGATCCAAGCTGAGGCTGATCTTTATGCCTTGGGTTCCCAGCTACTGCCAACAGAAGTCACTGTGGAACATCTACAGTTCGTCTATCTGGAAGGCTTCACCCTTCCCCTGCACCGGGACAACTTTTCCATAATCGGCCTATCTTTTTCTTTCCGCTAGTAGCCGCGTCCTCTGAAGAACTACACGGAATGGCGTGATCACTGTCAGGCTATCTATGGTGCCCTTTGGGACCAATGGCATTCGCGACGCCATCATGATGTCCGACTTTGAGATGACCTTTGACTGCAACTTGTTCTCGGTTGTTTTGCCGTTTTGGTCCCCAACAATCAACAACTTCATCTTCCCTCACGGCATGTTTCCCCCACAATACTAGATATCTGTACCATTTTGGGCTTCTGTTGCGATGGTGATGAGGTCCTCGCCCTGCATGACGAAGAAAACTTACTTGCCGTTGAGGCCTATTTAGACAAATCCACCGCCTCCTATGACAATTTTATGGCCGTGCAAAGAGGCATCGGCCCCGTTCCTGTTGGAATATATGCCCTCTAAACTAGTTTATCTGATGTAGTTATCGAATTTATTAATAAAAGAATTTATTCTCAAATTTTGTTTGTAAATTTACATTTTATTTGTGCACGATTTTCATTTGGAAAGGACCCATTGTGTTTAAGTAAATGATCCATGTGAATGGTGGTCTTTCACAATAAGGTATAGATCACGGGTTACTTAACACAAAAATGTTTGTTCTTAACCGATTGATGAGAATGAGAATCTCATCATGTATATAGGTTATTGTATTGTGAATTCTAAATGGGGAATAGCTTACCTTTAGCCAGTGAGTAGTCTACTCACTTCATGGCATGTGCGTATTTTGAATACGTAGAACAAGACCTGTAATAGTGGTTTCTAAAAGTACTATTTAAAAGAAATCCAGGCTATTACTACTACAGCGTGGACTAATACTTTACCACTTGAGTATATAAGTTGGTGGTCTGACGAAGCTAGAAACATATACTTTGATATACTGTAGTTGAAGTTCTTTCATAGAACCAACACACTTGTATGTTGGATATATGTGACTAATTAGTTAAGACAGACTTATACAAGATAACTTTTACGCTATATCACCCCTTGTGATTGTTCAAATGATCTAATTATTCAGGGTCCTGGGGAACATGACTTGGATGTTTACTTTAGGGTAGCTCCCTTGAAAAGTGAAAACATTCCAACAGTCGTGGATCATTGGACTAGAGGTCTAAGGATGGTAGATGTCTATTAGAGAGGTGTTGTACACTCTTCCTCTCTAATTGCATGGCGGTGCGTAGAGGGGTATTTTAGTCATTATACCTATAGGTCGAAGACTTTGTTAACGCAGCATTGTCTTTAGGGTTAATATTTTCTTATGGTGATATTAGAAAATATTTAAAATGAAAATATAACTATTTAAATAGTAAGGGTATTTTGGTCATTTTAGTAGCCAATACGATGTGTCTTTCGGTACCCGAAATGGCCCTTAAGTCATGGAAGATTTGGATTAAGGAATTGGTCTTGATAATTATGATTTTATTTTATTAGTCTAATTTATTGTTGGACTAGAATACAATAAAATATCCGAGAGAGAGTATTTATTTTATCTAGTTTATTGGTTAATTAATTATTCAGGGCCTAAGGCCCAAATTGAATAATTAAAAAATTAATCTAGATATAAATTAGATAAAAGGTATTAAATTTTATATTGGTCTATTTGGGCTTATTAATTATTTATTGGGCTGTTTAGTAAAGCCCAGAAAATAAATAATTGAGATTTATTAATTTATATGTGTTCAAACCCAAGAATAAATAATTTATCTAGCCCAATGAATAAGACCAAGGGTAAAATAATTTTTTTTAAAAAATAATAATATTAAATTAATTAATTAATTAAAAAAAGACAATATGGGATGGACCCGTGTTGTTTTGCGTGAAGGATAACAGAAAGCATGGGTGCTTTCTTTTTTCATATAGATGAATTATTCTCTCTCGGGATATGTAAATGAAAAAATGAATTAAAGCATTTCATTGGAAGATACACACTGAAAAAAAAAAAAAAACCAATTCGTTGAGTGCAAACCTAATTCATAAAAACAAGCTTCTGTGAAACATTCACAGAAGAGAAACATAGTTCAAATCCTCTTCTTTAAGCCTTCATCGGCTGTGCTATGGGCATCATTTCGGAAGATCGAAAGTTTCGCGTAGATGAGACGCAATAGACGTTTGCAAGGACGTGAGCCACTAGCCTCGAATAGCCTTATATATAGACATCTACACTAGTCCGAAGAGGGCCATTCAATCACAGAGGTAAATTTTTCGTTTTCCTAATATGCTTTCGTTTTGATGATTTTTGTCATTTTAAGCCTTCAATTCTATCAGAGCAGGAACAATCGGCTTTCCTTTGGCTATAGCTCTGCAAGTATATTCTCTACTCCCATTCGGCGGGAATAAGTAATGAGTACCGATACTATGTATCGGCTCTGCTGAGGAAGAAAAGACGCTATGACCTTACTTCCCTGGTTCTGGCCCTGGTGTATCGGCTAATGAACCAGATGATTTCAACCTTGTCGACTGGGGGTGATTCGACAAATCTTGGAGGCCCCCTCTAGGTTATGCAGCTGTGGCTCTATCAATACCTCCCCCAGTTTGACGTCAATACAATTTTCAGAGGTTCTGCAGGTTTCGCCGATCGAGCTACCGGCTATCGACTGTTGAAGGTTCCTGCAAACAAGTTTTCCGCCTGAGCTATCATAGCTTACCTCTATTAGAATCGGCTTCAGAATGCGCCTCACTTTTATCCTTACTTCACCTGAGAAACAGGCCCCCTTTGGCTGACAAAACTTGTCGAGGCATCGGAAGCCTCTCAAGAAATTATCTAGGCCCGAATGCTGTGCTCCCAAGAACTCCTTCTTGGGGCAAAACCAGGTGCTCGGAGCGCTAAGTCTTTTTGCCAATGGTACAACCCACATTGCTTTTCATAGTAATTTGGGCTAATTTAAGACATTCCTGCTGATCCTGGTCATATCTCCTCTTATTCTGTTATGCCTGTTCTATCGGCTGAAGATGTACAGACTATAGTCGATAAGTCTCTAACCATTTTCCACTCTTTTGAATATTCTCCTTTTCAGGTTATTAGGGAGGCCACACCAAACTTCAACCTATGGTGGCGGCTGTTGAGCGAAATACTCTTTTCTGGCCCAGTAGAGACGTGGTTGCCCAGACTGGTGGGGTCGGTATCGACGAAGATAGAAGTGTCTACCCCGAAGAAAGGTAAACAGAACAAAGTCTCTGCCAGTCCGATCACAACGCTGTTGTTCTGTACGCCACCAGCAAAAAGAACCTCCACACTACTACCTGTCGACGAGGAAGAGGAAGAAGAAGAAGCGATCGTTCCCCCTTTGTTGAGGCGGTCAAAGAGACGACAGACCCTTCATACTCCGGCATTTGCTAAGGTTCGGCTTGAAATATATATATATATATATATATATATATATTTCTTTTCCCATGCTTTCCATCCATTGGATCAGAATTAACTACATATTGCCTTTCTTTACAGAAACAGAGGACCAGCCAGCTGGTGATCTCTGATTCTTCTTCAGAATCATTGGCGGCTATGCCCCCTTGTCTCTTGTAGGAATGACAATGGCAGAGGAAGGGACTTCGGCCATTTCGCCTTCACCATTTCCCGAAGCGGCTTCGTCAAAGAACCTACCCCTTCTCAACTAGTAACAATGGAAGCCATAGCCCTGGAACTTTTGCGGAGTCTGCTGGGAACAGATCTGCCGACCAGCACCTCTTCTCAAGATGCTATCAGCCGAGCCCTACTATTGTTGGTGCAATCGACCACTTCTGATGTCCCAATGGAATTGAGGTGCTTATTAGCTGACTATTTGGGGCAGATGTGATTCAATCATTGCTTCTTTTTCAGTACTCAGAGCAGGCAGGACGAAGCTTCTCGTCAGCTTCAGGCTTTGGGAGCGCTCCAAGACCAGGAAGCGTTTTTGCAAACGCACTGTTAGGAAGCCTTTGCTCGCCTTGGCATCATTCGAGCTGACATTTCTGCCAAAGTTGAGAGAATTGAGGGCCTTGAAATGTGCCTGCGAGCCTTCCAGGAGGAATTAGACTTTGAGAAACAGGCCTTGGATGAGAAGCTTGAGGCAAAAAACGCCTGTCAGCAGATAGTCTCTTCTGCTGAGGAGACGACGGCCAAGTATTGGGACGATCGGCTCATGCTGGAAGCCGAAGTAGAATTGCTCCGATGGAATTGCAACATTCTGACAAGTTGCTAAACAGTATGCAATTGTTGTGGTGTAACTTCCAAGCTTATTTGGCCACTTTCTTCCGAAAACTTAATGAGGCTGGACCCTTTAGTACATAAGCCAGGGAAGTTGAAACGTGTCCACCTTCAACAGAGGAATCAGCTGCTGAACCTAAATCGGCCCTAGAGGAACCTACCGCTCTTGTGGAAAAAAAGGAAGAAACCAATGGCAACTGATCCACTCAAGGAAGATCCAAATTGGCTTGCCATTGTCCCTTTTGCCCAGCTGATCGAGACGTCTCACACTTCGTCTGAAGAGCTTGACTTCTTTTTTCTTTTTATGATGTAGTAGCCATCTGATTAGCTCTTTTGTGATCAGCCATTTCATATGAAATGCCAACATATATTTTTTTGTCTTTCTGTTGTTTTTTCTTTCCTCTTTTTTTTTTTTTTTGTCTTCTTCTCTCTCTCTCTCTCTTTTTTTATTCGTCTCCTACCAATGTTCCCTCCCAGAATGTAGGATAAAACTTCTCTAAATACTTTCCATTTATGGCATTGTTCACTTCCTTCCCGTCAGGTGTCATCAGCCGATAGACGCCTTCATTGAAAACCTAAGTAATAAGAAAAGGTCCCTTCTATGAGGTGGACCACTTATCGTAGCGTGAGTCTTTTGGTGCCATGGGTTGTATAGTCTTCCAAACCATGTTTCCTATTTGAAAACTTCTTCCCCGCACTTTCCGGTTGTAGGTTCTTGCGACATTCTCCTTATGCCTTCTGATATTCTCCAATACTATCCAACGATCTTCCTTGACTTGGTCCAAACTATTGCAAAGGCCAATCTGTAATCCTTAACTGACAAGCAATGTTGGTAAGCTACCCGGGCTGACCATAGTGATAATTCAGCAGGTAGCATTTCATCTTGTTCGTATGTTAGCCGAAATGGAGTAAAGCCAGTAGCATCTTGTAAGTGTTCTGATATGCCCACAACACCTCTTGAAGGGTTTCGTGCCATCTCCTGGGTTTGTCTTCTACCGACTTTCGGATCATGCTGATCAAGTCTTGTTTGTCGCCTTAGCTTGGCCGTTGGCTTGTGCATAATACGGGAAGGAGTGAAGTAACTTAACTTGGAATTGGATTAGAAAGTTGTGAACCTGGTCTCCTATGAACATAGTCCCTTGATCAGCCATTGTGGTTTCAGGTATGCAGAATCGAAAAAGGATATTCTGCTGAAGAAAGGTAATCACGGCAAACTGGGTCACTCTGGTCAGGACCTGTACCTCTACCTACTTGGTAAAATAATCAGTTGCCACTAGAATGAAGGTGTGTCCTTTGGTTAACGGCGGGTAAATCTTGCCGATGACGTCTAGAGCCCAACCCCTAAATGACCACGGCTTGATGATAGGATGTAAGTTTATGATGGGGGTATGAGTTAATAGAGCGTGCTTCTGACATGCCTTACACCCGGTTGTGTAGGCTACGCAGTCCATAGTCATTGTAGGCCAGTAAAATCCAAACCGTTGAAGTGTCCATTTCAACTTAGGACTTGCCTGATGAGCACCACATAGACCTTCATGTACTTCGGCTAAGGCCTGCGCTGTAACACCCCACCTTTTTACTTTCGGTTGGTTACTACCTATAATAGGATGAGAATTTATATCAACGGCCAGAACAAAAGTTGATCGGTATATTGAGACGAACACTCTGGAGAAATAAAATTTTGTCGGGATCTGGATGTAATTATTGGATTTGTTTTACCCGAATCCTAAATTTTTGGAAGGCTATTAAGATTAACAGAATAAGAATTTTAGGGTACTCTAGAAAGAGAAATTGATCAGTCCAATGAGGCGCACGTTTTGGTGCGAATTATGCTATCCGGGGTATCGGGGGCATTTTCGTCATTTTAACCGTGTTCATGACTTTGACCGCAAATTTGACCAAGTAGAGAGGGAATTGAAAATTTTAAGTGTTACCAATAGATTCAGTGGAATTTTTGGAGTTGGGTAGTGAAATAAAATATTTTTCATTACGGACCCAATTTTGGTCATTTCTGAAGAAAATGAAAAATTACGGTTGGAAATGGGACGTGTGGCTTCTTATAGTTGGTGGATGAAAATAAGTGTTGTTTAGTGATTGGTTAATGAGGCCAAGTGTTTCTATTTGATTGGTTGTGATAAAAAAAAAAAGGAAGAAGAAATAAAGAAGAATGGCCCACAAGAAATAAATAAGAATGGTTCACAAGAAATACATAAGGATGGCCCACAAGCATGAAAATTTTGGCCAAGTTGGACCACCTTTTGACTTCATTTGACCAAGCTTAATTAAGCTAATCTTGATTTGAGTAAGTTAATCAAGGTTGATTATGCATGGCCATGCAATATTAGAAAATATCTATAATGTTCTAAGAGTTTCAACTTTTTTCTATAAATTTCTTTAAGGTTCTAGAGCACTCTAAAGTTTTCCATAAGTTTCTACAAGTGATGAGTCATCACCTAAAGCTTTCTAGAAATTGTGGTTAATCATTCCATGTGTACCAATTACATTTCAAAGCTTTCTACTCAAGAGTCCTACATAAGCCATGACAAAAGTATGTGATGTAAGGCATTACATAAGCAAAGCTTCTTATACAAGCCTTCTAACATCTATAAATAGGCCATGAAGGCCAACTAAAATGGCTTTAGATAGCCAGAATTTCGGAGCAAACAAGAGAGAAAAGGGAGAAGAGAAAAGAAAAGGAAATAGAGAAGAAAGAGAGGGAGAAACCGGAAATACAGAGGAGAGAAAGAGAGAGAGAAAAGCAAGAAGATGCTTGGACTGTCCAGCCTCCAAACGCAGCAAAGAAAAGGTAAAGATCTACCTTACTTGAAGTAAAGTTATTATATAAAGCATGGAGATCATTTTGGTATATATATTGTGAGAAGTTTATGTGTGATAGTTAGGTGAAGTTGTATGAAAGCTGTCCTTGTGTGCAGAAAATTCTGGGAGGTTTTATATTCAGTAAGTATGTAACGTTTCTGGATTTGAATGAAGCATGCATATATCTTTGTAGCTAAGGATCATAGAGACATTTTAGAACAAGTTCGACGTTAATCGGATTTACGGATCAAAAGTTATGGTGAAAATAGTAAAAGGTGCCAAATCAGTGACGGGATTTTTACTACTAGAACTTTGTGTGCAAAACTGAACAGAATGGACAATAGAATTGGTACTCCATGAATTGGAACTAGTAAAGGAATGTCTTAAGGATATTTTACAATTGGTTTGACATCATTTTGATTTGTGGATTAAAAGTTATGGGCAAAACAAGTTAGGGTGTCAAACTGGAAAATTGCAGAATGTTCAGGAAAGAATGAATAGTGAAACTAAGTCAAAACTACTGAGGCTGTTTTTGCCCAGTACCGTGATGC
The DNA here is from genome assembly GCA_026120185.1 of Voacanga thouarsii. Classification (NCBI taxonomy): domain Eukaryota; kingdom Viridiplantae; phylum Streptophyta; class Magnoliopsida; order Gentianales; family Apocynaceae; genus Voacanga; species Voacanga thouarsii. Next base: position 410,421 of record JANUWF010002383.1, on the reverse strand, counting down.
TGGAACCAGAAACCTAAAAACGGCCTATACTGAATTAAAAGTTAAGAGTCTCACGGTCATTTTGGGATATCATGGAGCCAAATCGGAGCTGTAAATTAAAAGTTATGTGCAAAACAAAATGGTGTGTCAAACCAGTGAAATTCCAGAAAAGTAGTCCGAAAATGAATGGACTTAAGAGTGATTAATTATGTGATTTTGGACAAAACAATTAGGGAAACATGAAGTGAATCCCTTGTTTATGAAGTGAGGAAGGATGTGGAAAAAGGAAAATGAAAGAATTGATCAAACGATGGAAAAACGATGCGAACGAAAGTTGAACATTTTTCTTAAGCATTGGCTAACCGTCGGCCCCAACGGCTAAACGACGGTTGAACATCGGCTAACTGTCGGGCATGTCGGCTACCCGACGGCTATTTTTTGGCCAAACACCAATTGACTCGAAAATAATGTTTGGTGTAGGTTTAGCGACAAACAGCTAACGAAATGTCAAAAACGGTAGGAACGGAGGTTAGACGGTCGTGAACGGAATGAGAGGCTTAGGACACGACGTGAGTCCCATTGATTTCTAAAACTTTTTAAAGGCTAGTGTGCTTTGATTTGCCATGAAATGCTATGTTTTATGCCATTTTGGAAATCCTCGAATATGTTTAAGGTTTACATGAGCAAGATTTGCTTTTATGCTATTTCGAACTCGAATAAATTTCATATTCAGCTTGGAAACCTTACTAGATGTTTAAAACACGGATTTTGTGAATTTAGTCCTTTTTGGATTAAATATTTGGGATTTCTGAAAAATGGTGAATATTGGAATCGGGTTATTGGAGAATAATCCAAATATCCTTATTGGAATATTTTATGAAAACTCTTGGAACTCGGGTATTCGGTAAATGACCGAATTATCTTTATTGGAGCTTTTGTGAACATTTTTCAAATCGGGTAAGGGTAAAATGACCCGGATACCCTCAAAAAGTATTTTGTGATCAAGTACGGCCCCAAAAAATAAGAAATTTTTTGATTTGGAAATCCTACGGGATCAGATGACCCTCTGGCCTGATCAGTCAGATGGGGTTGGTGTTGTTGCGTTGAGTACTTAACAAGGACTTTGATCTTTGTACTAGCCCATGTTAGAGATAGACGACCCCAAGTAACCTGATTAGTTCTGGGGATTGTCTTACTCCAAACAGGGTGACAGGACATTGTGACAAGTCATCCCTGGCTAGCCGTTGTGAGCCCGACAATTACCTGTTGATTATGATTGGTAGGTTGTTCACATGAGACCGAGCGGGGACACTCAGTGTGTTCAACCCCTTGCCACCTAGATGGTGATTGACGTCAGGATTGAGACTCTGGCTTATGGTGGCAAGTAAAAGATCTCTAAGTGCACGGTGAGGTATATTGGTACGCTGCTCACCCTTCCGGCATGACACGGGTGACGTGCTGTACGGTGCAGTCCCTGGCACAAGAGACCGTGTAGCCGAAGGCGAAGTTCTTTGAACTTTGCACGCGGGTCGCACTTCTAGATGGGGAAGAACCCGCATTTATTGAATTGGGGGCTGTGTGTTTGAAAATTACTATTTTTTGAATGTATATGATAAAACGACTTGAATTTATCAATTATTGCTATTTTCCCTGCTATATAATTTACTTCAGCAAAGATTTTGAAAATCGACTCTCTTTTAAGGGAAAACTGGCACACACACGGGACTCACTGGGTGATTTTTCACTCACACGTGTCTTTTATCTTACTTTTTTTGTAGGATCCAGAATTGGAAGAACCTACGGATAGAGGACAATACCACAGTGACAGCAAAATAGGTCTGGATGTCTCCTCTTTGGACCTTATATACTCTGTTGATTATTCGTTATAAAGACTTCTTGTCTGGGTATCTGGACGGGGTAACACCCAATATTGGTATGCTTCCGCTGTTACCTTTAGTAGGAGTGTTACATGCGCTGCTTCCCGTTTGGACAAGCATTTCAGCAAAACTCCAGTATGACTTCTTCTAAATAAGTCGTTCTTGATTAGTACGAAGTTCAATGCCTTGAGTTTAAGCTCCCGTGAAGCCTGGCATGTAGGCTTCCGCAAGTATGAGACGATATCGGATCGCCAATCTTTCTCATGTCTCTCTTCCGATATCTATTGACATATTATTGTCTCAACTCTTTTCTTGAAACTGGAAGCCGTCTGCACTAAATCGTTTGCCCCCCGTTCTCACCTCGAGGAACATGAGTCAAGATGACTTCTGAGAAGTTTTGCAACAGCTCTCGCACCTCCTGTAACTTATCTGGTAACATAGGGTTAGTATATTTGTATTCACCTGAAATCTGCCGGATGACAACCTAAGAATCCCTTGTTATATTGACCATTTATGTGTCCAAAGCCTTAAAATCCGAAGCCCCAAAATGAGAGCATCGTATTCTACCTGATTATGGGAGATCCCTTTACTTAATTCAAACAGGATTTTTCCTTGTCGTCCGCCTAGAGCCTCTATAACCAAACCGGTGCCAGCCTTACTCTGCATGCTGGATCCATCAAATTCCAACTTCCATGGCTTATGTGAGATGTACCCCTGTACCACTTCCTTTTCAGTGTTGGGCACTTCCACACATGGATTCTCGGCTAAAAAATTGGCTATGGCTTGACCCTTCACTGCTTTCAAAGGTAAATGAGTTAAGGAAAAGATGTGTAACTTGATAGCCCACTTCATTAATCGTCCTTGCAACAATGATCGGTTTAGCAAATACTTAACGAGATCAATTTTGCATAGGACTTGCATTTCTCTAGGTAGCAGGTAATGTTCTAGCTTTACACATGCATAATATAAAGACAAGTAGAGTTTCTCAACAGGGGAATACCTAGTCTCGGTGTCCGTCAGGTTTCGACTAAGGTAGTAGACTACTCTTTCAACCCATTGAGTATTGTCCTCAGCCAGCAGACAATCGATAGATTTCGGAGCCGCAGAAATGTACAATTTCAAAGGTACCTTATCTCGTGGAGGCACCAAAACTGGCGATCGTGACAAAGCCGCCTTGATCTAATCAAACGCCGTTTGATACTCTGATTGCCAATCAAAGTCCAATGACGACTTTAAACATAGTAGAGGGAGAACACCTTCTGCTTACCTGCGGCATTTGCTAAAAAGCATCGCAAGAAGTTGAGTTTCCCTAAGAAACTTTGGAGCTCCTTTTTGGTTTGTGATGGCCTTGCCTACAGAATATCCTTTTCTTTGTTCTGATCCACCTCAATCCCTCTTTGATCCACCAAGAATCCGAGGAAGTTTTCGGTTGAAACTCCGAAGGTGTATTTAGCTGGGTTGATTTTTAACCAATGCTGGCGCATTGTAAGGAAAGCCTGCTCCAACCACTGTAGGTGTTACGAAAAAGTGGGCGACTTAACCACTAAGTCGTCAATGTAAACTTCCACGGTTTTGCCGATGAGGTCATGGAAGATGAGGTTCATAGCTCTTTGGAATGTAACTCCAGTGTTCTTCAATCCGAAAGGCATAACTATCCATTCGAATAAACCAATAGATCCTGGACAATGAAAATATGTCTTCCTAGAATCTTCTTCAGTTATGAATATCTGGTTGTATTCGGAGTATCTGTCCATGAAGCTTAAGAATTAGTTTCCTACAATAGAGCCTACCAGGATATCGGCCATCGGCATGGTATATTCATCCTTCGGGGTGGCCAAATTCAAATTTCTAAAATCAACGCAAACCTACAACTGTGCGTTCTTTTTAATGGCGGGCACAATGTTAGATACCCAATCTGCATATCGATAGGTACGGATGAAACCATAACGAAGTAACCTCTCAATTTCTTCCTTGATCCTGGGTAAGAGAGCAGGGTTACAATGTCGGGCAGGCTATTTATGAGGCCTAAAACCTTCTTTGATTGGCAAACAATGCTCTACAATGCCTCTGTCCAGTCCTGGCATCTCATGATAATCCCACACTAAATAGTCTTTGTACCTGCAAATCAGTACTGTTAGAGCATTCCACTGATCGAAAGTTAAACACAAGCTTACCTTTGTGGTTCTGTTCTCCCCAGGTTCCCTGATGTCCACTTCCGTTAACGGGTCCTAAGCAACAAAATCAGGAGCATGCCAAATGTCAGGGTCCTCTGTTTTTGGACATTGATCCTCCAGCCCTTCCATTGTGATCTAGTTATGAGCCATGGTAAGCTTAGAGTAATGGCTAGAGTCAAAAGTAGAACGGTAGAATACTGCCTCATTTATGTGCACTTCTATAGAAAACGGATTGGGATTGGCTGGTATCCTTTCTACTTGTTCTCTATTCTAGATCAACATCATTTGATGAAGCGTTGATGGAACGTAGTGATTTGCATAAATCTAATCCCTACCAAGTAAGACAGAATATGCCGGCTTTTCCATGATTACAAAAAAAACAGTCTTACTAACCTTGGAACCTACGACCACCTCAAAAGTGATAACCCCTTCTGCCTTGGCAGTCTTTATGGTGAAGTTAAGCATTTGTACATCAATAGGAGTTAGATCGTGGTGATCCTTACCCAACCGCCTTAAAGTTGCCAACGACATTACGTTCAACACAGCTCATCCATCAATAAAAACCCGAGAGAAAGGTCTTCCATTGATATATGCCTTAATGTATAGTGGTTTGAGGTGATTCAAATGTTTTGTCATGGGAATCGAAAAGAACATCCCTTCCGATGGCACTCGATGAGCTTAATGGCCGTTTCTTCTGATGCGTAGTAATCTTATTCTACCATTTCTTGTTCGGCCTTAATTCGGAATTGTGATGGAAGAATGCTAAGCTTATTTTGACTCATGGAAGCACATACCTATTTCTCCGACCATTCCAATGCTTGTTTCTACTGAGCCCGTCTCCTTTATTCCTATTGTTTTTGAGTTTTCGTGAGCTGGGAACAATGGTCTGGGAAGAATAGCGCTTTGTAAGGCGCATGCACTATAAATTTCTCATCTTTCCCCTGGAAGTGGGTTGCAAAAGTTAGAATGCAAAAGTTGGAACTGTAAGCCGAGTGAAAACTGACGGCTGACTATCTAGCCTTTGGAACGTTGGTGTATTTTCTTCCAATTACCTCTTGACGGGAGAATCTCCTAGCTCAAGCTCCTTGTCTTCTTTGCATGTCTGCATCATGCTTACATCTGCTGTTGGGAATAGATCTGTATTGACTAAGGTTTCTTCTCGTTTGTCAGCAAATCTTACCCTTCGCTTTTGTAAAGCCTTCTGTATTGTGTTCCTGAAAATCACACAGCTATTAATATTATGGAAAAATGAATTGTGCCACTTACAGTATTTCTTGCCCTTCAATTCCTCCGGCCTTGGAAGTTTGTGATCGAATGGTAGATGAATCTGCTTGTCTTTAACCATTTGATCAAAGATTTGCTCAGCCCTGGATACATCGAAAGTATATGTGGGTGGGCCTGCAGGAGAAGCTTCCTCATTCTTTTTGCTAGGCTTCAAAAAAAGGTAAGTGTAAGATGTACCTTTTACTAATTCGGCTACCATCACATCTAGCACTTGTTCTTCCTCATTATCAGTAACATCATCCATTACCGATATCATGGTTTGTCCTTGAGAAAACTTAACTGACCGCCTTTTCTCTTTTTTCTTGATCATTTCTTCTATCCTGACGGCCTGAGATAGAAAACAGGATAGATCAGAGAAATCCTATAGGATAAGGTGTTCCTTAAGTTGTGGATGCATTCTACTGATGGCTATCCAGACACACTCTATTTGGGGTAACTGGGTGGTGCATTTGGCCTTAGTTTGCTGAAAGCACTCGATGAATTCTGCAACACCTTTGGATGATCTCTATTTAACTACTAAAAGGTCATCTATGGACACCTCAGGTGCTGGTTTAAAGAAACGTTCATGAAAGATGCATTCCATATCGCCCCAGGTATGCACTGAACCAGGTGTTAAGTTTGCATACCAAGTAAACGCCACTCCTGTTAAGGATAAAGAGAATAACTGCAATTTATACCAATCACTATTCCCAAACTCTCCACATTGTGCTGTGAATCTCCCTATATACTCCATAGTAGACTTGTTATCTTCTCTAGAGAAAGTGGAGAATTCTGGTAACTTAAATCCTTGTGGTAGTACCACTATAGAATCTACCCATTCTGGATAAGGCTTCTGATACACTGGCCGATCTCTAGCCTGTCGATGCACTGCCTCCGTCATTAGGCTGATATCGGCTAATGGCATTAGCTGTTGAGTCTACACAGGAGAACCTACCACAGTAGGTCGAGAACTTTGTCCGGGGAATGAAGCCATCTCAAGATACCTTGCCCCTTGCAGTGGATAAACCGTCGTCATAATAGGATACATGGTTGGAATGGTTGTGATGTAGCTCTGAGGTCCTCCGTACGAAGAGCCAACATTCCTGTTTTGGGCAGCATTGTGATCATAGAACATTTGTGCTTCCATCGGCACTTGGGTCCTTGCAATAAGATATGGTGGCCTGGGAAAGGTTTTGTAGGAACCATGCCAAGTGCATTTACTCCTAGATTCCTTTGGTGCCCCCCAGGCATTGTCATAGACTACTCTCGGTGCAATAATTGCACTGAACCATAAGAAGGTGCAACAAAGGATAAGAAAGGAGGATACACACTTACCTAATATGCCCCCTAACCATTTTGCCTTTGTTCAAAATTATGAAGCTCGTTTTGCAGCAAAGGTCGGAATACTGTGGTGAACTGCGGAATAAGGCTCTGAATGAGTTTGCTTGTACACTGCTCCATAGCCTACTGTATGGCGATTAGAGAAGTTGGTGTCAACTGGGACACCTGGGGAGGAGACGAAGTCTACACCCCTTGTTGCTCAAGGAGAGTAACCTGGGTGCTCCCGGATGTCATCATGGTAGGATCAAAAGCTCTCCATAAGGTTTGAACAATAGGCCAATTGAATGATTCTGATGAAAGCCCTGAGGATTGTTGTTGAGAATTAGCCATAATATGTCCTAAACGCAATTGCATACAACAACTGCCCTTAGGGTCCCACTGGGCCTGCCAATTTATGTTGCCTTATGAAAAGGGAGTTGATGGAAGTGTTGATCGGCTGCTCTTCTGATGAACATAAACAGTTCAATGGAAAGATGAATGGATGAGCCGGACTTTTTAAAAGAAGTGGGTTCCATGAACTTACTATAGAAAGGGTCCAAGCAGGCAGAAATATTATACGCGAAAGCAAAACAGAACTGAATAGGATTATTTCGATTAAAATGACGAATGAATATAGTAACCGATAATCAAAGCAACATCAAACAGAAACTTTGTAATCAAAGGAGTAAAGAAAATTATAACCAAAGCTATAAAAATGCAAAAAAAATAGAAATGAAAAACTGAAAAAATTGGTAATTTGGTTTGAGCTGAGTATTGGTGTCTTCAATCTAGGATTCCCGCTTACTTTATACTTTTTGTAGTGCAGCTGCTGACTTTCGAACGTGGAGGAAATCCTACCTCGTGGCCCGTCCTTGGAGGTTGAGAATGGTAACGTCCCGTCGATCATGCCGAGGTGTTCGGGTGATGGTTCATCAACTCTTGGTTCCGATGTTGACCGGGTACAGCTGCTAAGGACTTTCTTTGACATCATCATCCATTTAGTAGAATTCGTATCGGCTTCAGCTGAAAGTTACCATTGCAATGGATCGACTAAAAATGACTTCAACAGATATTAAACCCAATTTGAACTTAGATCAATACATTGACCTCAAAAGTTAGACTTAAATCTTTCCAAAATGAGTATGTACATGTATATTATCAATATGGTAGAAGAATTTTTTATTACTACCTAATGAAATGGTATCAATTGACATAAACAAAACAAAAATCTATCAATAATTTTATCAGTTGTATAATCGGACGGATAATCAATTATTAATCTATCAAAATTGATAAAAGAACCATACCACTACCATCCTTAATCCCCATATTTTGCATGTTTATGTTAGGGGAATATTTCCTATTAGTTTCATATTAAAATATGTTGGTATATCTATTTTACATTAAAGAATCTAGAAAAGAAATCAAGAACTTGACACTAGAAGGGCAAGTTACATGAAAATTTATATTAGAAGATAGTATTATAATTTTGTTTAAAAAATTACTGGGGGGTGAAAAGTAAAAATTTAAAAGAATATTTTTAAAATTTTTTAATTTTTCTAAAAAAATTGGTAGAATGGACCACCCTTCACCTCGCTCTCCTCTCTAGGTCTATACTATGAGTTTTGTCTATAACCTTTTACTACCAGTCGTGCTTTGTAAGCATACATATTTCCCTCCATGTCTATTTTCTTTTTAAAAACCCATTTACACCCAATGGTTTTTGAACCTTCGGGTGGATTAACCAAAATCCAGATTTGGTTATCATACTTGGATTGCATCTCAGATTTCATGGCCTCTAGCTATTTTTCAAAGTCAGAACTCTTAATGGCTTCTTGATAGGAAGTGGGCTAATCATTAACCATGAGTTCCATATTGTGATCGTCAGTGATGAGAAATACATATCTCTCAGGTTATTGATGAACTTTATCAAATCTTCGAGGTCCTTGTTTTATAGAAGTAGGCTCACTTTGGACTTGTAAGCCGTCTAATCGAGGTTCATTATTCGGTTGAGATACTAATTGTGGCTCTTGAATCTCATTAAGATATATTTTACTCCAATTGATTCTTTTGGAAATAAATTCCTTTTCAAGAAAGAATCCATTTCATGCAACAATTACTCTATTTTCTTTTGGAGATAAAATTAGTATCCTTTAGTTTCTTTAGGATACCCCACAAATGTGCATTTATCTGATTTGGATGCAAGTTTATTAGAAAATAAACGCTTTACATAAACTTCAAATCCCAAATATTGAGAAACGACAAACTAGGTCGTCTCCTAGTCCATATCTCATATGACGTTTTTTGAACCGATTTAGATGTAACTTGATTTAGTATGAACGTAGCAGTTTCTAGGGCATAACCCCAAAAGGAGATTGGAAGATTTGTTTGACTCATCATGGATCGAACCATATCTAAAAAAGTCTAATTTTTTCGTTCAGATACACCATTCCATTGAGGTGTTCTTGGTGGAGTTAATTGGGCGATAATTCCACAATTACTAAGATGCTCATCAAACTCGTGCTTAAGTATTCACCACCTCGATCTGATTAAAATGTTTTGATACTTTTGTTAAGTTGATTTTGTACTTCATTTTGAAATTCTTTAAATTTTTGGAACAATTTAGAATTATGTTTCATCTGAAATCATCTGTAATTGTAATAAAGTACTGAAATCCTCCTTTAGCATGTGTATTCATTAGTCTACATACATCGGTATATAGTAGGCCCAATAAATTAGTTGTCCTTTCATTTTGTCCCTTAAAAGGTGCCTTAGTCATTTTGCCTAATAAATAAGAATCACATGTTTCGTAAGATTCTAAACTAAACGAATTTAGAAGCCTATCATTATGAAGCCTTGTAATGCGTTTCTTATTTATATGACCCAAACGACAATGCCGGAAGTAAGTCTGATTTAAATCATTAGATTTCAATCTCTTAGTATTAATGTTATAGATGGACTTGTTCGAAGATCCAAAAGATTAAGAATATATAACCCATTTGATACTGAGGCATCTCTATAAAAACTGCCATTTTTATTAATGGACCATATGTTATTCCTAATAACAAATTCAAAACCTTCTAAATCTAAACAAGAAATTGAAATAATATTCCTACTTATAGTAGAAAGAACATAAAAACAATCATTTAGTTCTAAAATAAGCCCACTATGCAAAATTAATTCAAAAGTTCCTATAGCTACTGCAACAACTTTTGCTCTATTCGCAACTTGTAAGTCCATCTTGCCTTTTGCCAAGGCTCTACTCCTTTTTAGACCCTGCACATTTACACAAATGTGAGATCCACAATCGGTATCGAATACCCATGAATTAGAAGTAGATAAATTAATTTCTATTACATAAATACCTGAAGCGGCAGTCTTACTGTCCTTCTTTTTCTTCTTTGCTTCTAATAGAGCTTGCAATTTCTTAACTGATGTCCTTATTCACCACAATGGTGGCAAGCTCCCTCATTTGGTGTCTTGGCCTTAGGTTTGAGCTTGAACTTGGACTTAGCCTTGTCCTTGCCCTTACTAGCCATGATTTTGCCCTTTCTCTTTTTGAACCATTAGAACACTAGAAGTATTTTTTTTAATGTTCAGTTCGGGTTGTTTTTAGCATCCTATGCAATTCAGTAATGGATTTCTCCATATTATGCATGTTAAAATTCATGACAAACTGGTCACACTTAGGAGGAATGAGCCCAAGATCAAATCTGTGACCATGTAATGATTAACAGAAGCACCAAGCTTTTCAAGATGATAAAGATAGCCCTTCATTTTAAGGACATCAGCACTGCCGAGGTGCTAGAAACCATCTTACATGCATTTAATACGTTATGAGTTTCAAATCTCTTTTGTCGTGCTTGCTGTAGACGACAAATTTCAAATTTGCGAATAAGACAAGAAAAATATAAAAATTTACAAAATATTTAGTAAATATGAAAAGTGGTTACAAATCTTCTAAGAAGTCCTAAATTGCAGGATAAGTCCTCCAATTCTTCTCTTTTTGAAACATTGATTCGAGGGTTGAAGAGTTTGATCTCGAATCGAACGAAATTTGATGACGAACACTTGGTTGCCAAGCCTTGGAGACTTGTTTGATGCAGAGCAAGATGAACGCCTTCAAATTTGATGATGATTCTGAACCTTGATTTGATGACGATTCTGAACCTTGAATTTGATGAAGCTTGAATACTTGAGCTTGTTGAAACTTGAAATGCCTCTTGTTTGTTGAAGCTTGAGGATCTAGGGGTGCCTTGAACCATTGAGGGAAGACTCTATTTATAGGCAAAAAATCCATTGACTTTAGCATAAATAGTCAATGTAGGATTTTGAAGAAGTCTCCCAACAAACCCTAATGGACTTGGGTTTAAGATGACCTGGGCTTAATTTATGTTTTAGCCCAACCTCATTTAATCCACACTATATTTGGGTTATGAGATTTTCAAAAGTTCAACTTTAGAGCCTAGTCCAATTCCATTTAATCCATAATTTATTAAATTTAATGTAAAATAGACCATTAACAATAGCCTAAATTTAATAGTCCAATTTCATAATCCATTGGATTTAATGGGCTTTTAATGATGACCCAATTATATTAATTCAAGAATAATTGTATTTATTCATGAATTAATTTTAATTAATCAAGACTAAAATATGTCATTTTTAATTCATCAAATTAATATTCATGAATTTTATTTTCCTGTAATTTTGATTAAATAAAAATTCTCTCAAAATTCTTTGTCCACAAATGCCCCTCTTCAAGACTTGAGGTAAAATATTTTGCCAAAAGAATTTGGAAACAAGACTTGAAGTATTTTAAAAATAATATTAATTTCTCAATTTAATTATAAATTAATATAAAAGCCTTTTCAACTCCTTAATAAAATAGATTTCTTTTTCTATTTCTATAAGGAATTAATGAAAAGATTTGAAATCCAATTTTGAGGAGGAATCATATTTCTTCTTGAATTTAAATTCAAATCCAAGTTGAAACCAAGAATTAGAATTCTTATGGGATTTGGAAAAGGCATTCTATAGTGCCTATAAAAAGGTTTGTAATCTCATCAATTTTTCCTACACAAATCTTAGAAGACTTTATTAGCGTCAAGCAAGGCTTCCATAGCTTTCAAACATTGGCTTCTTCCACCTTTGGTAATCTCTCGAACAAATGTTCTTCATTTTTTTTTTAAGTCTTGACCCTCTGTTGACGTCTTATGGCTTCCTGAAGCATGAAACTGATGGCTGTCCCCGCCGCCATTCTTGACTACCCTTTTTCTTTCTTTTGTTTATGTTCAGTTCACATAAACACCACACATGCACTTTATTTTTCTTTCTTTCTTTTTTTCATAGTTGACCTTGTTGTGCCTTCTCATTGAAGAAGGAAATTGGTATTGCTGGGAATTTGTTGTGTATATCCATGGTAGTCTTGGAAAGTTGACCACGTGCAACCCACCATCTCCTTATCTTTTTTGCCTTTTGTTTTTTTCTAATTGCCTTCTGTCCTTCTTGCTTTGTTGTCCTTGTTCGGCCCATGTGAAAACCTTCAATGCACTTTTTTTTTTTAAACAAGAAAACTAACCTATCTTTTTCGAAGTTGACTTCTTTTTTTTTGTTATTTTTTTACACCAGCTTTTTTTTTCGACTAACTTTTTTTTTACTAGGTCCAATTATGGTGTACTTTTGAAATTTTCAATCTTCTTCGGGCCAACAACTTCTAGTCATTCATGACCATGAAAATAATCCAATGGAAGATGGAATGACGTTGACGGTTTATGAGGCAAAATCCGACAAATATGTGGGGCCCCTACCCAAGGCAACACTCCAACGACTTGTGAAGAAACCTAAAATAATGTGCACACAAGGTACATCCAATTGTTAAGCACTAAATAGCTAGCTAGGACGACTTATCTCAATGTCCTGTCGCCTTGTTTGGAGTAAAACAATTCCTAGACTGCAAGTTAGTACAAAGATCAAAGTCCTTGCTTAGTTCTTAATATTTTCATTGGTTCACAAGACCTATAGCAACATAATATTCCTGGGGAAATTCCAAATAAAATGTTTTTCGGGGCCAAAACATCATTTTTTAGAAGTTGATCCCATGGCTCACATGTCCAGTTAATTATTCCCATTGGCTCACAAGACCAATTAATTATCTTATTCCCAAAGGAATATCAATAAAATAATTTTCAGGGTCAACATACTGTTTTTCAAAAGTTAATCTCTTACTGGGAAATTGTTCTCCAAAATCGTAGCAAAAAAGGATAAAAAGTCCTTTTTGTCATTTTAAGAATATCCAAATTCAAAAGAAGTTTTATCCAGAAAACCTTGAATTTTAATCTTAAAAGAAGAATTAGATTCAAGAAATTCCAATAATAATTCCAAAATTCATATTTTTCCAAAAATCCTTTCCATAAAAGGAATATTAATGCTTTCCAGATTAAAACATTATTTCATCTCACAATTAATGAGAGGAAAGCCTTTCAAGTATATATTTATACCTAGAAATTATTCATAGTTTAAAAGATTGAAAATTCTTTATAGAAGATACCATTTCCTAAAATCCTCAATAATTTCTTGTTCAGAGAAACCATATTTTCCTTAGGAAAACACAAGGTTCATTAAACTTGTCACAAAAGGTTTTAGGAAAATTCATCACTAATTATAAATAATTCCATTTATGAAAATTCATATTTTCTATTCAATTCCAATCATGGCATAATACCATTTCATTCTTAGATTCACCATTTATTTGTTCAAATGAACCAAAAGGATTCATAGAACATTTCTTCAATCATACATAATCCCACTAGCATAAAACAGGGTTTGTAAAACAAGTGGGACTCACCTCGTGTCCCATATCGATGTCACTATAAGTATAGGCTTTTAGCTTTTCACCCAATCCCTAGAGTGAATAACCTACATTAAAGGTCATTCCAACTTTAACTTAGTAACTAAAGTTCAGAACTAATAGTTACTAATATATGGAAATTGGTAATTTCCTAGTTTTTTTCCCTATTTCTTCTTGAGATAGTATTTCTTCACAAACATAAATCCATCACTCACATCTTTATTCATTTCTTTCCACATGAATGGAGGACTTTCATAAGCCTTTACAACTTCTTTATTCATCCATGAACATCATTGAATTAACAATGAAATTCATTTCCTTTAAAACGATTTCTACATTTTCCAGCTTTCACACCTATTTTTGTTTTCTGCTTAACGTTTGATATACAACTCCGATTAACCTAAATTTTATATCAAAATGCTCGTAAGATCTTCCACTTCATTGTTTTGAACTTCAATCAGACAACCCTTGCACCGTTCCAGACTGCCGAGCATAAAACAGCCTCAGCTTTGCATGTTTTTACCCATTTTCATCACAAAATTCCATTATTAATTCATTCTCCTTTACTTGTAATATTTATACAACACCAAATCCACCTCAAACTTCATTGTAAAAGCTTTTAACTCTCTGATTTCCAGAGATATTTAGCCAAAAATATTACATTTTTCAACACCAATTTCAACAATCACAAAGAACAACAGTAACAATTCATTTTCTTTAATAATTAAACTCCTTTATCATTTCAATTCAATCTTCTTCTTTAAAAGCCCTGAACAACCATGCAAACCACCATCCAAACACCTTCATATACCATATAAAACATATTACATAGCTTCTCTAATCAGTCGGTACACACTACACACAAAACAACCCAAGAACATAGCTAATTTCTAAGTATAAATCATAGATTTCATAAGTTTCTCAACAAAATTAATACCAAAATGATCCTTGCAGTCCATTCTACAACTTTAATTCATGAAGTACAAACTTTTACCTTGTGTATGAGATTTTCCATGATTGAATTGCCTTAAGTTGCTCCTCCTTTTTCCTTCGCAAACTTTTTCTCTCTCATTTCCCTTTTTTTCCCCTTTTTTTTTTCTCTATTTTCCCTTCATTTTTCTTTCCTTTTTCCTTCCTTCTCATTTTATTCTTGTCTTGGATGGATTTCTTGATGTCCACCACCATTCTTGTGACCAAATTGGTCACAACATCAACCAACAATTAATGTTAATTGTGGGCCATCCATCTAAGTGTCATTTTCTCATTTGTTTTTCATTTGTTTAATTATTCTTTAATCCTTTTTTGATAAGCTTCATGTATACAAATATTTCATACATCCAATCTCTTTTTAATTCTTGTTTTTATCCACCAATCATATTACACCGTTTGTTTAAATTTCGACCGCATTTTAGAATTTTCTCAGAAAATAACTATAATTTCGGTCCGTATCGGGTAAAATATTTTGTTTCACCTGTAGAATTTATGAATTTTACTGAATTCAATAGTAGGAATCAAAATTTGCAATTATTTCTCAAAGTCCCGATCACGGTCTAAATTACAGTAATACCCCCAATAGTTCAAGTTATACCAAAATGTCCGCCTCATTGCGCTGACCAACTTTTGTTCTGAACTTATACCCAAATTCTCATTCTGTATAAAGTAGCCACCAATTGAAGTACTATGGTATAGGTAGAACAATCTCAAAATTCCATTTGGGACCCTACAAGTTCAAAATTTCAATAATGCTCCTAAATATTTTTATCACACCAAAACATTTATCTCATTATACTAATCATTTCTTGTTCTGGCACTGATACAAATTCGCATCCTATCGAAAGTAGCCACCAACTGAATTGTGAAAATATAAGATATTACAAGGATGATTTTAACTCACAATCTGGCTATGTATTTACATTGTGTGGAGGGGTAGTGAGTTGGAAAAGTTTTAAAAAAGATACTATTACCTATTTAATGAATGAATGTACATAGCTGCTTCTGAAGCAGCTAAGAAAGCAGATTGGATCAAGAAGTTCACCACAGAACTTCGAGTGGTTCCTAGCATTGTTGATCTAATATATCTGTATTGTGACTACAATGGAGCCATTATACATGCAAAGGAGCCACGGTCTCACCAGTGATCCAAGCGTATACTTAGGCATTTTCATTTGATTAGGGAGATCATTGATAGACGTGACATAATGATAGAGAAAGTTCCTACAGATGAGAATATAGCTGACCCACTAACTAAAGCACTACCCCAGAAGAGACATGATATACATGTTTAGTTATTCAGTATTAGATACATGAATGTTTGGCACTAGTGCAAGCGGTAATTTATTAGTGTTATACCCTAGAGGTAATTACATGTATATTATATATTGTACATTTATTTAACAATACAAGACATTCTTTTATCTTTCAATTTGTTTTATTTATACTCTTATGTGTATGTAACTTTTAGATAAAGTCCCAAGTACAACACTGTTTAAGGAAATCATGATGTGAGGTTCCTACTATACTAGATTGTGTTTGTGCTTAAATTATCCTTAGTCATAGTATTAATGAGATAGGACATCATTAATGCGCTAAGACTAGCATGTGTTATACTTCTTGATCTGATTAGTGGTGGTTTTCATATCCGTGAGTATTGTAATACTCAAAGTTAACACATGGATGCTTGTTACTGAAACAAGTACATTGGATGACCTAACTATGAGATAATTACACGGATAACTATTTAGTGCTAGTAATATAATTTCATATACCAAATGTGTAAGTATCCTTAGATTAGAGATCTCCAAGGTACTTTGTTTGCTTGGTATTATGCTTTGATTCCAATCTCTGGACTCCCTACAAGACTGCCTATGGGGATAGATATTGGGTACAACGTAAAGTAAACGACAGTAGTTGAGAGGTCAATAAATGATTCATTACTCCTAATAGTATGAGCGAATAGCTCATGACCACTTGTAGGAATTACTACTCAAGAAGTCTTAGCCAAGGTGACTATGTGTTGGAAATAGTTCCACTTAATACACATATTGAGTAATGGATTTTGGGAACAAGTACTAGAATATTCGAGCCATAATTAATTAATATTCTGGAAGGAATTTGCACTAATTCCATACTCTAAACCGAATGAGATATTGTATAGTGAAAGAAATCGATTATACTGACATTTCGCTATTAAAAGGTTCATGTCAAGCCACTTGGCTTTCTGGACTTTTAGGTGGTCATGATGTATTACTAGATGCCGCTCATGATCTTCTAAATATGGGTTTATTAATTAAGGAATTAATAAATCAATCCTACTTAGAATTATAAGTTAGTTCTAGTTATTAAGGATTATTAATTCTACGGTGATTAAAATTAAGTTATATTTAGCTACCAATTGACTAGAAAACCTAATAAGTCATAAACAATAAAGGGGTTGGTGCTCAAGATATTATTTGATAATATTATGGGGTTAATTTGTGAGAAGAAATAATTATTATGGGATAATTATAAAATACTATAATTATTTAGGGTTAAATTGAAATTATTAAAACCTCATGGATGGATTATAAACTTATTATAATTTAAAGGGTTAATTTGCAATTCTAGAAAGCCTAAGCCCATAATTAGAAAATGAAAAATATTAGTTTCCTAAGAGAATTAGGAAACATGTAGTTTGTACGTGGTGTGGTGATTCACATGACTATAGAGAAGAAATAGTTGATTCCTAAATGGCTTAGGATAGAAATTGCAAGCTTTTCATATGTTTTGAGGCGGTGCAAAAATAACAGCACACACACACACACACACACACACACACACACACACACACACACACACACACATACATATATGCACGATTGGGGTTGAGGGAAAAAAAAAGCTCCTAAAGTTTTTCTTTTCAAACAATTTTCCAATTCTTCTCGGATAGCAAATTAATCCCAAAAGCCGCATAAGTAAAACTGAGTAGCATCGGTTCCTTGTGCCTTGTTTGAGTACGTTTTCTCTTGTGGATCAATATTAGAGAAATTCATATTTTTGAAATTTGGTGATTCATGATTGAAAAAACTTTACAGAAGAGTTCCACATGCGAAGGAAAATTTTAAAAGCGATATTTTTGAGGCAACTAATTTTTCATTCCCTCTCCTAACCCGTTTAATTGCATATGAGTAATTCTTTGAGTGGGTTTTATTTTAATTTTCCACTACGTGTAAACTAGTTTGAATAATCGAAATCCAACAACAACCTTGTTTCTAGAACAAGAGGCAGCTGATGGAAGTGGAGCTTCCCTGGGCTGCCTACTTGAGCAGTTTTGAACTGTTCCGCCTTTTTTCTGATTTGTTTCATTTTTACATAGTAGATACCCTATTGTAAACCTTAAGTAATCATTCTTAGTTGGCTAGCAAAAAGAGATCCCTTGGAGAGCTCAAAAGGAACACCAAGAAAGACGGATCTTGGAGAAGCATGCAAAAGAAGAAGGGGTTGTTCAAGGAAATTCAAGGAAGAAAAAGATCAAGAACTTGTCTATGAGTTATGTTCTCTCTGTTTCTTTATATTATACTTTAACAATTTTGAGATCTATATGATGTAGTTATATTTGAGGGATGAACACTAATCCATGTTTTTGTGTTGAGTTATTGTTATGATTTTTTGAATTTCAATCTCTTGCAATTGATTACTTGGCCATTATTATGTTGATTGATTGTTTGGGCTTGATTTATTTATCCAATTGAATGGTTCACTCTTAATGAATTTGAGAGATGGGGTTAGGAGTTGAACACCAAATTAACTAGTCTAATGTTTGTTTTCCTTTGATTAACTCAAGAGAGAGGTTGAAGGATTAGAATGTGGTAGTAAATGGGTTTTCAATATTGCTTGGAGATAGAGATATTGGGGCTTCCAGGTACCTTTGGGTAATGAGTAAATTTAATGCTTTCTTGGGTAAGGTTAATTAGGTAAATATAGCAATTAATTGGGCCCTAGAAAAGAAATCTCATAACTTGGAAGAGACTGATGTTTATTATTGAAAACTCATACTAGTGCTTGAATTGGGATTTGATAAACTTAGTAAACTCTTTACTTGACATGTTTTTGGGGGATTTTTTCTTTTACATAAGCTTTCCCGTATTATTAATCGTCGATGATCTTTGTGACTTTTCTTGAGTAGGTTCAATGTACTCTCTATTGTAGTAGCTTAGTGTAGTCAATTTTAATTACTTTATCTCTTTATTTATTTTGGCTAGATAATGATGTTAGAGCAAAATAGTGGTAATTGTTAATTCTCGTGGATTCGATACTTGTTATTCCATATATTATACGGTGGATATATTTGCCCAATTGTGTGGTTTTGGTATTTGGCATTTTAATTAAAACTTGATTATTTGTGGCTTATGTTGATGCACAAAAAACCTACATCATTCATGTCTCAAATTCAAATCTTTTTAAGTGAATATGTGCTTTCTCTTTTATGATCAGTAAAGTCTTCATAATCGACTCCGTACAGCTAATGTCTCCACTTTTTCATAAGTTAGATAATTAGCTTCATGAGGTATAAACTTACGTGAAGCATACACGATAGCTTTTCTATCTTACATCAACATAGCTCCCAAGCCTTCTTTCAACGCATTGGTATACAAAGCATAAGGATTCCCTTCTTTGGGTAAACTTAGCATAGATATTGTTATAAGCCACTTTTTCAGTTCATGAACACTTTGTTCATATTTATCTCTGATATGGGCTAAAATCATAATTATTTTTCTAGTTATTTAAGGTTGTTTTGAGATACATTTGTTATAATAACTAGTGTAATACCCTGTATTAAACTACCTTTATTATGTGGGGAAGTCATGCATGTCATAACATTTTGCATTGCATTTGGTAATTTGAACTATTCTCATGAATATATGAGTTCCATGAGTTTGATATCTCTTGAATTTATTTATTATGATGTACCTGTGTTAATTGAGCTTTTGTTTTAATTGAGGAAATTTATTAGAAAGGAAATGAAGTGATAGTGGGAGTTAAGGGAAGTTATTGGAGGAATAGTTTAACAAGAGTTGTTGTGGTCTAGTGGATAAAACTTGGTGTTTAATTCTTGGTGGGCTTGAGTTCGAATCCCAGCTATTGCAAATCCTTTTTTTTTTCTTTTATTTTCTTTTCCCTAATTTTCCTAAGCTTTGCTGAAATCCCCTTGGAGTAGCCACCACCTTGGAGTCCAATTCCTAAAATTTAGGAGTGTGAATTATCTTGGGATTATTTTATAAAGGATTTGAAAATAAATTAAATCCTTATTTTTAATATCATATCATAATATTTTAGAGAATTTTAAATAGTATAACTCTGGAATTTTAAAATCTATATCTAAGTATCTTATTAGGAAATAAAATACATAAATCTATATCTTGTTTTAATGTTGTGGCTGCCAATTCTTAAAGGAGATAAGTCTCCATATTTTAATTTTCTTCAAAGAATTTTTAAAGGGAAAATAAAAGGATAAATGCTAGATTTTAAATTAAGCATTTATCTCTTGGATTATGGGTTCTTGAAATTTAGAGGAGGAATAAAAGAAAATTTCAGCTTTATCTTCAAGAAAACCAGATTTTTATCTTGTAAAATAATTATATTTTAGTTATTTAAATTTATCCAAAATAATTTAGGGAGTTAAATAAATTATTTCTTGAACAAATAACTTATTTTCTTCACTTGAATTTTCTGGAAAAATCACCAATCTGGCCGCCATCTTAGGATCTAGTGGATCTCAATAAAATTCACCAATCTGGCTACCACCTTAGGAGCTAGTAGAGCTCAACTTAAACTCTTCAAAACCTAGGTTAAGTTATCCAAGATAACCTTAACTAATTAGAACTTTGTTTTAGCAAAAAAAAAACACCAGAATTTCTCCCTTCCTTTCTCCAGAATTTTGGCGAGAACACACACCCAATATGCACTAAAATTCCATACCAAAACACTCTCAAACTCTCTCTTGTTGTTGAGAAAAAACACAGCTACACACAAAACTCTTTTCTTCTCTCATTCTCGCCACAACAAGGACCGAAATCAGCCATTCTTCTCTCTCTTTTCTCTCCAAAATTTCGGTCACCTTAAGGATAAAAAACACAGCAGCAATATCTCCCAAATCACTGACCAATTTTGGTAGACAAGGAAAGACCAAAGCTGTCCAACTTGTTCTTGTGATCAAGAGTCCATAACAAGGTAGGACTTTTTCAACCACTCAAACACCAAAAATCCAATCTTTTTGTTTCATCAAACCACGAAAATCCCCACTCTCTAAGCCTCTCAAACTCACGAAACAAGCAGCTTTCCACTTTCTCAAAGTTTCGGCCAGCACACTCCAAGAACAAGCTAAAACCGAAACAATCTTCAAGGTAAACAATCTCCAACACTTCTAACCGTCTCTATATTCATTCTTCCTTTCTTTTCCCACTTAAATCATGTCTAGAAGGAACTAATTTTCTCCCTTTCTTGGTGAATCTCGAACAAGAAGAATCAAAGAGCATCAATCCTCTCTTCTTCTCAAGTGAACTCAACCTATCACCAAGGAGTCATCTTTGCTCTTAGTTGAGTCGCGCCAAAATATTCTTGAGACTCAATCCTTACTGATTTAGATGAGTTTGATATTATAGTAATATTATCACGTATGAGGTTTTAGCATGAAAAGCATGAATAGATGAGATAGTTGAGTTTGATGGTGTAATGGTTGATCTAGGCGAATATAGAATACAATATGGTTATCTCTTGTTATGTTAGGCCTAGATCTATTGCATGTTGGTTAAAGATGAGATTTTATGATGCAAATAGGGTTATTATGTGGACTTAATGATAGATGAATATTTGAGTTATCATGTTGACGGCTTGATTTGAGTATATGCATGCTTCAGGATGAGTAGCATGATAAAGGAAAGTTGTAAATGGGTCTAATGAGTTAAACCATCTAGATAGCATAGATGAAATAGGTGATTAATGAGAAGCCGTTGGTACTTCACTTTATAACTCTATATAAAGCCTCTAAACATGATTTAACATAAGATTTTTGTGTTATCCTTCTAAGAAACATTCTTACTCTATAGAAAACAAAAATCTCCTTTATCAAAGTACTTCAAAGGTGAATTCAAATTGTGTCTAAAAGGTAAAAGTATTTGTTCTTTTTTCTTGGTGCACATCTACTCAAACAAGTGAGCTTTTACTATTCTATTGATATTCAATCTCTTTTGTAGTACAAGGTTATGGTGTAAAACCCATTTGGGGTGAACCTTGATTTGATTGTTTGGTTGCGAGGTTTTGGAAAACCAAGTGTGGTGATTCTCTATTATATTTAGTGTAGTTTGATTTCATTAAGTTGTATAAATGAAATCTGGTTGAAAATCCTTAAGTGTGAGCTTAAGGTAGTGGATGTAGATCTTGATAGATCGAACCACTATACATTATGTGTTTCCTTTCTTTGCATACAACATTAACTATATTGTATTTCTTACTTTAGTCTGAATCTGGATAGTTCTCAAAGTTTCCTTAGATAGCTTTCTTTATTGCCATGGAGTTGGTCTAAGAAATTTGAAGATCATCAATATTCTGTATATTAGATGACTTGAAAATTTTAGTTTGCCAAAAACCTTATTCACCCCCCTCTAAGGTTTTTCAGAATGGTTATTTTAACTAAACAAAAATTAATCCTTGGTTATTTTTTCAAAGGTTTTTATCCTTGGCATAGAAAATATTATGGATTTAGAAATTTTTGTAAGTTAAAATGGAAAGCCATTTTAATTCTTTTTAGCAAAGGAAAAATTATTTTTGTCAAATAAAGCCTTGAGATCAAAATCTCTAAGAATTGTTTAAATGGAAACGTTTTGAAATTATTAAGTTTTGAGTTAAATAAAATTAATCCATGAGGAAAGATTTCTCAAAGGATATAAACCTTGACATAGAAACTTTTTTATTGATTTAGATATTTTATTTTAAGTTAAATGAGAACTTAATTAAAATCTTTCAAATAATATCTTCAAATAATATTTTTCTAAGAAAATCCTTATTTGAAAAACTAAGTGGGAGAGGGGTTCCAATGGCCCCACGGTTTCCATCACGATCCTCATTAGAGATCGTGGGTGTCTTTGTCTCACCCTGGGTGTGAGTCCGTATAGAATGGAGATGCCACAAGGATTTAGAACTAATGAAAGGATGTAATTGATAATTCGGGACACGTACTATGATCAGCCAGCCCAAGTTGGAGGTTATAGTGTGAGGTACATCTATAGGAAATGATAAGAAGTGGTCATCCCCTCGATGGAGTTATCTTTTAGATTATTACCTAGAAGGGAAATTAATTTGTGGTGGTTAACACACTTAGCTTTGGAAACTGTTAATCTTCTCAGAAGCTATGTCAGTTTTTCTAAGAGCCAAATTAATCATGTTAAAGATAATAGTAATAGGGTTAGCTATTATCAAGTTTAATATGAGGATAAAGTATACAAAATTATTTTTATTTTACAAATATTGAGAATTTCTTTTATTTTTCAAAATTTCAAAAATAGTTGGTGGAGGTTTTTTCAGTCCCTTGGCCGTTATTCTTCGTGAGAATAAGCTAATGGGTCTAAATTATGTGGATTGGAAAAGGAACCTAGACATAATATTCACAACCGAAGAGTATAAGTATATCCTATATAAGACTTGCCTAGTAATCGGCGAAGGTTCTACCACTAAGGAGCGTGAGGCTGAAAAAGCATGGAAGAAGGCTGATGAAATGGCTCGATGCTATATGTTAGCCTCCATGTCAAATGTGCTATAATCCAAACACGAGCACATGGCTATTGCATATGATATTAGCACATCTTTAGCCACAATGTTCATGGATAAGAGAGGGCTTGCAAGGCAGGAGGCTCTTCGAAAGATTATAAACACTAAGATAGCTGAGAGAGTATCAGTCAGAGAGCATATGCAAGATGATTGTCACTTTTGAGGAGGTTGAAGTCTTAGGGGCTGTTATTGACCCGAGAGCTAAGTGGACATGGTTCTAGAATTTTTGCCGGGCTCATTCACTCAGTTCAAGTTGAATTACAATATGAACAAGTTAAACATGGGTTTAACTGAGTTGATAAAGGAGCTCCAGGTGGCAGAGAAGGTCATGAAGCCATGGGCTAGAGCGATGATGGCTTCTTCTTTGAAAACTGGGCCTAAGCCCAGAAAGTTAAAGAAGAAGAAGGGAAATGCAGAGCATCAGCCTAAGTCCCAGCCTAAAAATAAATCCAAGGGCAAATACTTCAAGTGTGGAAAGAAGGGACACTAAAAAAAAGAGTGTCCAGATTTTTAGGCTAAGAAAAAAGGGAGTTGGAGTTTCAAGTGGGAGATTGGACTTTTCTAAAGATAACGCTGAGTAGAGGAATTCTGAAGCATCCTAAAGGAGGGAAGTTGAGTCCTAGATATTTAGGACATTTTCCAGTGATTGAAAGGATCGGACTTGTAGCATATCGGTTAGAGCTGCCAGAAGGGTTAGCAAGAATTTATGATGTGTTCCATGTGTCCCAATTGAAGAAGTACAACCCTGATAGCATGTATTGAATGAGGAATCGTTGATTCTTTAGCCTAATTTGAGCTTTGTGGAGTGACCAATTAAAGTTCTAGATCGCAGTGTCAAGATGTTGAGGAATAAGCAAGTACTGATGGTGAAGATTTTATGGGATCATCATGGTTCTCAGGACGCGACGTGGGAGACTGAGGATTGGGTGAGGAGGAAGTATCCGAGTTTGCTTTAGAGGGATAGCACCCTGAATTTCGAGGCGAAATTCTCTTAAGGGGGAGAGGATGTAATATCCCATATTAAGCTACCTTTATTATGAGGGGAAAGTCATGCATGTCATAGCATTTTTATGTTGCATTTGGTAAATTGAATTTTTTCCATGAAAATATGAGTTTCATGAGTTTGTTTTTTCATGAATTAATTTGTTTTAATGTTGTTGTGTTATTTGAGTTAGTTGAGCTTTTGTTTTATTGAGGAGAATTAAGGGAATTTATTAAGGGAAATATTTAAATAAGAGTTGTTGTGGTTTAGTGGATAAAGCTTGGTGTCTAATTCTTGATGGGCTTAAGTTCGAATCCTAACTAATTCAAATCCTTTTGTTTCTTTTATTTTCTTTTCCCTAAGCCTTGGCCGAAATTCTCCTAGGGTGGTCGCCACCTTGGAGCCAATTCCTAAAATTTAGGAGTGTGATTTATCTTGGGAATTATTTTATAAAGCATTTGAAAATAAATTAAATTCTTATTTCTAATATCTTATCATAATCTTTTAGAGAATTTTAAAAATTACTAATCTAGATTTTGGAAAGCTATATCTTAGTAAATTAGTAGGAAATAAAGAATATAAAAATATAGCTTATTTTCTTCAAGTAGCCGCCACTTCTTAAAGAGATAAGTCTCTATATTTTAATTTTCTTCAAATAATTTTAAAAGAAAATAAAAGGATAAATGCTGGATTTTTAAATGAAGCACTTATCTTCTAGAATATGTGTTTTTGAAATTTTGGGGGCAAAGGGAAAGGAATTTTGGTTACCTTCAAGAAAAAGAAAACCAGAATTTTATATTTGTAAAATAACTATTTAGTAGTTATTTAAATTTTACTCAAATTAATATAGGGAATTAATTAAATTATTTATTAAATAAATAACCTAATTCCTTCATATATTTTTTTGAAAAATCCCTCAAAGCTACCGCCACCCTTAGAGCAATTGGAGCTCAACTTAAACTTTTCAAAACCTAGGTAAGGTTATCTAAGAAAACCTTAACCAATTAGGACTTTGTTTTAGCAAAAAAAAAAAAAAAAAAAAACCAGAATTTCCCCTTCCATTCCTTCAGATTTTTAGCCACAATCAGCACCAAACTGCACGAAAATTCTAGCAAAAAACCTGCACAAAATCTCTCTAGTTATCAAGCAAAAACATAACTACACAAAGGCTCACTTTTCTTCTCTCATTCTCGCCACTATAGAGACTGAAACCAGTCTGATCTCTTCCCTCTTTTTGTCTAGATTTTTGGTCATCATAGGCACCAAAAACGCAACAGCAACAACCCCCAAACTACTGCCCAGTTTCAGTACTCAAAGGACTAAAGTTGTCCAACTTTTCTCTTGTGATCAAGAATCCCTAACAAGGTAGAACTTCTCCAAACACCTAAACACCAAAATCTAGTCTTTTCTGTCCAGCAAACCACGAAATTCCCACTCTCTCAGCGTCTCAAACTCACAAAACAAATAGCATTCTGCCTACTCAAAATTTTGGCCAACACACTCAAGAACAAAGCCAAAACCGAAACACCCTACATGGTAAACAATCTTCAACCCTTATATTCATCTCTTACTCCATTCTTTCTTTTTTTTCTCCCTTAAAACACGTCCATAAGGGACTGATTTTCTCCCTTTCTTGGTGAGTCTCAATCAAGAACATCTAGGTGGACCAATATTTTCAATTATCTATTGAACTCAAGCTAGTTATCAAGAAGTTGTCGTGTTTTAAGTCTAGTTCGCTAAGAGGTAATCAAGATCCTATCTTTACTGATTTAAATGACTTTAATCATTAAAGTATTGACTTCTAAATGCTTACGAAGTCTAGTATGAAGCATGAATGGGCTAGAGTGATAAATATGTTGATGTGAGACATAGACAAAGCATGTATGAGATGGGGCATTGATGCATCTTGTCATGATGAATCTAGATCTATGCTAAGTTGGAAAAAATGAGATATTTTAATGTTTATGGGGCTGATTATGATGATTTTATGCTAGTTGAATATAGGAGTTGTCATATAGTAATTTGATTTGGATGAATGCATGGTTATGAGCAATAGCATGGCAAAGGAAGTTGTGTAGGTGACCTAATGAATTAAATTACCTAGATACCATTGATGAATTAGGTGATTAATGAGTTCATGAGAATTCATATTGCATGAAATAGTGGATGTAATATTTGGATTCTAATTATAGAGTCATTGATTCTAGATAAGGAAGGAGTGGATGTAAGGGCAATCAGTTGAGTTGGGTCTAGCTGTTAATTTATCCAAGTAAGTCCTTGCATAACCACTTTGATAAACATTACATGTTTGCAAGTAATTTTTACAACGTTATTTGGAATTGATGTCAATATGATGTTTTGACAAGAGGATTAAAACGTTAGCTAAACATGATGAGTTATACTGTGTTGTTTTGATACTTAGATTAGAAACGTGGATGTTTTACTTTCTAAATGAGTTTGTCAAATTTCAACTGCTCCAATTGAAAAACGATTTCTTACTCTATCACTAAACGATTTGGAAATGCTAATATGAAAAACCACATTTTGCAGTCAAGCTAAACAAAGAATTTTAAAAAAGGAAAAATGATTCTGCCCCTAAATAGGGAGCATTGAGTACTTAGTGAGGGTAGGCTAGTGGTACTAGTCTTACAGAGTAAAAGTGAGTCTTTTGGCAGGAGGCCACCTCTAGAAAATGAACTCAACTTGGAGAGGCAATAGTACTACTTAGTCAGGCCTTTCGAGCTAGAATATTGGTCCATGTGGACATTGTTGATCCAGATTGGACAACCGGAGTGTTGGGTGTAGGGATGGAGGAGTATTTCACCCTAGTGGGGGGATCCCCCACTGCCCATTATTGAAAGAATACATTGAGACGCTATCATGGTGGTAACCATGATATGGATTTTGATACTATTGTTTGAATCATTGCTAATCCCTACTTAACAAATTTGAATATGACGAAGCAATGATTTATTGTGAACTATTTTAGATTCATTGAGCAAGGCTCCTTTGTATGACTATTATTGATGAGATTGACTTGCAAACACAATTTTATGATTTTGACAAACCTGCATGCACGAAATGGTTATATTTGTCACTTGCACACACGAGACTTACTAAGATGCCAATCTCACACCTTTTATATCATGATTTAAGGGGAGTGCTTGTATTGAGTAGGTTGAAGAAATAAGCAATGATCGTCTTTTTGTTTATTCTATTTTGATTTATAGTTTTTTTTCAAGAGATGTTTGTTATTTTTGATTTCTCGGACTTGTATAAGTATTTCTCTCGGATGTAATAAGAGTATTTTATTATTTTATTTAGTTGGTTATTTTATTTATTTATTATTTGTACCTCGTTATAAAGACCCATGGTCCTCTGGACGGGGCGACATCCCTCCCTATCTGGCTACATAGGTAGTGGGGTGTTACATGGCCGAAATATGCAAGAAAAAAAAAAAACAAATGTTGTTTTGGTGAATGAGAGTGTGCCATCTCTTCCTCTCTCTGTTCCATGTTCTTTTCTTCTTTCTCTCTTAGAGAGTATCTTGATTATCCAAAGAAGGAACTTTCACCAAGCTAACCCAAGAGCAAGATAGAGTCCTACTCCAGAAGACGAAGAGAGAAAGCTTGGAGACGCTTGATGCGTAGGAGTAGAAGATTGGCGGGAATACTAGTCGAACTGCGGGCGCCTCCTTCTCCCCTTCCAACATAAGTTCCAGTGCAACCCAACCTCTCGTTGGTTAATCTGCGACCAATAAAGAAAAGTAAGTACTTTCTCTTGGATGTGGCTCGAAAAACTAAAAAATTTTCGCTGCGTCTTCTTTGATGTTTTCCATTCTGGTCCTTCAAAAATATGTGTATATTTTACCCCTATCAATTTCCCTACCCTTAAGCATTGCTGTCCTCAAACAAATAAGAATTAAACACACCAAGCAGATAGCTTATTAACCAGAAGATTTTCGTGAATATGGCCATTATAGTAAAGATATTATCCTTCTTCTAGATCAAGAATTCGATCCAATACCTATTCAACCAAGCTAATTTCATGTAAACTTATGTATTATGCTAGTAATAACCAAGGCCATTGAAGTTGAGTTAAACAAATTCATATTTATTTAATGTATTTTACCCCATTCCTCAAGTCAAGAATGAAGACATTATGATTCATATAAGTTAATAATAATCAACTTCAATTCTACAACTTCCAAAATACTACAATTTGAGTAGCAAACTAGGGACAGTCTTACCATTTTTTTTCTTAGGAATCCATAGCTTCAAGTGAATGGATTTCTCTTCACTCACCATATTGACAACCTTAATTTTTCAACAAGCATTTGTTCCACTCCTCAATTTTATTTCACTCGCACTATTATTTTCTCTCATCTCACTTTTTCATTATTTGTTCAACTATTTTTTTTCTTTTTTCCTCTTGCATTCATTTTTCAACTTTGGTTTTTTTCTTCTTTTCACTCGTTGTTTTTCACCAAAAGTCATGTGCTTTGCATTCTCGAACCTTTTTTCTCCTCACTTTTTCCAGAACGAGCACATACATCCTTTCTGACTCTCTTTTTTCCAACTCTCATTCTCACGTCTGACCCTATTTACTAGTTTAAAAACCATAGAATCAAAATCAATCAAAATTCCATACTTCTATTTCATCACAAAGTCATCATCAATCCTCAAGAAACAAAAGGTTATAACATCTAATAAAATATAGACAAGGTTAATGCAAATTCTCAAGACTTGCCTATATCACACTTAATATACAAGTTTACACAAAACTAAACTCAACAAAATAAATTTTAAACCTAATTCTCATACCAAAAGAAAAACAATAACAATACTATAATAGTTAAAATTTGCAATTTCGCTCAAAAAAATTTCAAAATTTTAAAATTTTCAATTTTTTTTTCTCAAATTAGCTTAAAAGTTTAAAGAAACACCAAGAAAATTGATAAAAAAAACTTAGACAAAGAATATCACCAAACCACTCCCCATATACTTAAACTGGACAATGTTCTCATTGGCAAAAAATTAAGGCAATAAAGCATCTCTAAAGGGATAAAAAATAATAAAAGGGGTAGAAAGTTAAGCAATACTTCTCAAGTGTAATAAGCTCTAAAAGATGTTGAAACTTGAAGAAGAAAAAGAAGCGTATCCAAGAATAATTTGTTCTTACCTGCAAAATAAAACACACATAAAAGTACAAAGAAAATAATAGCAAAATAAAACACACCAAAAAGAAAACATACTAAAGCAAAATACTAACAAAAATCCAAAGAAAGCTAATAAAGACACGATTCACTCCCCCACTGATGCGTAAATTTTGTGTATAAAATTATTAAATTTAAATCCAACCCTTAGCCAAGTTTTAATTAAAACATTAATCTCAAAATACACAAACGAGTAAGTACACTTATCGTAAGCATGATATAGGGAATTAACAAGTATTGATCCTCAAAGGAACCAATACATACTAATCACTTTTCATTCATTGTTTAACCTATAAACTATAGATTGGTAAAGAAATCAAAATAGAGATAAAAATCAAAACAATATATATATATATATACAACTTATGGAGAGAAAAACATGTAATTAAATTGTTATTCTCAAACACATGACATGAATCATCTAATATTTATCACAACCAATTATTTTCTTAGCATCATGAAGGAATATAAAGTAAAATTCAACTGTTTCCCAAGTCATGAATCCACTTATATAGATTCTACTTCTTTCCTAATCCATGAAATCACTATCTCTTAATTAAATTAGTAGATTTTCCAATCAAACCAAAACAACCAAAAGATGCATTAAACTCAATTCCTCATAAAATATCCCTATACTCTAGGTGATACTAAACATGAAATTAGCCAATAAACCTATACTCTAGGCGAAATTAAATAATATTCAATTACTCTAGTTCTTTAATCTTAACTTCATTTCTCAAGTCCATTAAGATTTAACAAATATGAAATAAATGCAATGAACTTCTAACATCATTTCCCAAATCAATTAGAAGAAAACACATCAATAACCAATGATAACAAGTAATCAAATACCAAAGAAAATAATTAATTAATCAAAGATTAAATAAATTCAAAATCATAAATCCAAGAATAATATCTAAATACAATTAAAGAATTAAACTCATCGTTGTTCAAGAAAAAGAAAACAAAAGAAAGAGATAAATACTTATAGATAAGCTTTTCAATTTTCAATGAAAGCTCCTTGAGTAATTTGTCTAGAGAAAATATTAATGGTGAACTCTGAAAAACATTTCTAAGTCTCCATATTAAGCACCCATCTATTTCTAACATAAACTAGCCTTATTTATAGGCTTACAAGTTTCCTAAAAATCCTACACCAAGAAGGAGTAATTTCCTACTAGAATTCCAAATAAAAATAAAGAAGTCCACCAATTTAATTTGTGAAAGAATTGGAAACTCTGTTTTGTTGTATTTTTGTATTGAAGCTATTTCCTTTGAATTTGTTTTCTTTTGCCAAGCTGTGAGCTTTGTCCAAGCCATAGCTGTCTAAAATTTCCTTGTTGAATCGACTTCATCCAAGTCGCAAACTAAGTCGCAAGCAGCGAGCCATGGCTGACCGAAATTGCTTTTTTTCTTGTAGTTGCATCCTCCCCATGATGTTTGACATCCTCCCCATAATGCTTGTTTGTCCTTTTCCTTTTTTTCTTTGCTTGCTTTACTTCCTTCAGTGACCAATTCCTTGTTTTCTTTTTTTTTTTTCATTTCGTCCTTTTGTGGAGCCATGAAGCCGCTGAGCCATAGCTTCCTTTCTTGAAGCCTTTCACAATTCAATTAATCCTCCTAGGACACTTGCTATTTTCTTTTCTTTCTCCAATTTCAGTTTCCAATTTAGTTCCTCTGTTTCGTCTCTTCTTTTTTTCTCTTATGCTCTGTCATTCTCCAGACTTAGCCCGGCACCAGGTCAGTCTTCTTGGCTTGGTGCAAGGTCTCCATTGTAAAATTATACAGTTAGTTCTAAATTCACTTATTTTTGCATAAAGTCACAAAAAAATATTTTTATAAGTGAAATATCAAATACGAAAGAATATGACTATTACATAAAAAATATCTCAAATTAGCCTCAAATAACTAGAAAATAGTGATGAATTTAGCCCTTATCACCCACACTAAAGCTGGAAAATACTTTCCTTATTGGGGAGCAAAAAGACTAGAAAAACCAAATTAAACAAGATAAGACAAGACAATAACATAAAAACCTAAATAAACTGAAAACAAAACAACGCCAAACAAGACAATGACAAAGACATAAAGACCGATAGCATAACAAAATGATAGGGCCAAAATTAGTCATATTTTTTCAAGTTATTTGAGACTCGTTTGTGATGCATTTTGTTTAATAACTAGTCATATTCCTTCATATTTGAGATTTTACCATTGGAAAGGTATTTTGTTCATTATTTCAGATTTTAGGGGTAAAATGAAGCAAAAACGTCACAAAACAGAACAAGGGCGGTGCTGGCCAGGAGAAAGGAACCGGCGCCGGCCATGTGCTGTTGACATAAACTTCGAGGTGACAAAAAATTATTGAAATAGGATCGAAATAGAACCAAACCGGTGCCGGCTCCAGTAGCCAAGGCGGCGCCGACTGCACTATGAACAACATAGCGTGGAAATCAAGAAAAAATCAGCACACAACGGAATAAAAAAAACACAACCGACGCCGGCTCCAACAGCCAAGGCAACGCCGGCTATGACTTGAGGAAAAGACGGGATCTTGATTTTTCTACGCGATTTTTGGTAATCTACAGAATTTTAGTATCTTCCTATTCCTACTCGGCCAAGAACCTTACACCAACGAGGCACTTCCTAAGCCTATAAATAGATGGAAAACACAAGGGAAAAGGGGAGAATTCATAGATTATCATAGAAAATCACTTAAATCAAATGAGGAATTCTTCAATTCAAGGAGGGTTGTACAAGAAGGTCTTCAAAGGAAGAAGAATGAGGCTTGTCTATGAGTGCTTTTTTTTACTTTGTTTTCTTTTCTTGAATAATGATATGTTAATTGCTTTATTATAATTCGACATTGTTTTAGATATTCATGATTTTTAGAGTTATTTGATCTTTTGATTAATTGATTGTTCTTCTTGGTATTTAATTACTTGGGCGTATTACGAGATTATTGGGTTGTTTCTTTCCATTAACTTGCTTGGAAAATGGGTTGATGGTAGTTTCAATTCAGTAGTTTTATATTGGTTGTCTCTTAACTTGCTTGGAAAAGAGGTTAATTGCTAAGAACTGGTAATTAAAGATTAATTGATGTCTGCCAAGAATGGATTCATTAGTTGATTTCATGTTTTAAGTTTGCCAGGAATGGAAATTTAATTAAAGAATTGTGGTTAATACATCTTTTGGGTGGATTAGTTGAGACAGGAATGTGATGCTAATTTATCTAGAAAGTAGTGATTTCATGGATTGGAAAAGAAGTGAGTCTATATTAATCCTTCATGAAACCAAGAGAATAATGAGTTATGATAATGATTAGGTCTTTTAAGGTCATGTTTGTCGAAATAATGGTTTGAGTTACATAATTCTCCATCCTTAACATGTATATATATTTATTTTATTTTATTTTATTTTATTTCATTTTAACTTTGTTGAGTCGGTTAAACAATGAAAGAAAAGGGATTAATGCATACTTATTCCTTGAGGATCGACACTTGTTTGAACCCTATACTATGTTAATGATGAGTACGCTTGCTCATATGTGTAATTTGGGGTTAATATTTTAATTTAAACTTGATTGAGAATATGCTTAGTTTTTATATGATTTTTATACCTAAATCTAAACACATCACAAAACAAATCTAAGCAAATACAACAGCTTTTTCCATTCATCATGCTTCCTCATCAAACCCCTATAAAAGAAATTAACAATGAATGCATAAAAGAGACATGATGAAGTTAGAAAGGAGAAAGGTTTTTGAATAGGCTAAGGTACATGGAAAATGATATGCTCAATGAAAATAATCACATGAACCATATTCCCTTACACCTTTTTAGAGATACAAATCGATTTCGTAACACATGGATGCAAATAATGTCTAAAAAGTGCACCAATATTAAAATCACCAATCATCCTTGATAAGGAATTATAACAATTAAAATTCTCCTTTAAACTTGGTAATATAGCAATCAAAGATGGGATTAAGAAATCCTTAGTTTGCAAGGTATTGTCTACAAAATCTAAGTTACCTCCCTTTGAATAGGGTGAAGGGTAAAATTCTTCAACATCCTTCAAGAACTTCGTATGATGTAGCATTGAATGATCTAACTCCTTGAGGTATGTTAAACTTAACACATCATTATTTAGACCATCGTTCACCAAGAATTGAGAGGAACCTACAAAATTATATGATAAAGAGAAATTAGAATTACAGCATGAAGTAGAACCAAAAGTTTCTCACATCACATTGGTTAAATGTTCCTTAAGGTCTCTCTTTTTTCTTTGGGGATTTTCTTTTTCAAATAGATGGGCGTTATCACTCAAGGGACATAATTGTTCTCCAATTATTTCCAAGCGAGGCTCAAAAATCATTTTTCAAATTTTTTATTATTAGCCGGTGCCACCTCACACAGTGCATCGGGCGTCGGCTTATCATTGTAACACACCTCCTATTTCGTTGTAGTTCCCAGGGTTCTTGATGAAAGTCTCTCATGAGTTTCCTTAATGATCTTAACTAATTGTGTTCTATGGTTACTCAATCGTTGGGAAACTTCTTCGTTCCACTTAATGGTAGCATTTATGTTGTCAACAAAGGAATTTATTGATGTTTGAAGTGATGTTTCACTTAAAACATCAATGTGAGCTTGCAATTGTGCTAATTTATCATCATTGAAACTCTTTTGATTTTGCACCCATGGCCACATACTTCCTCAAGAATAATTTGCCATGATGATGAGTTTTTTTTTTTTAACTTACCGAACGAAAGAAAATTTTGTAACAAAAAACATTAATACAAAAATACAAATGATACCAAAAATATAGAAACAAAGAAGAAGCACACAAAAACAAAGAAAATTTAGTGGTATTTACAAATATAAAATGGCTAAATCAACAAAATTTGAGTGTTTCCAATAGTGCCCATCCCCAACAATAGCGCCAAAAACTTGATGCTTGTTTTTTAATGTAGGAAATATTACCGCCAAATTACATAGTTAATCGAGTTCTTAATTTAAATGCTAAACACTAACTATACATATAGGCAAGTATACCAATCATGTTATAAGGAATAGCAAGTATCAAATCCATAGAAACTTAGGCTTTTATCTTACTTTACCAAAATCTTTGTTGTTTAGCTCACAAAATAAGGAAATAGAAGTTAAACAACCTACTAACATAATATACTAGAGAATAAAGTAAGTTCACACAAGAAAAGTTAAAAGGATAATTAAGGAGTAAGAATAGGAAGAAAATACATGTAAGTAGATAGAAATCCTTGAAAACATGACAATGATTGATTAGGAATTGTTATAATTAATTATCATCTTGGCATCATGAAGGAATAAAATATATTCCACTTCTTTCCCAAATCATGGATTCATTATCTTCCCATCCAATTTAGTAGATTTCCTAATCTCACTAAAACAACCAAAAAAATGCATAAAGAACAATTCCTTAGAAAATAACCCTATTCTCTAGATGATATTAAAGTATGAAATCAATTGATATCCCTATGCTCTAAGTGACATTAATCAATCTTTGATTACTCAAGTTTAATTCTTAATCTCATTTCCTAAGTTAGACAAGAATACAAATATAGAATTAATTAAATTGAATCCTCTTCTAATCTTCTTTCCCACGTTAATTGGAAGAAAGAAACAATCAATCAATTCACCAAATAAATCAAGTAACCAAATATAAAAAATAATAATCAATTGATCAAATAGCTAAAATCAATACAAAATTATGAATCCAAAGATATCTTTTAAATACAATTAAAATAATTAAAGCTTAAATTCCTAATAAATTACAAAGAAGAGAAAAAAAAAACCACTCATAGACAAGTAAGCCTTCTTCTTCTTCTTCCTTGAAACCTTCTTGATCAATCTCCTTTCCTTCTCCATAAGTCTCCTTGGTCCTCCTAAATCTTGGTGCTTAATTTAAAGCCTTTAGGAGTTTTTTTGGTTGTATAGAGTGAAAAACTGAAAACTACTTTGTACAATTCTATTTTCTTGTATTTATAGGAGTTTTAATTACTAAAAAGTCAATACAAGAGTCTTAATTTGTTCCCAAATCAATTCTGAAAAGGTAGTTGCCAAAGTTTGCTTAATAAACTCCGTTTTCACGTCAAATTCTCAAAATTAGCCAGCCCTGGCTCATCTGGAACAGCTGGTGCCGGGTGTATTGTGTTTTTGCATGTTTGGGCGACCTTAAGCTGGTGCCGGCTCAACCCCTCAAGCCAGGGCTGGCTCGAATCTGTCCGAGTGCCAAAAGTGCTCCGATTTGTCCTTTTTCATGCAGAAACTAGCCTAAATTCTTTCCCATGCACCAACCAATGTTGGTGGCCTTTTATTTTGTTCTTTTCACATGTTTTTGTACTTGTTTTCACCAAATTTTCATCAAACATCAATCTACACAAAAACATAACAAAGTAAGGAAAATGAATAGTATTTGAACTAAAAATTAAGCATAAATACATTACAAATACCCACAAAATATGTATATATTTTACCCCTATAAGTTATCACGAGACTTTTAAGGAACCGTAGGAAAATTAAATATGCAAAAAAAGACAGCAAATTAGAAATCTTTTCGTGCCAAAGTCTAGGAGTACTGACTTCTAGGGCGTTATATTTAAATAATCGGAGTTGGATTTGAGTTTAACCTCGTTTTCTCAACTAGAACATCTGCTTGTTCTGCAGGTATACCAGCTAACCATTGGCTCCTTCGTATCAAACACTTACCACGTTTGCTAGCTCTTAACCTTCCAGAGTACCGGTGAAGGTAGAACTAGGGTGAAGAAGATTAGAAGAAATATGGAAAAGCTAATCGTTAAAGGAAAAATGAAGGAAAGACGATGACCAAAGAAAACGGTGGCTTGTATCGTTCAAAGGGAAACCAAAAGTTGCTAATTTTTCCTTGTGGAATTTTCGGTCAACCCATCACAGGTACACATGATGCCTCTTTAATAAACAACTTCCTTTTCCTTTACAAAAACAAATAGCCACCACTTCCTATTTTCTTTTATTTCCTTTTCCTTTTTGCAAATGGCGGCTATCATGTAACCTTGATGGGCCATGTTCTTTTAATTAGTCCAAAACTAATTAAATAAGACTTATTATTAATTAATTAATCTACTTGGGTCCAAAATAAAATTACCTAAGATAATTAATTAATAAACTAATTAATTAAATTAGTTCTTTTGTTAATTAATTAAACCACTTAGTCCCAATATAAAATTATCTAAGATAATTAATTAATTAATTAACCAAATAATTAAATTGGCTCAATTAATTATTCTAGCCCAAATAAATAATTAATTAGACTCCTAGATAATTCTTTCCAATAATAAATTCACCCAATAAGCCCATATATAGTAAATAAATTTACTAAGGTTATTTGAGTTACTCTAGAGACCAAATGGCATATTATTCTTGACTACTAAAATGATCAAAATATCTCTGCTAACAAATAGGGGTATTTTTATTATTTTAAATATTTCATTTATTGCTATATGGAAATATTGACCCTGAGAATAATATTGCAAGCGCAGTGTCTTTGACCTATAAATGTAATGATAAAAATACCCCTCTATGTAATATTCGTCATTGAGATAGGAAAAATACACTAATATCTTTCTCAATGACATCTACTATCCTTTGATAGCTAGTCCGATAATCCATAACTTCCAGTATGTATCCATTTAGCATAGAGAGTTACCTAAAAGTGTACATACTTAGTCACATTTATCATAGTCCTAAATTATTAGATTATCCCGAATAATCACAAGGGTGTGATTTCTTCACGTAATGAAGCATAAAAACTCTATTGTATAAGTCCATCTTAATTAACTAGAGCCATACACTTAACGTACAAGGTTATTGGCCTTGTGATAAGACCTCACCCAATATGCATCAAAGTGTACAAGTCCAGCTTTACTAGACCACCAACTTATGCCCAAGTTTTAGGGTACTCGTCGAAGCAGTAACTATGATAAATCAATTTTTATTTATTTTAGTACTTTTATAAAGATTATTATCGCGTGGTCCAATTCTACATATTCCAAATACGTTTACACTATTGATGGAAGTGGACTACTCACTAGTTAAAGGTAAGT
This sequence comes from Voacanga thouarsii, assembly GCA_026120185.1. Classification (NCBI taxonomy): domain Eukaryota; kingdom Viridiplantae; phylum Streptophyta; class Magnoliopsida; order Gentianales; family Apocynaceae; genus Voacanga; species Voacanga thouarsii. The sequence continues at coordinate 372,843 of JANUWF010002383.1, read as the reverse complement.
TATTCCCCATTTAGAAACCATAGTGTAATAATTTAAACCTTGATGAAGTACCTAACTCCATCAATTGATTAAGAATAATTTTTCACTTATGTGTTAGTATCCCATAATCTACACCTTATTGTGAAAGCACGATCTAATCACGTAGATTACTAACACATTTAGACCTTAATGTGCAATATATGTAACCAAACAACCATTAATGAATGAAACTTTTATTAATTTCCAAAATACAAAAATATATAGGCCATTTTCGGCATAATTCGAATAATCTCCCACTTGCACTAAATGGACTATGATGGTCCATATATGCCTACCCCTATGACATCTAAATGTCCTCGAAACACCTTCTTTGCAAAGGCTTGGTAAATGGGTCTACCAGATTGTTTGTAGAGCAAATCTGGTCAACTACTATCTCCCGTTTCTGGATGAACTCTTGGATCAAGTGATTTTTCTCTCAATGTTCTTGCCTTTCTTGTGGTTTCTTAGCTCCTTACATTGTGACATAACTCTAGAATTGCCATAATTTATTGTTATGGGGTCTGTCCATCTATAGGACAAGTCTAAATTCTATGATGAACTTCCAGAGCTAAACCGCTTCTTTAGAAGCTATTGAAACTGTCACATACTCAACTTTCATGGTAGAATCAACAATGCAATATTTCTTAATACTCCTCCATGAAATAGCCCTTCCAAACAAAGTGAAAACATATCCACTAGTGAATTTTCTTTCATCTTTATCCGCCTGAAAATCTGACTCCTTGTAATTGGTAGGAACTAAGTTATTAGCCCTATAAATAAGCATATACTCCCTCGTTCCCTTTAGATACTTGAGAATATACTTTACAGCTTACCAATATTCTTTCCCTGGGTTTGATTGATACCTGCTAACTATTCCTACAGCAAAGTAAATATCTAACCTTGTACAAAGCATGGTATATATAAGACTTTCCACTGCCAAGGCATAGGGAATCCTGCTCATCCTTTCCTTTTCTTCTTATGTCTTAGGACACTACTTGGAAGAAAAAGTCAATCGGTGTCTAATGGGTATGATTGCCACTTTACATTGATCCATGCTAAACCTGGTCAATATCTTGTCAATGTAAGCAGATTGGGATAAGCCTAACATTCTTTTCTTCCTATCTCTAAGAAGCTTTATTCCAAGAATGTAGCTAGCTTCTCCTATATCTTTCAATATAAATTGACTTGATAGATAAACCTTTTATAGATAACAATGTCCCTATATCATTTCCCAATGAGTAGAATGTCACCTATATAAAGTATCATAAAAGACATGTTGTTACCATCTATTTTCCTTGTCATTTGTCTTCCTATACACGTACAACTCATCCACGTTTTATATAAAACCATAAGACTTTATAGTCTCATCAAAACTTATGTTCCATACTCATGATGCTTGCTTAAGTCCATAAATAGACTTCTTAAACTTACAGATCATATGCTCTTAACCTTTTGCAACAAAGCCTTCAAGTTGGGTTATGTAGATGTCTTCGCTAAGATAGAGATTAAGAAAGGCTATCTTGACATCCATTTATCATATCTCATAGTCTTAATGATATGTGATGGCTAAGAGAATACGTATGGATTTAAGTATGGCAACAGGTGAAAAGGTATCCTAATAATCGATCCCTTCTTTCTGAGTATAACCTTTTGCAACCAACATTATTTTAAAGGTTTGCACATTTCCATCTGCACATCTCTTTCTCTTGTATACCCGCTTGCACCCTATAGGTTTAATCCCTTCAGGTGCAATGACAAGATCTCAGACTTGATTAAGATACATAGACTCAATCTCGACATCCATTGCTACTTACCATTTATTTGCATTAACATCAACAATAACTTTATCTTATCTAGTGAAATATTGGTCCTAATGTTCAGAGACTACCTCAAAGGCTTCTCCAATCCATCTACGACATGGTTCATTTTGTATAGGAACATCTGGTTGTGCCTCTTAGGTTTCTCAATTTAGGTACTTGAAGTTGAAGTGTCAATCAACTTCTCTTCCAATTCTACCTTACTTGAAACCTTAGTAGACATACTTTGTTCATCCTTCAAGTATTTAGCATGAGTATTAATAACTACTTTTTGCTCTTGGGGATGATAAAAGTATCCATCCCTTGTTCTTTTTGGATACCATACGAAGTAGCACAATTATGATTTGGGTCCAACTTACTTCCTTTAGTTAGTATATAAGTTAGACAATTCCATACCTTGAGATGATTCATACCGTCTAATCCACATCTCATAGGATGTCTTAGGCATTAACTTAGAAGGCATCAAGTGCAAAATATATGCTGTTGTTTTCCAGAACATATCCCCAAAAGGAAATAGGAAGAGTTGTATGACTCATCATGTTTCTGACCATTTCTATCAACGTTCTATTTCTTTTCTTAGCTACTCTATTCTATTGGGGAGTCTTAGGTGCAGTTGGCTGAGATTCTATACCCAAATATGCCAAGTAGTCCTTGAATTCACTAAGGAGATACTCTCCACTATGATCTGATCTTAGCTTTTTTATTAGTTTACCTGTTTGATACTCCACCTCAGCCTTAAACAACTTGAATTTATCAAAGAAGTCAAACTTGCACTCATCAAGTAAACATAACCAAAATGTGTGTGATCATCTGTGAATGTGATGAAGTATTCATAACCTCCTCTAGCAGGTGAAGACATAAAATCACAAACATTAGTATGACCTAACTCTAATATTTCTTTAGCCCTTTCCACCTTTTGAGTAAAGGACTTTTTGGTTATTTTACCTATAAGACAAGATTCACACTAAGGCCATTCCTCCAATTTCAATGAGTCTAAAAGCTAATTTTGAATTAACCTCTGAATCCGTAGGATTTATATGTCCTAATTTCAAGTGCCATAAATAAGAGTTATTTGATGTGGTCTTTCTCTTCTTATTATTAAGTTCCGTTTGAGTATTATTTATTTGACAATTAATAGGATTAATATAGAAAAGATTCCTATACATGTTTCCAGAACAAATAATATTTTCATTTCTACTGATTAAAATACCAGAATAGAAAGAAACAGAATATCCTTGATTAATTAATCTTGAAACTGAAATCAAATTCTATTTAAAACTAGAAACATATAAAATATCTTTCAAATCCACTACTACGGCCCATACTTGTGCTCCGTTGCCTACTCTCAGTCCTTGCTCTCCTCTATTGAGTCACCTTATCTTGTTAAACCCCTATAAGGAGTTATAGATATAGTCAGTGGTTTCAGAATCAACAATCCAAGTGGATGATGAACCAACCATCAATATAGACTCTAAATATAGAGCAATAATTGAAGAGGACTTGGCTAAGAAGTCTTGACAATCCTTCTTGAAGTGTCATTTCTTGCCACACTTCAAGTACTTGCCCTTGGACTTGTCATTGAGCTTGGATGGACCGGGCTTGGATTTCTTAAGCTGGGCCCTGGATTGTTCTAGGCCTTCTTCTTCTTGAACTTCTTGGGCTTATACCCAATTCTAGAAGATGAACTAAAACGAGTAACCAAAATCTTTGACTCAAGCTTCACAATTTTCTCAGTAGCCTGGAGTTCTTTCATCAACTCTGGCAAAAACATACTCAACTTATTCATGTTATAATTTAACTTGAAATGGGAGTACGAATTTGGCAAAGTCTCAAGAACCATGTTAATTTGGCTCTCAACATCGATTGTTGCCCATAAGACCTCGGCTTTCTCAAAGTGAGTAATCATCTTGAGTATATGCTCGCGAACTAATGCCCCCTTAGCCATCCTAGTGTTCATAATTGCTCTAAGAGCTTCTTGCCTTATGGACCAGTTCTTGTTAGCAACAATATATTGATGTTGTATGTAGTAGGCATATTTTCGTACTTAGACTGGAGAACATTAGACATGGAAGGCAACATATAGTATTGAGTCATTTCATCAGCTTTCTTTCATGCCTTCTCAGCCTCCTGATCTTGATCCGTGGAATCTTCCCCAATTTCAGGACAAGAGTCGATCAGAACATATTTATACTTCTCCATAATGAGTACTATGTTTAGATTCCTTTTCTAGCCCACATAGTTAGGTCCAGTTAACTTATTCTCCTTGATAATAATAGACAAAGGACTGAAACTAGACATTTCTATTGATTGGAAAAAAAAACTTCATCAGAAAAATGTTTGTTTTGGAAAAACATATAAAAAGGCACATTCAAAATATCATATTATTTCCATGATATGGTTAACCTATTAAAACTATTATAAAAAAAAATATGAAGAATTTACCTCTTAGAAAAATTGACAGAGTTTCGTAGGAAGGTTAACAATTTTCTGAGTTAAGTATATAACCATTACAAATTAAATTTCTTTAATAGGTAATGATCTAAAAATAGTTTAATCAATAGAATGGTCACTACTCTCACCACCTATGGATAATCCAACATTAATGCCTCCAATGATATGCTGGCTGACACTAACACATATTATAGACTTTAATTATAATTCCTCCATTAGTTTTAGATTCTCATGAAAATCCATCCTATAGGGAGTCATACTTAGAATGACGCGAGGATAACCATAATTTCTAACAAGAATCCATAATGGAAGCCGTAGGGCCGTTGGAACCCCTCTCCTCCTTAATCTTTTTTTTTCTTTTTAAAAAATAAGTTTTTAGGAAAAATATTTCTTTAAATTTTAATTGATTTTAATTAACTTTAGTGAAAGCACAAAAAATTCAACCATTATTCTCTATGTCAAGGATAAAACTCTTTAAGAGAATAAACTATGAATTTTTATTTCACTACTTAAGTTAAAACTATTTTCTAGGAACTAAATTTAAAATGCTTAAATAAAAAAAAATATTCTCCATGTCAAGTATAAAACCCTTTGGAAGAAATAACCATAAATTTAATTTTAAATTACTTAGTTTCAATTTTAAAATGTTTTCCATAATTGTTTTATCTAGAGAAAAATTAATTTCTCAAAAATCTTTATGTATTTGATCACAAAATTAAATAAAATAGACATGCTCCAAAAATAAACTTTTTACATGCTATTTCCAACATTTAATTCTTATGTGACCAAATAATGGATTAAACATAATAATAATAATAATAATAATAATAATAATAATAATAATAATAATAATAATAATAATAATAATAATAATAATAATAATAATAATGATCTTATTTAATCCTAATGTGGTTCCGCATTTACTAACTATTTTTATGCAAAAATTATTTAAATCCATAAATAAACCAATAACAACAACAACAACAACAAACTAAGCCTTAATCGTCCTTTACACATTTCACCACACCGATATCTCTCATCTTCTTCTCCCTGTAAAGCGCCAGTCTATATATATTCTTCTCCCCGTCTTTGGTATCTAACTTTTCATATAAATCCTTGTAAACTATGGATCTTGCTTTTCTAATAGCTTCTTTAGCTTTTCTTCGCGCGACCTTGTATTTTTCAAAATTCTCATCACTCCTACACTTCTCTAAGTTTTTATAGCACCCTCTTTTACTTCTTACGGCTTCTTTCACTTTGTTGTTCCACCATGACACATCCTTGTTTAGAGGTACTTTTCCTTTAGATTCACCAAGCACTTCCTTCGCTACTGTCCTAATACATTGAGCCTTCTTTCTTCACATAGTATCGGGATCCGAATCCCTATCAAAAGACCAGTCATCCACCTCAACTACCTTATCTACAAAGGCTATTCTTTCATCCCCTTGTAGATTCCACCACTTGATCCTAGGGTCAACCCGATGATTCCGCTACTTACTCTTTTTCCTAAAATTAGAATTAATGAACAACAGCTTGTGTTGCGTAACTACATTCTCACTTGGAATAACTTTACAATCTGTACAACCACTACAAAACCTACACCTCATAATAAAGAAGTCTATCTGATTGGCATTTAACCCGCTTTTAAATTTCACTAAGTGAGAATCTCTCTTCTTAAACCAGGTGTTTGCTATGGTCAAATCATAGGCCGAGGCAAAGTCAAGAATAGCAGTTCCTGCTTCATTTCTAACTCCGAAACCCTGACCTCCATGAACACTCTCAAACCTGCTCTGATTAGTACTCACATGTCCGTTTAGATCAACACCAATAAAAAATTTTTTTGCACACGGTACACTTTGTACAATCTCATCTAAATCATCCCAAAACTATTGCCTAACCGAATCCTCGAGTCCCACTTGTGGCCTATACGCACTAATAACAGTAATAATCTTGTTGCCAATCATGATCTTGATGCTCAAAATCCTATCATTCTTCCTCTGTACTTTAACCACATCATCAATAAACTTACGGTCAATAATAATCTCGACTTCATTTATATTCTTAACTCTATTTGAATACCAAAGCTTATAACCTCAATATGCTACTACTCTTGCCTTCTCACCAACCCATTTGGTTTCCTGAAGATACAAAATGCTAATCTTTCTCCTCTGTATAACCTTAACTAATTCTGTCAATCTACCAGTCAAAGATCCTATATTCCATGTCACTAGACGAATTCTATCACTATGGACTATCTTTTTTACCCTACACCCTTGCATATTTGACACCATATCCGAGGACCGACACGTCGCGTTGCTTTCGGGTAACGACCTAGCAACCCTCGCATATTTATCACTACACCCGGGTCTAGGAAGTGCAGTGCATCGCTGAGTAGGGAATGTCCCCACGAAGTCAATCGATTGATTCATGTCATGAATGTGACTATATTTTACGCTGGCCGTCACAAGCCTTACCGCAACTCTCTTCCTTTATTCGGGCTTGAGACCGGTAATGAACATCGTAGACAAAGCCTGCGGAACTTACAGGCAGAGTTAAATCTATAAATAAACCATTGCAAGAAAATAACCTTGTGTGATATGGGCCCAAAAAGAAAAAGAAATTACAAGGAAATAAATAGAAGAAAAATTATCTTCAAGAAAACTCGAACGGGAGCCCACGATGTGAACCGACAAGCTGTTAAGACCGGTCCATTTTTTTTCCTTCCTGAAATTGGCCGCGGCTTTGTTGAAGCCCATCACAGCTTTGGGAACAAAATTCCTAAAAACCGAGCGCGGGTTGTCTAAAACCAATTACGGCTTCAGATCGAAAGATTTGGTCAACTAGTTGTGGTTTTGCTTCATCCAGCTGCGGTGTTTACCCACAATCTTGCCACAACTGGAAGACTGGCTGGCCGTAGTTGGGGCTCTGTCCCGTTTCTAGAAATTTTCTTGAATCTTTTCAGTTTCTTCTCTAGGTTTTTTTTAGGCTTTTGTGTGTTGATCCCTACACCATTTTTGTTACAGAATTCGTAAAATAAATTGAAATACAATTTCAAATGCCATGCCTTTCAAAATGAGGCATACACGAATTCTACGAAAAGTAATTAAAAATAAATTACAAATGCCTATGCCTTCACGTGCGAGGCGAACACAAAATCTACCCATATCAAAAACTATGAGAGATCTATACAATCACAAAGATTATATTTTTATTAGTAAAGGAACCACCTTCTCCAGTTATTAACCCTAAGCATGGTCCTAGGTTAAACCTAGGCTTTGTTACCACTTGAAGGACCGCAAGAAAATTAAATACGCAGCAGAATACAGCAAATTAAAAATTTTCTCGAGCTAAAGTCTAGAAGCACTTAATTCTAAAGAATTTTATTTAAATAACTGGAGTTGGATTTAATTTTAATGGCACTTCCTCAACTGGAATGTCTACTTGTTTCTCAGATATACCAGCTAACCGTCGGCTCCTTTGCATCAAACACTTACCACGTTTGCTAGTTCTTGACCTTCCAGAGTATTCTTGAACCTCCTATGGACGTTTACCAGTGAAAGTAGAACTAGGGTGAAGAAGATTGGAAGAAAAACGGAAGAGCTAAACATTAAAATAAAAACGATGACCAAAGAAAATGGTGGCTTGTATTGTTCAAAGGAAAACCAAAAGCTGTTATTTTTCCTTGTGGAATTTTTGGTCAATCCATCACAGACACAGGTAATGCCTCTTTAATAAATAGCTTCCTTTTCCTTTACAAAAAAAAAAAAATAGCCAACACTTCCTATTTTCTTTTATTTCCTTTTCCTTTTTGCACATAGTAGCTATCATCTATCCCTGATGGACCATGTTCACTTAATTAGTCCAAAACTAATTAAATAGCTCTCTTATTAATTAATCTACTTGGACCCAATATAAAATTACCCAAAATAAACTAATTAATTAAATTAGTCATTTTATTAATTAATTAAACCACTTGGGCCTAATATAAAATCACTCAAGATAATTAATTAATAAAGAAATTAATTAAGTTAGCCTAATTAATTATTCTAGTCCAAATAAATAATTAATTAGACTCCTAGAATAATTCTTCCAATAATAAATTCACCTAATAAGCCTATATAGTAAATAAATATACTAAGGTTATTTGTGTTACTTTGGGGATCAAAAGACATATTATTCTTGACTACTAAAATGACCTAAATATCTCTACTAACAAATAGCGGTATTTTTATCATTTTAAATATTGCATTTATCACTATATGAAAATATTGACCTCGAGAATACTATTGCAAGTGCAGTGTTTTTGATCTACAAGTGTAATGAACTTAATACACGTCATTGAGATAGGAAAAATATACTAACACCTTTTTCAATGACATCTACCATCCTTTGATAGCTAGTCTGATAATCTATGATTTCCAATATGTATCCACTTAGCACAAGGAGCTATCCAAAAGTGTACATACTTAATCACATTTCCCAGGACCCTAAATTATTAGATTATCCCGGACAATCACAAGGGGCTGATTTCTTCACGTAATGAAGTATAGAAACTCTATTGTATAAGTCCGTCTTAATTAACTAAAGTCATACACCTAACATATAAGGTTATTGGCCTTGCAATACTGCCTCACCCAACATACATCAAAGTGTACAAGTCTAGCTTCACTAACCACCAACTTATACTTAAGTCTTCGAGTACTCGTCCATGTAGTAGCTGGATAAACCAATCTTTATTTATTTTAGTACTTTTATAAATATTATTATCGCGTACTTCAGTTCTACGTATTCCAAACACGCTTACACTATTAGTGTGAATGAACTAGGTACTGGTTAAAGGTAAACTATTCCCCATTTAGAAACCATAGTGAATGATCTAAATCTTAACGAAGTGCCTAGCTTAATCAATCGATCAATTTTCTCTTATATGTTAGTAGCTCATAATCTACACCTTACTATGAAAGCACGATCCAATCACGTAGATTATTTACTAATACATTTAGACCTTAATGTGCAATATGTGTAAACAAATAACCATTAATGAATAAAACTTTTATTAATTTCTAAAATGCAAAAATATAGAGGCCATTTTAGGTATACATGCCAACAAATTTATCAAAGTTACCCTATTGAAATTACAATCAAGCCAACACTATCGAAGTTATTTTGTTGAAGTTTACAATCAAACATCTTGATAGGAAGGTATTTTTCTATTTAATTTTGTATTAGCATGACAAGTATCAACAAACTTGAGTTTACAACTCTTGATATTAGCAGGAAAAATTAGTTATTTTGGACACTAGATGTTGAAATACATTTAGCTACAATAGTTCTAGCAGATACCATTGTAAAAAAAAAAAAAAAATCCATCATCATCATCACAAAATGGTGCTAAGCCATAATTTTTTTTGGTCATCATCTTCGTGATAATTTAAAAGTGAAATACTTTACCATGAAATATCCACTTGTTTTGTGAAATAATTTAAAATAAATATTTGACCATCAAAAGATGGTCGCCCTTCACAAAGTACGGTATGACTGGTTGTACTTGTGATTCCAAGATTTTAAAATTGTCACTGAGTATAATTCGGCTATATTTAAAATTATTTCATAGTAAAAATTGTGTAAAAAAATTATTGATGAAGATATGTTAAAGAAAACTTTTTTACTATTCATGCCTCAAATGTGCTATTGTTGTAGCAATATCAAGAAATGGAATTTAAAAAATATATAGAATTGATATCTTATCACTTTGTACCTGAGCAAAATAATAAATTATTTAAAAAATCATGAAGTTCGACCAACTGGTTTTACTCCATTTCTAGAAGCGAATACTATAACACCTGACAACATACGTAACCTAACGGTTGTGAATGTCTATCTATTTATGTGACAAAGGGCCTTTATAATGCACTAAAGAAATAAATATACAACTTCAAAACTTACATAAGGCTGAAAATAAACTCAATATGTAACTCCAATAAATACATAATTCGCTGAAATAGGATAACCCAAAATAAAATAACTGTAATGTCCAAATGCAGAAACATAGAATTTGTCTCATAGCAGCATGCCAAAAAAATACATGTAAAATGTTCCTTTAGTCTCGACTTACTCAAATCAACCTAAAAACATGATATAAAGAGTAAGAGATAAACATATCAGTAAGTCATGTTGTGTGTGCATGATATAGTTTTCGATACAATTTATGATGTATGATAAATATTTCTATTGTGATAGATACAAGTAACAAACTATACCTTCAGATACTTTCTCAAATAAAATTTTAAGAGAAATCATAATATACTCTTGAAAATAGAAATAAAACAATATTTAGGATAGCATCACATATCAATGAAAAAAGTCATCAATATAAATTTTAAAGGAACAAATAAGACATTTCTAATTTGAGCTGTGAACCTATCATTAGTGTCGTATTACCAAGATACTGTATCACAACAAATACATAAATGGTAGACAAAACACATCGCAATTCCAACCGTACCACCAAGATACCGTACCAAAACAGATACATAAATAGTGGACAAAGCACATCGCAATCCCAACCATATCACCAAGATATCATACCATAACAGATCATAAATAGTGAGCAAAGCATATCGTAATCCCAACCGTATCACTAAGATACTGTGCTATAATAGGTACATTAGGTAGGTGTATATCCTATCAAGAGAATACTTTGCTATCTCTCTCATTCAAAACTAATTGGATATCCCATGTCCGTAGCTCCGTTTCCCTTTTGAAATCGTGCCACTAGCCGAGGATGGCTTAACTAACAAGTACTGTTGCATTATTCGGAAAATGTCAATCTTCTAGAGGAGGTCTCCTATAGGGAGATATCCTCAATCCCATGTGAGTTGGAATGAAAGTATCGCTCTTTGAGTACTCAAGAATTCACAATCACATCACTCAATTTCAATATAATGGTATTCATCAAGGAACAGCTCAACCTTTTCATCAAAATACAGTCCCAATTTCAAAAACATGCTAGCATTTCACATCTCAAAAATATTTTATAAGTCAAATAATCTGCCAATACATAGTATGAAATCATTTCATTCCAAAATCAAAAGAAGGTGTATCATCATTCATATTTTCAAATCTCGCATAATAAATAATAATAATTGGAGCCAGATATTTTATAGATCATGCTATGTGTTTTGCAAGCATATGCATGATTGAAATCCTATGGTTCAGTGTTCATAAACATTCTACAAAACTAATGCATGGCTCATAACTCATCATATCATCTTTAGAAAAATGATCATAAATAAACATTTCATAATCATAAATACTTGCAATTAAATTTAGAAACATTTTTATCTATGCAAAATATCTCATATGATTTGAATATTCATAATTTTCAAAAGTAACTCAAATATAATTTATTTTATTGCTAACATCTTGCATAAAATATATTTTCATGGAATGTAAGGACTTATTATCCTTCCAAAATAATTTATAGAAAATCTTTCATATAATGTAAGGACTTACCTTGATCCAAGCAAAAAGGTAGGCCTAGCTTAACCTTGATTTTCACAATTCTCTAATTCTACCAAATCTAACATTTAAATCTTTAAATCATTCACGTATCAAACTCCCATAATACACCTCTAAGTATAGAACTCAATTTCATTCACAATTCATATTCCAACAATATCACCAACCCATATTCCTAGATCATTCTTCCCAAATACAAATCTAATCATAGAAGTAAGGTATAAAACTCCATGTAAGTAGCATATAAACCATGAAATACTAATCTATTCAACTAACCAAATCAGTCAAATTATCACTCAGGCAATCATATCAACATTTAGATAATCTTTTTCAAGAAAACTCTTGTTGTACAAAGACTATTTTGTGTCATTAATTTGCAGCAAATTGGAAATTTAATGGAAGCAATGAAATACCTTTATAAACTCATCAAAATATTCCGACAACATTAAAATATAAGATTGAATGAATATATACTTGATTTATTGTAATAATCTCAAGTAATCTCTAGTTGATCACACAAGAGAATTTAATTGGAATTCAAAAATAGAGCAGTAATTAAGATGATAATTTAACCTAGCAAAATCATTTTTTTTCTTTCAAAAACTCCAATTTTAAACCTCAACATGATTAGCATAACTTTAAAAAATTAATTCTAAAATCATGCTCATAGGTTGGTCTGTAATACCCTTCTTGACGTGGGATTCATTGCTTCTAATGTTTAGCATAACCAGAAATGCATTCTAATGTTTTTCGTGTTATGTTGTTCTGTGCATTTGCCTTACTTGATGAATTGTTCTTCATGCCAATAGTTCTTTGGATGCAAGTATGAGACATATTTATGATATAATTATGGGTTGCTTGAATTAGTGAATGAATCAAATTTTTAAAAGAAATAAAAATAAATACAATATAGAAAATCATATGTTATACCATTATTATTTCCAATAAATATTTCATATTTGGAAAGAAATATATACATATATATTCCTATGAGAAACAATCTATACATATATATATTCCTATGAGAAATAAACTATCATATGTTATAATTATATTTGCTAAAGAGAAACGTAATATTTTATTCTTAGTATTATAATAAATAAATATAATTAATCTTATTATTCTTCTTATTATAATTTATTATAGCTATTATTATTACTACTTTTGCTACTAGAATTATTATTAGAAACATTATATTCTATGGATTATATTATATTATATTATATTATATTATATTATATTATATATATATATATATATATATTATATTTCATATTATATTTTATAGTTAGGAAGAAAATTCAAATTGAACACTTAATTTATTTTTAAATAATAAGAAAAATGTAATTTCCACTTGGCTTGTGGGTCCTATACCTTTATTAAAGTAGGTGCAAGGTGTACATATGGGACCCATAAGTTTTTAATAAAGTAAACTACTTTAATATTTCCATATTTATCATATTTATTTTATTAATATTTTATTTTATATTTCTAAATTGTTCTAAATAATTCTATAATATTCTACAAGTTTCTACCTTTTTCTATAAGTTTCTTTAAGCTTCTATAATATTCTAAAGGTTTCTATAAATGATGAATAATCTTCTATTATGTTCTAGAGGTGCTTAGTCACATGATGAGTCATCCTTCTTAGCTCATATCATAAGCTTCCACAACATTTATAAATAGGAGAAACTAAGAGAAATTAAAATATTAGTGAAATTAAAAGGAGAACTAGGAGAGAGAGAGGGAGTTGCCAAACTAAGAAGAAAATGAGAGAAAAAATGGTGAGAAGAAAGAAAAGAGAGAAAAAGACCAAGAGAAAAAGAAAAGAAATAGAAAGAAGGGGAAAAGAAATATTATTAACTTGGAGGTATAATTTCTTCTTGAATTACATAAGAAGCATGTTGAAATATATATTACTTGGTTTTATTTACTTGAATAATTAGTGAAAAATTAGAAGATGAAAGTGGTTGTTGTATGTTGTTAATTGGGAGTGCTTTGATCATGGTTTGAAGTTGGAATTGTTGAACGTGTGACTTGTGGCTTTTGGATATGAAACTTTTTTGTTAAAGACTTGGCTATACTTTGACTCTATATGATTGTATCATGTCTTTAGATTATTTTCCTATTATAATTAAGTTAAAAGCTTATGTAATTGATTTTATATGATTTTTTTCAAGTGAGCCATGTGCAGTGAAAATAGAAACCTAATTTTGCTCAAAGATTGGAATCCTGATTCAATCCCCTTCCTTTCGAATTTTTGTCTAAAATATTTACCCAATAAATTAGGATGTTTCACGAAGACTTCACCACTGGAATTACTCAATTTGGGGGCTTTTATTTTGATCTCTGTGATTCTTCTAAAAATACTACCATAGAAGTTATTGTAGAGTTGTTGTGACTTTGAACAATTAATTACCCTACAACTGAGATTGGTCTAAAATTTCTACAAAAGTTTTTTTTTTTTAATATATGTCTAAGTTATTTTCTACAAACTTCCATGCTGTTTGGAATTGTATTGCTATATGAACCGAATTGTGCAAAATACTCTCTGATCTGCCCTGTTTCAACACAAGCACTGTTTTGATCAGACTATAATTAAACTAGGTTTTAACTATGAAAACCTTTCTAAATTAATGTGACTTCTTATAATATCATACTAGAAAGGTTGACACCAGATAAAACCTAATTATATGACACTTTGAATCATATATTTGGTTGATACTATTATGTACATACATGACAATTATATGTTATGTGTGATGATAGTTGCTATGATGTTTGTTGATAACAATGATGTGAGATATGAGATGGAAAGGGGAGTAGTATGGTCTAAGCATGTAAGTAGTTTATAAGGGGAGGAATTATATGATTAATATGAATGATAGGAAATTGATAAATGCCCGGTTTATATGATAGATTTTGTAGGAGGTGAAGGAGTGGAATTTCAGATATAGGATTGACTACTTTTTCTTTTGCTAGGACTAAAAGTAAGTCCCCACATCCATACAATGTTTTTAAAAAACTCCTTTATGAGAAAATTGTTATGAAGCATGCTAGTTGATTTTGTTAGAACTATTATGAAGCATTTGGAGGCATAAATGAGTATGCATTGTTTGAGCATGATTTATTATGATAACTTATATACCTATGATGAAATGATTTAGAAGTTCTGCATTAATTTCATCAAACATTTATGATTGCATATTTATGCATATAGTTGTGAAAATCATGTCATGACAATATTATAAACTCTGAAACCCTTGGAATGGATTTATTATGTGGAATATATTTTCGGAAAAGAAAACATTTTGAAAACAAGATACATTGTTGGAAGTATTGAGCTTGAATGATACATTACATTGATCTTTGGTTTTGTGTCATGTGATTCTTGAGTACTCAAAGGGATTATGCACTTATACTAACTTGCGTGGATTAGGGAACGCTGTCCGATTGGTGGCCACCTCCAGACTGCGATCTCTTATTTTACAGGGCGTACTAGTATTTGATATTTAGTCATTTTTATCTAGCATACATTTTCCAATATGGAAACAAAGGGACGGGTAGGCGACACCCAGGCCAGTGTGGCAGAGACCATGACAATGGTCATTGTATGTCTAGTTATGGTGTATGTGCTAGGTTATTCGTACCATTTGATGGCGTTAGGATTATAAATCCTATCTATACAAGCCAGTGTGACAATATCAATTGGACTAGTGTTCCTTCCA
Organism: Voacanga thouarsii; assembly: GCA_026120185.1. Lineage (NCBI taxonomy): Eukaryota > Viridiplantae > Streptophyta > Magnoliopsida > Gentianales > Apocynaceae > Voacanga > Voacanga thouarsii. The sequence goes on along the minus strand of JANUWF010002383.1, from coordinate 357,308 downwards.
AATGAGATAGTAATGTTAACATTTGGAAAATGAAACGTATTTTGGAAATACATAATGATTTATGATTAAAAAGCTCAATACTTACATTATACACAATGTCATGATTCTAATGGCATATTTTCCCAAAGAAGAGAGATATGGTCCAATGTTTACATTATAAATCTCTTTTCAAGCAAGAAGTAGTAATTTTCTTTTCACCCTTCCAACAACTCCAATTATGTATTATGAGAACAGTGTTAGTAAAATTTCACACAGCGCACTATGGGACTTATTGAGATATATTATATCTCACATAGCTTTATCTATACTTTTTAGGCAGATATGTGTGAATCCCTGAACTTGTATAGAAGCAAGACCCGAGGAAGTTAGTTAATGTCTTTTGAACTTTTTTGCCTTAATATTTGGGCTTAGATCTTGGAGATGTTGTAGTAGTAGCATGCACGCCAGATGTTTAGAATCTCTAACAAAATTTCTTTTGGAATTATTAAGTTTCTGAATTCATTTATTTTTTTTATTAATTTGCACCGTTATAATGACCTTTTGTCATTAAGACGGGGTGACATCTACAGTGTAACACCCCACTACCTAGGCCCAACAAGGCTGGGGATGTCGCCCCGTCCAAAAGATAAGGGGTCTTTATAACTAGGTCACATAAATGAAAATAAAAATAATACTTTAAAATTGAACTTATTACAACCTAAAAATTCAGGAACAAATCCAAAATAAATTGATTACTATTATCTCTCAAAAACAACACATAAAATAAATAACATAAAGTCTTCAAAGCAGGCAACAAATCTAGCTACTCATCTCCACAGCAAGATCGACCTGAAAACATGGCATAAAAGGTGATGAGATAAAATCTCAGTAAGCCCGTGTATGCTTTAAGTGTTTAAGGTAAAACAGTTCATGTATGCAAGTTGTAAAAATTGTATAAGAGAAAGTGTTGGCAAGCAATAAATAAGGTTAAAAATAAAGAGTGACGTTTTGCTTTTCAAACCATACATATGCACCATAAATACAACCACTTAAATGGGTAGCCTGGGTTACCACACGTTGGGCCCCATGACCATATAACGGTCAGAATGCCACACTTTGTGCAGACTGACAAAAGGTAGGTGATCGGCCTACGAAGTGAGATACTCCTCCTTTTCTACACCCAAACTTACCGGTTGTTCACTCCGGAAACACACAGTCCACATGACCGAAACTTGCTAGCTCGGACCGACATGACCTACTGGATTGGCATCCTATCCAGGAAGGACTCACCCCTCAGAGGTGGCCACCTACTGAGAGACTTACCCTAATCCTTCAAAGACTAGTCCTAGTAGTCTACCCTTATTGAGTACTCAACGATGATTGTCCCACTTGGAAAAAACTGATAATGCATTGCTTTATTTGAAAATAGCAATTAAGGGTTTCTAAAATTCTTGCCAAAGTTGGTTTTTAGAAAGAGTCTAGTGTTTGAGCAAAACTGCTTGTTTGATTTTCAAATGATTTGTTTGATTGAAACAAGAAATGAAATAGTCCTTAATTGCCTTTACAAAATGAGTGCCCATACACATCGCGTTTGGCTTGCCATAGAAATCTTTTGTCTTCAAATAAGTTTATGCAGAGGCTTACCTGATCCTTTGCTTGATCAAACTAAAGAATCTTCCAAAGCTGACCTAACCCCGCCTGGGGTAAACACAAGTCATAAGGTTATATTCAAGCTATATTGGCTTATATAAATAATCCTAGTTCAACTAATTATAATCATGACCCTAATGTCCTGAGCTTTAAGGCTAGATGATAAAGGATTTTATAAAATAAGTCTAGCTTGATAAGTGAAAATAACTTGGGTTGTAAAATAATTACTAATAAGTTATAGGTTCAAATAATAAATCTTGAGTGTTGTTATTAATAAATAAACTAGGGTTTAATGGATAAAGAATCCTAAGTCCTAGATGATACTATTAAATGGTAATTCTTAGATAGTAAAATGAATATAAAATTATTACTAATATCTTATTTAATAATTAATAGATAGAAAATAATAAATAAAGTCATTAATAAATAAATTTGATTAAACTTTGATTAATAGATAATAAATAAATAGAAATAGTATTTATGAACATATGGTCTGCAAGGCCATTAATATTTTACTTATATATGAAAATTTATATATATATATATATATATATATATTATATTTTTAATAAAAGATATCATTTATTCGACTAATAAAATATCATTATTTCATCTAATATTCCACTTCCAAAACTTCCTAAAAATTTTGAAAACATAGTAATAATTTTAATTAGGGTAATAAAATTTACTAATCAAAATAGCCTAGGATCAACAAGGTCATGATCATAATTTTCCTATTGACAACAAGATTCACGAGCATATACTTCAACATCAATCAACAAACTATTCTATTCATGAACAAAGGCTTAAATCCATACATACTATTACATGATCAAATCCCTACTAAGCATAATCATACTCATGGCTTCAATGAAAATAAGAACATAATATCTTATTCACCAAAGGTGACATAACATCTAGTATGCTTAAACATTCATAATTTCTTAGGACATGAAGAACATATATCGATCTACAAGGAATTTCATAAAGCTTAATCATGATCAATCATTCTCATGCTTCAATCTCAACCCTTCATACATATGCATATACTCAATCTCCTCTTCATATTCTATCTTCTCTATCAACAATCAAGAGACATGAATCCAAAATTTAAAAGAAAGGTTAAAGAGAAATACTTGGTTGATGACTATCTCGATGAAGATTTAAGAAGATCCACGCGTTTGAGAGGCTTGAATCATCCAAGAGAGGAGAAAGAAAATAGCCATGGTTGTAGCAACTATTTCGGCCGAGAGAGAGAGAGAGAGAGAGTATTAGTATGTCATGTTAAATATTGAAGGGAAGAAGATGAACAAAAGTTGTTCTTGGTTAGCTTGATGATATTCTTGAGACTTCAAGAAAAAATCTAGTTTTGATCCGATTGTAAATTTTTGTTTTCGAGATTTGATGTTATAAAATCCAGAAATGGACTCTAGGGGGTATGTAGGCGTGTTCTGAAGTTTTTGGAAGGGATTGGAGGTGTTTAGAGTGGTCTTAGGTTTGAAGAAAGGTAGTGTGTGTTTTTGGTGTTCTTGGTGAAAATGGAAAAAATTGGAGAGAAAGTGTTGGACGAATTGCTGAAAGGGTTGGCCAAATGATTGAGGGAGTTCTGGGATTTTGATTTTCAAATTAGAGGGAAGAGAAAAATCTGGTTGTTTGAAATTCAAATGGAGAAATTTAAGGAGTGTTTTAAGGTGAAAGATTTGGTAATGGTGTTTGATTGATGAAGGTTCCTTGGAGCTACAATGGAGCCGGCTGGTTTGCTGTGTTTTGCTGAAATGAATAAGGGTTGAAGGAGCTATAAGATTGGCTGAAATTCTGAGTTCAATGGTGGGAGAATTTCTGGTTTTGAAGCTTAATCCAAGGGTGTTTTCACGGAATAATTGCTGAAATTTTTTAACTTCAAATTGGAGTGATTGTAGGAGAAATTTGAGAAGTGGCTGTGGAGTCTAATCATGTAAGGTCAGTGGAGGGGGTAATGGAGTTCAGTTCATGGCTGAACAAATGTTAACTCACAGAAGTTTGAGGTGATTTTCGAACAAGGCTTGAAGAGAGCAAGGCTGGAATTTTTTTCTGGTTGAGATTCGAATTGTTTGCTCGAATTTGCTGTGCAATTTTTTTGCAATGTTCTAGCTGATTTGCAGAGGGTTTGGAAAGGTATTTGAGGGTCTTTTAAGGCTGGTTTCTAGCCTTCTTTATGGAAGAAAAGCAGAGATAATTTTACTGGTTTGAAGGCAGAAGAAACAACTTTGATTTTGGCCTGCTATGCTGCGAAACTGCCCAGAAATTTTTTTTTTTTTTTCTGGTTTGTGCAGTTTTGTGTAGTCTGATTTTCGCACAAGAATTTTAGTCTTCAAGCTGAATAAATTGGCCATTTTTCTGGTAGCAATTGAGTAAGGAAGATTGCTAAGATTTTTGAAAGTTAGGCTGCTCAAGAATCTGGAAAAATTTTCAGATTTCTTCCATGAAGAAGATGAACACTATGGAGTGGAGTTTGAAGGTTCAACCATGGAGATTAATTTCTCTTGGGAACCTTCCTTAACCCTTTCCCTATTTTTCGTCCAATCTCCAACCTCTAGGAATCATTTTTGAAATTTCCAAGGCCAAAAATCCTTGCTGAATTTTCTGGATTAAAAACTATAGATTTGGATGAATTTTGAACAAACTTAATTGGTAAAGAGTTTTGGGAAAGCTAGGGAATAAAAGGACATGAATCCCTTAAGAATTCTTTTTAGGACATAAGAATATGATTATGACATTCCTTTCATGTCTCCCCTAGGACAACACTCCTATTTTTACTTATGGAATGCAAGGGACGAAATATCCAACTTTAAATTAAAATAATCATGACAAAAACTTAAATGATGGGATTTGAACTCAAGACCTTAAAGATTAATTCCAAAGCTCTAACCACAACAACTCTTTTTCTTATTTTCTCTCCCAAATATTCTTCCTATTTAATCCTCAAGCTATCTTCCTATTTTGACTTCAAGCAAAATTACCATTTTACCCTTCCTACTCAATAAACATAACTAAGACTTCTAGACTATAAATCATAATTCTAAAGCACATAAAATCATTCAAAAATATATATATTATTGCAAAGAAATATGATATGCATTCCGACCCCCTTACCCTACGGTTGGCGTTAGGTAGGGTTTCACATACAGCCCTCCGGGCCTTGTGTTATGGGGTATTACAAATGGTGTCAAAGTCTAAGTTTAGGCACTCATTTCAATCTTTTAGGTTAGATATAGACTAGCAGCTAGTGAAGTTGTGAAATCCAAAATTATCAGATTTGGATAAGATCAATCCTTAGAAATTGAATAATGATAAGGTCGATAGTGATATTTGTGTCATTTGGCGATGTTTGTATTTATGCATTTATTCCAGTTGGAAATGTGTGCTTATATGCAACTATTCTGACTTTTGATAATTATGTTATCGATCAACATCATTGATGTTTATTGATGCCTATTTTCATCTGTGTTTATTTTGTTGCATCATATGAGCATAGTATGCATACACATGAACATTTTAGCTTCATAGAAGTTTCAATTGTTGTATATTGGTGGTATGAAGATGCCTCTGAAAACTTGCATTGTGGTCCGCAATAATGGAGGAGCCTCGATAGCAAAATCAACCAGTCTGAAAAGCTAATATAATAGCAAACCCTCCCCAAGCAGCTAAAGTTAAGGGAACTGAAAGAGCTACTATCACCCAAACTTTTAGGTAAATGATAGAGATACTGCAAAATCTAACAGAAAAGAAGGATCAGAAATGTAAGGATGACGCCTTAGAGAAAATTTTGAAATTCTAGCCTCCTATTTTCTTAGGAGAAGCTGAACAAGACCCAAAATCCTAGATGTGTCTAAAGAGCATGGAGAATATCTTCCAACCCCTGAAATATTCTTAAGAAAGGATAGTAAAGTTTGCAGCCTTTTGTTTGAAAGGGCCATCAAAAGATTAGTGGACAAGGGTCCAAGAAGTATGGGAGCAAGATGGAGAGGAGTGGAGTTGGAATACTTTTGTGATAATATTCTAAGCGGAGTTTATACTGCAATAGATAGTAGAAAAGCAGGAAGATGAATTTCAAATGTTAAAGCAGGGAAACATGACGGTGGTATAATATACGGAACAATTTACTAAGTTAAATATTGTTGCCGCCTAGTCGACATTGAACAGAACTGTGCTTGTCAGTTCATAAAAGGTTTAAGACAAGAATTGAGACGAGCACTGGCTCCTTTTCCATCCATAACATACTCAATCACTATCGATGTTGCTACTAGGACAGAGAATGAGGATAAGAGCAAAGTGGCAGCACCTATCAAGAAATTCCCTGCCAAGAGACCCTTGAGGCAACAATGGAATAACAAAGGAAAACAAGCTCGAAACACTCCGATTGGGAATAATTGGAAGGAGACATATTGTCGCATTTGTGGGAAAAGAGGATATAAGGAAAGTGAGTGTTGGCATAAGAATTACCAGCGAAGGTGTTATAATTGCAGAGACCCTACACATTTAAGGGACATGTGCCCAAAAATGTAGCAATTTTCTTAAAGAAACCCAACCCATCGGTAAATCAAGTTAACTGTCCCAAGCCACAAATGAAGGCCAAAGTATTTGTAATGGATAGAAAGGAGCAGGGACTGGATCCTATAGTTGTTAAAGGTACACTCACTATCTACTACTGTAGAGTTAATGCATTAATTGATCCTAGCTCTACTCATTCTTATATAAATGAAGTGCTTGCATGTTATATGGGATGGAATGAGTTAGAATTACCTTATACTTTGTTAGTAAGTACGTATTTAGAAGAATCTGTACAATAGGGAAGTATGTTCCTAATTGTGCGATTAAGGTAGAAAGTGAGAATTTGTCGGGAGATTTGATCATTATGCCTTTTGAGAACTATGATCTTATTCTAGGTATGGATTGGTTGTCAAGACACCATGCAAGAGTTGATTGTAGTAATAAGGTGGTACAGTTTATTAGACCTAGAAAGGATGTTTTAGAGTTTAAGGGAAATCGGGTGAAAGAGTTGAAATACTTGATATTTGGAACTAAAGCCCAAAAATTTCTCAAGAAATGCTATCAAGGATATTTAACCTATTTGATTAATAAGCCTAAAAAGCAACGTTTTATTGAGAATACTGAGGTGGTGAAGGAATACCCATATCTTTTTCCCAATGAATTTACAACTTTACCCCCACCTTGAAATGTGGAGTTTACTATTGATCTAATACCTAGAGATGAACCTATTTCTAAAACTCCATATCGAATGGCCCCATTAGAACTTAAGAAGTTAAAGAAGCAATTGGAGGATCTGCTAGGACAAGGATATATCAAAATTAGTACTTCACCATAGGGAGGCCGATATTGTTTGTGAAGAAGAATGATGGAAATTTTCAAATGTGTATTGATTATCAAAGGGTTGAATAAATTAACCATTAAGAACAAATAACCCCTTCTACTCATAGTTGAGTTATTTGATCAACTTCAAGGATCATGTTGCTTTTCAAAACTAGTTTTGCAGTAGGGATATTATCCAGTGCATATCTATGAAGAGGATATATCAAAGGACTATTTTTAATACGGTATGGACATTATGAATTTGTAGCTATGCCCTTTGGATTAACTAATGCCCTGTCTACCTTCATGGACTTGATGCATTGTGTCCTCGAACCTTATTTGAATAAATTCGTGGTGATTTTTATTGATGATATTTTGATATATTCCAAGAGTCTAGAAGAACGTACAAAACATTTAAGGTTGGTGTTGGAAAAGTTGAGAGAACACTACATTTCTGCTAAGTTTAGAAAATATGAATTTTGGAGGGATTCAGTTGCATTTCTGGGGCATATAGTAACCAAGGATGGCATTCAGGTGGATCCATCGTGAAAATAATAGCTAATTAGAAGCAACCAGAAAATATTGGAGAGATTAGAAGTTTCTTGGGGTTAGCTGGATACTATAGGTGGTTTATAAAAACCCTAGCATCACCATTAACCCGACTTTTATGGAAAGATGTGGCATATTTTTGGGATGATAATTGTGACAAAAGTTTTCAATAACTAAGAGGAGACTTCTGATAGCACCTCTGTTGAGCTTGCCCGAGGAAGGAAAACCTTATATATTATATACAAATGCTTCAAAAGAAGGATTAGGAGCAATATTGATGCAAGACAGGAAGGTGATTGTTATGCTTTGTAAAAACTTAAGCCACATGAAATAAATTACCTTACACATGATTTGGAGTTGGCAACCATTGTTTTTGCCTTAAAGAAGTGGAAACATTATTTGTATAGAGCAGATTATGAAGTAGATAGACCATAAGAGTTTGAAACATATAGTCACTCAAAAGGATTTGAACTCAAGATAAAGGAGATGAATGGAATTTTTGGAAGAATATAAGTATCCAATTAACTACCACCCCTAGAAAGGCTAATGTGGTAGCAGATGCGTTGAGTAGAAAAGTGAATTTAGTTCGATTAAGGGTGCATGAAATGCGAGCAACATAGGAGGTATTTAGAAGCTGAACTAGGAAAAGAAAAGATATGGTTGAGAAAATTAACAATTATCCCTGAGTTAAAACAAGAAATTATAGAGGCTTAATTAAATAACCAATAGTTCAAAGATTTCAAGGAAAAAGAAATAAAAAGAAGGAGTCGAGATTTTCATGAGGGTGATCACGAGATATTATATTTTTGTGGGAGATTGTGTCTGCCTAATGTTGAGGAGATAAAGAAGAGAATCTTGGGAGAAACTCATAAAAGTCAATATACCATTCATTCGGGGGAAGTCAAGATGTACAAAGATTTGAAAATGATGTTTTGGTGGCTGGGAATGACGAGAGATATTGCCCAATATGTATCGGTATGCTTTATATGTCAAAAGGTGAAAATCAAACATTAGAAGTTAGCAGGTCTACTACAACCATTATCAATACCTCATTCGAAATGGGAGTGTATAAACATGGATTTTGTTACTAGGTTGCCTATGAGTAAGGATTAAAAGGATGCAATTTGGGTGATTATAGACCACTTGACCATAACAACTCATTTTATCCCAGTGAATGTAAAGTATTCCAGGGAAAAGCTAACTCAAGTTTACACCCAAGAACTTGTGAGGTTACATGGTGTACCCACGAGTATTGTTTCAGAACGGGATCCCAGATTTATATCTAGATTTTGTGGTAAATTTCAAGAATCTTTGGGAATAACTTTGAACTTTAGTACAACTGCATACCCATAGACAAATGGACAGTTAGAAAAGGTGATAAGAATTTTGAAGGATATGTTACAAGCTTATGTGATAGATTTTGGGACTCAATAGGTAGAGAGTCTTCCATTTGTAGAGTTAGCCTATAATAATAGTTATCAAGCCACAATAGGGATAGCACTATTTGAAGTATTGTACGTGCAAAAAATGTCAGGTTCATTGTATTGGAGTTGGGATGAAAGTAGTTCAATCAACTGTGACAGAGCAATAAGCATTCACGTAATGGATGATAAAGTCAAGTTGGTGCAAAAACGGTTGAAAGCTGCACAAAGTCAGCAAAAAAGTTACGCCGATAACAGGAGTAGGAAATTAGGATTTTTGAAATTGACACCCAATAGAGGAATTTTAAAGCATCTAAGAGGAGGAAAATTGAGCCCACAATACATAGGACCATTCTTGATAAAAGTTGGACCTGTAGCTCATAAGTTGGAACGTCCAAACAGTTTGACAGGCAAACATAATGTGTTTCATGTGTCACAACTCAAGAAATACAACTCGGATCTTAAGCATATATTGAATGATGAGCTACTGCAATTATGTCTGAATTTGAGTTAAGAAGAAATGCTAATAAGAATTTTGGAAAAGAGCATCAAGGAATTAAGGAATAAAAGATTCCTATGGCTAAAGTATTGTGGGAACATCATGGAATGTAGGATGCCACTTGGGAAACTGAAGAATGGTTAAAGAAAAGATATCTAGAGTTATTATAAGCTATGATATAGAAATTTCGAGGACTAAATTTTTCATAAGAGGGTAATGATGTAATACCCTTCTTGACGTGGGAATTTTATTGTAAAACCAGACATACATTCTAATGTTTTTCCTGTAATGTTGTTCTGTACACTTGCCTTACTTGATGAATTGTTCTTCATGCCAATAGTTGTCTTGATGCAAGTATGAGACATATTTTTGATATAATTATTAGTTGCTCGAATTAGTGAATGGATCAATTTATTTTAAAGAAATAAAAAAAATACTATATAGAAAATCATATGTACTACCATTATTATTATTTCCAATAAATATTTTATATTTGGAAAGAAATATATACATATATATACATATATGTATATATATATATATGTATATGTATATGTATGTGTGTGTGTGTGTGTGTGTGTGTACATATATATCCTATAAGAAATAAACTATCTTATGTTATAATTATACTACATTTGCTAAAGAGAAATGTAATATTTTATTCTTAGTATTATAATAAATAAATATAATAATAATTATTATTCTTATTATAATTTATTATCATTACTATTATTATTACTACTTTTGCTACTAGAATTATTATTAGAAAGATTATATTCTAAATAATTCAATAGTTCTAAATAATTCTACAATATTCTAGAGTTCCAACCTTTTTCTATAAGTGTCTTTAAACTTGTATAATATTCTAAATGTTTCTATAAATGATCAATCATCATCTATTATGTTCTAGAGGTGCTTAGTCACATGATGAGTCATCCTTCTTAGCTTATACCATAAGCTTCCACAACATCTATAAATAGGAGAAACTAAGAAAAATCATAAGACTGGTGAAATTAAAAGGAGAACTAGGAGACAAAGAAGGAGTTGCCAAAACAAAAAGATAAGAAGAGAAAAAAAAACGGTGAGAAGGAAGAAGAGAAGAAAGAAAAGAGAGAAAGAGACCAAGAGAAAAAGAAAAGAAATAGAAAGGTGGAGAAAAGAAATCATGTTACCTTGGAGGTAGAATTTCTTCTTGAATTACATAAGAAGCATGTTGAAATATATGTTACTTGGTTTTGTTTACTTGAATAATTAGTGAAGAAGTAGAAGATGAAAATGGATGTTGTGTGTTGTTAATTGGGAGTGCTTTGATGGTGGTTTGAAGTTGGAATTTTTGAACGTGTGACATGTGGCTTTCAGATCTGAAACTTTTTGTTAACGACTTGGCTATATTTTGACTCTATATGATTATATCATGTCTTTAGGTTATTTTCCCATTGGAATTAAGTTAAAAGGCATATGTGGTTGATTTTTTTTTTTTTTATCATTTGTTCAAGTGAACCATGTGCAGTGAAATCGGAAACCTAATTTGCTTAAAGATTAGAATCCTAATTCAATCCCTATGTTGGATTGTATGCCCTCTTAGACTAGGTTTCTGATGTAAAATCGAATATTTTAATGAAAGAATTTATTTTTAGAAATTGTTTGTAAATTTACTTTTTGTTTGTGCACAATTTTCGTTTGGAACAGACCCATTGTGTTTAAATAAGTGATCCATGTGAATGGTAGTCTTTCACGGTAAGGTATGGATCACAGGTTATTTAACATATAAACATATGTTCTTAACCTATTGATGAGACTGGGAACCTCATCATGTTTAGGTTATTATATTATGAATTCCAAATGGGGAATAGCTTACCTTTAGCCAGTGGGTAGTCCACTCACTTCATGACATAAGCGTATTTCGAATACGTAGAATAGGACCTGTAGTAGTGGTTTCTCAAAGTACTATATGGTAGAAACCTAGACTACTACCACTACAGCATGGACTAATACTCTACGACTTGAGTATGAGTTGGTGGTCTAGCGAAGCTGGAAGCATATACTTTGATTTGCTGTAGTTGAGGTTCTATCGTAGAACCAATATACTTGCATGTTGGGTATGCGTGACTAGTTAGTTAAGACAGACTTATACAAGATAGTTTCTGCACTATATCGCCCCTTGTGGTTGTCCGAATGGTCTAAAATATCCAGGGCCCTGGGAAACATGACTTGGATGTTTGCTTTAGGGTAGCTCTTTTAGAAAGCGGAAACACTCCAGGAAGTCGTGGACCATTAGACTAGAAGCTTAAGGATGGTAGATGTCATTTAGGGAGTGTTAGTACACTTCTTCCTCTCTAAATGTACGGCGATGTGTAGAGGGGTATTTTAGTCATTTCACCTGTAGGTCGGAGACTTTGCGAAAGCAGCATTGTCCTTGGGGTCAATATTTTCTTATGGTGATATTAGAAAATATTTAAAATGTAAAATACAGCTATTTATATAGCAGGGGTATTTTGGTCATTTTAGCAGCCAAGGCGATGTGTCTTTTTGGTCCTCGGGATAGCCCGTAAGTCCTAACTATTTTTGGGTGGAGGAATTGGTCTCAGTTGAAGAGGATTTTATTTTATTTTGTTTTATTTTATTTTATTCAAGTCTAATTTATTATTGGACTGGAATAAAATAAATAAATAAATAAATAAAATAGGAGTTGAGAGAAATTAATTATCTAGTTTATTTGGTTAATTAATTATTCAGGGCCTTGGTCCAGTATGAATAATTAAGAAATTAACCTGGGCTTAAACTAGGAGAAATAATTAATGTTTAATTATTTATTGGGTTATTTATATAGGCCAAAGAAATAAATAATTAAAGATTAATTATTATGGTTCATTTGGGCTCATTAATTATTTATTTGGTTACTTATGTAAGCCCAGGAAATAAATAATTAATATTTATTATTTTGGGCTTTTTGGGTCCAAGGAAAATAATAAATATTTATCTGGTCCAATAGCTTGGACCTTAGGGTTTTTCCAGATACGGTTAAGAGGAGTTTAGGGTTAGGCCAAACTGATTCTCAGGATAACATCCGGGTGTTTTGAAATCCCGGGGATATGTTTATCAGAGATTTAGAGACCTAGTTGAGGCTAACTTATAAACAACTCTTTGGAAAAGAAAAAACCCTAACTTTTCCAAGCCACACAAGACTCTCACGTCTCTCTCTAGCTCTCTCTCTCACGTTTCTTCTTCTTGGTTTCTCCTTATTCTTTGCTAACCAATAGCGAGTAAACCAAGGAGAATTGAGACCGTTTCTCTTTCCCATTGTGTTTACCAACTAGAGGTTAGGCTGAGGAATATCCCGAGAGCTGGAGAGCTAAGCGTTAATGCAAACAAGGCGAAGTAGAAGGCTAGCGGGTGTTCAACCGGAAGCTCCTTCAAGTGTGCAAAGCGAGGCGATTCCAGCCGTTCAATCTGTTCCTACGCAACCTAGGAGGGTTAAGGAATACAAAGGTATGATCTTCACGCTTCCGCATGGCCTTTATGGCTCGTGTTTATTTTTCTCCAGTTTTTTTTTTCGCTACAGAGCATGATTCCCCTGTTTCACGTTTTCGCTCAATGTGGTATTAGAGACACTGGTTTTGATCAATATAGGGAGCATGGTAGTTAATAAAATTGGAGAAGATGATTATACCTATGATCCTTCGCTATTTTGGTATGGGATAGATGGTTTTGTAAGCTTCACAATGGAAGCATAGGATCTCTGTAAATTTTTTTGGCTTTGGTGTTTTAATCGTGTAAACCCAATTTTAATGGGTATAGGTGGTTGTGTTTTTGTTTTGGATGAGTTTTTATGAGTAAAAATGTCCAAAGAAGCCAAACAAGACAGAGAAAAATCGAAGGAAAAATGTTCTGCAGAAAAAAATCGCGCGGAGAAAAAACGAAGAAGAAAGATACTATTCATAAGCCGCCGAGCCGAGCCGCAAGATCTGTGAGAGAAGCCACTGCCCGCGAGCCGCCTAAGCCGAGCCTTACTGTAGCAATTCAAGCCGGTTTCGCAATTCAAATTTGCAGTTCAATTGCAATTGGAGACCGGGTTTGCTCGCGGGTCATCGGGCGAGATCGCGGGTCGGCAGCAGAGGGCACGCGGGCGCGGGTCTTGGGCGAGGGACGGTCCATGGGCTGCAGCTGCAGGAGATCTGGTGCGGCTGGTTCACAGCAGCCGCGGTGGACCACAGGCCAAATGGGCCCGGATCCGTTGCGGCACGGTGCAGTGGACCGCCAGCGTTTTTTCTGTAATTTTTTTTATTTTTCGTTTTGGGTCCCATACCAGGCGAAGTTAGTATTTTTATAATATTTATATTCTTGGAATATATTTGCATGAAAAATATTAGTAAGGGATTTTAGGATTAAACAAGATAATTAATTAATTAATAAATGTGTTTAATTCTATTATTTGGGCACTTAGGTTTAAAAAATAGAAAAACATGAAAACGTTTATTGTTTTCTAGCATGCTATTTTTTTTATGTACCTATGTGTGCTTTTTCTCAAAGACCAAAGTCTTTGGGAACTTTCTGTTTTGGCAAGAAAAATATTTTTCTTCAAAAACTAAATGGTTATTTTAATTGGTACAAAAATTAATCCTTGAATATTTTCTCAAAGGATTTAATCCTTGACATAGAAAGTATATTGGATTTAGATATTTTTGTAAATTAAAATGGAGAGCCATTTTGTTTTGTTTTGGACGAGAAAAATGATTTTGTCAAATAAGCTTGAGACCAAAGTCTCTAGAAAGTTTTAATTGGAAAATTTTTGAAATCATTAAGTTTTAACTTAAATAAAATTAGTCCATGGAAGAAATCTCTCAAAGGATATAAGCCTTGACATAGAGATTTTATTGGACTTAGATATTTTATTTTTGAGTTAAGAAAAACTTAATGGAAATTTCAAAAGGATATTTTTCAGAAAAACTTTATTTTAAAAGACTAAGTGGGAGAGGGGTTCCAACGGCCCCACGGCTTCTATCACGGTCCTCATTAGAGATCGTGGATCCCCTCGCGTCACCCTGGGAGTGAACCCGTATAGGATGGGGATATCACAAGGATCTAGATCTAATGGAATGATGTAATTAATAACCCGGGGCACGTACTATGATCGGCCAGCCCACGTTGGAGGTTATAGTGCGAGGTATGTCCATAGGAAATGAGAGGAAACGGCAATCCCACGATGGAGTTATTCTCTAGACCATTACCTAGAAGGGAAATTAATTTGTGGTGGTTAATACACTTAGCTTAGGAAACTGTTAATCTTCCCAAGAAGCTATTTCAGTTTTCCTAAGAGCCAAAGTATTTTCAGTGCACAAATTTTATTTTGTTTTCACAAACTAAATTCTTTCTTTTATTTTCGATTTTCAGAAATGGTGGGAGGTTCTTTTAGTCCATTGGCCGTTATTCTCAGGGAGAATAAGCTAACGGGTCAAAACTATGTGGACTGGAAAAGGAACCTGGACATAATACTCACAGCCGAGGAGTATAAGTATGTCCTTTACGAGACCTGCCCTATTATCGGGAAGGTTCCACCGTTGAAGAGCGAGTGGCTGAAAAGGCATGGAAGAAAGCTGACGAAATGGCACGTTGCTATATGTTAGCTTCCATATTTAATGTGCTCCAGTCAAAACACGAGCACATGGCTTCTGCATATGACATAAGTCAATCAATGGCAACTATGTTCGCAGACAAGAGCCGGCCCGCAAGGCAGGAGGCTCTTCGAACAATTGTAAACACTAAGATGGCTGAGGGAGCATCAGTCCGAGAGCATATGCTCAAGATGATTGCTGCTTTCGAGGAGGTAGAAATCTTAGGGGCTGTCATTGACCCCGAAAGCCAAGTGGACATGATTCTCGAATCTCTACCGGGGTCTTTCACTCAATTCAAGTTAAATTATAACATGAATAAGTTGAACATGAGTTTAACTGAACTGATGAAGGAGCTCCAGATGGCGGAGAAGGTCATGAAGCCACAGTCTAAGGCCATGATTGCTAAGGCCTCTTCTTCAAGAATTGGGCCTAAGCTCAGAAAGTTCAAGAAGAAGAAGAGGAATGCAGCAGCCCAGCCCAAGAACCAGCCCAAGGACAAACCAAAGGGCAAGTGCTTCAAGTGTGGGAAGAAGGGACATTGGAAAAAGGAGTGTCCAGATCTTCAAACCAAGAAAAACCCCATAGGTAATGTTTACTATCTAGAGTCCATATCAATGGTAGGATCAACTTCCATTTAAATTGTTGATTTAGGAGCCACTGATCATATCTGTAACTCCTTGCAGAGATTTAGAAAGATAAGAAGACTCAAGAAGGGCGAACATGGGCTTCGAGTGGGAAATGGAGCACAAGTCTGGACCCTTGCAGTGGGAGAGCTAGATCTCATTTTTTATTGTAATAAGATAGTGGTTTTAAATGATACTTTATATGTACCTGGTTTTTGTCAGAATTTGATTTCAGTTGTAAAACTTATTAATCAAGGATATTCTGTATCTTTCCATTCTGGTATTTCTATCAGTAGAGATGGAGAAATTTTATGTACTGGGCACATGTATGGAAATTTGTTCTTTTTAAACCCTATTAACAAACAATCAAATAATGCTCAGTCTGAACATTTAACAAAGAAGAGAAAGACCAATATCAATGATTCATACCTTTGGCATCTAAGGTTGGGTCATATAAACTCAACTAGGATTCAGAGGCTAATCCATGATGGGCCTTTGGGCTCATTGAGATTGGAAAGTTAGCCTCAGTGTGAATCCTGCCTAATGGGAAAAATGACCAAGATGTCATTTACACCAAAGGCAGATAGAGCCAAGGAGGTGTTGAGTCTTGTTCACACTGATGTGTGCGGTCCATTGTCTACACCAGCTAGGGGAGGTTTTGAGTACTTCATCACGTTCACGGATGATTGTACGAGGTATGGTTACATTTACCTGATGAGACGCAAGTCTGACTCTTTTGACAAGTTCAAAGAGTTTAAGGCTGAAGTGGAGTGTTGGACAGGTAAATTAATCAAAACTTTACGATCGGATCGTGGTGAAGAGTACCTCCTAGGTGAATTCAAGGACTACATGGTACATCATGGGATAGTATCCCAGCTCTCTGCGCCAGGAACACCCCAGCAGAATGGAGTAGCTGAGAAAAGGAACAAGACGTTAATGGAAATGGTCCGAAGCGTAATGTCTCATGCTACTCTTCCAGTGTCCTTTTGGGGGTATGCCCTGGAAACAGCGGCATATATTCTGAACTTGGTACCTTCCAAGTCAGTACCTAGGACTCCCTATGAGATGTGGACTGGGCGTAAGCCATGTCTGAATCATCTCAGGATTTGGGGATGTCCAGCTTATGTACTGATCAAGGGAGACAAGTTGGAACCAAGATCAGAATTATGCTATTTTGTTGGGTATCCAAAAAGGACAAAAAGAGGCTACTTTTATCATCCTAAGGAGCAGAAGGTACTAGTCAGTACCAATGCTAGATACTTGGAAGATGATCAAAGTATTTCCACTAAAGGTTCAACAAGGTTGGAACTTGAGGAGAAGTTATCTACGGAATCAACTTCTTCTGACCCGATAGTGGAACAAGAAGAGGCACAGCCTCAAGAGCCTATGCAAATGGAGCCTCGTCGTAGTGGGAGAGTGTCTAGGGTTCCGGATAGATGGACTGGAGAAGCTTTTGAGCTGGTCTCTGACCATCAGGAACAAGACCCCACTAGATACAAGGAGGCTATTGCTGATGCCGATGCAAATCTGTGGCATGAAACAATGAAAGCCGAGATTGAGTCTATGTACCTCAATCAGGTTTGGGATCTTGTAGCTTCACCTGAAGGGATAAAACCCATTGGGTGCAAGTGGGTATACAAGAGAAAGAGAGGAGTGGATGGGAAGGTGGAAACCTTCAAAGCTAGGCTTGTGGCGAAAGGGTATACTCAGAAAGAGGGTATCGATTATGAGGAAACCTTTTCCCTGGTAGCCATGCTTAAATCCATCCGCATCCTCCTTGCCATCGCCTATCACTATGACTATGAGATATGGCAAATGGATGTCAAGACGGCATTCTTGAATGGCCATCATAGTGAAGACATCCATATGTCCCAACCGGAAGGCTTCATTGCTAAAGGCCAGGAACACATGGTTTGCAAGCTTAAGAAGTCCATTTATGGACTTAAGCAGGCATCAAGAGCATGGAACATTCGTTTTGATGAGACTGTAAAGTCTTATGGTTTTATTCAAAACGAAGATGAACCATGCGTGTACAGGAAACTTGAAGGCATTAATGTGGTTTTTCTTGTCCTGTATGTGGATGACATTCTACTCATTGGAAATGATGTAGGGACATTGTCATCTACAAAGGTTTGGCTATCTAGTCAATTCAGTATGAAGGACTTAGGAGAAGCCAGCTACATTCTCGGGATTAGGCTTCTTAGAAATAGGAAGTAGAGAATGTTAGGATTATCCCAAGCGACATACATTGACAAGATGTTTCATTCAGTATGAAATGGAACATCTTGTCATCTACAAAGGTTTGGCTGTCTAGTCAATTCAGTATGAAGGACTTGGGAGAAGCCAGCTACATTCTTGGGATTAGGCTTCTTAGAAATAGGAAGCAGAGAATGTTAGGATTATCCCAAGCGACATACATTGACAAGATGTTGGCCAAGTATAGCATGGACTCATGCAAGGGAGCTCTAATCCCTTGCAGACATGGGTTGTCATTTTCTTCAAAGGACTGTCCTAGGTCTCAAGAAGAAAAGGACAGAATGAGTAGGATTCCCTACGCTTCGGCTGTGGGAAGTCTCATGTACGCCATGCTGTGTACTAGGCCAGATATCTGCTTTGCTGTGGGCTTAGTTAGCAGATATCAGTCAAACCCAGGGGAGGTTCATTGGCAAGCTGTAAAGCATATTCTCAAGTACCTCAAGGGAACGAGAGATTATATGCTGGTTTACAGGGTTGATGATTTGGTTTTCCTACAGGATACATAGACTCAGACTTCCAGGCAGATAAGGATGAGAGAAAATCCACTAGTCGATATGTCTTCACCTTGTCTGGAGGAGCAATTTCATGGAGGAGTATTAAGCAGTCTTGTATTACTGACTCAACCATGGAAGCTGAGTATGTGGCAGCTTCGGAGGCATCCAAGGAAGCAGTCTGGCTCCGGAAGTTTCTTTCAGAACTTGGAGTCGTACCACATATGGACAGGCCGATTGTGATGTATTGCGACAACACTGGAGCAGTATCGCAATCTAAGGAGCCTCGGAACCACAAGAAGGGGAAACACATCGAGAGGAAGTACCACCTGATCCGAGATTTCATCCAGAGATGGGAAGTCGTGGTGGAGCATATTACCTCAGAAAACAATCTAGCAGACCCATTCACTAAGCCTTTGGCTGAGAGAGTCTTCAAGAGACACTTAGACGCCATAGGGGTGGACACCTATGGACTTACCTAGTCTTAGAGTGCAAGTGGGAGATTGTTGGATTGTATGCCCTCTTAGACTAGGTTTCTGATGTAAAATCGAATATTTTAATGAAAGAATTTATTTTCAAAAATTGTTTGTGAATTTACTTTTTGTTTGTGCACGATTTTCGTTTGGAACAGACCCATTGTGTTTAAATAAGTGATCCATGTGAATGGCGGTCTTTCACAGTAAGGTATGGATCACGGGTTATTTAATATATAAACATATGTTCTTAATCTATTGATGAGACTGGGAACCTCATCATGTTTAGGTTATTATGTTATGAATTCTAAATGGGGAATGGCTTACCTTTAGCCAGTGGGTAGTCCACTCACTTCATGATATAAGCGTATTTCGAATACGTAGAATAGGACCTGTAGTAGTGGTTTCTCAAAGTACTATATGGTAGAAACCTAGACTACTACCGCTACAGCGTGGACTAGTACTTTACGACTTGAGTATGAGTTGGTGGTCTAGCAAAGCTGGAAGCATATACTTTGATTTGCTGTAGTTGAGGTTCTATCGTAGGGCCAATATACTTGCATGTTGGGTATGCGTGACTAGTTAGTTAAGACAGACTTATACAAGATAGTTTTTGCACTATATCGCCCATTGTGGTTGTCCGAATGGTCTAAAATATCCAGGGCCCTGGGAAACATGACTTGGATGTTTGCTTTAGGGTAGCTCCTTTAGAAAGCGGAAACACTCCAGGAAGTCGTGGACCATTGGACTAGAAGCCTAAGGATGATAGATGTCATTTAGGGGGGTGTTAGTACACTTCTTCCTCTCTAAATGTACGGCGATGTGTAGAGGGGTATTTTAGTCATTTCACCTGTAGGTTAGAGACTTTGCGAAAGCAGCATTGTCCTTGGGGTCAATATTTCCTTATGGTGATATTAGGAAATATTTAAAATGCAAAATACAGCTATTTATATAGCAGGGGTATTTTGGTCATTTTAGCAGCCAAGGCGATGTGTCTTTTTGGTCCTCGGGATAGCCCGTAAGTCCTAACTATTTTTGGATTGAGGAATTGGTCTCAGTGGAAGAGGATTTTATTTTATTTTGTTTTGTTTTATTTTATTCAGGAAGTCTAATTTATTATTGGACTGGAATAAAATAAATAAATAAATAAATAAAATAGGAGTTGAGAAAAATTAATTATCTAGTTTATTTGGTTAATTAATTATTCAGGGCCTAGGTCCAGTATGAATAATTAAGAAATTAACTTGGGCTTAAACTAGGGGAAATAATTAATGTTTAATTATTTATTGGGTTATTTATATAGGCCCAATAAATAAATAATTAAAGATTATTTATTATGGTTCATTTGGGCTCATTAATTATTTATTGGGTTACTTATGTAAGTCCAGGAAATAAATAATTAATATTTATTGTTTTGGGCCTTTTGGGTCCAAGGAAAATAATAAATATTTATCTGGCCCAATAGCTTGGACCTTAGGGTTTTTTCCAGATACGGTTAAGAGGAGTTTAGGGTTAGGCCAAACTGATTCTCAGGATAACATCTGGGTATTTTGAAATCCCGCGGATATGTTTATCAGAGATTTAGAGACCTAGTTGAGGCTAACTTATAAACAACTCTTTGGAAAAGAAAAAACCCTAATTTTTCCAAGCCACACAAGACTCTCACGTCTCTCTCTAGCTCTCTCTCTTTCGTTTCTTCTTCTTAGTTTCTCCTTGTTCTTTGCTAACCAATAGCGAGTAAACCAAGGAGAATTGAGACCGTTTCTCTTTCCCATTGTGTTCACCAACTAGAGGTTATGCTGAGGAATATCCCGAGAGCTGGAGAGCTAAGCGTTAATGCAAACAAGGCGAAGTAGAAGGCTAGCGGGTGTTCAATCGGAATCTCCTTCAAGTGTGCAAAGCGAGGCGATTCCAGCCGTTCAATCTGTTCCTACGCAACCTAGGAGGGTTAAGGAACGCAAAGGTATGATCTTCACGCTTCCGCATGGCCTTTATGGCTCGCGTTTATTTTTCTCTAGTTTTTTTTCGCTACAGAGCATGATTCCCCTGTTTCACGTTTTCCCTCACCCTATCCTTTGGATTTTTTTAAAAATGTTTTCCTAATAAACTATGATGTCTAGGAAGATTTCACCACTATAATTACTCAATTTGGACTAGTATCTTGTTCTTTGTGATTCTTCTAAAAACACTACCATAGAAGTTACTGTAGAGTCACTGTGAGTCTGAACAATTAATTACTGTAGCAAAACAACTTAGATTAGTCTAACACTTTTACAATACTTTTTACACACACACACACACACACACACACACACACACAATTTCATGATGTTTTGAATTGTATTGCTATATGAACTGATTTGTGCAAAATACTCTCTGATTTGCCCTATTTTAGCACAATCACTATTTTGATCAAACTATAATTAAACTAGGTTTTAACTATGAAAACCTTTCTAAATTAATATAACTTCTTATAATATCATCATAGGAAGGTTGAGACCTGATTAAACCTAATTATATGACATTTTGAATCATTATATTTCGATTGATACTATTATGTACATACGTGACAATTATATGTTATGTGTGATAATAGTTGCTATGATGTTTGTTGATAACAATGATGTGAGATATAAGATAGGAAAAAGGGAGTAGTATGGTCTAAGCATGTAAGTAGTGTATAAGAAGAGGAACTATATGATTAATATAGATGATAGGAAATTTATATATGCCCAATTCATATGATAGATTTCGTAGGAGGTGAAGGAGTGGAATTCCAGACATAGGATTGACTACTCTTTTTTTTTTTTTTTTTTGTTAGGACTAAAGGTAAGTCCCCATATCCATACAACATTTTCAATAAAAATTCTTTAGAAGAAAATTGTTATGAAGCATGCTAGTTGATTTTATTAGAAATATTATGAAGCATTTGGAGATGATGCGTGTTTTTTAGTGAAGAAAATATTAGCAACAAAGTCTACAGTCAGTCAAGTTTAATTAAAATGCTAACGACTAAGACCACATATATGAGCAAGTATATCTATCAGATAGTATAGGAAATAGTAAGTATTGAATCCACAAGAACTTAGACACCCACGTTACTTTATTCTAATTGTTATTATTTAGCCAATAAAATAAAGAAATACAAGTAAATAACCTAGTAACCTAATATACTGATTAGCAAGGATTGGCAGGGAATATATCAAGTTCACACAAGATAAGTCACAAAGATTAGCAAGGAATAAGAATAAGGAGAAAAGACATGCAATAAAGACATCACCCCAAATCTAAGACAAGTAAATAAAACCCCTTAAAATAATTAAATCCCAATCCAAATACTAATATAAGTTTAAAAGGCGAATTCACTCTTTCTCGAGTTATGAAATTCTTATTCTTAGATTAGTTAAAGGGTATCTCTACCTCCCTAATTAAATCTAAGAAATATTAAGAACAACTCAATTTATGAAAATAAAAATATCCCTATCTCTAGGCAATATTCTTAACTCTCAAATAAACAATTAATGTCCCTATCTCTAGCTAACACTAAAGTCTTTCTTTTGGAAGAAATTAACACCCTATCAGTAGGTGAAATTAAACTTTTTTTAATTTTTCAGTCTTTACCCATAACCTCTTTCTCGAGTTAATTAAGAGATAACAAGCATTGAATTAATTAGTTGGTACATCTCTCCTAACATCTCTCTCTCTCTCTCTCTCTCTCTCTCTCTCTCTCTCTCTCTCTCTCTCTCTCTCTCTCTCTCTCGCGAATTAGAAAAGAACGAATCAATTCAACAAAACATTAAATTCAAGTAATCAAATAATCGAAGTTAGAATCACTAGATAAAAAGAAATCCAATCCATGAACTTAGGGTTCGACCCTCAAATACAATTAAAACATAATAAACTCAAATTGTCAATAAATTACAAAGAAAATGAGAAGAAATCACTCATAGATAAGCAAGCCTTATTTCTGTTCCTTGAAACCTTCTTGATCAACCTCCTCTTCTTCTCCAAGAATTCTCCTTGATCCTTCTTAATCTTGGTGTTCTTGAGACTCTCTAGGAATTTCCTACGGGTTTACAAGTCCTAAAGGTGAAAAAATAGTTTAGGAATTAATGCTATTCTCTTGTATTTATAGGAGTTTAGATTACCAAAAAGTACCTACAAGAGTCTTTTTCTGTGTCCAATTCAATTCCCAAAGAAATCCTAGTTGCAATTGCCAAATTCTGATTTGAAAGGAATTCATGCTGCCATGAATAGTAACAATCGTGCTAGTTGACTCTTGAGTACTCAAAGGGACTATACACTTATACTAACTTGCGTGGATTTGAGAACACTATCTAGTTGGTGGCCACTTCCAGACTATGATCTCTTGTTTCACAGAGTTCCAGTATTTGATGTTTAGTCATCCTTAGCTAACATACATTTTCCCAAAGTGAAAATAGAGGGATGGGCTTGGGACACCTGGGCCAGTGTGGTAGACCATGACGATGGTCATTGTATGTCTAATTACGGCATACACGCTGGGTTATTCATACCATTTAATGACATTAGGATTATAAATTGTATATGGGCTAATACGATAATGTCGGTTGGACTAATATTCCTTTCGGACGAGATATCAATGTGAACATTTAAATAATGAAAAGTATTTTGAAAATACGGAATGATTTATGATTAAAAAGCTTAATACTTACATTATACACATTGTCATTATTCTAATTACATATTTTCCCAAAGAAAAGAGAAATGCCCCAATGTTTACATTATAAATCTCTTTTCAAGCAAGAAGTAGTAATTTTCTTTTCACTATTCCAACAACTCAAATCACGCATCATGAAAACAGTGTTCGTGAAATTTCACACAACACACTACGGGACTTGCTGAGATATATTATATCCCACACAGTTTTATCCATACTTTTCAGGTGAATCCCTAGACTTGTATAGAAGCAAGACCCAAGGAAGCTAGTTAACATATTTTGAACTCTTTTGCCTTAACATTCGGGCTTAGATCCAAGAGATGTTGTAGTAATAGCATGTAAAGACAAATGTTCAGAATCTCTAATAAAATTTCTTTTGGAATTATTGAGTCTGAATTTATTTATTTATTAATATGCACCGTTATAAAGATCCATTGTCATTAAAATGGGGTGACATTTGCGGCCATCCAGGCCCTATGGTTGTGGGTTATTGCATGGACATTTTTAAGTCCCAAATTGATACACTGCTACAGTAACTCGCAAAGACAACTTCTGGTAATGATTTTAAAAAATTCATAGAGACCTATATCCATTAGTATGGAATGTTTTATTTTCTAAGTAAAATCCCTTAGTATATAAAAGAGTGGAAAAATGCTTTCGTTGTTGTGGAATAAGAAGCCTTCATATCTTAATGCATGTATATAGTACCTATGGGTACATAAGAAATGGTTTTTCTTATTCATGTTGCAAAATGTTCTTAAGATATTGAAGTTTGTTATTGTAAAATGTCACAATGAAATTCAATCAAGTATAGTCACTTATTTAAATCAACGAATTCACAGTTTTAACACAAATCCTAACAAACAACAGAGCAATTTTCCAAATATCATAAGGGCATGATTTAATCATGATTTTCATTTAAGGGCAACACCAATAGACTCTCCAAACATCAAATTAATGCCAAAAAATAAAAAATAAAAAAATAAAAAATAATTCTTTGAAACCCTAGACATAATCCAGCTTGATCAAAACATAATTTAAAGATAAATACAAGTCTAGTAACAAGTCTTTGTTTTGCATGACTTATCTAAGCATAAAATCAACATCCAAACTTCATAATTCTCACATATAAAACTAGATACATATAGCATTGCATGTTACCATTAAGATCACAACAATTCTCGAACAAAATCGTAATCAAAGTATACATTTTTATTAAAGCAACAAATCTGTCTAGTAAAACATAATTTTGTCCAGATCAAGAAAAGAAGAAAATGGGTTCGTTGATATTACCTCTAGAAACCTCTAAGAAGCTTGAAAACTCAATAGATAAAGGCTTAACCTTCAGTAATTTGAAGTTATGGTTCTTCTTTTGGTTAGAGAAAATCAAAGAAAAAGGGAAGAGAGAGGGAATAGTAGGCTAAGGGATAGAAAAATCTTGAGAGAAAATATTTTTTGCTAATGGAAGAGGAGGTTGCTGTCCAAGAGGGTTTAAGGTTGTTTAGGGTTTCTTTTTGTATAAGAAAAATCAATGAATAAGATTAATTTGCTTGGGCATGAAGTATGAGTCAAGGGTTATGATTTAATTTGATTGAATGGTTGAGATTAATCTTTATGAAATGCTAAGATTTAATTACATTGAATAGTTAAGATTAAAAGAATCAGTGGCTGGGATTGGAGCTATGTGGCGGCATCATTAAGGGCAAAAGAGAGATTTTTGTAACAGTAGGTTTGATTTAATAAGAGTCAATTCAATTACAAATAATATTGAGTCAAAATTGAATAATCTTGGGTCAACTAGTCAAAAGTTAATTAAAATAGTTGTGGGTCAAGAAATTAAGAGTAAAAATTAAAATGTTAAAATATGTCAAAATGGAGCCTATATTTTGTAAAAATCATAATCGAGTCCTTTATAAAAATAGATATAAAGATTTTCTTCACAATAATATTTTTCATTTAAATAATTAAAATAATAATCTTTAATAAATAATACTACACTCGTAATCATAAAATTAAGTAATACAAATATTCACATGAATTATATAATTAGGTATACACGAATAATTCACATAATTCGCAATTAGAAATTATAGTA
Source organism: Voacanga thouarsii (assembly GCA_026120185.1). Taxonomy (NCBI): domain Eukaryota; kingdom Viridiplantae; phylum Streptophyta; class Magnoliopsida; order Gentianales; family Apocynaceae; genus Voacanga; species Voacanga thouarsii. The sequence continues at coordinate 331,612 of JANUWF010002383.1, read as the reverse complement.
ATTACGCATATAAAACAAATAAATTACACATTAATATATATATATATATATATATATATATATATATATATAGTAAAAATCAACAATTGAAAACACCTAAAATGCTCATGAATGCATATACCTTCTCACTTCAATGCAAAATTAAGTGGGGTATTACAAATACTATTAGAACTCATGATTTTGTCCAGAGAAGAGGTCGTGAGTGGCCTTGGACATGTATGTGGTCATAATAGAAATATTCATTATGATCACAATGGTCAAAATAAAGTCATGTGTAATCATGAAAACCACCCAAAAGTAAACAATAAATAATAAAAAAAAAAGAAAAGGAAAGGATGTGATCTCTATAAGTTATGAAAATAAATATTATCGATATGGCATGAAAGGTCATTGGTCCTGTACTTGACATATGACAAAACACTTGTTGATTTTTATCAGGCTTCTATTGAGAAGAAAGGTAAAATTGCTGAAGTAAATTGTACTTTATGACATTCTTTTCGTGATAATTATGATGATACAAAATTTGAAGATATTAATATTGATACAACTAATTTGGATGTGGTTGATTTTTTTTTGAGGATCTAAAAAGAAAAATTGATAATTTGATTGGTGATAGTAGTGTCCAAAAGAATTAGAAATTTACTTTTAATATTTTTATTTTATGTCTTGTATTTTCAATATTATAATAGTAATTAGTATTTAAAGTTTTTATTTTATAATTTACGTATTTAATTTTATAAATATTTTTTCATTATTAGATGGATATTGTTCCATTTACTGGATTAAAAAATAGCATTGAAGATATATACCAAATTGGTAGTGGTACAATGCACACTATATTAAAAGGTAGAAAATATTTCTCTAACCTAAAGATTGAAAAAAATATATATTAATACTATAAGTAGTAGCATAAAATTAATTAAAAGTTTCAAAAGAACTAGTCTATCATTACCCACAGGAATAACTAGTATTATTAATAAAGTATTATTGTCCTCAAAATCTCAAAGAAATTTATTAAGTTTTAAAGATATCCTATTGAAATGGATATCATATAGAAATAATAGAGGAAAATGATTTTGAATATCTCTATATTACTCAAACAAACTTAGGTAAGAAATCTTTTATTATAAAAGTTAATATCCTTTTCATCTGATCTACATTGCGCAAAAATCCATACAATTGAAGGGTATTATTTAGTAAACTAGAAGTTTACTAATCCTGTTACATTTATCATTTGGAATAACTATTTATATAACACCCCACACTACATATGTAATGTAAACAGGTCAGGGATGTAGCCTTGTCCTTAGGACTAGGTTTCTTTATAATGCGTTCAAGAAATAATAACTCCAAAGCTTAAGATAAATATAAGCTTAAGATAAATTACATAGCCCCAAAATTTATATAAATCTCCATGACAAATATAATACAAAGCATCCGAATAACAAAACATCAAATGTCTCATCATATAAGCATCTCAATATATAAATATAACAAGCTAGTCTCTTCAACTCTAATAGGATTCAAGTCACCTTGAAAACATGATAAAAGAAAAGTGTGAGATAAAAATCTTAGCAAGTCCTGTAGTATGCTCATGTTTTAGTTTTGAATCATTTTATAATGCATGAGAAATTCTATATTGAAATAATTCTCAAGAAAAATATCAATGTATCACATTTCAGGATATTATCAAAAGGTAAATCTAGGCACAATAACAATAAAATATTCATTGTGAGCCTTGATGTCATATCCTTAGTATATTGTACTATAAAACATTTTATCACGATACGTCATATACATATATAAAGTATAGTTAATGCACATGCAATCCCATCACATAAGTAACATTCCAATCAAAAGAGGTGTACCTCTTCTCTCACTTTCATCAAGCTAGGTATTTGTTGGGATGTATGCCCTCTTAGACTAGGTTTCTGATGTAATTTTGACTTATATTAATACAAGTATTTTTCTTAGAAATTGTTTATGAAATCTTCCTTATATTTGTGCACAATTTTCATTGGAAAAGACCTATTATGTTTAAGTAAATGGTTCATGTGAATGAAGGTCTTTCACAGTAAGGTATGGACCATGAGTTACTAAACACATAAACTTATGTTCTTAGCCGAATGATGAGAATGGGAATCTCATCATGGTAAGGTTATTGTGTTATGAATTTTAAATAGGGAATGGCTTACCAGCCAATGAGTAATCTTCTCATTTCATTACACAAGTGTATTTCAAATATGTAGAATTGGACCTATAGTAGTGGTTTCTAAAAATACTATATGGGAGAAACCTAGACTACTCTTACTACAGTGTGGACTTGTACTCTACAACTTGAGTATGAGTTAGCGGTCTGATCAAGTTGGAAGCGTATGCTTTGATATACTATAGTTGAGGTTCTTTAAAAGGACCAATATACTTTGTATGTTGGGTATATGTAACTTGTTAATTAAGATAGACTTGTACAAGATAGTTTTTACACTATATCGCCCCTTGTGGTTGTCCGAATGATCTAATTATCAAGGGCCCTGGGGAACATGACTTGACTATTATCTTTAGGGTAGCTCCCTTGGAAAGCGAAAATATTTCAAGAAGTCTTGAATCATTGGATTGGAAGCCTAAGGATGGTAGACATCTTTTAGAGAGGTGTTAGTATACTTTTTCCTCTCTAAATGCACGACGATGTGTAGAGAGGTATTTTAGTTATTTCACCTGTAGGACGAATACATAGCTAACACAACATTGTCCTTGGGGTTAATATTTTCTTATGGTGATATGAGAAAATATTTAAAATACAAAATACAGCTATGTATATAGCATGGGTATTTTGGTCATTTTAGTAGCCAAGGCGATGTGTTTTTTTTTTGTCCTCGAAATAACACATAAGTCCTAATTAATTCTAGGTCGAGGATATGATCTAATTAAAAGGATTTTATTTTATTCAGGAAGTCAATTTATTTTTGGACTAGAATAAAATAAAAGAACGAGAGAAATTAAATTTATTATCTAATTTAATTAGTTAATTACTTATTCAGGGTCTAAGCTCAAATTGAATAATTAGAAGATTAACCTGGGCCTAAACTAGTTGATAAAAAGACTTAAATAATTATTTTAGTTCATTCGGGCTCATTAGTTATTTATTAGGTTATTTTAATAAACCCAAGAAATAAATAATTAAGGGTTATTATTTTGGGCTCATTGGGTTCAAGGAGAACAATAAATTATTAATGGCTCAATAGCCAAACCTCTTCTGTTGATTGCCTCTGGGTGTTTTGAAATATCAAAATCCTAATGTTTTGGTTATCAAAAGTGAAGTCGTTTGTTTTTTTAGACATAGAGAATACACATAGGAAAAAAAAAAACCCAAGAGCTTTTCCTTCTTCTCGCATCTCTCTCATTCATACTTTCCTTTTTTTGGTTTTCTTGATTTTACTAATTAATAGCAAAGGTTCAAGAATTATTTTGAGACCAGATTTTCCTTGGCTAAGTTGTTTCACCAACGAGTAGTAGGTGGTGGAATATTTTGAGTTCTCGAGAAGAACTTGCATTCATGCAAACTAGAAGATGCTGACGGATCGTGGGATTTCAATCAGAATCGTCATCAAGGGAAGAGGCCATTCCAGTGGTTCATTCGTTTTCTTCACAGCCAAATAGATCAAAGTCATGTAGAGATATATCTATTTTAATGCTTCCTCTGTGTTGTTTCTGCGTCATTTTGGTTTTTTTTTTTGCTCCGTCTTTATAGCATGCAAGTCTTCTGTATGGTTTCATTCGCTTTAGTATCCACGTTCGACCTTTAGTTTTCCCTTAAAACTGTGTTGCTAGCTAAGGACTCGACTCAACTACCAAAGTACTGTCACCTTATTTAGAAAGTGATACCCTTCTGAAAGTGGCCACCTACCGGATAATACCCTTCTTCTAACATGAGTTGATACTAAGAGTCATGGCCATTGAGTACTTGATATCATTCATAATTCAAGATAACTCAACACAATGGCATTCCCTCAAGAAATAGCTCAATACAATTCCAAATATAGTTCTTGTTGGAATGTATGCCTAAAATTGACTATGTATTTCTGTATTTTGAAAATTAATAAAATACTTCATTCATTAATACTTGTTTGTTTACATACATGTGCACATTAAGACCTAAGTGTTGTAGTAAGTAATCTACGTGATGGGGTTGCTCTTTTATAGTAAGGTTTAGGTTATGGGCTACTAACACATAAGTAAAAAAATTATTCTTGATCGATTGATAAAGCTAGGTACTTTATCAAGGTTTAGATCATTACACTATGATTTCTAAATGGGGAATGGTTACCTTTAACCATTGAGTGGTCCATTCACACCAATAGTGTAAGTGTATTTGAAATACCTAGAATTGGACCACATAATAATAATCTTTATAAAAGTATTAAAATAAATAAAAATTGATTTATTGCTGCTACTTCATGGATGAGTATCCTAAGACTTGAGTGTAAGTTGGTAGTCTGGTGAAGTTGGACTTGTGCACTTTGATGTATGATAGGTGAGATCTTATCGCAATGACAATAACCTTGTATGTTAGGTGTATGATGCTAGTTAATTAAAACGGACTTATACAATAAAGTTTCTATACTTCATTATGTGAAGAAAGAACCCATTTGTGATTGTTCAGGATAATCTAAATAATCCAAGGCCCTAGAAAATGTGACGTAGTATGTATGTTTTTGGGTAGCTCTCAGGAAATAAGTTGGTATATACTAGAAGTCATGGATTATCGAACTAGTTATCAAAGGATGGAAGATGTCATTGAGGAGGTGTTAGTACATTTTTCCTATCTCAATGATGGGTATTGCGTAGATAAGTATTTTTGTCATTACACCTGCAGGTTGAGGACATCATGCTTGTAATATTATTCTTGGAGTCAATATTTCCATATGATAAGAAATGAAATATTTAAAATGATAAAATACAACTATTTGTTAGTAAGGGTATTTTGGTCATTTTAGTAGTTAAGAATAATATGTCTTTTGATCCCCAGAGTAGCTCAAGTAACCTTAGTAAATTTATTTACTATATGAGCTTATTGGATGAATTAATAATGGAAGAATTATTCCAGGAGTTCAATTAATTATTTATTTGGATTAGAATAATTTATTGAGCTAATTTAATTAAATTAGTTTATTGATTAATTATCTTGTGTAATTTTATATTGGGCCCAAGTGAATTAATTAATTAATAAATGAGCTATTTAATAAGACTTCAGCTAATTTAATTAAATTAGTTTATTAATTAATTATCTTGAGTAATTTTATATTGGGTCAAAATGAATTAATTAATTAATAAAAGAGCTATTTAATTAGTCTTGAACTTAGGACTCTGATCCATCAAGGTGATGTGACGACTTAAGAATATTTAGAATTCCTTGGAGCCGTCACATACTAAAGAGAGAAAGAAGGAAAGCTATTGTTGCCTGCATGAATTCCAACTAAAGGATGTCTGATGCCATGTAGATTTCCAATTTCATGTTTTGGAAACAAAATCAAGAAACATAAATTGAAAGCTCTGGGGAAATTGGTTTTCCACTTTCGTGTGGATTATTGAGACAAGAAAAATGTTTTCTTGTTTTTGTTCAAAAAGAAGTCGACAACGAGTTTTCTTTATTTTTCCTTCGTTTGTTTTTTTGAAAAATATAACTCTTCTAATATTCTTCTAAAAATTAATTAATTCATCCTACTTCTACTTTCACTAGTAGATTGTCCGTAGGAGGTTCGAGAATACTTTGGAAGATTGAAAATTAGCACTTTTGGTACGCGTGTTTGATGCGAAGGAGTTGACGATTGGTCGGAATTCCTCTAGAACAAGTAGTTGTGGCAAACTAAAAAGTTCTGTCAAACGCAAATCCTTAGAATGCAATCTAAGCGGCCTAAAAGTAAGGTTTCCTAGACTTTGGCACGAGAAAAAGATTTTAAATTTGTTGTCTTCTGCTGTATTTTTATTTTCTCACAAGCCTTTCAAGTGGTATTAGAGACATGGTTATAATCGAGGAGTATGCTTAGGGTTAATAACTGAAAAGACGGTTCCTTTACTAATTAAAAGTTCATTCTTTGTGATTGTATAGACCCCTTATGATTTTTAATATAGGTACATGTTGTATACATCTCGCGTGTGGGGACATCAGCACTTATATTTATTGTTATTCGTTTTTCATAGAATTCGTATACGTCTTGTTTTGAAAGGTATAGGCAATTGATATTGTATTAAAATTCATTTATGGGAATTTTTGTAACAATGTTAATGCTTGAGCAACATCAACATTCCATTGAAAAAAAAAAAAAAAAAGAAGAAGAAGAAGAAAAAGGTTGATAGTTTTTTAGAGAATAACTTAAAGAGTTTTATCCTTGATATAGAGAATAATGGTTGAATTTTTTGGGATTTCACTAAAGTTAATAAAAACTAATTAATTTTAAGAAAATGTTTTTCTCAAAAATCTATTTTTTCTCAAAAGATTTAGTGGGAGAGGTGTTCTAATGGCCCTATGGTTTCCATCATAGATTCTTGTTAGAGATTGTGGTTATCCTCATGTCATTCTCAACATAACCCCCTATAGGATGAATTTTCACGAGAATCTAAAACTAACGGATAATTAATGCCTAGGATATGTGTTAGTGTCGGCCAGCCTATCATTGGAGACATTAATACTAGATTATACGTAGGTAGTGAGAATAGTGGCCATCCTTTCGATGGAACTACCTCTAGATCATTACCTATTAAGAAAGTTTAATTTGTGATGGTTATACACATAACTTATAAAATTGTTAACCTTCCTATGAAGCTCTGTCAATGTTTTTAAGAGACAAAATTTTCATATTTTTTGATAATGGTTTTCATAGGTTAACTATATCATGAAAATAATATGATGTTTTAAATGTGCATTTCTTATATGTTTTTCAAAGAAAACATTTTTTTGAATGAAGATTTTTTTTTTTTAAATCAATAGAAGTGTCTGGTTTCAGTCCATTATCCATTATTCTCAAGGAAAATAACTGGATCTAATTACGTGGATTGGAAAAGGAATCTGAACATAGTATTCATTACAGAAAAGTACAAGTATGTTCTGATTGACCCCTGTCCCAAAATTGGGGAAGATTTCACAGACTAAGATCGTGAGGCTGAGAAGGCATGGAAGAAAGCTGGTAAGTTGGCTAAATACTATATGTTGGGTTCCATGTCTAATATTCTTCAATCTAAGCACGAGAATATGCCTACTGTGTATGATATTGATGTTGGAATGTATGCCATCTTAGACTAGCTTTCTGATGTAGTTTTTACTTGTATTAATCAAAATATTTTTCTCAGAATTTGTTTGTGAAATCTTCTTTATATTTGTGCACGATTTTATTGAAAAAGGCCTATTGTGTTTAAGTAAGTAGTTCAAGTGAATGGAGGTCTTTCACAGTAAGGTATGAATCATAGGTGACTTAACACACAAACTATTGTTTTTAACCGAATGATGAGAATTGGAATCTCACTATGGCAAGGTTATTGTGTTATGAATTCTAAATAGGGAATGACTTACCTTTTATCTAATAAGTAGTCTTTTCATTTTATAACACAAGCGTATTTTGAATAAGTAGAACATGACCTATAGTAGTGGTTTCTAAAAGTACTATGCGATAGAAATCTAGGCTACTACTGCTATAGCGTAGACTTTTACTCTACAACTTGAGTATAAGTTTGTGGTCTAATGAAGTTAGAAGCGTATGCTTTGATATACTATAGTTGAGGTTCTTTAGAACGACTAATATACTTGTGTGTTAGGTATATGTAACTAGTTAGTCAAAATAGACTTGTACAAGATAGTGTTTACACTATATCACCCATTGTGGTTGTCCGAATGATCTAATTATCCAAAGCCCTGAGGAATATAACTTGGATATTGGCTTTAGGGTAGCTATCTTGGAAAGCAAAAATATTCCAAGAAGTCGTGGATCATTGGACTAGAAGCTTAACGATGGTAGATGGCTTTTAAAGAGGTGTTAGTACACTTTTTCCTCTCTAAATGCATGGTAGTGTGTAGAATGGTATTTTAGTCATTTCACTTGCAGGTCGAAGACATAGCTACTGCAGCATTGTCCTTGGGGTCAATTTTTCTTATTGTGATATTAGAAAATATTTAAAATGTAAAATATAGCTATTTATATAGCAAGGGTATTTTGGTCATTTTAGTAGCCAAGGCGATGCGTCTTTTTGGTTCTTGGAATAGCCCGTAAGTCTTAATTAATTTTAGCTCGAGAAAATGATCTCAATTAAAAAAGAATTTTATTTTATTCAGGAAGTCTACTTTATTTTTGAACTAGAATAAAAATAAAGGAATGAGAGAAATTAATTTTTATTATCTAATTTAGTTGGTTAATTAATTATTCAGGGCCTAAGCCCAAATTGAATGATTAGAAAAATTAACTTGGGCTTAAATTAGTCAATAAAAGGCTTAAATAATTATTTTAGTTCATTTGGACTCATTAATTATTTGTTTAATTATTTTAATGGGGCCAAGAAATAAATAATTAATGGTTATTATTTTTGGGCTCATTAGGTCCATGGAAAATAATAAATTATTTTTGGCCTAATAGCCTGGACTAAAGTGTTTTTTTATTTACGGAACAAAAGAGTTAAGGGTATGCCAAATCTCTTCTGTTGATAGCCCCTAGATGTTTTGAAATATTAAAACACCGAGGTTTTGGTTATTTGATGAGGGTGAATAGCCGTGTTTTTGGGGATTGAGGTTTTTCTCAGAGAACACACGACACAGAGGAAAAACCAACAATGCCTTGTTCTTCTTCTCTCTCTTGTTCATATTCTTTTTCTTTTTGTGATTTCTTGATTTTGCTAATTAATAGCAAAGGATCAAGAAGTGTAATTCCTCGCCTACATTGTTTCACCAACATAGATTGGGTCGTGGAATATTTTGAGAAGCAAAGAGCTTCGCGTTCATGCCACAGAGGAGTCGAAGGACTGCTGGGTTTCAACATGAGGCTTCGACAATCCCTAAGACATCATCTGCTGAGGGAGTTTTTCCAGTGATATCATAGGCTTCTTCATGGGTGAAGAGTCAAACAAAGCACAGAGGTATAATTTTATTCTTCCGCTACTCTCTATGTGGTTTATTTTTTTGCTAATGTTGGCTGACACATGCATGGCTTCTATATGTTTTTGAAGTATCAAGTGGTATCAAAACGAGATGTTTTGAATGGCGTAGGATGAATGCATGCTAGATAATAAAATTAGCAAGACTAATTTGATAAATATGATGAGATCTTTCGCTGTTTTGGTATAGGTAGTTTCTCTGTATATCTCACTGTTGAGGTATAGGAATTCTGTAAATTTATCATGCATTGATTATTGTGAAACTTTATTTGAAAAGGTATAGGTGGATTTGGTGCTTGTTTTTGTTGAAAAATGTAACAAGAATCTGCCTAGATGGATCGCGAACGAAGTCAGTGGAGTTCTGGAAAAATTGTAGAAGAAATCGGTGAGAAAAAAAAAATTATCATGGAGAAGATGAGTGGAGCCACTAAGCCCAGCTGAAACCCAAGCCGAGCTGCGGCTCGGTCATGCCTGGAGCCGAGGCTACACCTAGGCCAGCCGCGGCTCGAAGCTGCAACTGGGCCCAACGCACCTTGGCTTGGCCAAGCGAGGAACGGATGCTGAGAGCATCCTAGCCAGGATGTTTCCCAGGTTAGTCTTGTGTAGTGGGTGCACTGGACCAAGAAAAAAAAATATTTTTTTATTTTGATCCCATACCAGACGAAGTTATTATTTTTGCAATATTTAATATTATTTGATTATTTTGTATGAAAAATAATAGTAAAGAATTTTAGGATTAAACAAGATCATTAATTAATTTAATTAATGTGTTTAATTATATTATTTAGACACTTAGGATTAAAAATAGAAAAGTATGAAAACGTTTACGATTTTCTAGCATGCTATTTATTTTATGTTTTATGTGCACGTTTTCTCAAAGACCAAAGTCTTTGGGAAATTTTATTTGACAAGAAAAAATATTTTTCTTTAATTAAATGGTTATTTTAACTTAAACGAAAATTAATCCTTGGTTATTTTCTTAAAAGTTTTTATCCTTGACATAGAAAATATTTTGGATTTAGAAATTTTTGCAAGTTAAAATGGAAAGCCATTTTAATTTGTTTTCTCAAGAGGAAAAATTTATTTTTTCCAAATAAAACCTAGAGATCAAAATCTCGAGGAATTTTAAATGAAATTTTTTTTGAAATGATTAAGTTTTTAACTTAAATAAAATTAATCCAAAAGGAAAAATTTCTCAAAAGGTATAAACCTTGACATAGAAATTTTTTATGGATTTAGATACTTTAATTTTAAGTTAAAGGAGAACTCGATTGAAAATTTTCAAATGATATTTTTCCAAGAAGACCCTTATTTAAAAAACTAAGTGGGAGAGGAGTTCCAATGGCCCCATGGTTTCCATCACGATCCTCATTAGAGATCGTGGGTCTTCTCGCTTCACTCTAGGAGTGAACTCGTATAGGATGGAGATACACCACAAGGATCTAGAACTAATGGAAGAATGTAATTAATAACCCCGAACGTGTACTATAATTAGCCAACCCATGTTAGAGATTATAGTACGAGGTATGTCCATAGGAAATGAGAAGAAATTGCTATTCCCTCAATGCAGTTATCTTCTAGATAATTACCTAGAAGGAAAATTAATTTGTGATGGTTAACACATTTAGCTTAGAAAATTGTTAATTTTCCCAAGAAGCTATGTCAGTTTTCCTAAGAGCCAAATTATAAATGTTAAAGATAATAGTAATGGGGTTAGCTATTATCAAGTGTAGAGTGCACAAAATTAGTTTTTTTACAATACTGAGAATTTCTTTTATTCTTTAAAATCTCAGAAATGGTTGGTGGAGGTTCTTTTAGTCCCTTAGCCGTTATTCTCCGTGAGAATAAGGTAATAGGTCCAAACTATGTGGATTGGAAAAGGAATTTAGACATAATACTCACAGATGTAAAACCCAACCTAAACCTACCCTAGAGTTAGAGAGATAGGGTGCATATCATATCATATTGCATAAAAATATATTTCTTGGATGAATTCGTGTGCCTTAGAATTATGATATAAGGGTTATATGGTTTGTTTATGCTTGTTGAGTAGTAAGGGTAAAAAGGGAATTTTGCTTAAGGTCAAATTAGGAAGAAGACTTGAGGCTTAGAAATGAAGAGAATTTGGTTGGGAAAATAAGAACAAGAATTAATGTGATTAGAGCTTTGTGTTTAATCTATAACGTCTTGAGTTCAAATCCCATCACCTATGTTTTATTTTTAATTATCCTAAGCAATGTTTGAATTTTTTTTTCTTACATTCCTTAAAGCTTGGAATGTTGTCTTATGGAAGACACAATGCTAATATCCTAACAATGTGATCTTGTCCTAAAAGACAATCTAGAAGAATTTTGGTCTCCATCATTTTAGCAATCCTTGTCCTAACCTATTTGAATCTAAAATAATCCTATTTCTTTAATTCTTTTTCTATAAAATGTCTTGGATAAATCTTGGCTGGAATTTTTGAAATTTCCAGCTTTTGGGATAGGAAAATGACCGAAATCTAGGAAGGTTGTTTTTATTTAAATCACCATAGCTTTTCTTCCAAGAACTACATCTTCTTCTTGTTCTTGTTTTGGTTCAAATCTGAAAATTTTTCCAGCAATCCTTCTTGGCTGCAGCAACATTTTCCTATATAATTCTTACTAGCAATCAACCATTTTTTTGTAAATAGGAAAGCTGAAAAGGCATTGGAATTTCGCAGTTTGTACAACCATACGAAACCAAAAATTTTTCAGCAAACTACCAAGAGTTAGACATGGAAGTTGAGCCATCAACTCATGCATAAGAACACCTGAAACTTTCCCCCTTCTTCTCCAAGATGATGGCTAGAAAACCACCATTAATAGATCATCAAACACTCCTAAGTTTTAGCTGCAAATCTATTTCAAAATGGTTCAAAAATTCAGCTAAAAAATCCTTCCAAAACCATATCTTGTAGCTAAAACTAGAATTTTTCCAACTTACTTAGCAAAGTCAAGAACCAATTTCTTCCTGAATCATCTTCAACAATTTTGGCCACCAAGAAGCCATGGACTGAACATATGGTCTTTTTCATCCACCATGGCCATTAGAGCTCTATTAACAAACATCAAACCACTCCTAGCTTTACTTCGTTCAAAACTTTTCAAACTTGAAAATTAAATTCCATCTTTTCATCCATTAAACTCTCATCACCTAGCTAGATGAACAAACCAGAATTTTCTCCTCTCTTGTACAGCCATTTTCGGCCAGCTATAACGCTAAAACACTCCTTTATTTCACAATCAATACATAGCTAGACTAGCCACCCACCATTGAAGGACAAGAAACCTTCAAGAAGAAAACACCATTAATAAATCTTCTCCCTCAAACATTTCCACATTTTCCTCATTTGAAAATTTAAATTAGCTGAACTCTCTCTCTCCTCCTAGGATAACTGAAATTCTCCTCCCTAGCTAGGCCATTCGGCCATCACTCACTAAGCACACACATATCATTTTCTCTCACTTTTCTCTTTGTGTTCTCAAAAACATCAAGAACACACACTAAACTTCTTCAATCTTCAATCACCCTAAAAACTCTCAAATCAACTAGGATTTAACCTATACTCATCCATAGCAAACTCTATAACACTAAAACAACAAAAGTTGATCTTCCATTTGGATTAAACGTGCTTTTTGTTCAAGAACAAGAAGAACATCAAGAAGGTAAATTCAATCACCTTAATCCTTCTTCACTACTTCATCTCCATTTTGTCATCATCTTAATCACTCTCTCTCTCTCGCTTTCTCTGGGCTGAACCATTAGTGGCCATTCTTGAACAAATTTCAATCTAGGAAGGACTCCTCAAGCACTTAAGGACCTTCATTGGACAAGACAACATCTTCAACTCCAACGATCATCAAGCAAGTAGTTCTTCCATAACCTTCTTCTTAAATTTTTGAACTTTAGGCTTTTAGATGATGGAATTAGTATGTAGATCTAATATGGATGGGATGGAGATATGTATGTGGGTAAAAAGAATAACTCTAAGGCATGAAGATTGAAATGGATATTGAAGGTTATGAAATATTGTTGGATTATGCTTTAGGATCATTGTATGGTCATTAGTATAATATGATTAGAGGCTATATGTCATTGGTATGGATGTTGTATTGGATGATGGAAATTATACCACTATTGTTTGATTATGCTCCTATGATGTTATTTTTTAACACTAAATCCCTTAATAATATTATTATTAGTTAGTATCTCTCTTAATGTGATAAATACCATTACAAGACTATTTTTGTGCAAAACAACATGTTATTTATTGAATATGTGGATGTATGAATATGTGTAAATTTTGTACTAGTAAATTCACTATGGTCATTAAAATTGTTATCAGAGCTACTTTTACTGCTAATGTTATTATCATTATTAATTTTGTTAGTATTATTATTTAATTTGATTTATTAATTTTAGACAACATTAAATATTTTCGGAATTGATAATGACTCAAAATGTTATTATTTTATTAGATAAATAAATAGAAATATTTTTATTAAGCATTATTAAATATAAATAATAATACATCAAAATTAATTAATATTAAATATCTTCGATATTCATATTAATATTGGTTAGTCTGACTAAAATTTTATTTTTACTCATATATTATTTATAATAATAAATATTATTGTTAAAATAATTTATTATTTATTATTAATACTATTTATTATTTATTATTAAAACACTTTATTATTTATTAAAATTATTTATAATTTATTATTAAATATTGCTTATTATTTGATAATAAATAGTTAATATTATAATTTATTATTTATTTATTATTTATAACACATATTTATATAAAGTTTTTCTTATTCTATAAAATACTTTATCAATTAGTTGTAAAGCCTAAGACATTATTGTCTTAGTTGGATGTTGTTGTGACTAGTTGAGCTTAAGCATGTTAGGTTGAAAGCTATTTATTTTAAGCAAGTATCGTTTGGATATTGGGACATACACCCTATACTTACCCCAGGTGGGGCTGGTTTTCCTTGAACCAACTTGGAAGACTATTGTATCAAGAAAAGAAAGAGATCAGGTAAGTCTTTGGATAAAGCTATTTGGAGATCAAAATCACTTTGGCAAGTCAAAACATAATGTTTACGTGGAAATGTACTTTGGATGCAACTATGGATAATTTCTTTCCCTTTTCCGTTCAATCATTCAATTTCAAATTGAGAAAGCAATTTCAATCAAAATGCTAAACTTTTGCGAAAATCTATCTTTGACAAGAATTTCATAAACCGTAATTGCTCTTTCAAAGAAAACACGTTGGACGAATCTTCTTTTCCCAAAAGGGACAAAAATAACATTGAGTATTCAATAAGGGTAGACTACTAGGACTAGTCTTTGAAGGGTTAAGATAAGTCTCTTAGTAGGTGGCCAGCTCTGAGGGGTAAGTCCTTTCCAGATAGGATGTCAGTTCTATAGATCATACCGATCCGAGCTAGCAAGTATAGTTCAAGGGGACTGTGTATTTTCGGAACGAACAATTGGTAAGTTTGGGTGTAGAGATAGAGGAGTATCTCACTTGGTAGGCCGTACACCTATCTTGTGTCAGAATGCACAAAGTGTGGTATCCTGAACATTCTTTTTTCCTGGTGCACAAAGTGTGGTGCCATGTCTATTTCTTTGAGTGGTTGCTTTTATTTATACAATGTATGGAATTTGAAAGGAAAACACCACTCCTTGCTTTGCAAAATTTATTTGTAACTTGCCAGCACTTTACTTTTATAAAAGTTTCTCAACTTGCATACATGAACTGTTTTACCTGGAACACCCTAAGCACATACAAGCTTATTGAGATTTATGTCTTATCACCTTTTTATACCATACTTTCAGGTCGATCCTGCTGAGAAGGTTATTGATTAAAGATTTCCTTTCTTTGAAGACTTATTTTGAATGTATTTCATTTTTGAGAGACTCTAGCAACATTTGTTTATTTTGACACTTGTTCATGTATTTGTTTTGAGTTGTAATAAGTTTAAATTTGGATCGTTTTTTTCATTTCTTTTGTGAGACCTAGTTATATAGACCCCTTGTCCTAAGGACGGGGCAACATCCCCAACCTTAATAGGGTACGTAGGTAGTGGGGTGTTACAAGTGGTATTAGAAACTAGGTTTAGGCAATTATTGACAGTACTTGATTTATTTCATTAAAACTAAAATCTTTTGTCTAATTTGGGTTGTTCATGTTGTAGGATGGTTGGAATTATAGAACCGTAAGGAAGGGGTAGCAATGACATCCACCAATCCGTATCTACCCAGAAGACTTACCAGTACCACAACTTGCACCACAACCCGTACCTCAACCAGTAATACCTTTGGAGGAAAGCAGTGATGATCAGGTTCAAATTATTGAGCTATCACCTATACCCATAATAGACTTGATCATTGATAGTGAGGATGAGGATATTGATATGGAATATGTTCCAAACCCACTTAGCCCCGTGATTGATTTAACTACTGAGAGTGATTATCTGAGAGGGATAGACTATGAATTTGCACCTTGACCTTCTTTTGTTTCCCCACCTAATTGTGTTGAAATTGGGGAGAGTTCTAGAAGACTCAGGAAGGAACCTCTGGACTATGGATTTGTGAATGGTGCAGGGATAGCCCTTTCTAAGAATATTGGGGATTGGTTGTATGATGCCGGCACTGAGGATTCTGATAAGGATTAGGAGCAAAGTTTTTTCATGTTCAGAAAACTATTTTTTACTGCTTTCAATAAACTCTTGTGCTAGGGGTTTATTTATGTTTATTGCTTTATTTCAAAATTTTTGCAAATAAGAGCACCTTGGTGTACTCCAATCTTGAAAAATGTGATTATTTATACAAAGCTTGCATATAATTTACTTTTACTCAAGTCTGAATGTGGATGCATTCTTGGATTTAAATATTTTAAACTTTGTTGCATAACTCATTAATTGGGGGCGATAATATAGAATGGTACCAAAGCGTCCCATAGCAGCAACCAGCAAAATGGTTCCTGAAGCAGAACCTGTGACTCCGGAATATGATACTAAACTTTTCTCGCCAAATCAGGTGAATAAGAATGAACTAGAATAGGAAGTGGGGTCTGAAGAGCCTGCTAATGTGACCATTGGGCAAGCATTTCACAAGATGACTGAGATACTCCAAACCTTATTAGACGAAGGAACCCAAAGGGGAAGGATGAAGCACTAGAGAGGTTTCTGAAATTCCAACCTCCTACCTTCTTGGGTGAAGTTGAATAAGACCAGAAAGCGGAGCAGTAGATAGAGCAGATGGAGGAAATCTTTGCTACACTCTAATATATCGAGAAGAGGATGGTTAAATTTGCTATTTTTAGGCTGGAGGCCCAGCTCGAGCATGGTGGTAGTGAGTCCATAAAGATTGGAAACTGATGGACCAACATTGGACGTGGGGCAACTTTGTGAAGGCATTTAGAGTGGAATATATCCCTTAGTGGATAGTAGAAAAAAAGGAAGTTGAGTTCCAGAATTTAAAGTAAGGAAGCATGACCGTGGCTCAGTATGCTGCTAGTTTCACTCAATTGTCAAAGTATTGCAAGTGACTAGTGGAAACTGAGAAGAATCGAACTAGGTAGTTCGTCAAGGGCCTGAGGCAGGAGTTGAGAAGGGTTTTTGCACCTTCTCCACCAATGACATACTTTGGGGCAGTAGACGCAGTGACTCGAACAAAGAATTAGGACAGAAGTAGGACAGTACTGAAACGTTTCTTACCACCGAGGTAACCACCAAGACCCTTCCCAAGGCAACAAGCCAATAAGCGACCTACTCACCAGTAATGGTAGAACAAAGGGAAGCAAGCACGTACAACATCGACTGGTCCTCCATAGAATCTCCTGTCGTGTCGATATTATAGGAAGAAGGGTCATGTGGAGAAGAACTGTGGGTCTAAGGGAGCTGAAAGGAAATGTTAGAAATGCAGAGACCTGACGCATCTTCGAAACACTTGCCAGAAACTCCTCCGGATTGGGCAAGAAAACCCAACCCAGACCACGGGAGCCAATCGAGCTAATAACGCAGGAGCCTCCAGAAAGTGGAACCCAGAAGTTGCAAGTGAAAGCAAAAGTTTTTGCCCTTAACCAAGAAGAAGTGGGAGCAGATGCGACAGTTGTGGAAGGTACTTTTACCATCCAAGATCATTCAATTAATGCTTTAATAGACCTTGGATCTACGCATTCTTATCTAAACAAGAATTGTGCATATCATTTGGATTGGGATGAAGTAGAGCTACCTTTTACCTTGATAGTAAGTATGCCCTTGGGGAAAATGGTACAAGTAGACGGTATGTGCAGAGTTGTAAAATTAGTGTTGGAAAGGAGAACTTGGAGGGAGACTTGATACTCTTAGCTATTGACGAGTATGATGTGATTTTGGGTATGGATTGGCTAGCTAAGCATGGAGCTGAAGTAGAATGTAAGGATAAGTCCATCCAGTTCATCAGACTTGGTTATGATGTGCTGGAATTCAACGACAAGAGAATAAAAGAATTGAAGTTTTTGATAGCTGGAGCAAAAGCTCGGAAGTTGCAAAAGCAAGAATGCTAAGGATATTTAGCTTACGTGATAAACAAGCTAGAGGATCAGTGCACCCTAGAAAAAAATACTGAGGTAGTAAAAGACTTTCTTGATGTGTTTCCAGCGGAACTCACTTCTCTTCCTCCTACTCGAGAAATGGAGTTCACTATATATCTTATTCTAGGAGAAAACCTGTATCGCGGACCTCATATCGAATGTGGCACCAACAGAATTGAAGGAACTAAAGGAGTAGCTAGAAGAGTTGGTGAAGCAAGGTTACATAAGGCCTAGCACATCACCTTGGGGAGCCCCAGTACTATTTGTGAAGAAGAAGGACGGGACCTTGAAATTGTGCATATACTATCGGGGGTTGAATAATTTAACCATTAAGAACAAATATCCCCAACCTTTAATTGATGAGCTATTTGACTAGTTGTAAGGCTCCAGTTGTTACTCCAAGCTGGATTTGAGATAAGGATATTATCAAATGTGGATTAAAGAGGAGGATATTCCCAAAATGACTTTTAACACTAGATACGGTCACTACGAGTTCGTTGTGATACCTTTTGGAGTGACTAATGCACCAGCAATGTTTATGGATTTGATGCATCATGTTTTCTAACCCTACTTAGATAAATTTGTGGTGGTGTTCATCAATGATATACTTATATATTCCAAAGAGCTTAGAAGATCATGCAGATAATCTAAAGCTGGTATTAGAGAAGCAAAGAGAACATAAGTTTTATGATAAGTTTAACAAGTGTGAATTTTAGCTAGACAATATCTCATTTCTTGGTAATGTGGTATCCAAGGATGGAATCAAAGTGGACCCAGCAAAAGTTGAAGCGGTTTCAAACTGGAAGTAACCAGAGAACATCACCAAGATCAGAAGCTTTTTGGGATTGGTTGGTTATTATAGACGGTTTATTAAGGGGTTCTCAACTCTAGCGTCACCTATGACCCGATTGTTGAGAAAAGATGTGTCCTTTGTCTGGAGTGAGAAGTGCGAGAAAAATTTCCAAGAGCTGAAGTGGAGGTTAATAACGGTTCCAGTACTGAATTTGCTGGAGGGAGATAAACCCTACGCTTTGTATACTGATGCATCTAAGGAAGGTTTAGGAGCAATATTGATGCAGGATAGGAAGGTGATAGTCTATGCCTCTTGGAAATTGAAGCCTCACGAAGTTAATTATCCGACGTATGATTTGGAGTTGGCTGCCATTGTTTTTGCATTGAAGAAATGGCAACATTATTTATATGGAGCGAGTATGAAGTGTTCACGGACCACAAGAGTTTGAAATATATTTTTATTCAGAATGACTTGAATTTGAGGTAGCGGAAATGGATAAAATTTTTGGAGGAATATCGTTGTCCCATCAACTACCACCCAGGAAAGGCCAACGTAGTTGCTGATGCCCTGGGTTATAAAGTCAAAATAGCCAGATTGAGAATCCAAGAGATTCAAGCAGTCCAAGAGGTGTTGGATAGGAGGACTGAGGTACAAGAAGGAAGGATTATCATCAGTAATCTAAAATTAATACCGGATCTAAGGCAGGAAATCATCAAAGCACAGCAAAGCAGTGTGGAGTTTCAACAATTTAAGGATAAGAGACTTAAGTGGGAAGGCAATGATTTCCGGCAAGACGAGACCAGAGTGATGGATTTCTGAGATCACTTGTGTGTGCCTAATGAGCAGTAGCTGAAGGATAAGATCTTAAAAGAGATGCACAGAAGTAAGTATGCTATTCATCCGGGAGAAGTAAAAATGTATCAAGACCTGAAGAAAGCTTATTCGTGCCTGAAATAAAGAAGGACGTAGTGAAGTATGTCTCCACGTGCCTAATCTGTCAGAAAGTTAAAGCGAAGCACAAGAAGTTGGCTAGGGTTATTGTAATTTTTACTAATACCAGAGTAGAAATGGGAAGAGGTGACCATGGACTTCGTTACCAAACTACCTATAGCAAAAACCCAAAAGGATGCCATATGGGTAGTGATTGACAGATTGACTAAATCAACGTATTTTATTACGGTGAACGTAAAGGATTCAATAGAAAAGTTAGCTGAAACATATGTGCGGGAGATAGTTAGGTTGTATGGAGTACCTTCGAGTATCGTGTCTGACCGAGACCCAAGATTTACATCTCGATTTTGGACCAAGTTTCAAGAGTCAATGGGATCTAATTTAAAGTTCAACATGATGACACACCCGCAAACCGATGGTTAGTTAAAAATGGTTATTTAGATATTAGAAGATATGTTAAGAGCTTACATATTGGATTTTGGGGATAAGTGGATTGATTGCATAC
Source organism: Voacanga thouarsii (assembly GCA_026120185.1). Lineage (NCBI taxonomy): Eukaryota > Viridiplantae > Streptophyta > Magnoliopsida > Gentianales > Apocynaceae > Voacanga > Voacanga thouarsii. The sequence continues at coordinate 311,617 of JANUWF010002383.1, read as the reverse complement.
CGTACACGGAGTTGACTTACAACTACAGCTACAAATATTCAATTAGCATGGCTCCATATAAAGCGTTATATAAATGTAAGTGTCAAGTGCCTTTGTACTGGAGTTGGTCAGAAGACAGTAACATAAGCAAGTTCGGAGAAGTTTGCATTCAGGAAATGTCAGATAAGGTGAAACTGATCAGAGAGAGATTGAAAGCAGCTCAAAGCCGACAAAAAAGTTATGCAGACAATAGGAGAAGGGAGTTGAAATTCTAGATTGGAGATAGTATGTTTTCTAGGTTGACTCCAAGTAGGGGAATCTTGAAGCATCCAAAAGGTGGAAAGTTGAATCCGAGATATTTGGGACCGTTTCCAATCACGGAAAGAATTGGGCCAGTTGCGTATTGCCTAGATTTGCCAAATGGTTTGACAAGAATACATGATGTATTCCATGTGTCGTAGCTAAAAAAGTACAATGCCGACCTAGGACGTGTTCTGAACGATGAACCGTTGGTATTGCAACCCGACTTGAGTTACGTGGAGAAACTAGTTAAAATTTTAGACCAAAGTATCAAGACTCTCCAGAATAAACAGATACCAATGGTGAAGGTGCAGTGGGAGCATCATGGCACCCAAGATTCCACGTGGGAGACAGAAGAATGGGTGAAGCGGAAATACCCTGACTTAAGATAAAGGTACATGCTGAATTTCGGGATGAAATTCTTCTAAGGGGAGGAGGATGTAAAACCCCAACTAAACCTATCATAGAGTTAGAGGGATGGGTGTAATAAAAATATATTTCTTGGATGAATTCGTGTGCCTTAGAATTGTGATATAAGGGCTATATGGTTTATTTATGCTTGTTGAGTAGTAAGGGTAAAAAGAATATTTTGCTTAAGGTCAAATTAAGAAGAAGACTAGAGGCTTAGAAAGGAAGAGAATTTGGTTGGGAAAATAAGAATAAGAATTAATGTGGTTAAGTGGTTAGAGCTTTGTGTTTAATCTCTAAGGTCTTGAGTTCAAATCCAATCACCTAAGTTTTATTTTTAATTATCCTAACTAATGTTTGAATTTTTTTTTTCTTACATTCCTTAAAGCTAGGAATATTGTCTTAGGGAAGATACAATGGTAATGTCCTAACCATATGATCTTGTTCTAAAAGAAAATCTAGAAGAGTTTTGGTCTCTATCATTTTAACAATCCTTGTCCTAACCTATTTGAATATAAAATAATCCTATTTCTTTAATTCTTTTTCTATAAAATGACTTGGATAAATCTTAGCTTGAATTTTCAAAATTTCCAGCTTTTGGGATAGGAAAATTACCAAAATCTAGGAAGGAAGATAGGAAGGTGGTTCTTAATTAAATCACCATAACTTTTCTTCCAAGAACTATATCTTCTTATTGTTCTTGCTTTGGTTCAAATCGGGAAAATTTTCCAACAATCCTTCTTGGCTAATTTTTGAAAATTGCAGCAACATTTGCTTGTATAATTCTTGCTAGAAACCAGCCATTTTGTGTAAATGGGAAAGCAGAAAAGGCCTTGGAATTTCACAGCTTGTACAGCCTTACCAAACTAGAAATTTTCTAGAAAACTACCAAGAGTTAGACATGGAAGTTAGCCATCAACTCATGCATAGAACACTTGAAACTTTCCCCCTTTCTCTCCAAGATGATGGCCAGAAAACCACCATTAATGGACCTTCAAACACTTTTAAGTTTCAGCTGCAAATCCATTTCAAAATGGTTCGAAAATTCTGCTAAAAAATCCTTCCATATCCTAAGAATTCTCGTAGCTAAAACCAGAAGTTTTTCCAGCTTGCTTGGCAAAGTCAAGAACCAATTTTTTCCTCAATCATCTTCAACAATTTCAGCCACCTTGAAGCCATGGACTGAACATCTTATCTTCTTCATCCACCATGGCCATTAGAGCTCCATTAACACACATCAAACCACTCCTAACTTTACTCTATTCAAAACTTTTCAAACTTGAAAATTAAATTCCAGCTTTTCCTCTATTAAACTCTCACCTAGATAGATGAACAAACCAGAATTTTCTCCTCTCTTGTACAGCCATTTTCGACCAGCTATAAGGCTAAAACACTCCTCTATTTCACAATCAATACATAGCTAGGCTAGCCACCCACCATTGAAGGACAAGAAACCTTCAAGAAGAAAACACCATTAACAAATCTTCTATCTCAAACATCTCCACATTTTCCTCATTTTAAAATTCAAATTAGCTGAACTCTCTCTCTCTTCCTAGGATAACTAAAATTCTCCTCCCTTGCTAGGCCATTCGGCCATCACTCACTAAGCAGACACAAATAATTTTATGTCACTTTTCTCTTGTGGTCTCAAGAACACCAAGAACACTAAGAACACACACTAATCTTTTTCAACCTTCAATCACCTCTATTCATAAAATCTCAAATCAACTAGGATTCAACCTATACTCATCCAAAGCACACTCTATAACACTAAAACAACCAATGTTGATCTTCTATTCGGATCAAACATGCTTTTTGTTCAAGAACTAGAAGAACATCAAGAAGGTAAATTCAATCACCTTAATCCTTCATCACTTCTTCATCACCATTTTGCCATAATCTTAATCATTCTCTCTCTCTCTCTCCATTGGTGTCCATTCTTGAACAAACTTCAATCAAGGAAGGACTCCTCAAGTACTCACAGACCTTAATTGGACAAGATAATATCTTCAACTCCAATAATCATCAAACAAGTTTTTCTTCCATAACCTTCTTTTTAAATTTTTGAACTTAAGGCTTTTTGATAATGGAATTTGTATGTTGATATAATATGGATGGGATGGAGATATGTATGTGGGTAAAGAGAATAACTCTAAGGCATGAAGATTGAAATGGATATTGAAGCTTATGAAATATTGTTGGATTATGTTTTATGATCATTGTATGGTCATTAGTACAATATGATTAGAGGCTATATGTCACTGGTATGGATGTTGTATTCGATAATGGAAATTATACCAGCATTGTTTGATTATGCTCCCATGATGTTATTTTTTAACACTAAATTCCTTGATAATATTATTATTAGTTAGTATTTCTCTTAATGTGATAAATACCATTACAAGACTATTTTTATGCAAAACAACATGTTATTTATTGAATATATGGGTGTATGAATATGTGCATTTTATTAGATAAATAAATAATAAATATTTTTTATTAAGCATTATTAAATATAAATAAGAATACATCAAAATTAATTAATATTAAATATCTTCGATATTCATATTAATACTGGTTAGTCTTACTAAAATTTTATTTTTACTCATATATTATTTAAATAATAAATATTATTGTTAAAATAATTTATTATTAAAATACTTTATTATTTATTATTAAATATTTCTTATTATTTGATAATAAATAGTTAATATTATAATTTATAATTTATTTATTATTTATAACACCTATTTATATCAAGTTTATCTTATTCTGTAAAATATTTTATCAATTAGTTGTAAAGCCTAAGACATTATTGTCTTAGCTAGATGTTGTTGTAACTAGTTGAGCTTAAGCATGTTAGGTTGAAAGCTGTTTATTTTAAGTAAGTATCGTTTGGATGTTGGGACTTATACCCTATATTTACCCCAGGTGGGGTTAGTTTGCCTTGAACCAACTTGGAAGGCTATTAAATCAAGAAAAGCAAGAGATCAGGTAAGTCCTTGGTTAAAGCTGTTTGGAGATCAAAATCACTTCGGGAAGTCAAAACATGATGCATACGTGGAAATGTACTTTGGATGCAATTATGGACAATTTTCTTTTCCTTTTCCATTCAATCAAATTCAAATTGAGCAAGCAATTTCAATCAAATTGCTAAACTTTTGCTAAAAACCAACTTTGACAAAAATTTTGTATAACGTAATTGCTCTTTCAAAGAAAACACATTGGATTAATCTTTTTTTGCAAAAGGGACAAATACAATATTGAGTACTCAATATGGGTAGACTATTAGGACTAGTCTTTGAAGCGTTAGGATAAGTCTCTTAGTAGGTGGCCACCTCTGAGGGGTGAGTCATTTCCGGATAGGATGTTAGTTTTGTAGATCATACCGGTCCGAGCTAGCAAGTACAGTTCAAGGGGACTGTGTATTTTCGGAAAGATCAACCGTTAAGTTTGGGTTTAAAGATGGAGGAGTATCTCACCTGGTCAGTTGTACACCTACCTTGTGTCAGAATGCCCAAAGTATGGCATCTTGAATATTCTTTTGTCATGGTGCACAAAGTGTGGTGCATGTCTATTTCTTTGAGTGGTTGATTTTATTTATACAACGTATGGCATTCGAAAGGAAAATCCTTGCTTTGCAAAATTTATTTGTGACTTGCTAGCACTTCTATAAAAGTTTCTCAACTTGCATACATGAACGGTTTTACCTGGAACACCCTAAACACACATGGGCTTACTGAGATTTATGTCTTACTACCTTTTTATACCTTACTTTTAGGTCGATCCTACTGTGAAGGTTATTGATTAAAGATTGCCTTTCTTTGAAGACTTATTTTGAATATATTTCATTTTTGAGAGACTCTAGTAATATTTGTTTATTTTGAGACTTGTTCATGTATTTGTTTTAAGTTGTAATAAGTTTAAATTTGGATCGTTTCTTTTATTTCTTTTGTGAGACCTAGTTATAAAGACCCTTTGTCCTAAGGACGGGGTGACATCCCCAGCCCTAATAGGGTATGTAGGTAGTAGGGTGTTACATGAGGAATATAAGTATGTCCTATACGAGACCTGCCTTGTATTCAAGGAATATTCTATCTCTAAGGAGCGTGAGGCTAAAAAGGCATGGAAGAAGACTAACGAGATAGCCCGATGCTATATGTTTGCCTCTATGTTAAATGTACTTCAATCCAAACACGAGCACATAGCTACTGCATATGACATAAGCACATCACTAGCTACAATGTTTGCGGATAAGAGCCGGCCCACAAGGCAGAAGGCTCTTTGAACAATTATAAACACCAAGATGGCTGAGAGAGTATTAGTCAAAGAGCATATGCTTAAGATAATTGTTGCTTTTGAGGAAATAGAAGTCTTGGGGCTGTCATTGACCTTAAGAGCTAAGTGGACATAGTTCTTGAATCTTTGCTGGGCTCCTTCACTCAGTTCAAGTTGAATTACAATATGAACAAGTTAAACATGAGTTTAACGGAGTTGATGAAGGAGTTCCAAGTGGCTGAGAAGGTCATGAAGCCACCTGTTAGAGCTATGATGGCATCTTCTTCGAGAACTGGGCCTAAGCCCAGAAAGTTCAAGAAGAAGAAGAGTAATGCAGTGCACCAGCCCAAGTCGCAATCCAAAGACAAACCTAAGGGCAAATGCTTCAAATGTGGAAAGAATGCCCAAAGTATGGCATCTTGAATATTCTTTTGTCATGGTGCACAAAGTGTGGTGCATGTCTATTTCTTTGAGTGGTTGATTTTATTTATACAACGTATGGCATTCGAAAGGAAAATCCTTGCTTTGCAAAATTTATTTGTGACTTGCTAGCACTTCTATAAAAGTTTCTCAACTTGCATACATGAACGGTTTTACCTGGAACACCCTAAACACACATGGGCTTACTGAGATTTATGTCTTACTACCTTTTTATACCTTACTTTTAGGTCGATCCTACTCGTGAAGGTTATTGATTAAAGATTGCCTTTCTTTGAAGACTTATTTTGAATATATTTCATTTTTGAGAGACTCTAGTAATATTTGTTTATTTTGAGACTTGTTCATGTATTTGTTTTAAGTTGTAATAAGTTTAAATTTGGATCGTTTCTTTTATTTCTTTTGTGAGACCTAGTTATAAAGACCCTTTGTCCTAAGGACGGGGTGACATCCCCAGCCCTAATAGGGTATGTAGGTAGTAGGGTGTTACATGAGGAATATAAGTATGTCCTATACGAGACCTGCCTTGTATTCAAGGAATATTCTATCTCTAAGGAGCGTGAGGCTAAAAAGGCATGGAAGAAGACTAACGAGATAGCCCGATGCTATATGTTTGCCTCTATGTTAAATGTACTTCAATCCAAACACGAGCACATAGCTACTGCATATGACATAAGCACATCACTAGCTACAATGTTTGCGGATAAGAGCCGGCCCGCAAGGCAGAAGGCTCTTTGAACAATTATAAACACCAAGATGGCTGAGAGAGTATTAGTCAAAGAGCATATGCTTAAGATAATTGTTGCTTTTGAGGAAATAGAAGTCTTGGGGCTGTCATTGACCTTAAGAGCTAAGTGGACATAGTTCTTGAATCTTTGCTGGGCTCCTTCACTCAGTTCAAGTTGAATTACAATATGAACAAGTTAAACATGAGTTTAACGGAGTTGATGAAGGAGTTCCAAGTGGCTGAGAAGGTCATGAAGCCACCTGTTAGAGCTATGATGGCATCTTCTTCGAGAACTGGGCCTAAGCCCAGAAAGTTCAAGAAGAAGAAGAGTAATGCAGTGCACCAGCCCAAGTCGCAATCCAAAGACAAACCTAAGGGCAAATGCTTCAAATGTGGAAAGAAGGGTAATGCAGTGCACCAGCCCAAGTCGCAATCTAAAGACAAACCCATAGGTAATGTTTTCTATCTAGAGTCTATATGAATGGTTGAATCAATTTTCACTTAGATTGTTGATTCATGAGCCACTGATCATATATATAACTCTTTAAAGGGGTTTAGAAAGATTAGAAGACTTCAAAAGGGCAAACATGGACTACGCATGGGAAATGGAGCCCAAGTTTGGGCCCTTACTGTGGGAGAACTGGAACTTACTTTTGATTGTAATAGAATAATAGTTTTGAAGGATGTTTTATTTGTCCCCAGTTTTAGACAGAATTTGGTTTCAGTTGCAAAATTAATAAATCAAGGATATTATGTTTCTTTCCATTCTGGTATTACTATCAATAGAAATAGAGAAGTTATATGTACTGGGCATATGTATGGAAATCTATTCTTCATTAATCCTATTAACAATTAATTGAATAACGGTAAATCTAAACCTTCAAATAGGAAAAGAAAGACCAATGTTAATAACTCATATTTTTGGCATGTAAGGATGGGTCACATTAACTCAACCAGGATTCAGAGGTTAATCCATGATGGACCTTTAGGCTAATTGAGATTGGAAAGTTAGCCTCAGTGTGAATCCTGTCTCCTGGGGAAAATAATCATTTTCCCAGAAGGCGGATAGTGCCAAAAAAGCATTAAGTTTGGTTCACACTGATGTGTGTGGTCCTTTGTCTACACCAGCTAGAGAGGGGTTTGAGTACTTCATCACCTTCACAGATGATTGTATAAGGTATGGTTATGTTTATCTGATGAGACACAAGTCTAACTTTTTTGATAAGTTCAAAGAGTTTAAGGCTGAAGTGGAGCGTCGAACAGGAAACCTAATCAAGACCTTATGATCGTATCGTGGTGGAGAATACCTCCTTAGTAAATTTAAGGACAACATGGGATAGTATCCCAGCTTTCTATGCCGGGAACACCCCAGCATAATAGAGTAGCTGAAAGAAGGAACAGGACATTGATGGAAATGGTCCATAGCATGATGTCTTATGCTAATCTTCTAGTATCTTTTTAGGGATATTCCATAGAAACAGCAGCATATATTCTAAACTTAGTGCCTTCCAAGTCAGTACCTAGGACATCCTATGAGATGTGGACTGCGTGTAAGCCAAGTTTAAATCAACTCAAGTTATGGGGTTGTCCAACTTATGTACTGATCAAGGAAAATAAGTTAAAACCATCCAGCTTATGTACTAATCAAGGGAGACAAGTTAAAACCAAGATCAGAATTATGCTATTTTGTTGGATATCCAAAAGGTACAAATGGTGGTTACTTTTATCATCCCAAGGAGCAAAAAGTATTCATGAGTACTAATGCTAGATACTTGGAGGATGAACAAAGTACATCCACTAAAGGTTCAACAAGGTTGGAACTCAAGGAGAAGTTATCTTCTGAGTTAACTTCTGCTAACCCGATTATAGAATAAGAAGAGTCACGCCTCGAAGAACCTATACAAATAGAGCCCCATCGTAGTGGGAGGATATCTAGAGTTCCAGAAAGATGGACTGGAGAGGCTTTTGACCTAGTCTCTGACAATCAAGAATAAGATCCCTCTAGATACGAGGATGCTATTACTGATACCGATGCAGACCTATGACATGAAGCAATGAAAGCCTAGATTGAGTCTATGTACTTCAATCAGGTTTGGAATCTTGTAGCTTCACCTGAAGGGATAAAACCCATTGGGTGCAAGTAGGTGTACACGAAAAAGAGGGGCGCGGATGGGAAGGTGGAAACCTTTAAAGTTAGGCTTGTGGTGAAAGGGTATACTCAGAAAGAAGGGATCGGCTATGAGGAAATCTTTTCCTCGGTAGCCATGCTTAAGTCCATCCGTATCCCCCTTACCATCGCATGTTATTATGACTATGAGATATGGCCAATGGATGTCAAGATGGTATTTTTAAATGGCCATCTTAATGAAGAAATTTATATGTCCCAATCAGAAGGTTTTATTGCTAAAGGTAAAGAAAATATGGTTTGTAAGCTTAAGAAATCCATTTATGGACTTAAGCAGGCATCCAGAGCATGAAACATTCATTACAATGAAACTGTAAAATCTTACAGTTTCATTGATAACGAGGATGAACCATGTGTGTATAGTAAATTAAAAGGCACAAATGTGGTTTTTCTTGTACTGTATATGAATGACATTCTACTCATTGGAAAGGATATAGGGACACTGTCATCTACTAAGGTGTGGCTATCAAGTTAATTTAGTATGAAGGACTTGGCTGAATCCAGTTACATTCTTAAAATAAAGACGAAGTAGAGAATGTTAGGTTTATCCCAAGCTACATACATTGACAAGATGCTGGCCAAATTCAGCATGGACTCATGCAAGGGGGCGTTGATCCCTTGTAGATATGGATTGTCTTTTTCTTCAAAAGACTGTCCAAAGTCTCAAGAAGCAAAAGATAGATTGAGTAGAATTCTCTATACTTCAATTGTGGAAAGTCTCATGTATGTCATGTTGTGTACTAAGCCAGATACCTGCTTTGTCATAGGCTTAGTTAGCAGATATCAGTCAAACCCCGAGGAGGTTCATTGGCAGGCTGTAAAGTATTCTCAAGTATCTTAAAGGTACGAGAGATTATATGCTAGTTTATAAGGCTGATGACTTGGTTCTTACAAGATACATGGACTCAAACTTCTAGGCGGATAAGGATGAGAGAAAATCCAGTAGTAGATATGTCTTCACCTTGTCTGGAGGAGCCATTTTATGGGGGAGTATCAAGCAATCTTGCATTATTGACTCAACCATGGAAACTGAGTATGTGGTAGCTTCGAAGGTATCCAAGGAAGCAGTTTGGCTATGAAAGTTCCTTTTGAAACTTGGAGCCGTGACACAAATGGACGAACTGGTTGTGATGTATTGCGATAACACTAGTGTAGTCACACAATCAAAAACACTAAGGAACCACAAAAAGGGGAAGCACATAGGGAGGAAGTACCACCTGATCTGGGATTTCATCTAGAGACGGGAAGTCGTGGTGGAACAGATTGCTTCGAAGAACAATCTAGCAGATCCTTTCACCAAGCCTTTGGCGGAGAGAGTCTTTAGAAGATACTTAGATGCCATAGGTATGGGCCCCTATAAACTTACTTAGTCTTAGAGCACAAGTGGGAGATTGTTGGAATGTATGCCCTCTTAGACTAGGTTTCTAATGTAATTTTGACTTGTATTAATAAAAGTATTTTTCTCAGAATTTGTTTGTAAAATCCTCTTTATATTTATGTACGATTTTATTGGAAAAGACCCATTATGTTTAAGTAAATGGTTCATGTGAATAGAGGTTTTTCATAGTAAGGTATGGACTATGGGATACTTAATACATAAACTATTGTTCTTAACCAGATAATGAGAACGGGAATCTCATCATGGCAAGTTTATTATATTTTGATTCTAATAGGTGGCGGAATATTCTAAGTTCTCGAGAAGGGCTCACGTTCATGCAAACCAGAAGGAGTAGACGGATCGTGGGATTTCAACTGGAATCATCATCACGTGAAGAGGCCATCTCAATAGTTCAATCGGCATCTTCACAGCCAAAGAAAAATTTACAACACAGAGGTACAATATTTTTGCTTTCGCTGTGTTGTTTCTATGCCATTTCATTTTTTTTGGCTTTGTCTCTATAGCATGCAAGCCTTCTATGTTGTTTCATTGGCCATAGACTCAGCTTGAAGGCTTTACTGCGAAAGGCCAAGTGCATATGGTCTGCAAGTTTAAGAAGTCCATTTATGGACTTAAGCAAGCATCACGAGCATGAAACATACATTTTGACGAGACTGTAAAGTCTTATGGTTTCATAAAAAATGTGGATGAACTATGTATGTATTGGAAGACAGAAGGCAACAACGCATCTTTTATGGTACTTTATATAGATGACAATTTACTTATTAGAAATGATGTAGGGATATTGTCATCTATAAAGGTTTGACTATCAAATCAATTTAGCATGAAAGATATGGGATAAGCTAGCTATATTCTTGGTATGAAGCTTCGTAGAGATAGAAAACAAAGAATGTTAGACTTATCCCAATCTACTTACATTGACATGATATTGGCTAGGTTTTTAGCATGGATTAGTAAAAAGGGGCAATGATACCTTTTAAGTACAGATTTACCTTGTCTTCTAAACAGTGTCCTAAGACATAGGAAGAAAAGGAAAGGATGAGAAGGATTTCTTATGCCTCAGTAGTGGAAAGTCTCATATATGTCATGCTTTGTACAAGGCTAGATATTTGTTGTGCGGTAGACATGGTTAGCAAGTATCAATTATGTTGGAATATAAGACCAAAATGCACTATGTATTTTTGTATTTTGAAAATTAATAGAAGTTTCATTCATTAATGGTTATTTATTTATATATATTCGCACATTAAAGGTCTAAGTGTGTTAGTAAGTAATCTATGTGATTGGTTTATGCTTTCACAGTACGGTGTAGATTATAAGCTACTAACACATAAGCAAAAAAATTATGCATGATCGATTTATGAAGCTGGACACTTTATCAAGGTTTAGATCATTACACTATGGTTTCTAAATAGGGAATGGTTTATCTTTAACCAGTGAGTAGTTCACTCGCACCAATGGTGTAAGCGTATTCAGAATTCGTAGAACTAGACCACGCGATAATAATTTTTGGTAAAGTACTAAAATAAATAAAGATTGGTTTATCACAGCTACTGTGTGGACGAGTACCCTAGGACTTGAATATAAGTTGATGGTTTGGTGAAGCTGAACTTGTATACTTTGATGTATGTTAGGTGAAGTCTTACGCAAGGCTAATAACCTTGTATATTGGGTGTATAACTCTAGTAAATTAAGACGGACTTATACAGTAGAGTTTCTATACTTCATTACGTGAAGAAATCATCCTCTTGTGATTGTTCGGGATAATCTAATAATCTAGGACCCTGAGAAACATGACTAAATATGTACACTTTTAGGTAGCTCTTTGTGATAAGTGGATACGTACTGGAAGTCATAGATTATTGAACTAGTTATCAAAGGATGGTAGATGTCATTAAGAAAGGTGTTAATACTATTTTTCGATCTCAGTGACGGGTGTTACGTAGAGAGGTATTTTCATCATTACACCTATAGGTCAGAGACACTGCACTTGCAATATTATTCTCGGGATCAATATTTTTATATGGTGATAAATAGAATATTTAAAATGATTAAAATACAACTATTTTTTAACCGGGTTATTTTGGTCATTTTAGTAATCAAGAATAGTATGTCTTTTGGTACTCATAGTAGCTCAAATAACCTTAGTAAATTTATTTACTATATGATTTTATTGAGTGAATTTATTACTAGAAGAATTATTCTAGGAGTCTAATTATTTATTTATTTGGGTTAGAATAATTGAGCCAATTTAATTAATTAGTTTATTAATTAATTATCTTGGATAATTTTATATTGGGCACAAGTAGTTTAATTAATTAATAAAAGAGACAATTTAATTAATTGGTTTATTAATTAATTTTCTTAGGTAATTTTAATATTGGGCTCAAGTGGATTAATTAATAAATAAGGGAGCTATTTAATTAGTCATTGGACTAATTAAGAGAACATGGCTCATCAAGGTTTTGATGGAAGTAGCCATGTAAAAGAAAAAAAAAGGAAAAGAGGAAAAAGGAAACAAAGAAATATAGGTGGTTGTTTTGTTTCTAAAAAGAAAAAGGAAAGCTAATAATTTTAAAAAGGATTCTCGTATGGCATTAAGTGGTTGACAGAAATTTTGGCAAAGAATATACAGAGCTTTCGTTTCTTTTTCTTTGGAAAAACAGCCGCCGTTTTTCTTAATTTGGTTTTCTTTCGTTTTTCCTTAGCATTTAGCTCTTCTGCTTTTGTTCTAATTTTCTTCACTCTTTATTCTACTTTCACCGGTAAATGTCCATAGTGGTTAGAGAATACTCTAGAAGGTCAAAAGCTTGCAAACGTGGTAAGTGTTTGATGCGAAGGAGCCGACGGTTAGCTAGTGTCCTTGCGGAACAAGTAGATGTTCCTGTTCAACAAGCATCGTCGAACTTGAATTCAATTCTAGTTATTTAAGTTAATCTCCCTAGAAGTAAGTATTCCTAAACTTTGGATCGAAAAAAAATTAATTTATTATCCTTTGTTGCGCATTTATTTTTCTCGTGGTCCTTCAAGTGTTATCATAGACTTGGTTAAGTCTAGGAGCATGCTTAGGGTTAATAACCAGAAAAAGGTAGTTTCTTTACTAATAAAAATATAATCTTTACGATTGTATGGATCCCACGTGATTTTTGATATGGGTAGATTTTGTATACTCCTCGTGCGTGGAGGCATAAGCACCTTTAATTTATTTTTTAATTGCTTCTATAGAAATTGCGTATGCCTCATTTTGAAAGGCATAAGCATTTGAAATTGTATTTCAATTTATTTACGATTTTTTTGTAACAAAAAAATAAATTAATTGGTGCTAGAATGAAAAAACCCCTGAAGAAGATTGCACAGAGAGAGAAAAAAATGGAAGGCTAGAAAAAAAATAGCTGCGCACACAGCTGCCAAGCACAGCTCAGGAGATTAGTCTCCCTGGAGCCGGGCGCCAGCTTGCGTGGCTGAAGTTCTTAAAGTCGTGACCACGGCCAAGAAAAGGGATTGATCCCTGGGAGGATGATTCTAAGCCTCCCAAAGCTTGCATGGTGAATAAAAAAAAAAAATCCTAAGGCTGTACGTTGGTTAAACTTAGTATCAAGCCTTGATCCTTGGAAGGCTTAGTGCAAGCCTCCCAAGGCTGTGCATTGGTTAATAGCACAAGATGTTCAGTGGTTCACGGTTCGGTCGCAGGGATTTTGGGGTTTATTTATTTTTTATTCTTTTCATTTTCTTGTATTTTCTTTCTCTCTTGGGGCCCATATCACACAAGGTTATTTTTTTTGTAATTGTTTATGTATTGTGATAAATAATTTTGCATGAAAATGGTTAGTAAAGGGGAACTACCGTAGGATTAAACAAGATCATTTTAATTATTATTACTATTATTATTATTATTATTATTATTATTATTATTATTATTATTATTATTATTATTATTATTATTATTACTGTTTATGTTTATGTTTATGTTTAATCTATTATTTGGTCACATAAGAATTAAAGGTTAGAAATAGCATGTAAAAATTTTATTTTTTGGAGCATGTCTATTATATTTAATTTTGTGATCAAATGCACAAAAGGTTTTTTGAGAATTTTTTTTTTCTCTAGATAAAACAATTAAGGAAAACATTTTAAATTGGAAATATGTAATTTAAAAACAAATTCATGGTTTATTCTTCCAAATGTTTCTATCCTTGACATGGAGAATAATTTAGAATTTAAGTATTTTAAATTTAGTTCTTAGAAAATGGTTTTAACTTAAGTAGTGAAATTAAAAATTCATAATTTATTTTCTTAAAGGGTTTTATCCTTGGCATAGAAAATAATAATTGAATTTTTGGGATTTTCACTAAACTGAATAAAAACTAATTAATTTTAAAAGATGCATTTTTCTTAAAAAACCTATTTTTCCCAAAAGATTAAGTGGGGGAGGGTTCCAACGGCCCCAAGGCTTCCATTACGGGTTCCTGTTAGAGATTATGGTTACCCTCGCATCATTTTGAGCATGATCCCCTATAGGATGGATTTCCACAAGAATCTAGAATTAACAGAGGAATTATAATTACATCCTAGGATAAGTGTTAGTGTCGGCCAGCCTATCATTGGAGGCATTAATGCTGGATTATTCGTAGGTGGTGAGAGTAGTGGCCATCCTATTGATTGAACTATTTCTATATTATTACCTATTAAGGAGGTTTAATTTCGATGGTTTTATACTTAACTTAGAAAATTGTTAACCTTCCTACGAAACTCTGTCAATTTTTCTAAGAGCCAAATTATTCGTATTTTTGATAATGGTTTTTAATAGGTTAACTATATCATGGAAATAATATGATATTTTAAATGTGCATTTTTATATGTGTTTTTCAAAAAAACATTTTTCTGAATGAATTTTTTTTCCAATCAACAGAAATGTTTGGTTTCAGGCCTTTGTCCATTATTCTCAAGAAGAATAAGTTAATTGGACCAAACTACGTGGACTGAAAAAGGAATCTGAACAGAGTACTCATTGCGGAGGAGTACAAGTATGTTCTAGCCAACCCCTGTCATGAAATTAGGGAAGATTCCACGAACCAAGATCGTGAGACGGGGAAGGCATGGAGAAAAGCTGATGAAATGGCTTAATGTTATATGTTGGCTTCCATGTCCAATGTTCTCCAGTCTAAGCACGAGAACATGCCTACTGCGTACGACATCGATGTTTCATCACGCACCATGTTTGCTGACAGAAGCCGGCCCGCAAGGTAGGAAGTTCTAAGAGCAATCACGAATACTAGGATGGCTAGGGGGTATCAATTCATGAGTATATGCTCAAGATGATTGCCTACTTTGAAGAAGCTGAGGTCCTAGGGTCAACAATTAATCCCAAGAGCTAAATTAATATTTGTTCTTAAGACTTTGCCAAAATCGTACTCTTAGTTCAAGTTAAATTATAACATGAACAAGTTGATGAAGGGACTTCAGGCTGCAAAGAAAATTATGAAGCCTGACTCAAAGTTTTTGGTTACTCATTCTGGTTCATCATCCAGAATTGGGCCTAAACCTAAGAAGTTCAAAACAACGAAGGCACAGAACAATGAAGGGGCCCAACCCAAGGCATACAAGCTCGGTTCATCTAAGCCCAACGACAAGCCCAAAGGCAAGTGTTTCAAATGCGATAAGAAGGGGCACTTCAAAAAGGATTGTTTGGACTTCTTGGCCAAGTCCTCCTCAGGTATTGCTCTTTACATAGAGTCTATTTTGATGGTTGGGTCATCATCCACTTGGATTGTTGATTTTGGAGCCACTGACCATATCTATAACACCTTGCAAGGGTTCAACAAGATAAGGCGACTCAGTAGAGGAGAGCATGGACTTAGAGTGGGCAACGGAGCACAAGTGTAGGCCAAAGCAGTAGGAGACTTAGAGCTATTATTTGATTGTAATAGGGTTTTAATTTTGAAAGATATTTTATATGTTTATAGTTTTAAATAGAATTTGGTTTTAGTTTCTTAATTGATTAATCAAGGATATCCTGTTTCTTTCCATTCTGATATTTCAATCAGTAGAAATGGAAATATTATTTGTTCTGAAAAAATATATGGGAATCTTTTCTATATAAATCCTATTAATTGTTAAATCAATAATAGGAAAACAAAACCTAATAATAAGAAGAGAAATTCCACTTCAAACAACTCTTATTTATGGCACTTGAGATTAGGACACATAAATCCTAATCGGATTTAGAGGTTAATCCAAAATGGGCCTTTGGACTCATTGGAATTGGAGGAATAGACTCAGTGTGAATCTTATCTTAAGGGTAAAATGGCCAAAAGATCCTTTACTTAAAAGGCAGAAAGGGCCAATGAAATATTATAGTTAGTTCATACTAATGTTTGTGGTCCTATATCTTCACCAGCTAGAGGAGGTTGTAGTTACTTTATCACGTTCACAGATGATCACTTGCATTTTAGTTATGTTTGCTTGATAAAGCACAAGTTTGATTCATTTGATATATTCAAGGAGTTTAAGGTTGAGGTGGAACGCCAAATAGGTAAACTAATCAAATAGTAAAGATCGGATCATGGTAGAGAATATCTCCTTGATGAATTCAAGGACTACTTGGTACATCAGGGCATAGTATCTCAGATAACTACACTTGAGACTCTATAGCAGAATGGAGTAGCTGAGAAAAAAAATTAGAACTTTGATGGAAATGGTTAGGAGCATGATAAGCCATGCAACTCTTCCTATTTCTTTTTGGGGATATGCTCTAGAAACAACAACAACATATATTCTGAACTTGGTGCCTTCCAAGTCAATGCCTAGGACATCTCATGAGATGTGAACTGGACAAAAGCCAAGTATGAATCATCTAAAAGTATGGGGTTATCCAACTTATGTACTGACCAAAGGAAGTAAGCTAGACCTAAGATTAGAATTGTACTATTTTGTAGGGTATCCAAAAGGAATAAGGGGTGGATACTTTTATCATCCCCAAGAGCATAAGGTACTTATAAGTACTCATGCTAGGTACTCGGAAGATGAACAAAGTGTATTCACTAAGGTTTTGTGTAATGTGGAATTGGAAGAGAAGTTGATTAACGCCTTAACTTCTAGCACCCCGATTAAGGAACCAAAAGAGACACACCAGATGTTCCCATAAAGACTGAGTTGTAACGCAATGGGAGGATATCTGGGGTTCCTCTGCGAAGAAGTAGAGAGGCCTTTGAAGTCGTCTCCAACTATTATGAACAAGATCCCGCTAAATACGATGAGGTTATTTTTTATGTTGATGCGGACAAATGGCAAACTGTAGTGGATGCTCAGATTGAGTCCATGTACCTTAATCAAGTCTGGGATCTTGTCACTGCACCTGAAGGGATTAAACCCATAGGGTTTAAGTGGGTAAACAAGAGAAAGAGAGGTGTGGATGAGAAAGTGGAAATCTTTAAAGCAAGGTTGGTCGTAAAAGGTTGTACTTAGAAATAAGGGGGATCAATTATGAGGATACCTTTCTATTGCCATGCTTAATTGTAATACCCTGCCCAAAACTACCTTTGACTATGGGAAAAGTCATGCATTGCATAGTATTTTACATTTTATGTGGTAGCTTAGAATTATTTTATTTGCATGGATGCATGTGAATTTTTCCGTTGCTCTTGCATTTGAATTAATTGATGTGAAATAGTTGTGTTGTTAAAGATTTGGATAAGGGAGGTTTGGTCGAAGATTTGGAAGGATGAGTATTGGGGGGGGGGGGGGGTGGTGAGAACTAATTGTAGAAAAAATTAGTATTGGAGTTGTTTTGGAATAGCAGGGAGGTTGGTGATTTCCTTTGGTGACCCGAGTTCGAATTCTACCTTTTGTGAAGTTAGTTTCTCTTCTTGAAAATTCCTTTCCTTAGAGTTTCCATGTCTTGGTCGAAAAAGATCTAGCAAACCTAGAGAAATTTTAGTGTCATTATTCCAAGGAAATAAGTCTCTATATTTATTTCCTAAATTTAAGGACCTTGATGTGAATAAAGTTCACTTTTAATTTTCAGCTTTTATTCCTTAGGATTTTCGAAAAACCCCTAGCTAATAATTAAAATTTCAGTTTGAATTTAGCTAGGTAGATCCTGCCATGGATAGTTGGAATTAATGAATCATTTTTCTAGTAGGAAACCTTGTTGATTTTAACCCTAGAACTTAAGTTAAAAATCTGAAAAAAATTTCCAGCAAGTGCCGCCACTCCTTAGAGGAATTGTAGCTCAACTTAAACTCTTCCAAAGCTAGGAAATCTTATCCTAAATCCCTCAGCAAATCAGACTTTTATTTCAATCCTAATTCAACTAGGATTTTCTTCCTTACCCTAGCAGAATTTCGGCAGCTTTATGTCAACACAAGCTGTTCGAAATTCCAGCACTCCTTAAGTGCAATCCAACTCTCCAAACCCTAGCTCAAAACACCCAAATACTCCTCATCAATTTAGATTACCTTAGCTGCACAAAACCAGAATTTTATCTTCACAAAACTACAGAAATTCGGCCAGCTTAGGAACCAGAATTTTCGACAGCTTTGTACAGGAAATTTCGGCAAGCTTTTGTACTCCTATTCCAACCGAAATTCTGCGCACACAACACACCGAAAAACCCCAGCTGATCAAGCCAATTTCTAAGCCTAAAACCCTCATTGTTTCTCTAGAAATTTTGGCAGAACTATAGCAAAAACAATCCAGAAATTCTTCCTCTTCTATTCAGAAATTTTGCACAGCACATAAGGCCATCTTGCGCAGAACTTTAGTCTCCAAAGCCTTCTCAAACTCTTCCTTGTTTGGCCTAAAATTCTGAACACGATCAGGTCTTCTTTTGACCAATATTTTGGCCAGCACAAGGGAGCAAATTGCCGATTATTTTCTTCCCTTAAACCCACCTAAATTCAACAGCAAGGAGAGACATCACAAGCTGCAATTTTTGCCTTGCTGTCTAAGAAGCCTAAAGCCATTAGGAGTCTTTCTAAACATCACCATCTAACCCTAAACCAATCTTCTCTAACTCTAAATCATAGCAGCCGTCTATTCTCTCCATTCTACACAAAAAATTCCAGCAAGAACTCCACAGAAAATTTTCGAAAACCTCAAGAACAACACCTAGCAAAAATCGATCACCCTCCAAGGTAAGCAAAAACCATCTCAACTTCTTGATTCCTTTATTCCATCAATTCTCTTCCTTTTCTTCTTTGGAATCACGCCATCTCAAGGCTGATTTCATCTCTTTATGCATTCTCGGTCATAAGGAAGGAAAAATCAGACAACTTTTCCCTTCTAATCTAACGAACTTGGGACAATCACCATAGGAGCATCGGGATCTTGCTACCCGGTTGTTGTAAGGTACGAAAATACTTACCCTTAATGTTGAAATTAAGGTTTAAGGTAGTAGATGATGTCTATTACCTTGTTGAATATATGGTCATAGTATATGATCTTAGGGGATTGTGAATTGTTATGAAAATAAATGAGTTTGGCACATGTTTGAATTAGTTGAAGCCCTAATCATGATATTATAGGGTTTAGATCAGGAGGATAATTGAGGAGAGCAAGCGGTGAATTTATCTCGTTTATCTGAGGCATATCAAGTAAGTCCTTGCATAAACTCTTTTGTTAAATGTTGTGATGGCAAGTCTATGTTGTGAAGCTTTGTAAAGCTATTGTTGAACTATGTTTGCTTGGGTTGTAAACGTGGATACTTATTCTTTAAACGGTTTTGTCAAACTAACGATTTTATCAAGAAAACTATTCTTTTCCTTAAACTTTTAGAAATCTCTTTTAAAGAAAACCACGTTTTACAAAGCCAAGGTTTGGAAATATTGTGAATCAGGAATTGACGGATATGTTCGTTGAGTACTCAATAAGGGTAGGCTAACAATACTAGTCTTGGAGGGCTAGTGTAAGTCTTCTGGTAGGAGGCCACCTCCAGAAGATGAACTCTACTTGAAAAGGCGACAGTGTTGGTTGGTCAGGCTAGTCCGAGCTAGCATTTGTACCTGGTATGGTATTATTTATATTCCTGGCATGGACACTCGGATGGTTTTGTTGGGTGTAGAGATGGAGGAGTATCTCACCCGGTGAGTTGTACACTCACCTTGATCAGAACGCCCAACGTGTGGTAATCTGGTCCGGACAAGGTGCACAAAGTGTGGTGCCTTGGCCATTTTGTTCTCATGGAGCCCAACGTGTGGTGACATGACTGTTTATTCGAGTGGATGATTGTTTTGTGCAAAGTATGATTATGAAAAAACCCACTCTTTGCAAAAGAGAAATTATTTGTGACTTGCCAAATATTTCTACAAATGTTTTCCACTTTACATACACGTACAGTTTTAAACACCATGTGCACACACAGGACTTACTGAGATTTATTCTCACATGGTTTTACATCATGTTTTTAGGAGATAGATTGTGCTGAGTCAGCGGGGCTTTGACAGTAGAGGCTTTTGCTATTTTCCCTATGCTGTTCTAGGAGACTTTTGTCGTTTATACTTCTGAACAATATTTCTTTTATTTCGTATTGCTCCAATTTGAGCCTGATGTAATAAGAGTATTTCTTCATTTATCAAAGTTGATTCTTTTGGAGATTGCCTTTATATTTTATATCTCGTTTTAAAGACCCCTTGTCCTATGGGACGGGGCGACATCCCCGCCCTTTTAGGGTACATAGTCGTGGGGTGTTACATTAATTATATACGCATTCTATTAGCCATCGCATATCACAATGATTATGAGATATGACAAATGGATGTCAAGATAGCCTTTCTTAATGGCTATCTTAGCAAAGATATCTATATGTCCTAGCCTAAAAGCTTTATTGTGAAAGGCCATGAACATATGGTCTACAAGCTTAAGAAGTTTATTTATAGACTTAAGTAAGCATCACGAGCATGGAATATGCTTTCATACAAAACGTGGATGAACTATGTGTATATCAAAATTCAGATGGGAACAATGTATCCTTTGGGATACTATATGTAGATGACATTCTACTCATTGAAAACGATGTAGGGATGTTGTCATCTATAAAGGTTTGGCTATCAAGTCAATTTAGCATGAAAGATATGGGAAAAGCTAGCTACATTTTTTGGTATTAAGCTTTTTAGAGATAGAAAGCAAAGAATGTTAAACTTATTTCAATCAGCTTATATTGACAAGATACTGGTTAGGTTTTAAATGGATCAGTGCAAAGGGGCAATCATATCCTTTAGGCATGGATTAACTTTATCTTCCAAGCAGTGTCATAGGACACAGGAAGAAAAAGAGAGGATAAGTGGGATTTCCTATACTTGGCAGTGGGAAGTCTCATGTATACCATACTTTGTACTAGGCCAGATATCTGCTTTGCAGTAGGCATGGTTAGCAGGTATCAGTCAAAACCCTGGAGAAGAATATTGGCAAGCTATAAAGCATATATTCAAGTACCTAAAGGGAATAAATGATTATATGCTAGTTTACAGAGCTAATGATTTAGTTCCTACCAGTTACACATGCTTAGATTTCCAAGTAGATAAAGATGAAAGAAAATCCACTAGTGGATATGTTTCACTTTGTCTAAAGGGGCTACTTCATGGAGGATGGTCAATCAATCTTGCATTGTTGATTCTACTATGGAAGCTGAGTATGTGGCAACTTTAGAAGCTTCTAAAGAAAAAGTTTGGCTCTAGAAGTTCCTCACAGAACTTGGAATTATGCCACACGTGGAGTCCCATAACAATATATTGTGACAATTTTGGAGCTGTGTCATAATGTAAGAAGCCCAGTAACCATAGGTAGGGCAAGCAAAATGAAAGGAAATATCACTTGATCCGAGAGTTCATCCAGAAACAGGAGGTAATGGTTGATCAAATTTTCTCAACAAATAATCTAACAGACCCATTTACTAAGCCTTTGATGGAAAAGGTGTTCAAAAAATACTTGTACATCGTAGGGGTTGGTGTATAGAGCTATCATAGTCCATTTAGTATAAGTAGGAGAATGTTGGAATATATGCCCAAAATATACTGTGTATTTTTGTATTTTGGAAATTCCTAGAAGTTTCATTTATTAATAGTTGTTTGTTTACATATATTTGCACATTAAAGGTCTAAGTGTGTTAGTAAGTAATCTACATAATTGGATCGTGCTTTCATAGTAAGGTGTCGATTATAGACTATTAAACTTATAAGCAAAAAAATTATTCTTGATTGATTGATGAAGCTGGACACTTTATCAAGATTTAGATCGTTACACTATGGTTTCTAAATGGAAAATGGTTTACTTTTAACTATTAAGGAGTCCACTCGCACTAATTGTGTAAGGGTATTCAAAATACGTAGAATTGGAAAATGCAATAATAATTTTTAATAAAGTACTAAAATAAATAAAGTTTAGTTTATTGTAGTTATTGCGTGGACAAGTACCCTAAGGCTTGAGTATAAGTTGGTGGTCTGGTGAAGCTGAACTTGTAAACTTTGATGTATGTTGGGTGGGTCTTATCGCAAGGCCAATAACCTTGTACGTTAAGTGTATGACTCTAGTTAATTAAAACGAACTTATAAAATAGAGTTTTTATGCTTCATTATGTGAAGAAATCACTCCCTTATGATTGTCTGGGATAATCTAATAATCAAGAGCCTTGGGAAACATGACTAAGTATGTACTGTTTTGGGTAGCTCCCTGTAATAAGTGGATACATATTGAAAGTTATAGATTATCGAACAAGTTATCAAGGGATGGTAGATGTCATTGAGAAAGGTGTTAGTACTATTTTTCGATCTCAATAATGGGTGTTACGTAGAGGAGTATTTTCGTCATTACACCTGTAGGTCAGAGGCACTACATTTGCAATATTATTCTCGGAGTCAATATTTCCATATGATGATAAATGAAATATTTAAATGATTAAAATACAGCTATTTGTTATAGGAGTATTTTGGTTATTTTAGTAGCAAGAATAATATATCTTTTTGTCCCTAGAGTAGCTCAAATAAAATAAATACGCAGCGGAAGACAACAACAACAACAACAACAACAACAACAACAACAACAAACTAAGCCTTAATCCCAAGTAACTTGGGGTCAGCTACATGAATCAATGTTAGGCAACGTGTGGTCATCCACATGAATCCTCTTTCGCCACTTCCTTCTATCGCACATCAAACTCTCATCCAAATGTAACAAAGACATATCTCTCCTAATCACCTATATCCATGTCGTTTTAGGCCTACCTCTACCTCTGTCTAACCTATCCTGCCTCACTCTTTCTATCATCCTAATAGGAGCATCCCTTGATATTCTCTGAACATGTCCAAACCAATGCAGACTACTTTCTCTCATCTTTTCCTCAATAGATGCCACGCCCACCTTTTCCCTAATGGTCTCATTTCTAACTCTATCATTTCTAGTATATCCACACATCCACTGTAACATACGCATCTCAGCTACTTTCATTTTTTGAATATGACACCTTTTAGCTGCCCAACATTTCGTACCATATAACAAAGCAGGTCTTACGGCTATCTTGTAGAACTTTCCCTTTAGATTCAATGGTACATTACGATCACAGAGTACCTGACGCACTCCTCCATTTCAACCAACCTACCTGAACTCGGTGTGCAACGTCGCTATCGACCTCTCCGTCTTTTTGAATAATAGATCCTAGATATCGAAAGCAATCAACTAATTGTATATCTCTACCTTCCAAAGTTACACTCTGGGCTATGTTTTTGCTACCCCTAAACTTGCATTCCATATACTCTGTTTTACTCTTACTTAAAATTTTTCTTTAGCCAAAGTCTAGGAATACTTACTTCTAGGGCGATTAACTTTAATAATTAGAGTTGAATTTGGGTTTGATGGCGCTTGTGGAATAGGAATGTCTACTTATTCTGCAGGGACACCAGCTAACCGTCGGCTCATTCGCATAAAAAACTTACCACATTTGCAAGCTCTTGACCTTCCAGAGTATTCTTTAACCACTATAGACCTCTACCGGTGAAAGTAGAATTAGAGTGAATAAAATTGGAGCAAAAACGGAAGAGCTAAACGTTAAGTAAAAACAAAGAAAACTAAAAATAACACAAAACTGGTGGCATCAATCTTCTTCAAAGAAAAACTAAAGCTATTTTTCAATAACCAATTTCGATCGACCCTCAAGCCACACAAAATTCCTTTTTTTTCTTAATTATTGTTAACTTTTCTTTTCTTTTTAGAAACAAAATCAGCCACCTCAATTTCTTTGTTTCCTTTTTCCTCTTTTTCCTTTTTCTTTTCCATGGCTACTTCTATCCAAACCATGATGGGCCATGATCTCTTAAACAGTCCAATGACTAATTAAATAGTTTCCTTATTAATTAATTAATCCACTTGGGCCCAATATTAAAAGTACCCGAGATAATTAATTAATAAACTAATTAATTTAATTAGCTCTTTTAGTAATTAATTAAACTACTTGGGCCCAGTATAAAATTATCCAAGATAATTAATCAATAAACTAATTAATTAAATTAGCTCTTTTATTAATTAATTAAACTACTAGGGCCCAAATTAAAATTACCCAAGATAATTAATTAATAAACTAACTAATTAAATTGGCTAAATTAATTATTCTAGCCCAAATAAATAAATAATTAGACTCCTAGAATAATTCTTCCAATAATAAATTTGCCCAATAAGCCCATATAGTAAATAAATTTACTAAGGTTATTCGAGCTACTTTTGGGACCAAAAGATATATTATTCTTGACTACTAAAATGACCAAAATACCTATGCTAACAAATAGTTGTATTTTAATCATTTTAAACATTCCATTTATTACCATATAGAAATATTGACCTTGAGAATAATATTGCAAGTGTTGTGTCTCTGATTTACAGGTGTAATGATGAAAACACCCCTCTACGTAACACCCGTCATTGAGATAAGAAAATAGTAGTAACACATTTCTCAATGACATTTACCATCTTTTGATAACTAGTCTAATAATCCATGACTTCTAGTATGTATCCACTTATTACAGGGAGCTATCCAAAAGTGTACATAATTTGTTATGTTTCTCAAGGCTCTGGATTATTATATTTTTCTGGACAATCACAATGGGGTGATTTCTCCATGTAATGAAGTACAAAAATACTATTGTATAAGTCTATCTTAATTAACTAGACTCATACACCCCAACGTACAAGGTTATTGGTCTTGCGATAAGACCTCACCTAACATACATCAAAGTATGGGATTGTCCAGCTTATGTACTGACTAAAATAAGCTAGACCTAAGAACAGAATTGTGCTATTTTATAGGGTATCTAAAAGGAACAAAGGGTGGATACTTTTATCATCTCTAAGAGAAAAAGGTACTTATAAGTACTCATGCTAGGTAGTTAGAAGATGAAGAAAGTGTATATATTAAGGTTTCGAGTAATGTAGAATTGGAAGAGAAGTTGATTGATGCTTCAACTTTTAGCATCTAGATTGAGGAACTAAAAAAGACACAACCAGATGTTCTCATACAGACTAAGCCGCGTAGTAGTGGGAGGATATCTAGAGTTCTTGAGAGATGGAGTTGAGAGGCTTTTGAAGTCATCTCTGACCTTCAAGAATAAGATCCTGCTAGATACGATGAGGCCATTCATGATGTTGATGCAGACAAATGGTAAATTGCAATGGATGCTGAGATTGAGTCTATGTACCTTAATCAAGTTTGGGATCTTGTCATTGCATCTGAAGGGATTAAACCCATATGGTGTAAATCGGTATATAAGAGAAAGAGAAGTGTGGATGGAGAGGTGAAAACCTTTAAAATAAAGTTAGTCGCAAATGGTTATAATCAGAAAGAATGGATCAATTATGAGGATACAT
This sequence comes from Voacanga thouarsii, assembly GCA_026120185.1. Taxonomy (NCBI): domain Eukaryota; kingdom Viridiplantae; phylum Streptophyta; class Magnoliopsida; order Gentianales; family Apocynaceae; genus Voacanga; species Voacanga thouarsii. Next base: position 286,060 of record JANUWF010002383.1, on the reverse strand, counting down.
TTTCACCTATTGCCATGCTTAAGTCCATAAGTATTCTCTTAGCCATCGCATACTATGACAACGAGATATGGCGAATGGATGTAAAGACAGCCATTTTTAATAGCTATCTTAGCTAAGATATCTATATGTCCCAACCTGAAAGCTTTATTGCAAAAGGCCAAGAACATATGGTCTGCAAGCTTAATAAGTCCATTTATGGACTTAAAGCAAGAATCATGAACATGGAACATGCATTTTGATGAGACTGTGGAGTCTTATAGGTTCATACAAAACGTGGATGAAACATGTGTATATAAAAAGTCAGATATGAACAATGTGTCCTTTATGGTAATTTATGTAGATGACATTCTACTCATTGAAAATGATGTAGGGATATTGTCATCTATAAAGGTTTGGCTATCAAGTCAGTTTAGTATGAAGGATATGGGAAAAGCTAGCTACGTTCTTGGTATTAAGCTTCTTAGAGATTGAAAGCAAAGAATGTTAAGCTTATCCCAATTAGCTTATATTAACAAGATACTAGCTAGGTTTAGCATAGATCAGTGTAAAGGGGCAATCATATACTTTAGGCACGAATTAAATTTATCTTCCAAGTAGTGTTCTAGGACATAGGAAGAAAATGAGAGGATGAGTAGGATTCCCTATGCTTTGGCAGTGAGAAGTCTCATATATGCCATGCATTGTACTATGCAAGATATCTGCTTTGTAGTAGGCATGGTTAACAGGTATCAATCAAACCCTGGGGAAGAATATTGGCAAGCGGTAAAGAATATACTCAAATACCTAAAGGGAACAAGGGATTATGTGCTAGTTTACAGAGCCAATGACTTAGTTCCTACCGGTTGCAAGGATTCAGATTTATAGGTGGATAAAGATAAAAGAAAATCCACTAGTAGAGATGTCTTCACTTTATCTGCAGAGACTATTTCATGGAAGAGTATCAAGCAATCTTGCATTGTTGATTCTACCATGGAAGCTGAGTATGTGGCAGCTTCAGAAGCTTCTAATGAAGCGGTTTGGCTCCAGAAGTTCCTCAAAGAACTTGGAGTTGTGCCACACATGGAAAGGCCTATAACAATATATTGTGATAATTCTGGAGCTATGTCACAATAGAGGAAGGGCAAGAACATTAAAAGAAAATATCACTTAATACGGGAGTTCATCCAGAAATAGGAGATAGTGGTTGATCAAATTTTCTCAGCAAACAATCTGGCAGACCCATTTACCAAGCTTTGAGAAGATGTTCAAAAGACACTTGGATGTCATAGGGGTAGGTTCATATGGACTCTTAAGGTTCATATGGACTATTAGAGCAAATGGGAGATTGTTAGAATATATGCCCAAAATGTACTATGTATTTTTGTATTTTTGAAATTAATAAAAGTTTCATTCATTAATGGTTGTTTGTTTACATATATTCGCACGTTAAAGTGTTAGGTATCTCATGCATATCATATACGGCGTAGCGAAAAAATTAATAACAAGATACCATCCCAAGATCTGCATACGTGTGGAAAACAAGACATAAAGAGTAGGTAAGGACTTTACCTTCCTTTGAGCGTCTAAAAAACAAAAATTTTCCTTTCTCGTTTGAGGCGCGATCCAACAATCCTCTTGATCAAGCACCCGAGAGTCGAATGTCCAACCACTACAATCACACTGTGTGATTATCTCTAACAAAAATTTACACAGAGGATCACTCTCAAGCACCAAGATGTTTCTATGCTAGCAGAAACCAAAAAGTCGGCTAGGGTTTTGCAAGGAAAAACGAGAGAGAGAGAGAGAGAGAAGATAAGAGAATCGTGTGAACCCTAGGGTTTTGAAGTTATTTTTCGTTAATCACCCACCAGTAGGAATCGTGCATAGATCCTATATACCACAAAAAAATCCTACTGAAAATACTTTATCTAAGAATTCAAAAACAGTTAGAATTCTCTAATTGTAATTAGAACCATCAAGTTCTCACAATTACAATTTGGACCATAAATTATATCTAATTATAATTTGACCACATCAACTTCTTTTTCTTGCAATTAACCCCACTATGTTATTAAATAATATCTTGAGTATATAATCCTCTATTATGTGTGACTTATTAGGTTTCCTAGTTAATTGGTAGCGAACATGAATTAATTCAAACGTATTTGAGATTAATAATTCATAATTAATTAGAATTAATCATATTAATTCTAATTAGGATTGGTTTATTAATTCATCAATTAATAAACCCATATTCCGCGATCATGGGCGGTATCTAGCAACACATCATGACCACCCAAGAGTCCAGGAAGTCAAGTGGCTTGACATGAACCCTTCAATAACAAACTACAGTGCAATTAACTCATTTCACCATACAATATCTCATTCGGTCTGGAGTACAGAATTAGTGCCAACTCCCTCCAGAATATATATTAATTTTGGCCCGAATATAATAGTACTTGTACCAGGAACCCACTACTCTAGATGTGCATCAATTGAAATTGTTTCCAATACACAGACGCATTGGCCAAGGACTTCTTGAGTAGTAATTCCTACAAGTGGCCATGAAATATTCGCCCCTAGTATTAGGAGTGGTGAATCCTTTATTGACCCTTTCAACTACTTTCGTTTACCTCACAATGCACTCAATATCCATCCCATAGGCAGCCCTCAATCTGGCTCCAGAGATTGGAATCAAAGCACAATGCTCAGCAAACAAAGTACCTTGGAGATCTCAAGTCTAAGAATACTTGCACGTTTGCTATATTGAGATTATATCACTGGCACTAAATAGTTATCCATGTGATTATCTCAAAGCTAGGTCATCTAATGTACTTGTTCCATTAACAAGCATCTACGTGTTAACTTTGAGTATATCAATACTCATGGATATGAGAAATGCCGCGTGATCAAATCAAGAAGTTTAACATATGCTAGTCTTAACGCATTAATGATGTCCTGTCTCATTAATACTATGACTAGGGAGTATTTAAGTACTAATACTATACAGTGTAGTAGAAATCTCATATCATGATCTCTATCATGATTTTCTTAACATAGTGTTGTACTAGGGACTTTATCTAACAGTTATATTACATAAAAGTAAACAAAAGAAGCTGTAAGATAAATAATGCCTTTTATTAAAATAAAATGTTCCATATACAACATATAAGTGATTGCCTCTAGGGCATAATACCAACAATCTCCCACTTGCACTAGAGACAATCATTCATGTATCTAATACCGAATGACTCAACATGCCTATCATGTTTCTTTTGGGATAGTGCTTTTGTAAGCGGATCAGCTATGTTCTCATCCGTGGAAACTCTCTCTATCTTTACATCATTCCTATTTATGATCTTCCGGATCAGATGATAGCGTCGAAGTACGTGTTTGGATCGTTGGTGAGACCGTGGCTCCTTTGATTGTGCAATGGCTCCGTTGTTGTCACAATACAATGATATTGGACCAACAACGCTAGGAACCACACCCAGTTTCATCACGAACTTCTTGATCCAAACAGCCTCCTTATCCACTTCAGAAACGGCTATGTTCTTAGTTTTTGTCGTAGAGTCGGCAATAGTCTCTTACTTGGAACTCTTCCAACTTATTCCCCATCCACACAACGTAAACACGTAGCCAGATTGTGATTTGAAATCATCCTTGTCGGATTGAAAACTGGCATCACTATACCCATTTATTTTCAAATCACCTTCTCCATATATTAAGAACACATCTTTTGTCCTTCGTAAGTACTTAAGGATGTTCTTTACAGCCGCCCAATGACCCTCACCAGGGTTAGATTGGTATCTTCTCGTCAAATTGAGAGCACAAGATACAACATGCCTTGTACATATCATAGCGTACATGATAAATCCAACTGCCGAAGAATATGGAATCTTACTCATGTGATCCCTTTCAACTTGTGTCTTAGGAGACATTGACTTTGAAAGGCTTACACCATATGACATAGGTAAGAATCCCTTTTTGGATTTTTCCATGCTAAACTTCTTTAGTACTTTATCTATATTTATAGACTGTGAAAGACCTAGCAACCTTTTAGATCTATCTCTATAGATCATTATTCCAAGAATATTGGTTGCTTAACTAAGGTCTTTCATGGAGAATTGTTTGGACAACCAAACGTTTACCATTTGCAAGACAGGTATATCGTTTCCTATTAGCAATATGACATCTACATAAAGCAATAAGAAAACGATTGCGCTCCCATTGACCTTCTTGTATACACAAGGCTCATCTATGTTTTGAATGAAACCAAACTCTTTGATTGTTTCATCAAAACGGATGTTCCAACTCCTAGAAACTTGCTTAAGTCCATAAATAGACCTTTGCACTTACACACCTTTGTGCTATCATTGGATGTGAAACCCTCAGGTTGTGTCATATACACTTCCTCTGCTAGATTTCCGTTTAGGAAAGCTATTTTCACATCCATTTGCCAAATCTCATAATCATAACGAGCAGCAATAGCTAGGAGTATCCTGATGGATTTTAACATGGCTACTGGCGAAAAAGTTTTGTCATAGTTAATACTATATTGTTGAAGATAACCCTTTGTCACTAGTCATGCTTTATAGGTAACTATGGTACCATCCATGTCCATTTTCTTCTTGAAAATTCATTTGCACCTAATAGGTTTAATTCCTTTAGGTGGATCAACCAAAGTCCATACTTGGGTGTCATACATGGAATCCATCTCTAACTTCATGGCCTAAAGCCATTTGCCAGATTCTAAACTGTTCAGAACATCCTTGTAGGTAGTAGGCTCATCTTTATCTATGAGCAATACGTCATTGTGGTCACTAATAAGAAATCCATATCTTTCAGGTGCCACATGTATCCTACTAGACCTACAAGGTTCTTGTGTAGTAGAAGGTTCATCTATTCTCTCAATAAATGTAGGATCAAACGGTTGATCCTTGTTTGTTTGATCTTCTTGAACTTCACTAAGTTCAATTCTACTCCCACTGTCCCCTTTGAGCGTGTGCTCCTTCTCTAAGAAGACGGCATGCTTCGAAACAAACACTTTGTTTTCAAAGGGTAGGTAGAAGTAATATCCGAATGATTCTTTTAGATATCTCACAAACAAAAACTTATCAGACTAACTATCACGTTTGTCTAATTGTGGCTTTTTGACAAAGGCAGGACAACCCCTACTCGCAACTAAGATAACTTTGGTTTCTTACCAAAGAACATCTCAAATGGGATAGAATCAACCAATGTTGTCAGAACTCTGTTTAGTATATAAATAGAAGTCTCTAGTGTATACCCTCAAAATGATTTTGGTAGGTCTGCAAAAGCCATCATGGTCCGTACCATGTCTAGAAGGGTTCAATTCCTTCTCTCAGATACACCGTTATATTGAGGTGTATGTGGTAGAGTCCATTGAGATAATATCTCAATATCTCTAAGATAACTCAGAAACTCAAGTATTTTCCTCCTTGATCAGATCTTAGAGTCTTAATACTTTTACCAAGTTGTTTCTCTATTTCATTCTTGAAGTCTTTGAACTTATCGAAGGCCTTAGATTTGTATTTCATTAAATATAAATACCCGTATAATGAGAAATCATCGACAAAGGTTATGAAATAGTTATAACCTCCTCTTGCTTGTATTGACATTGGGCCACATACATCAGAATGTATGAGTTCTAATAACTCCTTAGCCCGTTCTCTTTTTCCTAGAAAAGGAGTTTTAGCCATTTTACCTAGTAAACAAGACTCGTATGTGCCATATGATTCATAATCAAATGACTTTAAGTCACCAAGCTTGTGTAACTTAGAAACACAATTTTCATTTATATGGCCTAAACAACAATGCCATAAGTAAGAGGTATTTGAGTTATCTATTTTAGGTTTCTTATTATTTATATTAAGAATTGGATTATCCAAGTCTAGAATATATAAACCATTAACCAGAGTTGCTGAACCATAATGAATATCATTCAATGAAAAAGAATAACATTTATTCTTAAATATAAAATGAAATCCATTTAAGTCTAAACACGCAACTGAGATAATGTTTTTCATTAAAACTGGTACATAATAACAGTTTTGTAATTTTAGAACTTATCTTGAAGGTAGGTTCAGCTCGTATGTCCCCACAACAATTGCAGTAACCTTCGCCCCATTTGCACTACGTAGGTCCACGTTGCCTTTCTCTAGCCTTCTACTTCCTTTTAGTCCCTGCAAGTTCTTGCACAAATAAGATCCACATCCGGCATCTAATACCTATATCTCATTTCTAAAGGTAGTATTTATCTCAATCATAAACATATCCGGAGTAGAAATAGAACAGCTTACAAGCTTCTCCTTCTACTTCTTGTCTTTAACGGTCTCCAAATAAGCCTTGCAGTTGCGCCTCCAGTGGCCCATTTTACCACAATGATGGCATGGGCCCTTGGTAGCAATGTCCTTCTTTTTCACACCACTTTTGGGCTTCATGAGAGCCTTCTTCTTCTTTTGAACTTTCTTCATAGAAGAAGTTCATAGAAGAAGAAGGATTCTACCGTTAAAACTGCATTGGAATCCTTCTTCATGGAGTACTCTGCAGTTTTGAGAAGATTGATCAACTCAGGAATGGTGGACTCAATCTTGTTCATCTAATAGTTAATCACAAATTGTGAGAAACTATTAGGTAAAGACTGTAGAATTAAGTCAATACTTAAGTCATGATCCATCGTGAACCTGAGAGATCTAAGCTTCTCTATTAAGCCCAGCATCTTCAGCCCATGTGTGGCCACAAAAGAAACCCTTTGTCATTTTGCAATGGAATAATTGCTTTGAGATCTCGTATCTCTCAGTTCTGGCTTGGGCGCCAAACAGCTCTCGAAGATGTAGTATAATCGATTGAGCATCCATATGCTCGTGCTGTTTTTGCAGCTCGGGAGTCATGGATGCCAGTATAATACACGATGATGTATCACTATCCTCCTTGTGCTTTTTATGGACAGCATGCTCATCTGCTTGAGCATCTTGAGCTGGTGGTGGCAGAATAGGAGCATCTAGCACGTATAGCAACTTTTCCTACTTAAGAACGATTCTTAAGTTTCTATACCAGTCAAGGTAGTTTGATTCGGTTAACTTGTTGGTCTCCAAGATGCTATGTAGGTTTAGGTTTGTAGACATGATTCAAGTGTCCTAGATGTAAAGATAGAGAGGATTAGCTACTGTATATGCACATGAAATGCAAATAATTAGGACTTTAATTAATCGCATTTTTACTCCACTATTTTACTCAAACTAATAGCCCTCACTACTGATTTGGGAAAGCCCGTTGGAAGCTTTCCTAGTGGACTGGTATCCAAATTCCTCAAGAATAACATTGGGTTTGTGCAACAAGCCACCCTTGAGTTCATTGGTAGGTATCCAATACCAATTACATCGTATGTAATTTCCGGATCATTGGGTGATTAACAACTTTTAATCTTAAAGCCTTTTGGGCTACCCCAGCTTTTCCTCTAAATTTCTTTATGCCCGACCGAGTTTGCCCAACCGGGATAAAGAATTTAGTTAAACCTAACCCATTAATCAGGAATTTAATTTCATAGCTTGAACATGCTCGATGTTGAGTAGGCTTAGGTTTGCCCAACAACCTGGTCTTGAAAAAGGACTCTCATTCTTACTATATTAACGGAAGGAATTAGGTTTAATATTAATTGAGGGATTTGTTCCTTTTAGTGATTTCAACAAATGACATGCATAAAAATCAATAAATCACATAATTGATGATCCTGGTAATAGAGAGATTACGTGGTATGGTTATGGACTTTTCCCTAAATTAATTTCTTTGAGCTATAAAAGAAATTAATATAATGATTTAAGTAGAAGGTCTTACCTTCTAGCCTTATTTTAGTTGTCATCTCCCAAATAAAATAATTCTACTCCTATCTAACCTATGTAAACTAATTACATAATTCCCTAAAGAGAGAAAACCACGAGTTACATTCGAGGGGAGTTAGATGAGAAGAGAATTACACAAGAATTCTAGAGAAGACAGGACACACAGACCCTATTTCATAAAAAACCAAAACTGTAAAATGCATGAACAGATATAATTGGTTTTAGTCCATAACCATCCACCATGCCATTAATTATGCTTAAACAAAATAAACATATAAAATTTATTATTCTAAAATCACTATTTTAGAAAAATCAAACAAATTCTAAAATCAATATTTTAGAAAAAATACATTAATTTTAAATTTTCAAAATCATTATTTTGAAAAAATAAATTTTTTGTCTGAAAACTAATTTTGAGAAAATGCTTTTGGGTCCCGTCTCTCATAGCGATAATGGGGGTCCTTGAAAATTTTTTTATTTTACCGCCTCTCATCAAATGAGATTTTTCCTTTTCAAAATTCTATTTTTGAAAATTTATTAATTGTTGGAACATTGCGGAACAGAACTGAACTAACGTTGGTTAGGAGCCAAAGGCGGCACCGGCTACAGTCTGGTTTTAATTTTTTTTTTTTTTGTTCAGAAACAATTTCTGGACATTGCGGAATAGCACAGAACTGGCGCCGATTAGGAGCCAGAGCCGACGCTGGCTGTAGTCGGGAAGAGTCGACGATTTTTGAAAATTTTTCCAGAAACAATTTGTGGACCCTTATCTTTTGCAATGAATGGTTTAGTGAGAACAATTCTCAGCAGAATTTTCTTTTTGAAGCTCAAAACAACAACCAATTTGTTAGTTTAAACAAAACAAAATAGAAAATTAAATTCACAAGATGAAATGGAAGGCAACAAACATGTTTAAGAAAACGTTTTTCTGTAAAAAAAAAAAACTTTCAACACATAAAGAAAACCTTTTTCGAAATATGTTGTAACTATTACACAAGCATATTGTGCTACGGACCCAACTCATAATGCACGAAACGATTTCGACTCGAGTGAAAACAGTTTTCACAGTAAACAAAGACAAACACAAATACATGAAAACAGCTTTCACGCCAAAAACAATGTCTGCAAACCACACATAGCAAGGCTCTGATACCACTATTAGGTATCTCATGCATATCACATATGGCGCAGTGGAAAAATAATAGCAAGATACCATCTCAGGATCCGTATACGTGTGGAAAACAAGACATAAAGAGAACAAAGGTAACGGCTTTACCTTTCTTTGAGCGTTTGAAAAACGAAAATTTCTCATCTGAGGCACGATCCAGCAATCCTTTTGATCAAACACCACGAGAGTCCTATGTCCAATCACTACAATCACAGTGTGTGATTATCTCTAACAAAAATCCACACGGAGGATCACTCTCAAGCACCACGATGTTCCTATGCTAACAGAAACCAAAAAGCCGGCTAGGGTTTTGCAAGGAAAAATGAGAGAGAGAGAGAGAGAGAGAGAGAGAGAGAGAGAGAGAGAGAAGAGGATCGTGTGAGCCCTAGGGTTTTGGAGTTATTTTTTGTTCATCACCCACTAGTAGGAATCGTGCATATATCCTATATATCACGAAAAAATCCTGTCGAAAATACTGTATCTGAAAATTCAAAAACAGTTAGAATTCCCTAAATGTAATTGGAACCATCAAGTTCTCACAATTATAATTTGGACCATAAATTATAACTAATTATAATTTGGCCACAACAACTTCTCTTTCTCACAATTAACCCCACTATGTTATCAAATAACATCTTGAGTATATAATCCTCTATTGTGTGTGACCTATTAGGTTTCTCAGTCAATTGGTAGCGAACATGAATTAATTCAAATGTATTTGAGATTAATAATCCATAATTGATTAGAATTAATCATATTAATTCTAATTAGGATTGGTTTATTAATTCATCAATTAATAAACCCATATTCCGCGATCATGGGCAGTATCTAGCAACACATCATAACCACCCAAGAGTCCAGGAAGTCAAGTGGTTTGACATGAACCCTTCAATAACAAACTACAGTGCAATTAACTCATTTCACCATACAATATCTCATTCGGTCTGGAGTACAGAATTAGTGCCAACTCCTTCCAGAATATATATTAATTCTGGCCCGAATATAATAGTACTTGTACCAGGAACCCACTACTCTAGATGTGCATAAATTGGAACTGTTTCCAATACACAGACGCATTGGCCAAGGACTTCTCAAGTAGTAATTCCTACAAGTGGCCGTGAGATATTTGCCCCTACTATTAGGAGTGGTGAATCCTTTATTGATCCTTTCAACTACTTTTGTTTACCTCACAATGCACCCGATATCTATCCCGTAGGCAACCCTCGATCTGGCTCCAGAGATTGGAATCAAAGTACAATACACAACAAACAAAGTACCTTGCAGATATCAAGTCTAAAGATACTTGCACGTTTGCTATATTAAGATTATATCACTGGCACTAAATAGTTATTCATGTGATTATCTCAAAGTTAGGTCATGCAATGTACTTGTTCCATTAACAAGCATCTATGTGTTAACTTTGAGTATCTCAATACTCATGGATATGAGAAACACCGTCTGATCAAATCAAGAAGTCTAACGCATACTAGTCTTAACGCATTAATGATGTCCTGTCTCATTAATACTACAACTAGGGACTATTTAAGTACTAACACTATATAGTGTAGTAGTAATCTCATATCATGATTTCCTTAACACAGTATTGTACTAGGGACTTTATCTAACAGTTATATTACATAAAAGTAAACAAAAGAAACTGTAAGATAAATAATGCCTTTTATTAAAATAAAATGTATCATATACAACGTACACGTGATTGCCTTTAGGGCATAACACCAACATAAAGGTCTAAGTGTGTTAGTAAATAATCTACGTGATTGGGTTGTACTTTCATAGTAAGGTGTAGATTATAGAGCACTAACACCTAAGCGAAAAAAAATTGTTCTTGATCGATTAATGAAGTTGGAAACTTTATCAACATTTAGTTCATCACACTACAGTTTCTAAATCGGGAATGGTTTACCTATAACCAGCGAGTAGTCCACTTGCACTAATAGTGTAAGCGTATTCAAAATACGTAGAATTGGATCACATGATGATAATCTTTAGCAAGGTACTAAAATAAATAAAGATTGGCAATTGAAGACAGCAAATTGAAATTTTTCCCGTGATCCTTCAAGTTAAACCCAGGGAAAGAATATTGGTAAGTTGTAAATAATATACTTAAGTACCTGAAAGGAATAAGGCATTATATGCTTGTTTATAGAGCTGATGATTTAATTCCTATCGGTTACACTGACTCAGACTTCCATGCGGATAAAGATGAAAGAAAATCCACTGTTGGATACAGTTTCACTTTGTCTAGAAGGGCTATTTTATAGAGGAGTACTAAGCAATCTTGTATTACTGATTTCTACATAAAAGCTGAGTATTTGGCAGCTTCAAAAGCTTCAAAGAAGAGGTTTTGCTACGCAAGTTCCCCATAGAACTTGGAGTTGTACCACAAATGGACAAACCCATTATAATATATTGTGACAATTCTGGAGCGGTGTTACAATGTAAGGAACTAAGAAACCATAGGAAGGGCAAGCATATTGAGATGAAGTATTACTTGATCTGGAAGTTCATTCAAAAATCAGAAATAGTAGTTGATCAGATTTCCTCTTCAAACAATCTAGTGGATCCCTTTACCAAGCCTTTGACGAAGAAAGTATTCAGAAGACATCTAGACATCATAGGGGTAGGCACATATGGACCGTCATAGCCCATTTAGTGCAAGTGGAGGATTGTTAGAATGTATGCCTGGACTATGTATTTCTGTATTTTAGAAATTAATAAAATACTTCATTCATTAATGTTTGTTTGTTTACATATGTGCACATTAAGGTTTAAGTGTCTTAGTAAGTAATTTACGTGATTAGGTCGTGCTTTCACAATAAGGTGTAGATTATGGACTACTAATACATAAGCGAAAAATTGTTCTTGATTGATTGATAAAGCTAGGCACTTTATCAGGGTTTAGATAATTACATTATGGTTCTAAATGGGGAATAGTTTACCTTTAATCAGTAAGTAATTTACTCGTGCTAAAGTGTAAGCATATTTAGAATACGTAAAACTAGACTACATAATAGTAATCTTTATAAATGTACTAAAATAAATAAAGATTAGTTTATCACTACTACTGCATGGTTGAGTACCCTAAGACTTGAGTATAAGTTGGTAGTCTAGTAACACTGGACTTGTGTACTTCGATGTATAATGGGTGAGGTCTTGCCACAAGGCTAATAACCTTGTTTGTTTGGTGTATGACTCTAATTAATTAAGATGGACTTATACAATAAAGATTTTGTGCTTCATTACGTGAAGAAATTACCCTATTGTGATTGTCTAGGATAAGCTAAATGAAGGAATCGCGGAAAACTATCAAAGGGAAAACGCAGCAGAAAATTTTCAGTTTTTCAACCTACATCTAGGAGAGAGTACTTACTTTTCCTTATTGGTAGTAGATTAACGAATATAGGGACAGGTTGCACTGGAACTTCTTGCGTTGGAGGGGGAGAAGGAGGCACCTACTGTTCAACTGGGATTTCCACTAATCTTCTACTCCTACACATCAAGTGTTTTCTCTTTGTCTTCCGGAGTATGACTCTATCTTATTCTTAGGTTAGCTTGGTGAAATCTCCTTCTTTAGATACTCAAAATATCTCCAAGAGCGAAATAAGAGAAGGACGAGCACAATAAAGAGAGATCCAGAAAAGGCGGCACACTTGAGAGGTAGAACTCCGAAAAACCACACTTAATTTTTTTTCTCCTCTTCCCCTCATTTTTTCGGCCAGCCTTAGGGCTTCATTAAGTCCTAATAGCCAAAAACATTAAGCCCTAATGGGCTTGGGGCTGTGCTCCAAAACTAATCCAAGACTGGCCCAATCCTCTTAATTAATGGATTATCTTTTCTAGGCTTCATTAAATCCCAAGACTAATTAATTAATTCTAATGGACTCTTAATATATGTCAATATATATCGCTCAATTAATTAATTTATTCCAACCCAATTCTCTTAATCAATTAATTATCTTTTCTATGCCTTACTAAAACCTAAGATTAATTAATTAATTCTAATTGGACTCTTAGAACAAATTTTATTTCTCTTCCAAATAATTATCCATTAAGCCCAGATCGTGTCTAATCAATACCAAGGTAACTTGTGCTACTTAGGGACCAAGAGACATATTATTCATGGCTATTAAAATGACCAAAATGCCTTTACTATTAAATAGCCGCATTTTATCTTTAAATATTTCCATTTATTGTCTTATGGAAATATTGACCTGAAGAATAATATTGCTAAAGCAATGTCTCCGACTTACAGGTGAAATGATGGAAATACTCATTTATGTAACACCCATCAATGAGATAGGATAAATGTACTAACATCCATCTCAAAGACATCTGCCATCCCTAGATCTCTAGTATGATAATCTATGCTCACTTAAATGTACTTGCTTATCATTGGAAGCTATCCAAATGCACACATTCTAGAGTCACGTTCCCAGGGCCCTGGATTATTAGATTATCCTGGACAATCACAAGGGGGTGATTTAACTGCACTAAGTGAAGCATAGAAACTCTATTGCATGAGTCCGTCTTAACTAACTAGAGTAATACACCCCCTTGTGATTGTCCAGGATAATGTAATGATCCAGGGCCCTTAAGGATATTGATCTCACAAAAGAAATCTTACCCAACATACATCAAAGTATAAAACCTTAGCTTTGCCAAACCACCAACTTAAATTTAAGTATGAAGGGATCCGTCTACACTGTAGCAGTAATGATCTGGTCTCTATATAGCACTTTAAGAGAGACCACTACTACAGGTCCAATTCTACGTATTTGAAATACTCTTATGCCTATGATGTGAGTGAACTACTCATTGATTTAAGGTAAACCATTCCTTATTGGAAATCATGACACAATAGTCTTACCTTGATGAAATGCCCAGTTCCATCAAACGACTAGGAACTCAATTTTACTTGTATGACAAGTACCCATAGTCTATACCTTACTGTGAAGAACGATCCAACTCATGGACCATTACTTGTCATACTCGGACCTTTAAACAAACTAAATTGAATGAATAGCATTTTATTGCAATATGTTTACACAGAATACATAGTCTTTGAGGGCACACTTTCCAACACTAAATAATCTAGGGCCTTGGGAAGCGTGACTTAGTATGTATGCCTTTGGATAGCTCCCAGGAAATAAGTTAGTATATATTAGAAGTTATGAATTATCAGACTAGTTATCAAAGGATGGTAGATGTCATTGAGGAAGGTGTTAGTACATTTTTTTCTATTTGAATGATGAGTATTATGTAGAGAGGTATTTTTATTGTTACATCTATAGGTCGAGGACATCGTTCTTGCAATATTTTTCTTAGGGTCAATCAATATTTTCATATGGTGATAAATAAAATATTTAAAATGGTAAAATACAGCTATTTGTTAGCAAGAGTATTTTATTATTTTAGTAGCCAAGAATAACATGTCTTTTAGTCCCCATAATAACTCAAGTAACCTTAGTAAATTTATTTACTATATAGGCTTATTGGATGAATTAATAATGGAAGATTGTTCTAGGAGTCCAAGTAATTATTTATTTGGGCTAGAATAATGTATTGGGCTAATTAATTAAATTACTTTATTGATTAATTATATTAAGTAATTTTATATTGGGCCCAAGTAGATTAAGTAATTAATAAATGGACTATTTAATTAGCCTTGGGCTAATTTAATTAAATTGGTCTATTAATTAATTATCTTGAGTCATTTTATATTTGCCCAAGTGAATTAATTAATTAATTAATTAATTAATTAAAGAGTTATTTAATTAGTCTTGAACTAATTATAAAAAATTCTTGCCCATCAATGTTGATGTGACAGCTTAGGAATTTTTAGAATTCCTTGGAGCTGTCACATACTGAAGAGGAAAAAAAAAAGGAAACAAGAAAAATATGGCGGTGGAATGGAAAAAAGGAAAAGAAAAATAAAGTTATTGTTGCATGCATGAATTCCAATTGAAGGGTGTCTGATGCTTCATAGATTTCCAATTTCATTTTTTGGAAACAAAATCAAGAAACACAAATTATGTGCGTGTGTGCGCGCGCGCGCGCGCGTGTGTGTGTGTGTGTGTGCAAAATATGAAATTGGTTTTTAATTTTGTGTGGAATATTTAGACAAGAAAAACGTTTTCTTGTTTTTGTTCAAAAAGAAGCCGCCAGCGATTTTTCTTGTTTTTCCTTCATTTTTTTCTTTGAAAAATATAGCTGTTCTAATTGTCTCCCAAAAATTAATTAATTCATCCTGGTTCTATTTTCACCGATAGATTGTCCGTAGAAGGTTTGAGAATACTTTGGAAGATTGAAAGCTAGCAATTTTGGTATGCGTGGTTGATGCGAATGAGTTGATGCTTGGCCAGAATTCCTGCAAAACAAGTAGCCGTGACAAATTAAAGTGTTCCATCAAACACAAATCCTTTGGTTATTCAATCTAAGTGCCCTAAAAGTAAGTATTCCTAAACTTTGGCTAGGGAAAAAAAATTTAAATTTGCTGTCTTCCGCTGCTTTTTTATTTTCTTGCGATCCTTTTAGTTCTCGATCCCAAAATATTCATACATTTCTCATCCCCATAATACTTTGAAAATCATGCAATTTCCTTATAACACCCTACTACCTACGTACCCAAATAAGGAGGATGTCGCCTCATCCAAAGGACTAAGGGTCTTTATAATGAGGTACAAAAGGAATGAAAATGACTAAATAAAATTATGTGATAATCTTATTACAACTAAAGTTAAAACTTATACAAGTTTAAGAATCTAAAACTAACAATCATCTCTCGAAAGCAATACAAAGCAGAAATAAATAAACTAAAGGTCATCTCTTATCTCTCAACCTTCTCAATAAAAGCACTCCTTTGAAAATATGATATAAAATAGTGTGGGATTGGCATCTCAGTAAGTTGCATGTGTGCAAATGTCATATATAAACATTTTGTGCATGCAGGTTTATCCAAACCACAAAATCATATTTGCAACACTTTTCATCAATAAACAATTATTCAAAGGAGCATTGCTCATCATATCTAAAGTAGTTCTCAATAAATCATCATCTCATCATAATCATAAGTTCATTATTTAGGGATTAGCAATGATTCAAACAATAGTATTGCAATCCATATGATGGTTATCACCATGATAACATCCTAATGTAACCTTTCAACAATGGACAGTGGGGGATCCTCCCACTAGGGTAAGATACTTCTCCATCTCTACACCCAACACACCGGTTGTCCAACCCAGATAAATAAAGTCACATGGACCTAATGCTAGCTCTAACCAGCCTGACTAAGTAGTACTGTCGCCTCTCCAAGTTGAGTTCATCTTTTGGAGGTGGCCTCCTGCCAAAAGACTCACTTTAGCTCTTCAAGACTAGCACCACTAGCCTACCCCTACTGAGTACTCAACGCTCCCCATTTAGGGGCAGAATCATTTCTCTTGTTTTCACAATCGTTGATTACCTTGTCTTTGTAAACCGTGGCTTTTCACAATAAGTTTGCTAAAATGTTTAGTGATAAAGAAAAGAAATCATTTTTACTTTAAAAGTTAAGATTTGACAAACTCATTTAGAGAATAAAATGACCATATTCTCAAATAAAGTATCAAAATACTTCAGTACAATTCATCATATTCAACCAACGTTCCAATCATCATGTCAATCATGAAATTGATATCATTTCAAATATCATTGTACAAAATTACTTGCAAACATGTAATATTTAGTAAAACAGTTATGCAGGGACTTACTTGGATATTCTCAATAATCAACCAAGGCAATGCTTGATCTCTTTTTCTCTTTTCTTCCTTATTTCAAATTAATGTTTCTATGGCTAGAATTGAAATAGTACTCATGGCCTAGACACTATTATTTCATGCAACATGAATCCCCATGATACCATAAATCAACCATGGCGTCTAAACGAATCAATTTAATAAACTATACCCATAACCTTCTCTCATTATG
Source organism: Voacanga thouarsii (assembly GCA_026120185.1). NCBI lineage: Eukaryota > Viridiplantae > Streptophyta > Magnoliopsida > Gentianales > Apocynaceae > Voacanga > Voacanga thouarsii. Next base: position 269,065 of record JANUWF010002383.1, on the reverse strand, counting down.
CTACTCATCATCAAGCATGCATATGTTTAATTTAAATAATCAATATGATAACTCCCATACTCAACTATCATTAAATCCATATAATAACCCCATATGAATCAAAATATCTCATCTTTAACTAACCACAAGATGGATCTAGGTCCAACATAACATGATATCATAATATTTCAGCCTATATTCACCTAGATCAACTATTGCTCTATCAAACTCAACCATCCCATCCATTCATGTTTTTCATGTTGTACTTTATACATAATAACATCACCATAAAATTAGTCTCATTCAAATCAATAGGGATTGAGTCTCAAAATACCTCTTGGATAGACAAAACAACGAAGCAAATATGGCACCTTGGTGATCAGTTGAGTTCACTTAAGAGGAAGAGATGATTGGGTCCCTTAATTCTTGCTCTTAGGTTTCGATTTTGGTGGTGATTGGAGTTGTGATGGTTGAAATCTTGGAAAGAAAATGTGGCTCTTTTTTTTTTTTTTTTTTGTAGAAAAGAGGTTTAGGGTTGGATTGGTCCATTTTGATGAAGAGTATAGGCTATGTTTAGGTGTTTTGATGTTTGAAAGGACTACACCTTGTTTTGAACTCTTGAACCAATAAGGGAAAAATAGCAGCTTTTGCTCTTCTTGGTTTAGTCGAAACTATAGTGAATAGAAGGAGTTTATGGCTATGCTCTTGGGTGCTAAAGTGGCCAAGATAATGAGAGGAAAAGGAGAAAATTATAGGCCAATTTTTGGTTCAGCTTTGGACAGAAATAGGGGAAGAAAAATTGGGGTCTTGTGCTGCAATTTTTGCTTAAAACCATAGGGGAATTTGAGAGCAAGAGAAGCTGGGATTTTCGTAAGTGTGTGCGCGTGCTGGTTTTTTTTAGCTTAGGAGAACTTTGAGAAATAAGAATAGAAAGGTTTGCAAGAGTTGGGATTTGAACTCAAGTCACCAAGTATTAAACACCAAGTTTCAACCACTAAAACTCTAACTTCAACCACTCCACTCAACCACAACAACTCTTGTTTCAACTATTAAACCACAACAACTCTTGTCCTCTATCAAATTCCCTTAACTCCCACTCACTTACTTCATTTCCCTTCCACTAATTTTTACTGATAAAACCAAAGCTCGAGTCCACCAAGAAACTAACAAATTCCCTCAACTCCCACTCACTTAATTTCCCTTCTAATAATACTTATCTAATAATACTCATAAAACAAAATCTCAAGTTCACCAAGAAACTAACAAATTCTCTCAACTCCTACTCTTGTTTAAATAATCCTTCAACAATTATATCAAAGTAAATAAATTCATGAACTAACCAACTCATAGATCACATATATCTGTCATATAAAATGTTATGCAATGCATGACTTTTCCCATATAATAAAGGTGGTTTTAAATGGGGTATTACACTCCCAAAATAAAAATTTTACATATTATTGCTCTAATTTTCAAAAGTCGTAGAAGGCATACCATAAATCATATTCCCAAATCTCATATAAAAGGTATTGACATTTGGAGCCTATGATTTTAAAGTTCGTGATATAATTTTAACAAACATATGTGTAACACCCTATCCTAATGTCACGGGTTGGCTACTTTACATTTAGTAGCCCGTGCAGTTCCAGTAATTTCAGTGACTAACAAAGAGGGTTTGCTAAATTAACCTTACCCCAAAGTAGCATAAGTAATATCTTGAACGAAAACTTACTAAGTGTTGAGGAGGAAATAATGCTAAGAAGGAAAGCTTTAGAGAACACTTATAAAATGCTCAACTCACTAGAGAGCTTTTTACAACACTTAAACCTCACTTAAGATGCCAATGCTTACAAATGAGAGAGGCTTGGCCTATTTATAGGCAAGCTTTGGTTTCTAAAGAATTTCTTTAAGTTGCTCTTGCAACTTGCCAACTTGTTTAGTTGCACAACTGGCACAACTTATGCAACTTGCACAACTTGTGCCTCTTATGTATATATTCTAGGCTCTTTTATAATGTGCAAGACAAGCCTAGAGATTTTTAGAATCCTGGGTTTGGAGTTGGGAAGTTTTGATTGTAATGATGCCTTGGAAGGGATAATTGATGCTTTGATTGATAATGCACTATTTAAATATTATTTGAATTCATATGTGTAAGCTTTGGTTTGTATGTTTAAAAAGTTGCAAGGGAATGAGGTCTATGTGCTTAATTTTGTTGGGACTATTGATTTGCATATACCTTACTTCTAAAAACCTCTTTTATTCTTATTTGATTCATCATACCTACTTTTCACATTGAGTGTTACTTTTCTTTACAAAGGGATGATGAAGAAGTATGATGAATGGAAAGAATGTGTTTATGTTTTAATATTTGGTTTGTGTTTGCATAATATAAGTTTTTATATAGTTATTTTGTTGTTATTTAACCTCCGTCATTTTCTCACTTCCTAACAATAAAGATAATATGGTTTTTAAGTGTGGGAGAGTGAGTATTTCTTTACATGCTTTCTTACGAATTGTTTAACAATCTTTTATTTTACTTTCTTATGTTTTGGTGTGCTGTATTTCTAGTCTTTTAGAGTCTTTATGTTTTATTTTTCATTTTTTTAGGATAATAAATCGTGAATAACTCATTTGCTTCCTATTTCAACATCTATTGAAGAATAATTCACTTGGAGAGTATTTGTTTAACTTTTCCTCCGTGTTATTTTTTGTCTCTTTGGATTTTTATGCTTTCTTGAGAATATTTTGGCTATTGAGGATAATATCCGGTTCAAGTGTAAGGGAGTGGTTTTGTGGTATTCCTTATCCAAAATTTTATTAATTTCTTGTTATTTTCATGTTAAATTAAAAATTTTCTAGTTCAAAGTGAAATTTTCTTATTAAAATTGAAAATTGGGCTAAATTGTTTTAAAATTTTGACATATTTTGATTTTTATTAGATTTCTATTCTTTTTCTCTTGGCATGAAAATTTGGTATGAGGTTGTTTTGGCTAGGATATTCTTGTGTAAACTTATATATTTGATGTGATATAGACGAAGTCTTGAGAATTTTGCTTAACCTTGTCTATGTTTTTAGTAAATATTGTGACATTTTATTTCTTGGGAATGGATGAGAAACTTGTAATAAAGTATAAGGAAGGGAATTTTGGCCTTTTTATATTCTATGGTCTTCTAGCTAGTCCTAACTCTGGGTTTAAGTAGATGTGGATTCAGGTAAGAAAAGAGCGATTAGAATAAAGCAATGCAAAAGCTGAAAATCATTCATTTTAACTTTAGTAGACATTTGCATTACTTTACCCTAATGAAGGTACTGTAAAAGCTGAAATATCTTTATTCCATCTTACTAGGCAATTGCATTACGCTACGAAAAAAAAAAAAAAAAAAAGAGCATACTGACCAATCTTTTATTTATTACTCGGGTTGTAGTAGCTTTAGAAGTTTAAGAACTTAAATTTAGTCATCATTCCCTACTTATATGAATTACTTAAGTGTTCTTGAACTCGGAGATAAGGTGAAACTTGTTGAATAGATATAAGCTTGTTCAATCTAACTTCGATGGCTTTAGTTTTATCTATTTAAATACATATGTTTATAGGAGTTTAGTCTAGTTGAGTGACTTTGAACTGAATTCTCATCTCAAGTGAAAAAGAATATCTTTCTCATGACAGTCATTACTGCCAAGAATTTACTCTTAATGAATGTTTTTTCTTAGAGTGCTTTTAATTTTGATACTTCACATGAGGACAAGCAAAAGCTTAAGTGTGAGAGCGTGATGAGTGTTCATTATATTTATATTTTATAAATCATTTGTGCTTAAATTATGAAAGAATGCATTTTAGACTGCTACTTTATCCCCTACTTTCATCTTGTTTGATGTACGCTGTATTGAGTTGAGATTTAAAGTGAAAGCAAGTTGAAAAGAAGAGTTTTGAAAAGCACCGTAGCGTCATGCCTGCCACCATAGATGGTACCATGCATGTTTAGAAGCTAGAAACATTAAAGATCCTCAGGATTGACGGTGTCGTGCAACTCACTTTCAATGGCGTTGTGCATGTTTCTAGCACAAAATGAACTCAAGACCCACGATGTCATTTCAACTCGGGTATAGCACATCAAAGCATGCACGGTGCTGTTCAAGACATTCTCCACGGTACTATGCAATATCATAGAAGACCCTCTGTTTAACTATATTTGGGGTTTCTTAGTGGGCATCTATAAATACTTGGCTTCTAACCCTAATAATTAGTCTTTAGTGGCCAAAAACACCAGAGAACTTATAGAGAGCTCAAGAAACACCGAGAGAAGAGGGTGTTGGATTGTATGCCCTCTTAGACTAGGTTTCTGATGTAAAATCGAATTATTTAATAAAAGAATTTATTTTCAGAAATTGTTTGTGAATTTACTTTTTGTTTGTGCATGATTTTCATTTGGAACAGACCCATTGTGTTTAAATAAGTGATCCATGTGAATGGTGGTCTTTCACAGTAAGGTATGGATCACAGGTTATTTAACACATAAACATTTGTTCTTAACCTATTGATGAGACTGGGAACCTCATCATGTTTAGGTTATTATGTTATGAATTCCAAATGGGGAATGGCTTACCTTTAGCCAGTGAGTAGTCCACTCACATCATGACATAACCGTATTTCGAATACGTAGAATAGGACCTGTAGTAGTGGTTTCTCAAAGTACTATATGGTAGAAACCTAGACTACTACCGCTACAGCGTGGACTAGTACTCTACGACTTGAGTATGAGTTGGTGGTCTAGCGAAGCTGGAAGCATATACTTTGATTTGCTGTAGTTGAGGTTCTATCATAGGGCCAATATACTTGCATGTTGGGTATGTGTGACTAGTTAGTTAAGACAGACTTATACAAGATAGTTTTTGCACTATATCGCCCCTTGTAGTTGTCCAAATGGTCTAAATTATCCAGGGCCCTGGGAAACATGACTTGGATGTTTGCTTTAGGGTAGCTCCCTTGGAAAGCGGAAACACTCTAGGAAGTCGTGGATCATTGGACTAGAAGCCTAAGGATGGTAGATGTCATTTAAGGGGGTGTTAGTACACTTCTTCCTCTCTAAATGTACGGCGATGTGTAGAGGGGTATTTTAGTCATTTCACCTGTAGGTCGGAGACTTTGCTAACGCAGCATTGTCCTTGGGGTCAATATTTCCTTATGGTGATATTAGGAGATATTTAAAATGCAAAATACCCCTATTTATGTAATAGGGGTATTTTGGTCATTTTAGCAGCCAAGGCGATGTGTCTTTTTGGTCCTTGGGATAGCTCGTAAGTCATAACTATTTTTGGGTTGAGGAATTGGTCTCAGTTGAAGAGGATTTTATTTTATTCAGGAAGTCTAATTTATTATTGGATTGGAATAAAATAAATAAATAAATAAATAAAATAGGAGTTGAGAGAAATTAATTATCTAGTTTATTTGGTTAATTAATTATTCAGGGCCTAGGTCCAGTATGAATAATTAAGAAATTAACCTGGGCTTAAACTAGGGGAAATAATTAATGTTTAATTATTTATTGGGTTATTTATGTAGGCCCAAGAAATAAATAATTAAAGATTAATTATTATGGTTCATTTGGGCTCATTAATTATTTATTAGGTTACTTATGTAAGCCCAGAAAATAAATAATTAATATTTATTATTTTGGGCCTTTTGGGTCCAAGAAAAATAATAAATATTTATCTGGCCCAATAGCTTGGACCTTAGGGTTTTTTCCAGATACGGTTAAGAGGAGTTTAAGGTTAGGCCAAACTGTTTCTCAGGATAACATCCGGGTATTTTGAAATCCCGGGGAGATGTTTATCAGAGATTGAGAGACCTAGTTTAGGCTAAATATAAACAACTCTTTGAAAAGAAAAAACCCTAATTTTTCTTTCCCAAAACCACACACTCACGTGGGTCTCTCTCTCTCAAGGTCTCTCTCCTTCTTCTTGTTTTTCCCTTGTTCTTTGCTAACCAATAGCGAAAGAACTAAGGAGTTTTGAGATCGTTCCTCTTCACCATAGTGTTCACCAACTAGAGGTTAGGCTGAGGAATATCCCGAGAGTTGGAGAGCTAAGCGTTAATGCAAACAAGGCGGAGTAGAAGGCTAGCGGGTGTTCAACCGGAAGCTCTTTCAAGTGGACAAAGCGAGGCGATTCCAGTCGTTCAATCCGCTCTTACTCAACCTAGAAGAGTTAAGGAGCGCAAATGTATGATCTTCACGCTTCCGCATGGCCTTTATGGCTCACGTTTAATTTTTTTTCTCTATTTTTTTTCGTCCATGGCTCCCCTGTTTCTGCGTTTTCCATCAAAGTTTGTTTTGTTTTGGACTAGAGAAATGATTTTGTCAAATAAACTTGAGACCAAAGTCTCTAGAAAGTTTTAATTGGAAAATTTTTGAAATCATTAAGTTTTAACTTATATAAAATTAGTCCATGAAGGAAATCTCTCAAAGGATATAAGCCTTGACATAGAGATTTTATTGGACTTAGATATTTTATTTTTGAGTTAAGAAAAACTTAATGGAATTTTCGAAAGGATATTTTCCAGAAAACCTTTATTTTAAAAGACTAAGTGAGAGAGGGGTTCCAAGGGCCCCACGGCTTCCATCACGGTCCTTATTAGAGATCATGGATCCCCTCGCGTCACCCTGGGAGTGAACCCGTATAGGATGGGGATACCACAAGGATCTAGATCTAATGGAAGGATGTAATTAATAACCCGAGGCACGTACTATGATCAGCCAGCCCACGTTGGAGGTTATAGTGCGAGGTATGTCCATAGAAAATGAGAGGAAACGGCCATCCCACGATGGAGTTATTCTCTAGACCATTACCTAGAAGGGAAATTAATTTGTGGTGGTTAATACACTTAACTTAGGAAACTGTTAATCTTCCCAAGAAGCTATGTCAGTTTTCCTAAGAGCCAAATTATTTTCAGTGCACAAATTTTATTTTGTTTTCACAAACTAATTTCTTTCTTTTATTTTCGATTTTCAGAAATGGTGGGAGGTTCTTTTATTCCATTGGCCGTTATTCTCAGGGAGAATAAGTTAATGAGTCCAAACTATGTGGATTGGAAAAGGAACCTGGACATAACACTCACAGTCGAGGAGTATAAGTATGTCCTTTACGAAACCTGCCCTGTTATCGGGGAAGGTTCCACTTCTGAAGAGCGAGAGGCTGAAAAGGCATGGAAGAAAGCTGACGAAATGGCACGTTGCTATATGTTAGCTTCCATGTCTAATGTGCTCCAGTCAAAACACGAGCACATGGCTTCTACATATGACATAAGTCAATCATTGGCAACTATGTTCGTGGACAAGAGTCGGCCCGCAAGGCAGGAGGCTCTTCGAACAATTGTAAACACTAAGATGGCTGAGGGAGCATCAGTCCGAGAGCATATGCTCAAGATGATTGCTGCTTTCGAGGAGGCAGAAATCTTAGGGGCTGTCATTGACCCCGAGAGCCAAGTGGACATGGTTCTCGAATCTCTACCGGGCTCTTTCACTCAGTTCAAGTTAAACTATAACATGAACAAGTTGAACATAAGATTGATTGAACTGATGAAGGAGCTCCAGATGGCAGAGAAGGTCATGAAGCCGCAGTCTAAGGCCATGATTGCTAAGGCCTCTTCTTCAAGAACTGGGCCTAAGCCCAGAAAGTTCAAGAGGAAGAAGGGGAATGCAACAGCCAAGCCCAAGAACCAGCCCAAGGACAAACCAAAGGGCAAGTGCTTCAAGCGAGGAAAGAAGGGACACTGGGAAAAAGAGTGTCCAGATCTTCAGGCCAAGAAAAACCCCACAGGTAATGTTTACTATCTAGAGTCCATATCAATGGTAGGATCAACTTTCACTTGGATTGTTGATTCAAGAGCCACTGATCATATCTGTAACTCCTTGCAGGGGTTTAGGAAGATAAGAAGACTCAAGAAGGGCGAACATGGGCTTCGAGTGGGTAATGGAGCACAAGTCTGGGCCCTTGCAGTGGGAGAGCTGGATCTTATTTTTTATTGTAATAAGATAGTGGTTTTAAAAGACATTTTATATGTACCTGGTTTTCGTCAGAATTTGATTTCAGTTGCAAAACTTATTAATCAAGGATATTCTGTATCTTTCCATTCTGGTATTTCTATCAATAGAGATGGAGAAATTTTATGTACTGGGCACATGTATGGAAATTTGTTCTTTTTAAACCCTATTAACAAACAATCAAATAACGCTCAGCCTGAACCTTTAACTAAGAAGAGAAAGACCAATATCAATGATTCATACCTTTGGCACCTAAGGTTGGGTCATATTAACTCAACCAGGATTCAGAGACTAATCCATGATGGGCCTTTGGGCTCATTGAGATTGGAAAGTTGGCCTCAGTGTGAATCCTGCCTGATGGGAAAAATGACCAAAAGGTCTTTTACACCAAAGGCAGATAGAGCCAAGGAGGTGTTGAGTCTTGTTCACACTGATGTGTGTAGTCCATTGTCTACACCAGCTAGGGGAGGTTTTGAGTACTTCATCACGTTCATGGATGATTGTACGAGGTATGGTTACATTTACCTGATGAGACGCAAGTCTGACTCTTTTGACAAGTTCAAAGAGTTTAAGGCTGAAGTGGAGCGTCGGACAGGTAAATTAATCAAAACCTTACGATCGGATCGTGGTGGAGAGTACCTCCTAGGTGAATTCAAGGACTACATGGTACATCATGGGATAGTATCCCAACTCTCTGCGCCGGGAACCCCCCAGCAGAACGGAGTAGCTGAGAGAAGGAACAGGACGTTGATGGAAATGGTCCGAAGCATGATGTCTCATGCTACTCTTCCAGTGTCTTTTTGGGGATATGCCCTGGAAACAGCGGCATATATTCTGAACTTGGTGCCTTCCAAGTCAGTACCTAGGACTCCCTATGAGATGTGGACTGGGCGTAAGCCAAGTCTGAATCATCTCAGGATTTGGGGGTGTCCAGCTTATGTACTGATCAAGGGAGACAAGTTGGAACCAAGATCAGAATTATGCTATTTTGTTGGGTATCCAAAAGGGACAAAAGGAGGCTACTTTTATCATCCTAAGGAGCAGAAAGTACTAGTCAGTACCCATGCTAGATACTTGAAGATGATCAAAGTACTTCCACTAAAGGTTTAACGAGGCTGGAACTGCAGGAGAAGTTATCTATGGAATCAACTTCTACTGACCCGATTTTGGAACAAGAAGAGGCACAGCCTCAAGAGCCTGTACAAATGGAGCCTCATCGTAGTAGGAGAGTGTTTAGGGTTCCGGATAGATGGACTGGAGAAGCCTTTGAGCTGGTTTCCGACCATCAGGAACAAGACCCCGCTAGATATGAGGAGGCTATTGCTGATGCCGATGTAAATCTGTGGCATTAAGCAATGAAAGCCGAGATTGAGTCTATGTACCTCAATCAAGTTTAGGATCTTGTAGCTTCACCTGAAGGGATAAAACCCATTGGGTGCAAGTGGGTATACAAGAGGAAGAGAGGAGCGGATGGGAAGGTGGAAACCTTCAAAGCTAGGCTTGTGGAGAAAGGGTATACTCAGAAAGAAGGTATCGACTATGAGGAAACCTTTTCCCCGGTAGCCATGCTTAAATCCATTCGCATCCTCCTTGCCATCGCCTGTCACTATGACTACGAGATATGGCAAATGGATGTCAAAACGGCATTCTTGAATGGCCATCTTAGCGAAGACATCTATATGTCCCAACCGAAAGGCTTCATTGCTGAAGGCCAGGAACACATGGTTTGCAAGCTTAAGAAGTCAATTTATGGACTTAAGCAGGCATCAAGAGCATGGAACATTCGTTTTGATGAGACTGTAAAGTCTTATGGTTTTATTCAAAGCGAAGATGAACCATGCGTGTACAGGAAACTTGAAGGCATCAATATGGTTTTTCTTGTCCTGTATGTGGATGACATTCTACTCATTGGAAATGATGTAGGGACATTGTCATCTACAAAGGTTTGGCTGTCTAGTCAATTCAGTATGAAGGACTTGGGAGAAGCCAGCTACATTCTCGGGATTAGGCTTCTTAGAAATAGGAAGCAGAGAATGTTAGGATTATCCCGAGCGGCATACATTGACAAGATGCTGGCCAAGTACAGCATGGACTCATGCAAGGGAGCTCTAATCCCTTGCAGACATGGGTTGTCATTTTCTTCGAAGGACTTGTCCTAAGTCTCAAGAAGAAAAGGACAGAATGAGTAGGATTCCCTACGCTCGGCTGTGGGAACTCTCATGTACGCTATGCTTGTGTACTAGGCCGGATATCCGCTTTGCCGTGGGCTTAGTTAGCGGATATCGATCAAACCCGAGGGAGGTTCATTGGCAAGTCTGTAAAGCATATTCTCAAGTACCTCAAGGGAACGAGAGATTATATGCTCGGTTTACAGGGCTGATGATTTGGTTCCTACAGGATACACAGACTCAGACTTCCAGGCGGATAAGGATGAGAGAAAATCCACTAGTGGATATGTCTTCACCTTGTCTGGAGGAGCAATTTCATAGAGGAGTATCAAGCAATCTTGTATTGCTGACTCAACCATGGAAGCTGAGTATGTGGCAGCTTCGGAGGCGTCCAAGGAAGCAGTCTGGCTCCAGAAGTTTCTTTCAGAACTTGGAGTCGTACCACATATGGATAGGCCGGTTGTGATGTATTGCGACAACACTGGAGCAGTGTCACAATCTAAGGAGCCTCGGAACCACAAGAAGGGGAAACACATCGAGAGGAAGTACCACATGATCCGGGATTTCATCCAGAGATGGGAAGTCGTGGTGGAGCATATTACCTCAGAAAACAATCTAGCAGACCCATTCACCAAGCCTTTGGCTGAGAGAGTCTTCAAGAGACACTTAGACGCCATAGGGGTGGGCACCTATGGACTTACCTAGTTTTAGAGTGCAAGTGGGAGATTGTTGGATTGTATGCCCTCTTAGACTAGGTTTTTGATGTAAAATCGAATTATTTAATAAAAGAATTTATTTTCAAAAATTGTTTGTGAATTTACTTTTTGTTTGTGCACGATTTTCGTTTGGAACAGACACATTGTGTTTAAATAAGTGATCCATGTGAATGGTGGTCTTTCACAGTAAGGTATGGATCACAGGTTATTTAACACATAAACATTTGTTCTTAACCTATTGATGAGACTGGGAACCTCATCATGTTTAGGTTATTATGTTATGAATTCCAAATAGGGAATGGCTTACCTTTAGCCAGTGGGTAGTCCACTCACTTCATGATATAAGCGTATTTCGAATATGTAGAACAGGACCTGTAGTAGTGGTTTCTCAAAGTACTATATGGTAGAAACCTAGACTACTACCGCTACAGCGTGGACTAGTACTCTACGACTGGAGTATGAGTTGGTGGTCTAGCGAAGCTGGAAGCATATACTTTGATTTGCTGTAGTTGAGGTTCTATCATAGGGCCAATATACTTGCATGTTAGGTATGTGTGACTAGTTAGTTAAGACAGACTTATACAAGATAGTTTCTGCACTATATCGCCCCTTGTGGTTGTCCGAATGGTCTAAATTATCCAGGGCCCTGGGAAACATGACTTGGATGTTTGCTTTAGGGTAGCTCCCTTGGAAAGCGGAAACACTCCAGGAAGTCGTGGATCATTGGACTAGAAGCCTAAGGATGGTAGATGTCATTTAAGGGGGTGTTAGTACACTTCTTCCTCTCTAAATGTACGGCGATGTGTAGAGGGGTATTTTAGTCATTTCACCTGTAGGTCGGAGACTTTGCTAACGCAGTATTGTCCTTGGGGTCAATATTTCCTTATGGTGATATTAGGAAATATTTAAAATGCAAAATACCCCTATTTATGTAGCAGGGGTATTTTGGTCATTTTAGCAGCCAAGGCGATGTGTCTTTTTGGTCCTCGGGATAGCCTGTAAGTCCTAACTATTTTTGGGTTGAGGAATTGGTCTCAGTTGAAGAGGATTTTATTTTGTTTTGTTTTATTTTATTTTATTCAGGAAGTCTAATTTATTATTGGACTGGAATAAAATAAATAAATAAATAAATAAAATAGGAGTTGAGAGAAATTAATTATCTAGTTTATTTGGTTAATTAATTATTCAGGGCCTATGTCCAGTATGAATAATTATGAAATTAACCTGGGCTTAAACTAGGGGAAATAATTAATTTTTAATTATTTATTGGGTTATTTATGTAGGCCCAAGAAATAAATAATTAAAGATTAATTATTATGGTTCATTTGGGCTCATTAATTATTTATTGGGTTACTTATGTAAGCCCAGAAAATAAATAATTAATATTTATTATTTTGGGCCTTTTGGGTCCAAGAAAAATAATAAATATTTATCTAGCCCAATAGCTTGGACCTTAGGGTTTTTTCCAGATACGGTTAAGAGGAGTTTAATGTTAGGCCAAACTGTTTCTCAGGATAACATCCGGGTATTTTGAAATCCCGGGGAGATGTTTATCAGAGATTGAGAGACTTAGTTTAGGCTAAAAAGATAAACAACTCTTTGAAAAGAAAAAACCCTAATTTTTCTTTCCCAAAACCACACACTCACGTGGGTCTCTCTCTCTCAAGGTCTCTTTCCTTCTTCTTGTTTTTCCCTTGTTCTTTGCTAACCAATAGTGAAAGAACTAAGGAGTTTTGAGATCGTTCCTCTTCACCATAGTGTTCACCAACTAGAGGTTAGGCTGAGGAATATCCCGAGAGCTGGAGAGCTAAGCGTTAATGCAAACAAGGCGGAGTAGAAGGCTAGCGGGTGTTCAACCGGAAGCTCTTTCAAGTGGACAAAGCGAGGCGATTCCAGTCGTTCAATCCGCTCTTACTCAACCTAGAAGGGTTAAGGAGCGCAAATGTATGATCTTCACGCTTCCGCATGGCCTTTATGGCTCACGTTTAATTTTTTTTTTTCTCTGTTTTTTTTTTCGTCCATGGCTCCCCTTTTTCTGCGTTTTCCATCAGAGGGATCAAGAGGAATCAAATGAGAAAAAGATGAGAGTTGCTCAAGAGGATCTCAAGGAAGAAGAAGGAAATTTGCTTGTCTGTGAGTGCTCTTTTCTCTTTCTTGTAATCTGTTTTGACAATTTTTAATTTCTATACTTTAGTTGTATTTAAGGGTAAACCTTAAGTTTGTGTTCTTGGATTGATTTTCTTTTAGATGTATTGAATTTTCATTCTATGTATTTGATTACTTAGGTATTGTGGTTTTAGATTGATTGTTAGAGATTGGTTGATTTTGTGAATTAATTAGTTAGCTTCTAATGAATTCGAGAGATGGGGTTATGAGCTAAACAACTAATTTATTGATGTAATGTTTGTTTCCCTTCAATTAACTCGAGAGAGAGGTTGGGGAATTGAACTTGGTAATCCAAGGGTTTATGATATTGCCTAGAGATAGGGATATTGTGGCCCCTACATTTTTTTGGGATTTATTGCTCTTAATACTTTCTGGATTAAACTGGTGAGATAGAGATACCCATTGGTATCCTAAGAATAGAAATTCTATTACTCGAGAAAGAGTGAAATTTGCACTTGAATCCCTCCAGTGCTTGAATTAAGAATTGATGGATTTAAGGTTATTTTCCTTTCTTGGCATAGAATTGGGAGATGTTTTTCTTTACATAGCCTTTCTCCTTATTCTTATCTCTTGAGGACCCTAGTGACTTTTCTTATGTGAATTTGGTATACTCTCTAGTATCTTAGTTATTAGAGTTGTTTATTAATTTTATTTCTTTATTTTATAGGCTAAACAATGAGATTAGAGTAAAGTAGCGGTAATTGCAAAGTTTATGTGGATTCAATACCTGCTATTCCCTATAATATGCGATGGGTATACTTGCCCAATTTATGGTTTGAGTGTTTAGCATTTTAAGTAAAACTTGGTTGTTTGTGGATTTATTGATAATATTTCCAATGCTCAAAAAACATACAACACCTAGAAAATTCAAGAAAAAGAAAGGAAAGATAGTGGCCCAGCCCAAAAAGAAGCCCAAAGGAAAGTGTTTCAAATGTGGCAAGAAGGGACACTGGAAAAAAGAGTGTCCAGCCCTTTTAGCCAAGAAATCCCATAGATAGTGCATACTACCTTAAGTCTATAACAATGGTTGAATCATCATTCACTTGGTAGTTGATTCTGGAGCCATTGACTATATCTTTAACTTCTCAAGAAATGTGAGCATAGTCTCAGTATGGGAAATAGAGCAAAAATATGGGCTCGAGTAGTAGGAGATATGGAACTAGTTTTTTATTGTAATAGAATTCTTTTATTGATGGATATTTTACATGTAACTAGTTTCAAATAGAATTTGATTTTAGTTGCAGAACTTATTAATCATAGATATTCTATTTCTTTCTATTCTAGTATTTTTATCAGTAGAATTAGATATGTTTTATGTACTGGGTACATGTATAGAAACTTATTCTTCATAAATCCTTAAAGTGAATCTATAACTAAGAAAAGGAAGGACAATATCAATGGCTCTTATTTATGGCATCTAAGGTTGGGTCACATTAACTCAATCAAGATTCAGAGGTTAATCAATAACAGGCCTTTAAGCTCATTGAGATTGAAAAGTTGGCCTTAGTGTGAATCATGCCTTATGGGTAAGATAACTAAAAAGTCTTTTACCCAAAAGGTAGATAGAGCCAAGGAAATATTGAGTTTAGTTCACACTGATGTGTGCGGTCCTTAATCTACACTAGTAAGAGGAGGTTTTGAGTACTTCGTCACGTTCATAGATGATTGTATAAAATACGGTTATATTTACTTGATAAGGCACAAATAGCTCTTTTGACAAGTTCAAAGAGTATAAGTTTAGGGTAGAGCGTCGAATGGGTAAACTAATCAGAACCCTTAAATCGGATCATGAAGAATACTTCTTAGGTAAGTTTAGGGACTACATGGTACATCATGGAATAGTATCTTAACTCAGTGCTCCTAGGACACCCCAGCAGAATAGAACAGTTGGGAGAAGAAACAGAACATTGATGGAAATGGTTTGAAGTATGATGTTTCATACGACTATTCCAATTTCTGTTTGGGGATATGCCTTAGAAATAATGGCTTTTATTTCAAACTTGGTACCTTTCGAGTCAATACGTAAGACACTCTATGAGATATGGACTGGTCAAAAGCCAAGTCTGAATCTTCTTAAGATTTAGGGTAGTCCTAACTTATGTACTGATTGAGGGAAATAAATTAGAACCAAGATCAGAATTATGCTATTTTGTCAAGTATCCAGAGATCTATATACGACGCTACTATTTATGGCGGTCTTAGAGCCGTCACAAATGGTAGTTATATATGACAGACTATTGTATATAACTATTAAAAATGACGGTTTTTGAGCTATCGTATTTAATCTAATATTTGCCATAGACCGTGGTATATATTATAGTAAACACAACGGCCTGTCGCAAAAGGTTATTATATACGACAATTTTGAGGTTGTTATAAATATATGAATATATATGATGGTCTTGCATTTATTTATGACAGTTTTGCAACCGTCTCAAAAAATAAAGTATTTTGCGACGATTTTGCGAGTGTTTGTCATAAAAGGTTAATGTATATGACGGTCTGGAGGCTGCCGTAAATGCAAGGATACGGTCTCGATGTTATTGATGTCAGTTTTTGGGTCGTCGTAAAAATACATTATTTACGACAGTTCTTTTACATTCAAATTCCCTCAAAATTTAAATTTAAATTATCTTTAAATTTGGTTATAATACTTTTGTTAGCAATTTTAAGAAATCTTAAGGTTGGATCGTTAAATTGATATGCATATCTTTGTAAATATGTTAGGTTTTCGGCATATTTATAAATATTATGCCTGAATATGTGTTAAAATATATACAATTACCTTAAATTGGGTCACAACACATTTTTTTAATAGTAATTTCAACAAATCTAACAGTTGGATTGTTAGTTTGATATGTCTATCTTCGAAAATGTACTAGGTTTTTGGCATTTTATAGATATTATACTAGATTATGTGCCAAAATAAATCCGATTACTTTTGAATTTGGTCATAACACTTTTTATTTAGTAATTTCAATAAATCTAATGGTTGGATCGTTAATTCAATACACTTATATTCATAAATGCGTTAGGTTTTCATTATTTTTTTAGATGTTATGCTAGATTATGTGCCAAAATATATTTGATTACTTTCGAATTTGGTCATAATATTTTTTTTAATAATTTCAACAAATCTAATAGCGGGATCATTAATTTTATACACCTATTTTCGTAAACATGATAGGTTTTATGCGCGCGCGCGCACACACACACACATTATATACTAGATTATATACCAAAATATATCCGATTACCTTCAGATTTAATTATAACACTTTTTTTTTAACAATTTCAACAAATCTAACGGTTGGATCTTTAATTTGGTACACCTATTTTCGTAAAATACATTAGGTTTCGGACATTTTTATATGTATGTATGTATGTGTGTGTGTATGTATGTATGTATGTATGTATGTATGTATGTATGTATGTATGTATGTATGTATGTATGTATGTATGTATGTATGTATGTATGTATGTATGTATGTATGTATGTATGTATGTATGTATGTATGTATGTATGTATGTGTGTGTGTGTGTGTGTATGTGTGTGTGTGTCTACATATTTGCATTTAGTGTGTATATATGTATGCATAATATGTGTGTGTGTGTGTGTGTGTGTGGTATGTATGTATATGATTATAAGTGATATTTATATATATATGTATATATGTATATATGAATATATGCATATATGTATGTAGATACACATATATACATAGATATATATGTCTATATATAGATATATAAGTTTAGTATGTATATATTGTATGTGGTATTTGTGTATATATATGTATATCTATATACATATATATACATGCCAATATATTATGTATGGCGTGTGTGTGTGTGTGTGTGTATAAGTATAAGTTTTTTCTAATTGATCTATTTGTATAAAATCATTTAATAAAAATAATGATTTAATTAACACTATATAAATATTAAATTATATACATATAGAAAATAATTTATTACATTGACTAATGTTGTTTCATAGAAAATTTAATATAATTATTATATTTTTAATAGTATTAATGTTTTAATTTTTTTTAAAAAAATTGGGAATAGTTTTGTTGGGTATCTCTCACGCATATCGTGTATGGCGCAGTGAAAAATAAAACAAGATACCATCCCAGAATCCGCATATATGTGGAAAACAAGGCATAAAGATAACAAAGGTAATAGCTTTTTACCTTTCTTTAATCATCTGAAGAACAAAAAATTTCTTCTTCAAGTCGAGGCGCAATCCAGCAATCCTCTTGATCAAATTCCACGAGAGTTGAACGTCCAAACACTATAATCACAGTGTGTGATTATCTCTAACAGTAATCCACACAGAGGATACACTCAAGCACGAGGTTTTCTGTGCTAGCAAAAAATCAAAGTGGTGGCTAGGGTTACTTGTTTTTCAGAAAAACAACGTGATAGAGAGAGAAGAGAAGAAGTCGTTTGTTTCCTAGGGTTTTCGTGAATCCAACCTCTTCTAGGGTTTCGAGTATGTCATACATATAAACCGAAAACCCTACTAAAATTGAGAATTATAATCTTATTAGAATTCCCTAATTGTAATTGGAAACATCAAGTTCTCACAATTACAATTTGGACCATAATTATAACTAATTATAATTTGGCCACAACTTCTCTTTCTCGCAATTAACCCCACTATGTTATCAAATAACATCTTGAGTATATCATCGTCTATTGTGTGTGACATATTAGGTTTCCTAGTCAATAGGTAGCAAACATGAATTAATCCAAACGTCTTTGAGATTAATAATCCATAATTAATTAGAATTAATCCTATTAATAAACCCATATTCTCAGATCATGAGCGGTATCTAACAATACATCATGACCACCCAAGAGTCCAGAAAGTCAAGTGGCTTGACATGAACCCTTCAATAACAAACTACAGTGCAATTAACTTCTTTCACCATACAATATCTCATTCGGTTTGGAGTACAGAATTAGTACCAACTCCCTGCAGAATTAATTCTGACCCGAATACAATAGTACTTGTACCAAGAACCCACTACTCTAGATGTGTATCAATTGAAATTATTTCCAATACACAATCGCCTTGGCCAAGGACTTCTCGAGTAGTAATTTCTACAAGTGGCCGTGAGATATTCACCCCTAGTATTAGGAGTGGTGAATCCTTTATTGACCCTCTCAACTACTTTCGTTTACCTCACAATGTATCCAATATCCATCCCATAGGCGGCCCTCAATCGAGCTCCAAAGATTGGAATCAAAGTACAATGCTCAGCAAACAAAGTACCTTAGAGATCTCAAGTCTAAGGATACTTGCACGTTTGCTATGAGAACCACTGCCTGATCAAATCAAGAAATCTAACACATACTAGTCTTAACGCATTAATGATGTCATGTCTCATTCATACTATAACTAGGGACTATTTAAGTACTAACACTATACAGTATAGTAGGAATCTCATATCATGATCTCTATTAGGATTTTCTTAACATAGTGTTGTACTAGGGATTTTATGAAACAGTTATATTACTTAAAAGTAAACAAAAGAAACTGTAAGATAACGAATGCCTGTTATTAAAATAAAATGTGTCATATACAATGTACAAGTGATTGCCTCTAGGGCACAACACTAACAAGTTTAAATAAAAAAAATTATTAGACCAAACAATAAGCTTCGCCTAGTAGCTAAGGCACAAAGCCTCAATATGTGAGGTTGTTGGTTCGACTCTCCGTTGTGACATAAATTGATTGGAGGCTACAATCAGATGTTGGTGGATACAAGCAGACAATGTAATGAAAGAGATGCAATCAGTTGCGGCGGGTTCACGTGGACTATGCTAATAAGAGCTCCAATCCAGTGCAATTGGCCTATATTCCGGTTATCCACCAAAATTTAATAATTTTTTTAAAAATTATATACATATATTTTTATTAATTTTATTATATGTGGTAGTCCTACGGCCATCTTATATGTTTTAACAAATAGGACTACCATAAATAACGTCGGCAATAACTTTATCATATACTATGTTTTTGCGAGTTTAATATGGAATTGTCATATAAATTGTCGTAAATAGCATAAGTGATGGTTTTCGGGCCATCATTTAATATAAACGACACAATATTTGCGACGGCCCAAAAATTATCGTAGGGCCATCTTATAAAGTTTATGTTGGAATGTATACCCAAAATAGCTTATGTATTTCTATATTTTGGAAATTAATAAACGTTTCATTCATTAATGGTTGTTTGTTTACATATATTGCATAATTAAATGTCTAAATGTTTTGTAAGTAATCAACATGATTGTGTCGTTCTTTCATAGTATGGTGTAGATTATGGACTACTAACACATAAGCAAAAAATTATTCTTGATCGATTGATAGAGCTAGGAACTTCATTAAGGTTTAGATCATTACACTATGGTTTCTAATGGGGAATAGTTTACCTTTAACTAGTGAGTAGTCCATTCACACCAATAGTATAAGCGTATTTGGAATACATAGAATTGGACCAAGCAATAATAATCTTTATAAAAGTGTTAAAATAAATAAAAATTGGTTTATTGCAGCTATTGTGTGGATGAGTATCCTAAGACTTGAGTATAAGTTGGTAGTCTGGTGAAGTTAGACTTGTACACTTTGATGTATGTTGGGTTGGGTCTTATTGCAAGGCCAATAACCTTGTACGTTGGGTGTATAACTCTAGTTAATTAAGACATACTTATATAATAGAGTTTCTATAATTCGTTATGTGAAAAAATCATTCCCTTGTGATTGTCTAGGAAAATATAATAATCCAAGGCCTTGGGAAACATGACAAGCATCTACATTTTTGGGTAGCTCCCAGTGATAAGTGGCGATATGGTCTTATCATACGCATATTTTCTAGTGTTTTTGTTCTGTAAATGTGATAAATTCTTACACAATTGACTACTCACCATATCATTTTTATCTTGTTTTGTAGGAAATAAAGAAAATACAAGTTGAAAAGGAAGAAAATGGAAGAAATGCAAGAGAAGAGGCTGCCTAGTGTAACATATATCTGTGAGTATGTTTAGGTGGTGGTGGCCTAGGGAAGCTTAACTTCCCTTGGTCGCCTAGTTACTAGTGTAATATATATGTGTATAGTGGTTGGCGACCTAGGGAGCTTAAACTTTCCTAGGCCGCCCGTATGTGTGTGCATGCATATTAGTATTTTTATGTGGCTGGCTGGGGAAGTTTCACTTCTCGAGACCACCTAGTGCAGTATATGTATTGTATAGTTTTTTTTAGGTGGTGGCCTAGGGAAGTTTAAGTACCCTAGGCCACCTATTTCATCTCTTGCGCACCCAGGCAGAAGCATAGGTTCCCTAGGCCGCCTAGCATCTGGAATACCTGCAACTTCTGGGCTGCTCACGAGCTATAGAAAACATAGATCTACACATTTTTTGCGATTTTCTTCAATCCTTTCCATTGTATACTATATAAACCCCATTATTAACCCTAAAAACTCATCCTTAGTTGGCTAGCAATCAAGAGATCCCTTAGGGAGCTCAAAATATTCACCAAGGAAGGGAAGATCATTGAGAAAAAAGGAGATGAAGGAGTTGTGGAAGGAAATCCAAGGAAGGAGTTCAAGATCTTGTCTATGAGTGAAGTTCTTTCTTTTTCTTTGTATTACAATTTAAGATTTATATGATTTTAATTGTATTTGAGGGATGAAACCTAATTTATGCTCTTGTATTGAGTTGTTATTATGATTTATTGAATTCCTATTCTTGTTACGACTAGTAGGCATTATTGTGTTGGATTAATTATTTGGGCTTGGTTGATTTATTTAATTGATTGGTTCACTCTTAATGATTTCGATAGTGGGGTTATAAGTTGAACATCAAATTAATTAGTCCAATGTTTATTTTCTTTTGATTAATTCGAGAGAGAGATTGAAGGATTAGAACTTGGTAGTCAATGGGTTTACAAAAGTGCCTAGAGATAGGGCTATTGGGGCTTCCAGGTACCTTTTAGGGATGGACGAGTGTAATGCTTCCTTAGGTTAGGTTGATTAGGTAGATATACCAATTAATTGAGCCCTTAGAAAGGAATCTCATAACTCCAGAGAGAGTGAGGTTTAATCTTGAAAAGTCATATCGGTGCTCAAGTTGGGATTTGATTAACTTACTGATGATCTCTTTACTTAACATATTTTGGGGGGATTTCTTCTTGTACATAGGCTTTTGCGTATTCGTACTCCTTAACATCCCTTGTGACTTTTCTAGCGTAGGTCCGATGTGTTCTCTATTCCAGTAGTTTAGGTTAGTTTAGTTTATTTTATTTACTTTATCTCTATATTCATTTTGGTTAGACAATAAGATGAGAGCAAAGTAGTGGTAATTACTAAGTTCCCGTGGATTCGATATTTGCTATTTCCTATACTATGTGATAGGTATACTTACTCATATATGTGGTTTTAGTGCCTGACATTTTTATTTAAAGCTTTATTTACGTGGATTGTTTATACTATTTCCAATGCACGCAAAACTGCTTCATCAAGTTTTTGGCACTGTTGCCGGGGAAAAATCTGTGTTCCTTTGTTTAATAATTCTTTTGTTTTTTTTCCTCGCACAAAAAATAGATCCATCAAGTTTTTGGCACCATTGTGGGGGATTGGCAATATCATGAAACCCTTAAGTTTTGTTGATTTAGCTATGTATTGTAAATGCTATGTAAACATTTAATTTTCTATTTGTGTATAGTACTAACCATTACTTGTATAGACTTCTTTTCCTTTTTATATGTTGTTTGTATGTTGTTTGAATTCTTTATTTTTAGTTCTTGAGATCAATAAATTGTATTAGGTTCCAAATTTGTGTATCATTATGTTTGTTGTATTATTAGCATTATTATTTATATATTTTTGTATGTACCATATTCAGAAATTGTATGTATAGTAGATTCTTAGGATTTAATTTTTGCTTTTATTTATGGCCTTGCTGTTGTATACTATTGGTGTTGTTGTTGGGGTGTTTTGTATTTGTTATTATGTGAGTATTTTTAGGATGAAAATGTTGTTGTAATTTGCTGTTATTATTGTTGTTGAGGAAATCTTGTTGTATAGTAGTTATTGTAGTAACTCTTTGTTGTATAATGGGATTTGGTTTATTGTAGTTGTAATGGTGGTGGAGTTTTGAGCATTTCATTCTTGTTTTGGAGGATGAAAGTATAGTTTGTATTTTTTTTTTTTTTTTTGTTGATGTTGTACTATATATTATGGAGGTTGAAAATTTGATTGTAGTATAGGTGAATAAGTTGAGGAGATAGTGGATTTATATAGTTGATATTGTAATTCGGTGGAGCATTAATTTTTGTTCAGATATTTGGTTAACTTTTTAACACCATTTGTATTATAGCTATTGAAGTGTGGGAATTATTTGTTAGTTGTTTGGGAGATGCTATGGTGTTCTAGGAAGGTATGATGCTCATGGATTGGTGGTTAGTGTTGTAAAAATCTTTTGAAGTTTCTTTTAAAGAAGCCACTAAGTCCTTGATTATTCACTTTTTCTTATCATTCATTGAATTTATAGTGCGTTATATTACTTCTAATGCTTTGTATCATAGTGTTTTATTGTATATATGAGTTTGGTATTGATAATGGTAAATTAGAATATATATATATATATATATATATATATTGATTTAGTGTGTCTATAGTGAAAGTATTGCATTTTTCATTTGCTTTGAGGTATTAGTATAGTTCTTGATACTTACATATGTTTTGTTATTATTTATATTAGTTGATTTTTTTACTTGTTAATAATATTTTTGTTTTTCATTATTATTATTATTATTATTATTATTATTATTATTATTATTATTATTATTATTATTATTATATATGAAAGATCATGGGAAAATTAAATATGCAGCAGAAGACATCAAATTAAAATTTTTTTCGAGCCAAAGTCTAGAAATACTTACTTCTAGGGTGATTAACTTTAATAATTGAAGGTGGATTTGAGTTCGATGGCACTTGTTGAATAAGAATGTCTACTTGTTCCACGGGAACACCGGCTAACTGTCGGCTCCTTCGCTTCAAGAACTTACCACGTTTGCTAGCTCCTGACCTTCCAGAGTATTCTGTAACCACTATGGACCTCTACTGGTGAAAGTAGAATTAAGGTAAAAAGATTGGAAGTAAAACAGAAGAGCAAAAGACGTTTAAGGAAAACGAAGGAAAAACAAAAGAAACGGCGGCATCTATATTTTTTTTTCAAGGAAAAATACCAAAAAGCTATTTTCTTATGAAAAATTTGGTCAACCCTTTGCCAAGGCACACGAGATGCCTATTTCTCAATTTAGCTTTCCTTTTCCTTTTTCAAAACCAACAACTGCCATTTTCTTTTAATTTCCTTTTCTTTTCTTTTCTTTTCTTTGCACATAGCGGCTTCATCAAAACCCTGATGGGCTATGTAATATTAATTAGTCCAATGACGAATTAAATAACTCTCTTATCAATTAATTAATTCACTTGAGCCCAATATAAAATTATCCAAGATAATTAATTATTTAAATTGACCCAATTAATTATTCTAATCCAAATCAATAATTAATTGGATTTCTAGAATAATTCTTCCAATAATAAAGTCACCAAATAAGCCCACGTAGTAAATAAATTTACTAAGGTTATTTGAGCTACTATGGGGACCAAAAGACATATTATTCTTAGCTACTAAAATAACCAAAATACTCCTGCTAACAAATAGCAGTATTTTAATCATTTTAAATATTCTATTTTTATCACCATGTAAAAATATTGACCCCGAGAATAATATTACAAATGCAGTGTCTCTAACCTAAAGGTGTAGTGACGAAAATACTACTCTACGTAACACCCATTATTGAGATAGGAAAATAGTACTAACACCTTTCTCAATGGCATCTACCATCCTTCGATAGCTAGTCCGATAATCCATGACTTCTAGTATATGCTAAATTATTTCAGGGAGCTACCAATAAAACATACATACTTAGTTACATTTCCCAGGGCCCTGGATTATTAAATTATCCCAAACAATTATAAGGGGGTGATTTCTTCACGTAATGAAGCATAGAAACTCTATTGTATAAGTCTATCTTAATTAACTAGAGCCATACACCCAACACACAAAGTTATTGGCCTTGCAATAAGACCTCACCTAATATACATCAATGTATACGAGTCTAGCTTCACCAGACTACCAACTTACATTCAAGTCCTAAGATACTCGTCCATGCAGTAGTTGCGATAAACCAATCTTTATTTATTTTAGTACTTTGATAAATATTACTATTATACAGTCCATTTCTACGTATTCTAAATATGCTTACACTATTGGCGTGAGTGGACTACTCACTGGTTAAAGGTAAACCATTCCCCATTTAGAAACTATAGTGTAATTTTCTAAACCTTGACGAAGTGCCAACTCCATCAATCGATCAAGAACAATTTTTCGCTTATGTGTTAGTAGCTCATAATCTACACCTTACTGTGAAAGCACAATCCAATCACGTAGATTACTTACTAACACACATAGATCTTTTTAATGTGCGAATATATGTAAACAAATAATCATAAATGAAATACTTTTATTAATTTCCAAAATACAGAAATATATAGGTCATTTTGGGCATACATTCTAACAATCTCCTACTTGCACTTAATGGACTATGATAGTCCATGTGCACCTACCCCTATGACAACCAAGTATTTTTTGAACACCTTCTTGGTTAAAGGCTTTGTAAATGGGTCCACTAGATTGTTTGCTGAGGAAATTTGATCAACCATTATCTCCTGTTTCTAGATAAACTCCTGGATCAAGTGATACTTCCTTTTAATGTGCTTGCCCTTTTTATGGTTTCTTGGTTCCTTACATTGTGACACAACTTCAAAATTGTCACAATATATTGTTATAGGCCTATCTATGTGTGGCACAACTCCAAGTTATGAGAGGAACTTCCAGAGCCAAACCACTTCATTAGAATCTTCTGAAGCTGCCACATACTCAGCTTCCATGGTAAAATCAACAATGCAAGATTGCTTAACACTACTCCATGAAATAGCCCCTCCAGACAAAGTAAATATATATTCACTAGTGGATTTCCTTTCATTTTTTATTGCCTGGAAGTCTGAGTTTGTGTAACTGGTAGGAACTAAGTCAGCGACTCTGTAAATAAGCATATAATCCCTCGTTCCTTTTAGGTACTTGAGTATATGCTTTACAACTTGCCAATGTTCTTCCTTAGAGTTTTTGTTGATACTTAATAACCATCCTTACTATAAAGTAGATATCCGGCCTAGTACAAAGCATGGCATACATGAGACTTCCCACAGCCAAGATATAGGGAATTCTACTCATCCTCTTTTTTTCTTCTTGTGTTTTAGGACAATGCTTGGAAGATATGGTCAATCCGTGCCTAAAAGGTATGATTTTCTCTTTGCACTGATCTTTGCTAAACTTAGCCAATATCTTATCAATATAAGTAAATTGGGATAAGCCTAACATTCTTTGCTTCCTATCTTTAAGAAGATTAATACCAAGAATGTAGCTAGTTTCTCCCATATCATTCATGTTAAATTAACTTGATAGCCAAACTTTTATAGATGACAATGACCCACATCATTTCCAATGAGTAGAATGCCATCTACATAAAGTACCATAAAGGATACATTGTTCCCATCTAACTTTCTATATACACATGGTTCATCCATGTTTTGTATGAAATCATAAGACTTTACGGTCTCATCAAAATGCATGTTCCATTCTTGTGATGCTTTCTTAAGTCCATAAATGGACTTTTTAAGCTTGCAGACCATATGTTCTTGGCTTTTCATAATAAAACATTTAGGCTGGAATATAAAGACATCTTCACTAAGATAGCCATTAAGAAAGGCTATCTTAACATTCATTTGCCGTATCTTGTAGTCATAGTGACATGTGATGGCCAAGAGAATGCGTATGGACTTAAGCATTTCAATAAGTGAAAAGGTATCCTCATAATCAATCCTCTCTATCTGCATATAACCTTTTACAACCAACCTTGCTTTAAAGATTTTCAGCTTTCCATCTGTACCTCTTTTTCTCTTGTATACCCACTTGCACCCTATGGGTTTAATCCTTTCGAGTGGAATAACAAGATCACAGACATTATTGAGGTACATAGACTCAATCTCAATCTCCATTGCGGTTTACCATTTGTCCACATCAATATCAATAATGGCCTTATTGTATCAAGCCGGATCTTATTCCTAATGGTCGGAGATGACCTCAAAGGCCTCGTCTTTTTCTTTTGTTTCTCTTTCTTCTTTAATTCTTCCTCCCTTATTTCTCCAGAACTTGATTTCTTTTTCTCTGTTCTTCACCATGTGGCTTCTTCTTCTCCAGTTTTCTTCTTAATGCCTTTATTATCCTATCAAATTTCCCCCAAAAATTTACATTTTTTAGCTCAACAGGTAGAAGAACTCAGTGATGCTAAAAATTTCTTCAAGTAAAGGTAAATTCTTTCATTTTGAATTTCCTGCCATTTATGGAGCTTTTCTTTTAAAGAAAGAATTCCTTAGCTTGGAATTATGATTGCTAAATTTATTTGGAGGTAAAAGCATGTATGGGATGAATTTTTAGTGATTTTGTGCTACTAATGTTGTTTAGATAATTTTTTGGAATGGTGAAATTTTTTAATATTGTGGGTAATTTGTGGAAATGGGAAATTATGCAGAACGGGAAAGGAGCTATTTTAGGGATCATTCTTGAAAAAAAAAAAAACCAGAAAGAGCTTTTACTTGAAGCACATTTTGAGAATTGTGTTTGTTCTTGAGTGAGCAAAAAATGCCTAGAACCGAGCAAGTTTCCAAACCTTACAAACATTATAGACCATCCTTATCCTATGATCCTTCATTAGAGCTACTTTCTTTACATTCCTCAAACTTTCACCAATAAAAAATGTGAGAAATGATATGATGCGAGAGTTTTAAACAAAATCATTGTTGAGAGAATAGTCAAGCCTTTTCTTGATAGATCTTTGCATATCACTGACATGTTTAGAAGGATTGGTTAGGTGCCTATCGTAGAATTGAGAGGTGATTTTCATCCTGTCCTTGTGAAAGAATTTTATACAAACATGAAAAATAAGAAGTGAGGAAATCTTAGACAAATAGAAACATCAATAAAGGGTGTCCTAATAATTTTGACTAGGCATCAATTGGCAACAATTTTGGGTATTGGTGATAATGGCCCTTGGGTAGACATAAATCACCACAACAAACAAATCTCTTCTAAGCCAACTTAGGATTTGAATGCTGCTTGTCATCATTTGGGCTTGGAATTGAGTTTATCTACCCATGGTTCTTTCTTTCTCTCCAGCAATGATCTTGCTCCTCAATTGAGGGTTGTTTTGTATCTTTTGTGATTCAATTTGTTCTCTCGATTGAGTAGTTTGAATGAAGTTAAAATGCTTCATGGAGAATCTATTCCCCTTGCTTCTTTATTACTAACTTTTGTGAGAGACGTAGCGACTTACAGCCTTGCAAGCAAAACAGTTGTGCTTCCCTGGTGATTTCGCAGGTTTTGAATGCTTTTGATATTTGCAGGGATAATAAAATTGTGGAAACTACTACTGGGCATCATATGGTCATTGAACAAGTCCTAAATCACTATGGTTATAAGTATAGTGCCACAACATCTATATGGTTGAGGCCACAATAGGTTACCTAAACTCGAGTTTCTGACCTCCAAGTTGAACACGACAAAGGGGGTACCTCCACCACCAAGGTATTTTGGAAGACCCTCAAATGTTAGTGATGATATGCTAGCTGGAGTCCACACATCCTTGGGGGCAATTGAGGGTCGAGATGGCTAGTATGTGAACTATTCAAGAAAATCAAAATCAAAGGCTTGATCGAATTGAGGAAAGTCAGCAGTAGCATGGTGCGATTTTGCGACATCTTAGACTCAGTCAAGATGTCCATAGCAATCATTAGAGATACTTTTGGGACCCTTTTGAGGATCTAAAAGTCCATTTAGAGGTCGTGGAGGCCCATTTGGTGGCCTGTTTGGAGGCTTTCCTACAAGGGGTTTTTTGAGTGTTTTGTTTATTTTCATATCATTCTTTTTCTAGTATTTTTCATTTGATCTTATTTTTTATTAGTTTTCTTTTAATTTCCTTTTCTATTTTTTACTTAGAATCTTTTTTTTTTCATCTTTTTATAGGTTTGATCACTTTTCTCTTGATGGGGATACTTCTTTCAACTTTTGGAGGATGTAATTTTTTCTCAAATATGCCAATCTACCTTGGCGAGTACTATTTTTTTTTCCGTTCTCATCTTTTTGGTCCCTTGGATATGCTTTATTGTGATATTTTAGGCCATTGAGGACAATGTCCAATTTAAGTGTGGGGAAGGAATTCAATGCTTTCACCAAGTGCAACTTCCTGAAATTTTGAGCATGTTTGGGCTGATTGGGATAATTTTTTTTCATAATAAAGTTGTGATGTTCTTTTTAGTTTTAAATATGGACTTGTCACTTATTTTTTGTTTGATTTTTGTTTAAAGTAAACTTATGTATTAAGTTGAATTTTGCTAAGTCTTGAGAATTTAAGTTAACCTTGTTTATGTTTTGGTATTAGAGTTTTATTTTATTCCTTAAGTTTGAATATGGATGATGTGATAAAATATAGGTAAAGTTGTTGATTATTTTTTATATTATGGATTTATAATTTGTTTAACTTTAAGTAATGAATAAAGAATGCAAGCTGAAAAATAATTGAGTTGAGAAAAAAGATAAAAGAATTGAGTGGAAAAAAACTTAATAAAGAAGAAAATGATTTTATTTTCTTGGACAACTTCTTACTAAAAAAGGGGGTCAATATAGAGAGAAGTAAAAAGTATTGCTCAGTGCACTCTCTTAAGGCTATCCTAAAGAGAAAAGAAGGCAAAAAAGAGAAAAGGGAGTAAAAGGAAAGATAGGGGAAAAATGATGATTATAAGGGAGCCAATACAATGTATAAATAGGAATCTATTCTATTCACTTAAGGCTATCAATTTCCTAAATCATTTAAAAAAATATGGAGTATTTCCTTATTTTACTACTTAAAGTTGTGCAAATTTGAGTTCATAATGTTTGAATTGGTTAAATAGCTTGACCTGTGTGATTTGTGTTGTTTATGTTTTTGCTTAAGGGGTGGAATAATTTTATTTTACTGAGTATGAGTTTATTTAACTTAACTTTAATGGCTTTGGAATTATTCGATTTAACACATGAGTTTGTAGGGTTTTTGAAAGGGTTAAATGATTGACAAGTTTATATTTAAGGGTAGAAGAATGGTATAGCTTTGTTGTGGATGAATTGATATTAGGAATTTGAGTTTGGCAATTCGTTCTTGCCTTATCTTAAGTGTTTGCTTGGGGACAAGTAAAGGCTTAAGTGTGGGGGGAATATGATGGGGCTAAATTGTAACTATATTTTTCTAGTTATTTAAGGTTATTTTGTGATATTTTTGATACAATAACTTGCCAATTCTATTCTTATTTGATATTTTGCCTGTAGATAGTGTTTTTGGTGATTTTATGCTTAAATTGTAGAATTTGAAGCTAAATTACGCAATCCAGATCATACCCAGCATTAGCCCATGATGGTTGAATCGGCCCTGGCTTGGTTATGGAAGAACAGAGCAAAAACTAGAGAAGGAACGGGTAAAATAAAGTTGAACTGATGACCGGCTCAACAAAAGAACAAAAGAAGGAATTTCTGTGAGAAAGCCGTGGGTGGCTTCACATGAGCCATGACCGGATTTCAAGGGGTGTTGAGTAAGATGCTGCAACCGGATGGGTTGAGAAATGAGAGTGAAGCCGGTTGGATTGAGGAAGAAGTCGACTCGGGTAGCCGGCTTGGAGAAGAAAGATGCAGCTTGGACTAAGGGACTCAACTTTAGCAGCGGCTCGACTGCACGACTCGATGAAAAAAAAGAGAAGGAAGGAATAGATGCAGCTTGAGCAAGCTGGCTTTAGCGTAAGAACAGAAGAGAAATGTAGCTTCTTGGCTTCGTGATATTAGATGTCTTGGAAATGGCTTGGTAAGAAAGAAAAAGAGAAGTGGCTTGGCAGCGAGCTAGGCTTCATCAAAGGAACATCTTCAGTCGGCTTGGGAGTGGCTCATATGATTAAAGGTGGTGGAATTTGTACAGAATATTAAAAGCATATCAGGAAAATACTTCTTTTCGTCTTGGGATTTTTTGGAAAGCTGGTCAACTATAAATACAAGCCAAAACGTCCTAGAAAGGGGTGTGTACATAGGAGGGGCTAATTCTTTCAATCATGTAATATTTTTCTTAGAGAAAGATACAAGAGAGGTGGATACAAAGATAAAAAAGAAGAATCACTCACTAAAGAGGAGAATCCACCAAGAATAGGAGCATTGTTCAATAAGGGTTTCAATTGAAGATGAATAGTCTATGAGTTCTTTCTTTTTCCTTTATTTATGTGGCTAAAATGAAGGAAGAAAACTATCTAACTACTCTCTAGCAAATCGTTGAAGAACTAAGCATCAAAGACCCGTAAGAAATATAGCAAGATCTACTACAAATTCACCCAAATACCATCATTAGTACAACAAAAAAAAATCAAGAATAAGTAGAATTATAGGAACCCAAATAACATAATTCAAGATAAACCTTAGAAGTACAAAGCAACTAAAATCCAATCAAGAGAAATCACATTAGATTATCCACAAGATTTAGAGATTCATTCAAAGGGTAGACTAAGCCCTAAGCATGGTCTTGAACAAGATGAACAAAGAGGTAAAGACTTTCCAAAGCTCTCTTTCACAATTTGAATAAAGTAAGTTGAGTGTTTTGTCAAATCACTAAAAATATGTATTTATACTACTCTATCCGTAACTAAGTGATTAGTATGGCCCATAGACAAAATAAGGCCTTAAAAGGACTTTACATAGTGTTTAAAGTTGAATTAAACCAGAAGAAATTGTAAAAATTAGAAAAACAAGGGCTATGGCCCGACAGGACCCGGCGCCAGGTGCATGTGCCAGACCTGGCGCCAGGTCTACTATGGAATTCTAGCGTTTGGTCGAAAAATTGTACCTGGTGCCAGGTAGGCTCTGGTCTATCAGGTTCTGCATTTTCACCCTCTTTTGGTGCGAGCTTGAGTTGTTGTTGTGTTCCCTTTTAGATAGCCATCAAATTAAGCTCTTGGTTGCCTTCTTCATCCTTCTAAATCTCTTTCATCCTCAAATGTTGTTGTAGGAAAAATTGGATATCCCCTTGGAACCTCTTAGCCTTTGATCTTGTCATTGGTCCTTGCAAGGTCGTTCCTCCTTCTTGAGTTTAAACCATTTGGCTAGCTTGATTCCTATCATCTTCTCCTTCTTGAAGTTGATTCTTCCGCGAATCACCACCTACATCAAAAGGAGTTAAGTCACTAATATTAAATGTTGCACTCACTTTATATTCACTAGGTAAATCAATCTTATAGGCATTATCTCCAACTTGGGCAATGACTTGAAAGGGTCCATTGCCTGAGTAGGAAATCTCTCTTTGTGAAGGTATACGCATACCCAATCATGGGACTCAAATGACACCTTTTTCCTTCCTTGATTTTGTTTCAGGGCAATTTCTTCATTTTGTTTTGCAATAGTTGCCTTCACCTTTTCATGGAGAATATTCACCAATTCTGCCTTCTTGGCTCCATCAAGGTTCATTCGTTCACCTACAAGTAAAGGAACCAAATCCAAAAGAGTTAAATGGTTAAAACCATATACAACATAAAGAAAGAAATAGAAGTAGTAGAGTGAATGGCCATATTGTAGGAAAACTCAATGTGGGACAAGAATTCTTCCCAATTCTTCAAGTTCTTTTTTATGATGGTCCTCAAAAGTTGGGTAAGTTTTCAATTGACCACTTCTATTTGTCTATCCATTTGAGGGTGGCAAGCTGTGGAAAACAAAAGTTTAGTGCCAAGTTTGTTCCATAAGACCTTCCAAAAATAACTAAGGAATTTACTGTCCCTATCTGATATAATAGTCTTTGGAATCCCATGCATTCTCACCACTTTTTTGAAAAATAAATCTGCAATATAGGAAGCATCATTAGTCTTGAAACAAGCCACAAAATGAGCCATTTTCGAGAATCTATCAACAATCACAAATATAGAATCCTTACCCCCTTTGGATCTAGGCAATTCGAAGATAAAGTCCATTGAAATATTAACCCAAAGAGCATTTAGAGTGTGTAAAGGAATGTACAATCCATGTGGAAGTGATCTAGATTTAGCTCCTATACAAATTAAGCATTGAGAATAATATTTTTTTCACATCCCTTCTCATTTTTTGCCAAAAGAAATGTTCCTTAATGATGCCTAAGGTTTTTGTAACACCAAAATGTCCTATTAATCCCCAGCTCTGAGCCTCCTTAACTAGCAATTCCCTAATAGACCCTTTAGCACACAAAGCCTTACTTCCCTAAACAAAACTTCATCATGCCTATAGTACTTAGCAAATGCACATTTTTCACAAGCATGAAAAATATCCCTAAACTCCTCATCATTTTTGTACAATTCTTTCACAAGTTCAAAATCAAAAAGTTTAGCATCCAAAGAGTTTAAAAGTGCATACCTTCGAGATAGTGCATCTGCAACCATATTCTCCTTACTCTTTTTGTATTGAGTGACATGTAGAAATGTCCCAATAAACTCCATCCACCTTCCATGCCTCTTGTTTAAATTTTGTTGGCTTTTGACATGTTTAAGGGTTTTATGGTAGGTATGGATCACAAATTCTCTTTGTAATAGGTAGTGTTGCTAATACTCTAAGGTCCTAACAAAGGCAAAGAGTTCTTTGTCATAAGTGGAATAGTTGATGGCCGCCCTGAACAATTTCTCACTAAAATATGCAATGGGCTTTCGATCTTGGGTTAGAACTGCACATATCCCTACCCTACTTGCATCACACTCTATCTCAAATGCCTTTTCAAAGTTAGGTAGAATGAGAATTGGAGCTTGGCCCAATTTGTCCTTGAGAGTTTGAAAGGCTTGTTGTTGGGCTTCCTTCCACCTAAATCCTACATTTTTCATCACTACTTCGGTTAGAGGGGCTACTTGGGGTGCTAAAATTATTGATGAATCTCCTATAGAAACTAGCTAGCCTATGAAAAGTTCGAACTTGGGCAATAATGGTAGGAGTGGGCTAACCTTAGATGGCTTTCACTTTTTTGTCATCAACCTCAATCCCTTTAGCACTCACAATATACCCAAGCAATGTAACCATCTCCAAACAAAAAGGGCATTATTTTAAGTTAGCATACAATCTCTCTCTTCTAAGAGCAACAAGCACATATTGAAGATGATTCAAATGATATACATATGATTTACTATATATCAATATATCATCAAAGTACACAACAACAAATTTTCCAATTAACTCCCTTAAAACATGATGTATCAATCACATAAAAGTGCTAAGAGCATTAAACAACCCAAAAGGTATAACAAGCTACTCATAAAACCTTGTTTAGCTTTGAAGGCCATTTTCCACTCATCCCCTTTCCTAATCCTAATTTGGTGATAACCGGATTTCAAATCAATTTTAAAGAAAATGCATGCACTAAACAATTCATTAAGCAAATAATTTAGTCTAGGAATGGGATAGCGATACTTAACTGTGATATTGTTGATGGCACGACAATCTACACACATGCGCCAAGTGTGGGAGCAAGAGAACTAGAATTGCACATGGGCCGGTTACTTTTGTAATTCCTCCACTTGCTTTTGTAATTCCTTAGCCTCCCAGATTAGTTCTATAGGCCGGTTGGTTAGGGATGACGGCTCCAGGCACAAAGTCTATTTGAATCTCGATTCCTCTTATAGGTGACAATCCTCTGGGCACCTCCATTGGAAAAATATCACCAAACTTTTGAAGAATGGCTATAATTTCATTTGGCAATGAAAGATAAGGTAAAATCATTAGTAGAAACATAAGATCCTTTGCAAAGAAGAAGAATAACTGGTTCTTTAACTTCTATTGCCTCTATGATCTCACTCCTTTTTGTAAAATTAATAGGGGTTAAAATCATCGTTATTTTCCTAGTTATTTAAAGTTAATTTGAGACACTTTTAATACAATAACTAGTTATATTTCTTCCTATTTGATACTTCACTTATAAAAATACTTTTTTTGTAATTTTATACAAAAATAGGTAAAATTTAGAGCTAATTGTGTAATTTTCCAGCACAGACCCAGCACTAGGCCAAGAAAGTGGACCTAGTGCCGGTCCTATACTGGGAGAACATAGGATTGCAGAGAAAAAGTAAACAAAACAGAGCAATTGAAATTGGAAAGGAAAATGAGACAATGCAAGACATGGCTTGGGCAATTCAAACAAAGAACGAAAGTTAACAAAAATGGCCAAAGAAGAAAAGTTACAAGGAAAAAGAATTGAATTCGGTGGGCCAAGGCAGCAAACGACAAAGGACAAATGCAAAAGAGATTTTGGTGGCTTGGTGTACGGCTCAGGTAACGGCTGAATTGAGTTGATGCAAGAAAAAAGAGAATGATGTGGACAGCTTCCGTGCAGCTCATTTGTGCCTCAATTGAGCTGACACAAAGTCAATTGAAGAGAAATGGCTGGATGATTTCGGTGGCTCAAATTGAAGCCAATTTCAATTCAATTCAAAGAATGTCTTCAGTGCATACGACAATGTCAAAAGTCCAATTAATTTCTCAATTTCAAAGGTGGTGGACCTCCTCCTTTATCCTTTATTTCTTTTTAGAATTTTATTAAGAAAATTACTAATCTTTTTTTGTCCTGGATTTTTACGAAATTACTCCTTCTTTACTCAGGATTTTTTTAGGAACTCTCTAAGCGTATAAATAAAGGCTATTTACTTAGAAAAATGGGGGGGGTGCAAAATGTAGAGACTTAGACATATTTTGTAGAGTGCATCACTAATATTTTCTCTAGAGAAATTACTCAATGAGGATTGTTTAAGTGAGTCTTCAAGGAAGAAGAAAGGGGTTTGTCTATGAGTGCTTTCTTTTCTCTTTGTCTTCTTCTTTTTCTTTAGTAATGATGTATTCAATGTTTTTATTGCAATTTAACAGTATTTTAGGATTCATAATTTTGTGTCAATTCAGTTGTTTGATCAATTCTTTTTCATCTTTGATGTTTGATTACTTGACTTCATTGGTTATTGATGCGAGTTCTTTTATTGACTTGACACGACGATGTTAGGAGTTTCATTGCATTGATTTTGTATTTGTCTAATCTTAATAGACTTGAGTGACAAAGTTAAGATTATAGGACTAAGTGATCAAAGAGTAATTGATTTCGCCTCGAGAAAATGGTTATTAGCTAATTTCATGTTTATAAAGAATTGAGTCTAATGTATGTTTTGGTTATGATTAGCTTGATTGACATATCTATTAATGTGATCAAAATATAGGATTCCATGGATTGGGAAATGAAGTGGGACTATCTAAGTAAGAATCATGACTTGTGAGACGATTGAATTTTACTCTATATTCCTTCATGATGCCAAGATGATAATTAGTTGAGAGAATTGCTAGTTGGTTCATTGTCATATTTTCTAGGATAATGGTCTAAATTGCAAAAACCTACATCCTTGAGTTGTATATGTTTTTTTATTTTTGTTTTTCTTATTTTCTTACTTTATTTGGATTGGTTAAACAATGAATGAAAAGTCATTAGTGTGTACTTATTCTTTTGAGGATCGATACTCGTTAATTCCCTATACTATGCTTGCGATGAGTATACTTGCTCAAATGTATATTTGGGATTAATGTTTTAATTAAAACTTGACTAAGGGATGAATTTAAAATTGATGATTTTATGCACCCAAAATTAACGCATAAAAAATAATTCACTCTTCTTTTACCTCCCATCTCTTGTCCTTGCTCACTCCCATCCATGATGGTCAAAGGTACTTATCTTCCCATTCTCTCTTTTAATTATTTCTCTTTTCTCTCTTGTTCTTTTCTCTCTAACTCTTATTTTTGTTTGGCATCTTGTGCTTCCTTTTTCTTTTCTATTTCCCTCATGATTCTTTGGTCTTTGTTTGCATCACTTAGGGATATGGGGGTTAGAGTGAATTTAGAACCCTCCTTGACAATGGAATAAGTGTTTTTCCTCCCATCATGCTTCACATTCCTATCATATTGCTAAGGCCTCCCTAGGAGCAAATGGCCGGCTTGTATAGGCACCACATCATCTTTGTAGTTCCCCATCTTAAAAGATACCAACACTTATTTATTAACCCTCAATTCCCCACTATCATTCAACCATTGTAGCTCGTAAGGTTTGGGGTGTTTAATCTATTTCATGTCCAATTCATCAACTAAGCTTGCATTAATCACATTAGTGCAACTACCACTATCCACAATGACACTACAAGGGGTCTTGTTGATTAGACACCTTGTGTAGAATATATTCTCTCTTTGTTGATGGTCTTGGTCTTCAATTGATTGAGAATTCAATGGTCTTTTTGTGACTCCAATTGAGGAATACTCTTGGCCAACTACTTCCCCTTTATCACTTTCCTATTCCATATTTTCTTCTTGGTCCCTTAGCATCTTTCTCCTTCTTTTTCTTCGTCGGTTGAGACTTTTCCATAGGGGTTAGTATACATAGCCCTTTTGCTTGGACACTCATAGGAAGTATGCCCATAGCCAAGACACTTGAAGCACTTGATATCTCTATTCCGTTGTGGCCTCTTCATAGCTTTTCCCTTATCCTTGTTCCTACTTTCCCTAGGTTTCCAATCTTCCCTAGACTTCCATCCTCCTCTTAGCTTGTTGTACTCCCTTTGGAAAGGTTTAGGAGCTTCATCCTTCTTAATAGGTATCTTTCTAGTGGTGTTCGGATTTTGAAATGTAGGTTTAGCGAAGGTCCTCCTCTTTGATTGCCTTTCAATCTTCGTGGTAGCTTGAACCATATCCTTAAGTCGGTCATAGGAGTGCAACACTAATAAATTGGCTATTTTCCTATTCAATCCTCCCAAGAATCTAGCCCTTGTTGCCCTAGGGTCCTCTTGGATTTGAGCACTCATCACATTGAAGGATAAAAAACAAAAAACATTAAAGAAAATGCAGTGAAAATTTTTCAGTTTTCCAATCTGCATCTAGGAGAGAGTACTTACTTGTCTTGTTTGGTCGCAGATTAACCAACAAGGTGTTAGGTTACACTAGATCTTGCAATGGAAAGAGAGAAAGAGGCCTCGGTGGTTCGACTGGTATTTTTGCCAATCTTCTACTCCTACGCATCAAACTTCTCCAAGCTTCTTCTCTTAGTCTTCTGGAGTATGACTCTACCTTGATTTTGGTTTAGCTTGGTGAAAGCTCGTTTGGATAACCAAGATCCACTCCTAGAGAGAAGGGAGAGAGGGAAGAGGAAACATAAGAGGGAGGGTGGCTGCACACACAAGAGGGAGAGAGCTAGGGTTGGGAAACCTTTCCATCTCTTCCTTATATATTTTAGTCATACTAGGGCTTAATGAAACCTCAGTGGGCCAAAACACACTAAGCCCTAATGGGCCTGGTGTTGGGCTCATAAACTAATTATCTTATTTATCTTTTCTCGGCTTTCTCAAATACCCAAGATAATTTCCAATTGGACTCCTAATATATGTCAATATATATCAGCCTAATGAAATAATTTATTCCAATCCAATTTTCTGAATTCATTAATTATCTTTTCTGTGCCTTATTAAAAATTCAAGACTAATTAATTAATTGGACTCTTAGAATAAATTTTATTTCTCTTCCAGATAATTATCTATGAAGCCCAAATTGTGTCTAGACAACATCAAGGAAACTTGAACTACTTGGGGACCAAGAGATATATTATTCATGGCTACTAAAATGACCAAAATACCCTTACTATCAAATAGCTGCATTTTATCATTTTAAATATTCCCATTTATCACCATATGGAAAATATTGACCCCTAAGAATAATATTGCTAAAACAATATCTCTGACCTACAGGTGAAATGACGAAAATACCCCTCTATGTAAACCCATCAATGAGATAGGATAAATATACTAACACCCATTTCAAAGATATCTACCATCCTTAGATTTTTAATCCGATAATCCATGATTCACTCGAATATACTTGCTTATCATCGGAAGCTACCTAAAAGCACACATTCTAGAGTCATGGTCCCAGGGCAATGACGCTCCCATTGTACCTTCATCATAAGAATCCACTGATTCCGGAGAATCTTGATACTTCGGTCTAAAATTTTCACGAGTTTCTCCACGTAACTCAA
Source organism: Voacanga thouarsii (assembly GCA_026120185.1). Taxonomy (NCBI): domain Eukaryota; kingdom Viridiplantae; phylum Streptophyta; class Magnoliopsida; order Gentianales; family Apocynaceae; genus Voacanga; species Voacanga thouarsii. Next base: position 230,694 of record JANUWF010002383.1, on the reverse strand, counting down.
GTCGGGTTGCAATACCAACGGTTCATCATTCAAAACATATCCAGGGTTGGTATTGTACTTCTTCAACTAAGACACATGGAATACATCGTGTATTCCTGTCAACCCTTCTAGCAAATCTAGTCGATACACCACTGATCCAATTCTTTCTGTTATAAAAAATAGTTCCAATATCTCAGATTCATCCTCCCACCTTTCGGATGCTTCAAAATTCCTCTATTTGGTGCCAACCTTAAGAACACACTGTCTTCTAATTGAAATACCAACTCCCTTCGCCTATTGTCCCCAAAACTTTTTTGTCAGCTCTGGGCTGCTTTCAACCTTTATCTGATCAACTTTACCTTATATAACATTTCCTGAATGCTGACTTCTCCAAACTTGCTTATGTGGTCGCCTTCCGACCAACTCCAGTATAGAGGTACTTGGCACTTACGTCCATACAATGCTTCATACAGGGCCATTCTCATTGAAGATTGGTAGCTATTATTGTAAGCTAATTTTGCATAAGGTACACATTCAATCCACTTATCCCCAAAATCCAATACACAAGCTCTTAACATGTCTTCCAATATCTGAATAACTCTTTCTGACTGACCATCGGTTTGTGGATGTGTTATTGTACTAAACTTTAGACTAGAACCCATTGATTCTTGAAACTTGCCCCAAAATTGGGATGTAAACCTTGTGTCTCAGTCGAACACGATACTTGAAGGTACTTCGTGCAATCTGACTATCTCCCGCACACATGTTTGAGCAAACTTCTCCATTGAATCCCTTACATTTACTGGTATAAAATGTGCTGACTTGGTCAATCTATCTACCACTACCCATATGACGTCCTTTTGAATCCTTGCCATAAGGAGTCCTGTAACGAAATCTATGGTCACCTCTTCCCATTTCCACTCAGGTATTGGTAACGGTTGCAGCAATCTTGCCAACTTTTTATGCTTTATTTTAACTTTCTAGTCTTGCTCGGCTTCTCCCAAGAAAGTGGGAGGTTGGAACTTTAGAAACCACTCTAACACTTCATCTTCCCCGTTCAAGTTCATTCGTTTAGATAGGGTTTGCAAAATCTCCGTCATTTTGTGGAATGATTGCCCCATGGTCATACTGATAGGTTCTTCAAATCCCACTTCCTGCTCCGCTTCATTCTCATTTCCTCGATTTGGTGATGACAGTTGAGTCGCGTCAAATTTTGGAGTCACGGGTTCTACTTTAGGAACCCTTCTGCTGGATATTGCTACACGATGCTTTGGTGCCATTCTAAACCATGCCCCCAGATTATGAGTTTATGTATCAAAGTTTAATACATTTAAATCGAGCATGCATTCACATTCAGACTTAAGCAAAAGCAAATTAGATGCAAGCTTTGCATAAAGAATTGCATTTTTCAAGATTAAAGTACACCAGGTACTCTTATTTGCATAAGTTTTGAAATAAAACATTAAACATAAATGGACCCCTAGCACAGGAGTTTATTGAAAGCTGTAAATAATAACTTCCTAAGCATAGCAAAAATTAGCCCCTAATCCTCATCAGAATATTTGGTGTCAGCATCATACAACCATCCTCCAGTATTCCTAGAAAAATCTATCCCTGCACCATTCACAAACTCATAGTTCATTGGCTCCTTCCCTGGTCTCCAAGAACTCTCCCCTGTTTCAACATGGTTAGGTGGGGCTACAAAAGAAGGTCTAGGTGGAGATTCATAGTCTATCTCCCCTGGGTCATCACTATCAGTAGTCAAGTCAAACACGAGGCTAGGTGGGTGTGAGACATACTCCATGTCAATATCCTCATCCTCACTATCGGTAACTAAGTCTATTACAGGTATAGGAGGTAGCTCAATAATCTGAACCTCATCATCACTACTCTCTTCTATGGGTATGATTGGTTGACGTGTGGGTTGTGGTGCAAGTTGTAGTACTGGTAAATCTTCCGGGTTGATGGGATTGGTGGCTACCATTGCTGCCCCTTCTTTGCAGTTCTAATCATCCTAACCATCCTACAGCATAAACAATCTAGATTAGTCAAAAGAGTTTAACCTTAATGAAACAAAGCATATTCTATCAATAATTGTCTAAACCTAGGCTCTGATACTACATGTAACACTCCACAACCTATGCCCTTATCAAGGCTGGGGATGTCGCCTCGTCTACAGGACAAGTGGTCTTTATAACTAGGACACACAAAATAGATAAAATGAATAATTCAAAATTAAACTTATTACAACCCAAGCCTTATACATGAACAAGTTCCAAAAATAAATGTCTGCTAAGTCTCTCAAATGAAATACATAGGGAAAATTACAACAAGTCTTCAAAACATAGGCAATTCTCTAGTTAATAACCTTCACAGTAGGATCGATCTGAAAACATGGTATAAAAGGTGATGAGACATAAATCTCAATAAGCCAGTGTATGCTTTGAGTGTTTCAGGTAAAACATTTCATGTATGCAAGTTGAAAAATTTTCATAATAGATAATGCTGGCAAGCCTCAAATAAATTTTACAAATGAAGAGTGGTGTTTTCCTTCTAAATCATGAATGTATACAATAAATACAACTACTCAAAAGAGGTAGTCATGGCACCACACTTTGTGCAACATGACAAAACATCGCTCAGCATGCCACACTTTGTGCATACTGACACATGGTAGGTGTACAGCCTACCAGATGAGATACTCTTCCATCTCTACACCTAAACTCACCGGTTGTCTATTCTGGAAATACACAGTCCACTTGACTGAACTTGCTAGCTCGGACCGGTATAACCTACAGGACTGGCATAATATCCGGGTAGGACTCACCTCTCAGAGGTGGCCACCTACTGAGAGACTTACCCTAACCCTTCAAAGACTAGTCCTAGTAGTCTACCCTTATTAAGTACTCAATGTTGTTTGTCCCACTTGGGAGAAGAAAGATCATACAATGATTCACTTGAAAATAGCAAATATGGTTTCCAAAATTCTTGCCAAAGTTTGGTTTTAAGGAAAAGTTTAGCATTTTGTGTAAAATTGTTTGTTTAACTTCAAATGGTTAGCTTGACTAAAACGAAAAGGAAAATTGTCCATAATTGCCTTTACAGTACAAATACTCGTATACATTGAGTTTGACTTGCCATGATAACTTTGGTCTTCAAACAGTTTCATGCAGGAGCTTACCTAATCTTTTGCTCTTCTTAAGTTCAGAAGTCTTCCAAGGTAGTTCAGGTCAACCTAACCTCGCTTAGGGTAAACACAAGGTATAAGATAACATCCAGACCATATTTACCTTAAGTAAATAATTCCTTGTTCAACTAGCCAAAACAATAACTAACTATGACAACAGTGTCTTAAGTTTTAATACTAGTTGATAAAGTATTTTATAAAATAAAATTAGCTTGATAAGTTAAAATAAATGGGTGTTATAAAATAAATAATAATAAATTATAGTTTCAAATAATAAATAATGAGTAATATTGCTAATAAATAAAATTAGTATTAAATAATGGATAATAATAAATCTTAAATAATATTGGTAATAAGTAATATTTAAATAGTATTATTATAGATTATACTTAATTTTAATTAATAATTAATAGATAAATAAATAACCAATAAAATTAATTACAAAATAATTATACTTTATTTTTAATTAATAATTAATAAATAGTAAGTAACAAATAAAATTCATAATAAATAAATTTTAATATAAATAATATTTATGAGTGTAGATAAAACTTTTAGTCAGGCTAACTAGTAATAATAATAATATGATTTACAAAGTCATTTGATATTAATTAATTCCAATATTTTATTATTTATATTTAATAAAAAGATTTTATTTATTTAACTAATAAAATAATAATATTTTAAATAATCTTCTATTTCGAACCTACACAATGTTTTTCAGAGTTTTGCAGATTAAATTAAATGATAGTACTAATTAAATTAATAATAATAATAATAGTAGGAATAATTCTAAAATTAATAAAAATAGTTCTTACAATAATTTCTCTATTGCTAGAGAAGATCCATGAATATACTCATACATACAAGGATACAACAAATAACATGTTAATCTATCCAAGAATATAGACTTGAATTAACATATACTACAACATGGATGATCTTCTACTGGGCATAATATTATCTATGGCTTCATTGAAAAATAATATCATGAAGGCATAATCAACAATGGTGGCATAGTATCTAACATGCATCAAAACATCCATAAATCTCTTTAATCATAATGAACATATAGTGATTCTAAAGCGAAATCCATAAGGCACAACATTCATTCCAATTCTCTTGTCTTAACTCCATCCCCTTCACCCACATACATATCCTCAACCCCTACTTTATTCAATCAAGCTATCAATATCTTAGTCTTGATTCTGAGAAGTAAAGAGGAGATTAAGAAAGAAATACTTGATTGATGCTCATTTGATAAAGCATTCGCCTTGCTTAGTGAAGATCCTTTAGTGCTTGATGGCTTTTAAGTGATTCGAAAATAGTCCATAGTTGGTCATCAACATTTCGGCCAAGAGAGAGGGAAAGAGTGAGAGAGGAACAAATAAGAGCAGATGAGAAGAATAGAAGTTCAATAAAAGAAGAAGAACAAGAAGATTGTTCTTATTTTACCTTTTTGGTGTTCTTCGAATCTTCAACAGAAAATGGTGGTTTAATCCATTCGAAAGTTCAACTTTGTGTGTTTTGGTATTATAAAGTGCAGCAATGAAGAATATAGGTTGAATATTAATGGTTTAGAGTGTTTGGAAGTGATTGGAGGTGTTTAGACTTAAAGATGTGAAGTGTGTGCTCTTGGTGTTCTTGGTGTTTTTGAGAGAGTTTGACAGGAGATGAAGTTCGTTTGTGTTTGTGAGTGTGATGGCCAAATGGCTTAGCCTAGGGAGACCTTTTGGTTATCCAAGAATGAGAGAGAGGGTTTCAAATTTTTTTTAAAATTCAAATTGAGAGAAAAGTGGAGTTGTTTGAGGTTTAGGATTGGATAGTGGTATTTACTCTTGGAAGGTTTCTTGTCCTTCAATAGTGTATGGCTGAACTAGCTATGTTTCAACCAAAGGATGGAGAGTTGTTTCAGACTAAGGCTGGATGAAAATAGCTATGGAATGGTAGAGGATTTTCTGGTTTTATCAACTAGCTAAATGAGTGTTTTAATGAAACAAAATCTAGAATTTTAATTTGAAGTTTGAACAAGTTTGGATAGAGTGAAGATAGGAGCTTTTTGAGGTATGATTATGGAGTCCTATTACTCAAGGTTGGTGGAGAAGCCAAGTTGTTCAGTTCATGGCTGTACAAGGGCCAAAATTTGGTGAGTTTTGCTGAAGAATTTCGGCCTTATCATTGAACAAACAAAGCTGGAAAAAAAATTCTAGAATTGAAGCTCGAGAACACATGGAATTGAAATGGTTTTGGTGCAGCATTTTTGGTCCACTTTGGCACAATTTTGCAGCTGGATTTTAAGGGTGTTTGAAGGTCCTTTAATGGTGGTTTTCCAGCCTTCATCTTGAAGAAGAATAGAGAAAGTTCCAGCTGTTCATATGTTCTAACGGATGGCTTCAAGTTCATGTGTAATGTTGCTAGTTTTCTGGAAAAAAAATTATGGTTTGGCATTGTTTGTACAGCTACAAAAATTCAAGGAATTCCAGCCTTCATCCTCACAAAGATGGTTGGTTTTTATTGCAAGAATTGGGTAGGAAAGCTGGCTGCAATTTTTGAAAACAGCCTTGAAGGAAATCTGGAAAATTTTCCAAATTTTTAACCAAAACATGAACAAGGAAGAAGATGGCATTTTGAAGGAATAGCTATGGTGTTTTTCTTGGAACCTCTACCTATTTTTCCTTCTTACTTTCGGCTACTCCTATCCCACAAGAGCTGTGATTTTTGAAATTCCAAGCTAGAGAATTATCTTAGAATTTTTATGAAAAAATGAATTAAAGAATCGAGAGTAGTTTAAATTTCAAAGATATTACGACAAGGCTAGCAAAATTAATGGAGACACGAATTCTTCTAGAATTCTTTTTAGGACAAGACCACATGGTTAAGACATTACCATTGTGTCTTCCTTAAGACAGCATTCCTATTTTTAAGGAATGTAAGGACAATGAAAACTCAAACATAGCTAAGATAAATATGAATAAAACTTAAGTGATGGGATTTGAACTCAAGACCTTAGAGATTAAATCACAAAGCTGTAACCACTTAACCACACTAACTCTTGTTCTTATTTTTTTCAACTAATATTCTTCTTATCTAAACCTCAAGCCATCTTCCTATTTTGACCTCAAGAAAAATTATCCTTTTACCCTTTCTACTCAACAAGCATAAATAAATCATATAACCTATAAACCACAATTTTAAGGCACATAAAATTATTCAAAAGACATATTTTATTGATGTGTTTGAATTTGGGTATAAAAATCATATAAAAATAAGCACATTCCTAATCAAGTTTAAATTAAAACGTTAATTCCAAATTACACATATGAGCAAGCGTACTCATCATTAAGTATATAGCATAGGGTTTAAAATGAGTATCAATACAAGTATGCATTAATCCCTTTTCTTTCATTATTTAACCGACTCAATAAAGTGAAAAAGAATAAAAAGGAAAATAAAAGAAAAGAAAAGAATATATACATGTCAAGGATGGAGAATTATATAACTCAAATAATTATTTTGACAAACATGACCTCAAAGTACTCAATCATTATCATAACTAATCATTCTCTTGGCATAATAAATGATTAAGATAGATTCACTTCTTTTCCAATCCATGAAATCACTATCTTCTAAACAAATCATCATCACATATCCTGTCTTAACTAATTCACCCAAAAAATGCATTAAACACAATCCTTGATTAAATCTCCATATCCTAGCAAATTTAAAACATGAAATTAACCTTTATTTACCTAGTTCTTAGTAATTAACCCCTTTTCCAAGCAAGTTAATAGAAAGAAACAACACATTAATCTCGTAATTAGTATAAGTAATTAAATACCAAGAATAACAATCAATTAATCAAAAGATCCAAGTAACTCTAAAAATCATGAATACCGAAAACAATGTCAAATTACAACAAAACAATTAATACATCATTGTTCAATAAAAGAAAACAAAGTTAAAAGAAAGCACTCATAGACAAGCCTCCTTCTTCTTCCTTCGTAGACTCTTTTGTACAATCCTCCTTGATTTGATGAATTCCTCCTTGATTTAGAGTAATTTTGTGTTTTGCTCCTTGAATTCATACCTTTGACTTATGTTTTTCCTCTATTTATAGGCTTTAGAAGTGCCCAAATTCATCCCTCTAGGGTTTCTTGATTTTCGTGCCAATTCTTCCAAATTGTAGCCGGCACCGCCTTTGGGCTCCCAACCGGTGCTAGCTGTGTTTTGTTCAGCCTCTATTTCACCGATTTTCTATTGCCTCGAAGTGCGCACTAGTAGCACGTGGCCAGCACTGCCTTTAGTCTGTTTAGCAACAATTTTGCCTTATTTTACCCTTAAAATCTGAAATAACGCACAAAATACCTTTCTAAGGGTAAAATCTCAAATATGACGAAATATAACTAGTTATTACACAAAATATATCATAAAATGACCTCAAATAACTAGGAAATATATGACTAATTAGACCTTATCACATTCCCTCACACTTTACTCTTTGCATGCCCTCAAGCAAAGTATCAAAGACAAGTAGAAAAACACAAGTTTTCACAAAATCACTTAATCAATTTCAAAATAATATTTCCAATGCTTTTTTTTATTCAAGACAACAAACACATATGCTACTACACCTTTCATAACAAATGCAAGACATGTGTAAGTGAAGAATGACTAGTAGAACCATCCCAACACTTAACATCGTTCACAAACCATTGGAAAGAATTTAGTTCAAAAATATATGCATTCCCTAAGCTTACTCTTCATACACTCTCTCCACTAATCTGAGACATATCATGATTCTACTTATGTCAAGTAGGACTTTTAAACTTGTAATGTAAGGCTAATGGGTTTGTAATGTAGCTGTCAAACGAAGGATATAGGAAAATCAAATATCAAAGAATATGAGAGTTTGCAAGAAAAGGATAAACAAAATGTACCAATAGATTCCAAACTCTTCTTGCTCTCATATCACAAAACCAATCAAAAACCTATAACCTTGTATAGCAATCACATTATAGTTCAAGCAAATCTTGCATTCTTTTCCTCAATAGTTCTCAACGCATCAATCATATTACACAAATCATCAAAATTTCAAAAATTCTTATTGAACTAACCTTCTTCCTGTGCTCTTCTTTTCTTTTTCTTTCAGCTTTTCTTTTCTTTTTCTCCTCTTTTCAAATGCTGCTTTTGTTTGTTTCTCAATTTTTTCTTTCAACATTTTCTAGCAGCTTTTTGTTTTTTTTTTTTTCAATCTTTCTTTTTCTTCCTCCTTTCTCATTTCACAACTCCAACTCAACACATAATGCACGACTAAAAGTAATATGTCATGACAAGCATTCTTCCTCATAATTCTTCTACTTGTACTTTTTATCCCTCCAGAGCAATCAAAGATTTGGAAGATAAATCAAACTCTCAGAAAGAAGTAATCGACAAAGTATGATAACGGGTTTAAGAAAGAAGTTAAGAATTTAGGCTCAACATAGGCACGAGGGATAATATAAAATAGGTAGGCTTGAAAAGCTCAAACTATCCAAAGAAGCCCTATTACCATCATCCCTAAGTTAAATCATGAATGTCTTTCTTATTTTTCCTCGAGAGGTATTCAAGTAAGTTCTAGAATGCTCAATGAATTTTAGCAAAAAAATAGGTTTAAGAACAATGTAAAGCATTTGATCAAGAACTACTTAGTCCAAGTGCGTGCAAAAAGTCATGCATAGGCCACAAATGATATAGAACATATGCTCTATGATCTATCACAAAGACATACATTAAAAATACAACTTGAAAGCTCAAAAAAATTAGAAAAAAAAATTGAAAATTTTGCTCAAAAGGTTCAAAGAATTTCAAGAAGAATGAAGCATAGAAGAATTCCCATTCTAACCACACCCCCACACTTAAACTGGACATTGTCATCAATGGCCAAACAAATAGAGCAAGGAAATATTGCCACGAGACCAAAAATAAAGGGGAAAAGAGAAGAAAGAAAATACTTCCATTGAATTGCGCATTCTCCTACAAAAGAGTTGAATTCCAGCAGAAATGAGCATTGTTGAAGAACCTAGAAAGAAAAATACACAAAGAAACACAACAAAGCATAAAAACTAGAAAAGAAAAATAAGCAAAAAGTAAAGAAAATAGTACGAACATAGTAAAAGGCTTGGCCGGTATTTTTTTTTTTTGTGAAAAATGAAATAAAAATAATGAACACACAGCAATGATGAGTAATGCAATTCAATTCATGAAGAAATAAATAAAAATGAAACAAAAAAAAGAAAATAAAAAGACAAGAAGATACACAATTCAAACAAAATTATCGTTGGATCATGTACTAAGGCTAACACCTAGAAAAGACAAGAAGAAAGTTAGATAACGGAATTCACAATTCAAACAAAATTAAAAGAACAAATTAGTCAATTAAACATCCGTCAAAGTTAGTAAATTAGATTACAAAGATACACAAGATACAAAAGATGGCACCTTTTTGCAAAAAGAACAATTGTATAAATTTACATATCTACATATTTACATAGTTAAATCAACAAAATCCAAGCTTTCATGATATTGTTCCTCGGCAACGGCGTTAAAAACTTGATATGTACGAATTTGGCTATAAAAAATCATATAAAAATAAGCACATTCCCAATCAAGTTTAAATTAAAATGTTAACCCCAAATTACACATATGAGTAAGTGTACTCATCATTAAGCATAGCATATGGTTTAAAACAAGTAACAATCCTCAAGGAATAAGTATGCATTAATTCCTTTTCTTTCATTGTTTAACCGACTCAATAAAGTGAAAAAGAATAAAAAATAAAATAAAATAAAATAAAATAAAAGAATATATATATGTCAAGGATGGAGAATTATATAACTCAAATAATTATTTTGACAACCATGACCTTAAAGTACTCAATCGTTATTATAATTAATCATTCTCTTGGCATAATGAAGGATTAAGATAGATTCACTTTTTTTCCAATCCATAAAATTACTATCTTCTAGACAAATCAGCATAACATATCTTGTCTCAACTAATTCACCCAAAAGATGCATTAAACACAATCCTTGATTAAATCTCCATATCCTGGCAAATTTAAAACATGAAATTAACCAATAAATCCATATCCTGGCAGATATCAATTAACCTTTACTTACCTGGTTCTTAGCAATTAACTCTTTTTCCAAGCAAGTTAATAGACAAAAAATATGAAATTAATGAATTGAGACTACCATCAACTCCTTTTCCAAGTAAGTTAATAGAAAGAAACAACACATTAGTCTCGTAATCAGCATAAGTAAATAATACCAAGAATAACAATCAATTAATTCAAAGATCAAAATAACTCTAAAAATCATGAATACCGAAAACAATGTCAAATTACAATAAAACAATTAATACATCATTGTTCAAGAAAAGAAAATAAAGTTAAAAGAAAGCACTCATAGACAAGGCCTCATTCTTCTTCCTTTGTAGACTCTTTTGTACAATCCTCCTTGATTTAATGAATTCCTCCTTAAACTTAAGTGAATTTGAGTTTTGCTCCTTGAATTCATACATTTGACTTGTGTTTTTCCTCTATTTATAGGCTTTAGAAGTGTCTAAATTTGTCCCTCTAAGGTTTCTGGCTGAATAGAAGTAGGAAAATACTAAAATTCTGAAAATTGCCAAAAACACGCAAGAAAATTGAAGCACCGCCTTTGTACCAGTGCACAGCTAGCGTCGCCTGTCCTGCCTAGGGCTGGCGTCGGTTGCATTCTGTCTCTCTGTCCGTTCGCTAATTTTTCTCAATTTTCAAGCAAATTCTTCCAGATTGTAACCGACGCCGCCTCTGGGCTCCCAACCAGTGCCGGCTGTGTTCTATTCAACCTCTGTTTTGCCTATTTTCCATCGCCTCGAAGTGCCTGCCAGCAGCATGTGGCCGGCGCCTCCTCTACTGTCTTGGCCGACGCCGCCTCTAGTCTGCTTAACGATGATTTTACCTTATTTTACCACTAAAATCTGAAATAATGCATAAAATACTTTTCTAATGGTAAAATCTCAAATATGAAGAAATACGACCAGTTATTACATAAAATATATCACAAAATAACCTCAAATAACTAGGAAATATATGACTAATTTAGGCCCTATCATTTATGCATGACGACATGATATGCACCCCATCCCCCTTACTCTAGGGTAGGTTTTAGGTGGGGTTTCACGTGCCATATCTCATAGTCATAATAACATGCAATGGCTAGGAAAATGCAAATAGACTTAAGCATGGCTACTGGTGAAAAGGTTTCCTCATAATCGATCCGTTCTTTCTGAATATAACCTTTAGCAACCAATCTTACTTTATAGGTTTCAACCTTTCCATCTGCACCTCTCTTCCTCTTGTATACCCACTTACACCCAATTGGTTTTATCCCATCAGGTGCAGTGATAAGATCCCAGACTTGATTGAGGTACATAGACTCAATCTCGGTATTTATGGCTAGCTACCATTTGTTTGCATCAACATCAATAATAGTCTCCTCATATCTAGTGGGATCTTATTTCTGATGATTAGAGACTAGATCATAGATTTCTAAAGTCCATCTTTCTGGAACTCTTGTGATCCTTCCACTACGATGAGGCTCAGTTTGTATAGGAATATCTAATAGTGTTTCTCTTAGTTCCTCGATCGGGGTGTTAGAAGTACCTGAAGTTACATTAGTGACCAACTTCTCTTCTAACTCTATTCTACTTGAACCCGTGGTGGATGTAACTAGTTCATCCTCTGAGTATCTAACATTAGTACTAATGGGTACCTTATGCTCTTGAGGATGATAGAAATATCCTCCTCTCGTTCCTTTTGGATACCCAACGAAGTAGGGTAACTCTGATGTTGGTTCTAGTTTACTTCTTGTTGTCAACACATAAACTGGACAACCACATATCTTGAGATGGTTCAAACTGGGCTTTCATCCAGTCTACATTTTATAAGGTGTCCTAGGTACTGATTTGGAAGGCACCAAGTTCAAAATATATGTCGTTGTTTCTAAGGCATATCCCCAAAAAGAAATAGGAAAAGACACATGACTCATCATGCTTCTAACCATTTCCATCAAAGTTCTATTTCTTCTCTCAACTACTTCGTTCTATTGGGAAGTCCCAGGCATAGTCAACTGAGATACTATGCCATGATATATCAAGTAATCCTTAAATTCACCAAGGAGGTACTCTCCACCATGATTCGATCTCAAAGCTTTAATTAATTTACCTGTTTGATGCTCTAGTTTAAGCCTTAAACTCTTTAAATTTATCAAATGAGTCAGACTTGTGCCTCATCAGATAAATATAACCAAAATGAGTGTGATCATCTGTGAAAGTGATAAAGTACTCGTAGCCTCCCTTAGCTGGTGTAGTCATTGAACCACAAACATCCATATGAACTAATACTACTATTTTCGTGGCTCTATCTGCCTTTTTGGTAAATAACCTTTTGGTCATTTTACCTTTAAGGCAAGATTCACACTGAGACCATTTTTCCAATCTCAATGAACCTAATGGCTCATCATGGATTAGCCTCTGAATCTGATTGGGATTTATACGTCCCATTCTTAGATGTCACAAATACGAGTCATTTGATATGCTCTTTCTCTTTTTATTATGAGGTTTCGTTTGAATATTATTTATTTGATGTCTAATAGGATGTATATAAAAAATATTTCTATACATGTTTGCTATACAAATTAAATTACCATTTCTACTAATGGATACACCAGAATAGCAAGCAACAGAATATCCTTGATTCATCAATTTAGAAACTGAAATCAAATTCTATTTAAAACGGGAAACATATAACATATCTCTTAAAAGTAACTTCCTATTACAATAAAAAATAAGTTCAAGATCTCCTATTAGTTCAACTTATATTCTTGCTTCATTCCTAACTTGAAGTCCATGCTCACCCTTACTGAGTCTCCTTGTCCTTCTGAACCCGTACAAGGAGTTACAGACATGGTCAGTAGCTCCAGAATCAACTATCCAGGAAGATATTGATCCAACCATCAAAATAGACTTTATCTATAGAGAGCAATACCTAAAGTAGACTTGGCTAAGAAGTCTGAACAATCTTTCTTCCAATGCCCTTTCTTGCCACACTTAAAACATTTACCTTCGGGCTACTCGTTGGGCTTGGCATGACCAGATGCTTTGGGCTGAGCTCCTGCATTGTTCTGGACCTTTCTCTTCTTGAATTTTTTAGGATTTGCCTTAATTCTAGAAGAAGTAGAACGAGAGATCAAAACCTTTGACATTGGCTTCATGATCTTCTCTGTCGCTTGGAGCTCTTTCATAAGTTCTATGAGATTCATATCCAATTTGTTCATTGTGTAGTTCAACTTGAACTGTGAATATAAATCAAGTAGAGTTTCAAGAACCATGTCAATTTGGCTCTTAGGATCAATTGTTGCACCTAGGACCTCGGTCTAGTTGAAGTAAGCAATCATCTTGAGCAAATGCTCTCAAACCGATTCCCCCTCAGCCATCCTAATGTTCATGATTGCCCTAAGAGCTTCCTGCCTTGCGGGTTGGCTTTTGTCAGCAAACATGGTACACAATGATAAATCCATATTGTACGTAGTGGCTATGTGCTCATGCTTAGATTGGAGCACACTAGACATGGAAGCCAACTTACCCATCTCATTAGTTTTCTTTCATACCTTTTCGGCCTCTCGCTCCTGATAAGTGGAATCTTCCCCAATCACAAGATAGGGATTCGTAAGAATATACCTGTACTCCTTGGCAATGAGTACTATATTCAGGCTCCTCTTCCAGTCTACATAATTTGGGCCTGTCAACTTTTTCTCCTTAAGAATGATTGACAATGGACTGAAACTAGACATTTCTAAAATATTGCAAAAAAAACATTCATTTAGTTTGTAAAAAATGCTAATTTCTTTATATTATTTCTTTGATAATAGTTAACTCTTAAAACTATTATCAATAATATAAATAGTTTGGCTCTTAAAAAAAACTAACAGAGCTTCATAGGAAGATTAATAGCATTCTAAGTTAAGTGTATAACCATCACGAATTAAAACTTCCTTAATAGGTAATGATCTAGAAAAATTTCCACCGATAGGATGGCTACTGATTCACACCACCTACGGGCAATCCAGTGCTAAAAAACCTCCAATATAGGTTGGTTGATCCTGGCACATACCCTAGGCTTTTAATTTTACTCTTCCATTAGTTCTAGATACTTGTGGAAATCCATCCTATAGGGGGTTATGCTTAGAATGACACGAGAAAATCCACTATCTTTAATGAGAGTTGTGATGGAAGCCATTGCGTCGTTAGAACCCTTCTCCCACTTAATCAAAAATAGAATTTTAGGACCAAAAATATTTTTTACAATCTTATGGCTTTATTAACTTTAGTAAAAAACTAAAAATCAACATTATTCTCTATGTCAAGGATTAAATCCTTTGAGAGAATAAACTATGAATTTATTTTACTCTTCTAAGTTAAAGGCTAAGTAAAACTTTATTAAATAACCTCAAGTTCAATATTATTCTCTGTTGCAAGGAATGGACCTTTTAAGAGAATAAACCATGAACTCTTTTATTTTAAAGTTTTTTAGATTGAAACGTTTTATCAACAACCGTTCTTTTTAGTGATACTTTGGTCTCATAAGAACTTGCGCATTTGATCACAAAAATGAAATAAGCATGATAACAAAAGTAAACTTTTTCATGCTCAAACTATTCATTTATTCCTAAGTGACCAAATAACGGATTAAACATCATGAATTTAAAAATTAATGATCTTATTTAATCTTAAGGTGGTTCCATCCTTTACTACTTATTTTCATGCAAATTATTCATCTATAGATAAATAAAATTATTGCCGAAAATTAACCTCATATAATGGTTTCTAAACATGATTACATCAAGAACAAAATTGAGGTACAAAACTTCAACAATACTCTCCCTCTTCTTGGACAAAATTGCACGCATCCACCTTCCGAAGTCTATCCTATCTTGAACATATATATATATATATATATATATATATATGTTGGACTGGCACTAGGTCCATTGGACCCACCTGGCGTCGGGTCCATGCTGTTTCTCTATCCGGCTGAGCAGAATGGACTGGCACCAGGTCCATTGGGTACCCAACACTGGGTCTATTCTGGAGTTCACTGATTTATGAAAATACCATACTTTTCAGCCATTTTTCCACCCCTCAACCATTCCATCAACCATGTTCTTCAGTCCCAAATATTTATAGGTTAAGAGAAATGCAAAACTGGGCATAAAACCATGCCATTACAAGTACCTATACCTCTAAACACGAGACATACATCGCATCTACTAAAAACTTCAAAAGCAATGGAAAAAACCATTAGAATACAAGATCATATGCCTCTAACCGCGAGGCGTTTATGAGATCTAAAAACTAATGTATGAGGGATCATATGAAATCACAAAAGATTCATTTTTCATAGTAAAGGAACCACCTTTTCTAGTTTTTAAGCCTAGTACATGCTCCTAGATGAAAACCATGGCTCTGATACCAATTGAAGGATCAAAAATGGAAAACATCAAAGAAAACGCAGCGAAAAATTTTCAGTTTTCCGATTCGCATCTAGGAGAGAGTACTAACTTGTCTTGTTTGGTCGCAGATTAACCAACAAGGTGTTGGGTTACACTGGATCTTGCAATGGAAAGGGAGAAAGAGGCCTCGGTGATTTGATTGGTATTTTTGCCAATCTTCTACTCCTACGCATCAAACTTCTCCAAGCTTCTTCTCTTAGTCTTCTGGAGTATGACTCTACCTTGATTTCGGTTTAGCTTAGTGAAAGCTTGTTTGGATAACCAAGTGTTGGATTGTATGCCCTCTTAGACTAGGTTTCTGATGTAAAATCGAATTATTTAATAAAAGAATTTAGTTTCAGAAATTGTTTGTGAATTTACTTTTTGTTTGTGCACGATTTTCGTTTGGAACAGACCCATTGTGTCTAAATAAGTAATCCATGTGAATGGTGGTCTTTCACAGTAAGGTATGGATCACGGGTTATTTAACACATAAACATTTGTTCTTAACCTATTGATGAGATTGGGAACCTCATCATGTTTAGGTTATTATGTTATGAATTCTAAATGGGGAATGGCTTACCTTTAGCCAGTGGGTAGTCCACTCACTTCAGGACATAAGCGTATTTCGAATACGTAGAACAAGACCTGTAGTAGTGGTTTTTCAAAGTACTATATGGTAGAAACCTAGACTACTACCGCTACAGCGTGGACTAGTACTCTACGACTTGAGTATGAGTTAGTGGTCTAGCGAAGCTGGAAGCATATACTTTGATTTGCTGTAGTTGAGGTTCTATCATAGGGCCAATATACTTGCATGTTGGGTATGTGTGACTAGTTAGTTAAGACAGACTTATACAAGATAGTTTCTTGCACTATATCGCCCCTTGTGGTTGTCCGAATGGTCTAAATTATCCAGGGCCCTGGGAAACATGACTTGGATGTTTGCTTTAGGGTAGCTCCCTTGGGAAAGCGGAAACACTCCAGGAAGTCGTGGATCATTGGACTAGAAGCCTAAGGATGGTAGATGTCATTTAGAGGGATGTTAGTACACTTCTTCCTCTCTAAATGTACGGCGATGTGTAGAGGGGTATTTTAGTCATTTCACCTGTAGGTCGAAGACTTTGCTAACGCAGCATTGTCCTTGGAGTTAATATTTCCTTATGGTGATATTAGAAAATATTTAAAATGCAAAATACAACTATTTATATAGCAGGGGTATTTTGGTCATTTTAGCAGCCAAGGCGATGTGTCTTTTTGGTCCTCGGGATAGCCCGTAAGTCCTAACTATTTTTGGGTTGAGGAATTGGTCTCAGTTGAAGAGGATTTTATTTTATTTTATTTTATTTTATTTTATTCAGGAAGTCTAATTTATTATTGGACTGGAATAAAATAAATAAATAAATAAATAAAATAGGAGTTGAGAGAAATTAATTATCTAGTTTATTTGGTTAATTAATTATTCAGGGCCTAGGTCCAGTATGAATAATTAAGAAATTAACCTGGGCTTAAACTAGGGGAAATAATTAATGTTTAATTATTTATTGGGTTATTTATGTAGGCCCAAGAAATAAATAACTAAAGATTAATTATTATGGTTCATTTGGGCTCATTAATTATTTATTGGGTTACTTATGTAAGCCCAGAAAATAAATAATTAATATTTATTATTTTGGGCCTTTTGGGTCCAAGAAAAATAATAAATATTTATCTGGCCCAATAGCTTGGACCTTAGGATTTTTTCCAAATACGGTTAAGAGGAGTTTAAGGTTAGGCCAAACTGTTTCTCAGGATAATATCCGGGTATTTTGAAATCCCGGGGAGATGTTTATCAGAGATTGAGAAACCTAGTTTAGGCTAAATATAAACAACTCTTTGAAAAAAAAAAAACCCTAATTTTTCCTTTCCCAAGCCACACACTCACGTGAGTCTCTCTCTCTCAAGGTAAGCTCTTTCAAGTGGACAAAGCGAGGCGATTCCAGCCGTTCAATCCGCTCTTACTCAACCTAGAAGGGTTAAGGAGCGCAAAGGTATGATCTTCACGCTTCCGTATGGCCTTTATGGCTCGCGTTTAATTTTTTTTCTCTGTTTTTTTTCGTCCATGGCTCCCCTATTTCTGCGTTTTCCTCCAAGTGGTATCAGATCTATTGGTTTTGATCAATATAGGGAGCATGGTAGTTAATAAAATGGAGAAGATGATTATACCTGTGATCCTTCGCTGTTTTGGTATGGGATAGGTGGATTTGTAAGCTTCACAGTGGAAGCATAGGATGTCTGTAAATTTTTTGGCTTTGGTGTTTTAATCGTGTAAACCCAATTTGAATGGGTATAGGCGGTTGTGTTTTTGTTGTGGATGAGTTTTTATGAGTAAAAATGTCCAAAGAAGCCAAAGAAGACAGAGAAAAATCGAAGGAAAAATCTTCTGTGAAAAAAATTCGCGCGGGTGAAAAACGAAAAAGAAGAAAACTGTTCATAAGCCGCCGCGTCCAAGCCGAGCCGCCGAGCCGAGCCGCTGCTGTTGGTGAGAGAAGCCGGTCGCTGATGAGTCGCGGAAGCCGAGCCACTTCCTTTGATTTGAGCCGAATTCAATTGCAATTGAATTCGTTTGGCTTTAGGGTTCGCGCGCGGGTCAGAGGAGATCCAACCAGGGCAGCTTGCGGGCTGAATCGCGGGTCGGCAGTAGAGGAGAACCGGGCACGGGTCGCGGGCGCGGGCGAAGTCCACGGGTTGTGGCTGGCGTGCGATCTGGTGTGGCGCGGTGCATTGCGGCTGCGGTGGACCCCAGGTCGTTCTGGCGCGGATCCTGTGCGGCCGGTGCAGTGGACCGCCAGCCAATTTTGGCATATTTTTTTTTATTTTTTTTTCCTTTTTCGTTTTGGGTCCCATACCAGGCGAAGTTAATATTTTTGCAATATTTATATTCTTGGAATATATTTGCATGAAAAATATTAGTAAGGGATTTTAGGATTAAACAAGATAATTAATTAATTAATTAATGTGTTTAATTCTATTATTTGGGCACTTTGGTTAAAAAATAGAAAATCATGAAAACGTTTATTGTTTTCTAGCATGCTATTTTTTTATGTACCTATGTGTGCTTTTTCTCAAAGACCAAAGTCTTTGGGAACCTTTTGTTTTGGCAAGAAAAAAATATTTTTCTTTAAAAACTAAATGGTTATTTTAATTGGTACAAAAATTAATCCTTAAATATTTTCTCAAAGGATTTAATCCTTGACATAGAAAATATATTGGATTTAGATATTTTTGTAAATTAAAATGGAGAGCCATTTTGTTTTGTTTTGGACTAGAAAAATGATTTTGTCAAATAAACTTGAGACCAAAGTCTCTAGAAAGTTTTAATTGGAAAATTTTTGAAATCATTAAGTTTTAACTTATATAAAATTAGTCCATGAAGGAAATCTCTCAAAGGATATAAGCCTTGACATAGAGGTTTTATTGGACTTAGATATTTTATTTTTGAGTTAAGAAAAACTTAATGGAAATTTCAAAAGGATATTTTCCAGAAAACCTTTATTTTAAAAGACTAAGTGGGAGAGGGGTTCCAACGGCCCAACGGCTTCCATCACGGTCCTCATTAGAGATCGTGGATCCCCTCGCGCCACCCTGGGAGTGAACCCATATAGGATGGGGATACCACAACGATCTAGATCTAATGGAAGGATGTAATTAATAACCCGGGGCACGTACTATGATCGGCAAGCCCACGTTGGAGGTTATAGTGCGAGGTATGTCCATAGGAAATGAGAGAAAACGGCCATCCCACGATGGAGTTATTTTCTAGACCATTACCTAGAAGGGAAATTAATTTGTGGTGGTTAATACACTTAGCTTAGGAAACTGTTAATCTTCCCAAGAAGCTATGTCAGTTTTCCTAAGAGCCAAATTATTTTCAGTGCACAAATTTCATTTTGTTTTCACAAACTAATTTCTTTCTTTTATTTTCGATTTTCAGAAATGGTGGGAGGTTCTTTTAGTCCATTGGCCGTTATTCTCAAGGAGAATAAGTTAACGGGTCCAAACTATATGGACTGGAAAAGGAACCTGGACATAATACTCACAGCCGAGGAGTATAAGTATGTCCTTTACGAAACCTGCCCTGTTATCGGGGAATGTTCCACCGCTGAAGAGCGAGAGGCTGAAAAGGCATGGAAGAAAGTTGACGAAATGGCACGTTGCTATATGTTAGCTTCCATGTCTAATGTGCTCCTGTCAAAACACGAGCACATGGCTTCTGCATATGACATAAGTCAATCATTGGCAACTATGTTCGCGGACAAGAGCCGGCCCGCAAGGTAGGAGGCTCTTCGAACAATTGTAAACACTAAGATGGCTGAGGGAGCATCAGTCCGAGAGCATATGCTCAAGATGATTGCTGCTTTCGAGGAGGCAGAAATCTTAGGGGCTGTCATTGACCCCGAGAGCCAAGTGGACATGGTTCTCAAATCTCTACCGGGCTCTTTCACTCAGTTCAAGTTAAACTATAACATGAACAAGTTGAACATGAGTTTGACTGAACTAATGAATGAGCTCCAGATGGTGGAGAAGGTCATGAAGCCGCAGTCTAAGGCCATGATTGCTAAGGTCTCTTCTTCAAGAACTGGGCCTAAGCCCAGAAAGTTCAAGAGGAAGAAGGGGAATGCAGCAGCCCAGCCCAAGAACCAGCCCAAGGACAAACCAAAGGGCAAGTGCTTCAAGTGTGGAAAGAAGGGACACTGGAAAAAGAGTGTCCGGATCTTCGAGCCAGGAAAAACCCCATAGGTAATGTTTACTATCTAGAGTCCATATCAATGGTAGGATCAACTTCCACTTGGATTGTTGATTCAGGAGCCACCGATCATATCCGTAACTCCTTGCAGGGGTTTAGGAAGATAAGAAGACTCAAGAAGGGCGAACATGGACTTCGAGTGGGTAATGGAGCACAAGTCTGGGCCCTTGCAGTGGGAGAGCTGGATCTTATTTTTTATTGTAATAAGATAGTGGTTTTAAAAGACATTTTATATGTACCTGGTTTTCGTCAGAATTTGATTTCAGTTGCAAAACTTATTAATCAAGGATATTCTGTATCTTTCCATTCTGGTATTTCTATCTGTAGAGATGGAGAAATTTTATGTACTGGGCACATGTATGGAAATTTGTTCCTTTTAAACCCTATTAACAACCAATCAAATAACGCTCTGTCTGAACCTTTAACTAAGAAGAGAAAGATCAATATCAATGATTCATACCTTTGGCATCTGAGGTTGGGTCATATTAACTCAACTAAGATTCAGAGACTAATCCATGATGGGCCTTTGGGCTCATTGAGATTGGAAAGTTGGCCTCAGTGTGAATCCTGCCTGATGGGAAAAATGACCAAAAGGTCTTTTACACTAAAGGCGGATAGAGCCAATGAGGTGTTGAGTCTTATTCACACTGATGTGTGCGGTCTATTGTCTACACCAGCTAGGGGAGGTTTTGAGTACTCCATCATGTTCATGGATGATTGTACGAGGTATGGTTACATTTACCTAATGAGACGCAAGTCTGACTCTTTTGACAAGTTCAAAGAGTTTAAGGCTGAAGTGGAGCGTCGGACAGGTAAATTAATCAAAATATTACGATCGAATCGTGGTGGAGAGTACCTCCTAGGTGAATTCAAGGACTACATGGTACATCATGGGATAGTATCCCAGCTCTCTGAACCGGGAACCCCCCAGCAGAACGGAGTAGCTGAGAGAAGGAACAGGACGTTGATGGAAATGGTCCGAAGTATGATATCTCATGCTACTCTTTCGGTATCCTTCTGGGGAT
Organism: Voacanga thouarsii; assembly: GCA_026120185.1. Lineage (NCBI taxonomy): Eukaryota > Viridiplantae > Streptophyta > Magnoliopsida > Gentianales > Apocynaceae > Voacanga > Voacanga thouarsii. The sequence continues at coordinate 209,145 of JANUWF010002383.1, read as the reverse complement.
ATGCCCTAGAAACAGCGGCATATATTCTGAACTTGGTGCCTTCCAAGTCAATACCTAGGACTCCCTATGAGATGTGGACTGGGCGTAAGCCAAGTCTGAATCATCTCAGGATTTGGGGGTGTCCAGCTTATGTACTGATAAAGGGAGACAAGTTGGAACCAAGATCAGAATTATGCTATTTTGTTGGGTATCCAAAAGGGACAAAATGAGGCTACTTTTATCATCCTAAGGAACAGAAGGTACTAGTCAGTACCCATGCTAGATACTTGGAAGATGATCAAAGTACTTCCACTAAAGGTTCAATGAGGCTGGAACTGCAGGAGAAGTTATCTATGGAATCAACTTCTACTGACCCAATTTTGGAACAAGAAGAGGCACAGCCTCAAGAGCCTGTACAAATGGAGCCTCATCGTAGTGGGAGAGTGTCTAGGGTTCCGGATAGATGGACTGAAGAAGCCTTTGAGCTGGTTTCCGACCATCAGGAACAAGACCCCGCTAGATACGAGGAGGCTATTGCTGATGCCGATGCAAATCTTGTGGCATGAAGCAATGAAAGCCGAGATTGAGTCTATGTACCTCAATCAGGTTTGGGATCTTGTAGCTTCACCTGAAGGGATAAAACCCATTAGGTGCAAGTGGGTATACAAGAGGAAGAGATGAGCGGATGGGAAGGTAGAAACCTTCAAAGCTAGGCTTGTGGCGAAAGGGTATACTCAGAAAGAGGGTATCGACTATGAGGAAACCTTTTCCCCGGTAGCCATGCTTAAATCCATTCGCATCCTCCTTGCCATCGCCTGTCACTCTGACTACGAGATATGGCAAATGGATGTCAAGACGGCATTCTTGAATGGCCATCTTAGCGAAGACATCTATATGTCCCAACCGGAAGGCTTCATTGCTGAAGGCCAGGAACACATGGTTTGCAAGCTTAAGAAGTCCATTTATGGACTTAAGCAGGCATCAAGAGCATGGAACATTCGTTTTGATGAGACTGTAAAGTCTTATGGTTTTATTCAAAACGAAGATGAACCATACGTGTACAGGAAACTTGAAGGCATCAATGTGGTTTTTCTTGTCCTGTATGTGGATGACATTCTACTCATTGGAAATGATGTAGGGACATTGTCATCCACAAAGGTTTGGTTGTCTAGTCAATTCAGTATGAAGGACTTGGGAGAAGCCAGCTACATTCTCGGGATTAGGCTTCTTAGAAATAGGAAGCAGAGAATGTTAGGATTATCCCAAGCTACATACATTGACAAGATGCTGGCCAAGTACAGCATGGACTCATGCAAGGGAGCTCTAATCCCTTGCAGACATGGGTTGTCATTTTCTTCGAAGGATTGTCCTAAGTCTCAAGAAGAAAATGACAGAATGAGTAGGATTCCCTACGCTTCGGCTGTGGGAAGTCTCATGTACGCTATGCTGTGTACTAGGCCAGATATCTGCTTTGTCGTGGGTTTAGTTAGCAGATATCGATCAAACCCAGGGGAGGTTCATTGGCAAGTCGTAAAGCATATTCTCAAGTACCTCAAGGGAACGAGAGATTATATGTCTGGTTTACGTGGTCGATGATTTGGTTCCTACAGGATACACGGACTCGGACTTCCAGGCGGATAAGGATGAGAGAAAATCCACTAGTGGATATGTCTTCACCTTGTCTGGAGGAGCAATTTCATGGAGGAGTATCAAGCAATCTTGTATTGCTGACTAAACCATGGAAGCTGAGTATATGGCAGCTTCGGAGGCGTCCAAGGAAGCAGTCTGGCTCCGGAAGTTTCTTTCAGAACTTGGAGTCGTACCACATATGGATAGGCCGGTTGTGATGTATTGCGACAACACTGGAGCAGTGTCACAATCTAAGAAGCCTCGGAACCACAAGAAGGGGAAACACATCGAGAGGAAGTACCACCTGATCCGGGATTTCATCCAGAGACGGGAAGTCGTAGTGGAGCATATTACCTCAGAAAACAATCTAGCAGACCTATTCACCAAGCCTTTGGCTAAGAGAGTCTTCAAGAGACACTTAGACGCCATAGGGGTGGGCACCTATGGACTTACCTAGTCTTAGAGTGCAAGTGGGAGATTGTTGGATTGTATGCCCTCTTAGACTAGGTTTCTGATGTAAAATCGAATTATTTAATAAAAGAATTTAGTTTCAGAAATTGTTTGTGAATTTACTTTTTGTTTGTGCACGATTTTCGTTTGGAACAGACCCATTGTGTCTAAATAAGTGATCCATGTGAATGGTGGTCTTTCACAGTAAGGTATGGATCACGGGTTATTTAACACATAAATATTTGTTCTTAACCTATTGATGAGACTGGAAACCTCATCATGTTTAGGTTATTATGCTATGAATTCCAAATGGGGAATGGCTTACCTTTAGCAAGTGGGTAGTCCACTCACTTCATGACATAAGCGTATTTCGAATACGTAGAACAGGACCTGTAGTAGTGGTTTCTCAAAGTACTATATGGTAGAAACCTAGACTACTACCGCTACAGCGTGGACTAGTACTCTATGACTTGAGTATGAGTTGGTGGTCTAGCGAAGCTGGAAGCATATACTTTGATTTGCTGTAGTTGAGGTTCTATCATAGGGCCAATATACTTGCATGTTGAGTATGTGTGACTAGTTAGTTAAGACAGACTTATACAAGATAGTTTCTGCACTATATCGCCCCTTGTGGTTGTCCGAATGGTCTAAATTATCCAGGGCCCTGGGAAACATGACTTGGATGTTTGCTTTAGGGTAGCTCCCTTGGAAAGCGGAAACACTCCAGGACGTCGTGGATCATTGGACTAGAAGCCGAAGGATGGTAGATGTCATTTAGAGGGGTGTTAGTACACTTCTTCCTCTCTAAATGTACGGCGATGTGTAGAAGGGTATTTTAGTCATTTCACCGGTAGATCGGAGACTTTGCTAACACATCATTGTCCTTGGGGTCAATATTTCCTTATGGTGATATTAGAAAATATTTAAAATGCAAAATACAGCTATTTATATAGCAGGGGTATTTTGGTCATTTTAGCAGCCAAGGCGATGTGTCTTTTTGGTCCTCGGGATAGCCCGTAAGTCCTAACTATTTTTGGGTTGAGGAATTGGTCTCAGTTGAAGAGGATTTTATTTTATTTTATTTTATTTTATTTTATTCAGGAAGTCTAATTTATTATTGGACTGGAATAAAATAGGAGTTGAGAGAAATTAATTATCTAGTTTATTTGGTTAATTAATTATTCAGGGCCTAGGTCCAGTATGAATAATTAAGAAATTAACCTGGGCTTAAACTAGGGGAAATAATTAATGTTTAATTATTTATTGGGTTATTTATGTAGGCCCAAGAAATAAAGAACTAAAGATTAATTATTATGGTTCATTTGGGCTCATTAATTATTTATTGGGTTACTTATGTAAGCCCAGAAAATAAATAATTAATATTTATTATTTTGGGCCTTTTGGGTCCAAGAAAAATAATAAATATTTATCTGGCCCAATAGCTTGGACCTTAGGGTTTTTTCCAGATACGGTTAAGAGGAGTTTAAGGTTAGGCCAAACTGTTTCTCAGGATAATATCCGGGTATTTTGAAATCCCGGGGAGATGTTTATCAGAGATTGAGAGACCTAGTTTAGGCTAAATATAAACAACTCTTTGAAAAGAAAAAAAACCCTGATTTTTCCTTTCCCAAGCCACACACTCACGTGAGTCTCTCTCTCTCAAGGTCTCTCTCCTTTTTCTTGTTTTTCTTCTTGTTCTTTGCTAATCAATAGCGAAAGAACTAAGGAGTTTTGAGATCGTTCCTCTTCACCATAGTGTTCACCAACTAGAGGTTAGGCTGAGGAATATCCCGAGAGCTGGAGAGCTAAGCGTTAATGCAAACAAGGCGGAGTAGAAGGCTAGCGGGTGTTCAACCGGAAGCTCTTTCAAGTGGACAAAGCGAGGCGATTCCAGTCGTTCAATCCGCTCTTACACAACCTAGAAGGGTTAAGGAGCGCAAAGGTATGATCTTCACGCTTCCGCATGGCCTTTATGGCTCGCGTTTAATTTTTTTTCTCTGTTTTTTTTCGTCCATGGCTCCCCTGTTTCTGCGTTTTCCTCCACCAAGATCCACTCCTAGAGAGAAAGGAGAGAGGGAAGAGGAAACATAAGAGGAAGGGTGGCTGCACACACAAGAAGGAGAGAGCTAGGGTTGGGAAACCTTTCCATCTCTTCCTTATATATTTTGGTCATACTAGGGCTTAATGAAACCTTAATGGGCCAAAACACACTAAGCCCTAATAGGCCTGGTGTTGGGCTCATAAACCAATTATCTTATTTATCTTTTCTCGGCTTTCTTAAATACCCAAGACAATTTCCAATTTGACTCTTAATATATGTCAACATATATTAGCCCAATGAAATAATTTATTCTAGCCAAATTTTCTGAATTCATTAATTATCTTTTTTGGGCCTTATGAAAAACCTAAGACTAATTAATTAATTCTAATTAGACTCTTAGAATAAATTTTATTTCTCTTTCAGATAATTATCCATGAAGCCCATATTATGTCTAAACAACACCAAGATAATTTGAGCTACTCCAGAGACCAAGAGACATATTATTTATGGCTACTAAAATGACCAAAATACCCTTACTATCAAACAGCTACATTTTATCATTTTAAATATTTCCATCTGTTAACATATGGAAATATTGATGCCCAAGAATAAGATTGCTAAAATAATGTCTCCGTCCTACAGCTGAAATGACGGAAATATCCCTCTATGTAACACCCATCAATGAGATAGGATAAATATACTAGCACCCATCTCAAAGATATCTACCATCCTTAGATTTCTAGTCCGATAATCTATGACTCACTCGAATGTACTTGATTATCATTGGAAGCTACCCAAAAGCACACATTCTAAAGTCACGTTCCCAAGACCCTGAATTATAAGATTATCCTGGACAATCACAAGAGGGTGATAAATCTTTACAAAGTGAATCATAGAAACTCTGTTGCACGAGTCCATCTTAACTAACTAGAGTAATATACCCAATGTACAAGATTATTGATCTCACAAAAGAGATTTCACCAAACATACATCAAAGTACAAAACCTTAGCTTTGCCAGACTACCAACTCATACTCAAGTATGATAGTATCCATCAACATGTTAGTGTTGTACTCTAGAGGCAATCACTTGTACATTGTATATGACACATTTTATTTTAATAAAAAGCATTATTTATCTTACAATTTATTTTATTTACTTTAAGTAATATAACTATTCAATAAAGTCCCTAGTACAACACTGTGTTAAGGAAATCATGATAGAGATCAGGATATGAGATTCCTACTACACTAGACGGTGTTAGTACTTAAATAGTCCCTAGTCATACTATTAATGAGACAGGACATCATTAATGCGTTAAGACTAGTATGTGTTAAACTTCCTGATTTGATCAGGCGGTGGTTCTCATAACCATAAGTATTGAGATACTCAAAGTAAACACATGGATGCTTGTTAATGGAACAAGTTTATTGGATGACCTAGCTATGACATAATCACATAGATAACTATTTAGTGTCAGTGATATAATCTCAATGTAGCAAATGTGCAAGAATCCTTAGACTTGAGATCTCCAAGGTACTTTGTTTGCTGAGCATTGTACTTTGATTTCAATCTCCGGAGCTCGATCGAGGGCCGCCTATAGGATGGATATTGGGTACATTGTGAGGTAAACGAAAGTAGTTGAGAGGGTCAATAAAGGATTCACCACTCCTGATAGTAGGGGCGAATATCTCACGGCCACTTGTATGAATTACTATTCAAGAAGTCCTTGGCCAAAGCGATTGTGTATTGGAAACAGTTCCAATTGATACACATCTAGAGTAGTGGGTTCCTGGTACAAGTACTATTGTATTCGGGCCAAAATTAATTCTGCAGGGAGTTGGCACTAATTCCGTACTCTAAACTAAATGAGATATTGTATGGTGAAAGGAGTGAATTGCACTGAAGTTTGCTATTGAAGGGTTCATGTCAAGCCACTTAACTTCCTGAATTCTTGGGTGGTCATGATGTGTTGCTAGATACTGCTTATGATCTGGGAATATGGGCTTATAAATTGATGAATTAATAAACTAATCCTAATTAGAATTAATAGGATTAATCCTAATTAATTATGGATCATTTATCTCAAAGACGTTTGGATTAATTCATGTTCTCTACCAATTGATTGGAAAACCTAATAGGTCACACACAATAGAGGATTATATACTCAAGATGTTATTAGATAACATAGAGGGGTTTATTGTGAGAAAGAGAAGTTGTTGTGGACAAATTATAATTAGTTATAATTTGTGGTCCAAGTTGTAATTTTAAGAACTTGATGTTTCCTATTACAATTAGGAAATTCTAATTGTTTTAGAATTTCAGATTTTCAGTGGATTTTGGAACATATATTGGATATGCTCGAAACTCTAATCCAAGTGTGATTCACACGAACATATATTGGATATGCTCTCTCTCTCTCTCTCTCTCTCTCGTTTTGCTAAAAACGAAAATAGCCCTAGCCGCCATCTTTTTTTGCTAGCACAGGAAATTTTGGTGCTTGAGTATTCCTTCTGTGTGGATTACTGTTAGAGATAATCACACACTGTGATTATAGTGGTTAGAAGTTCAACCCACGTGGAGTTTGCACAAAAGGATTGCTGGATCGCACCTCGACTTGAAGAAGAAATTTTGTTCTTCGAACGATCAAACAAAGGTAAAAAGCTGTTACCTTTATTATCTTCATGTCTTCTTTTCCACACATAGGCAGATCCTAGGATGGTATCTCGTTTTATTTTTCACTGCACTGTATTGGATACGAGCCTAAGATACCCAACACCACGCTATAGCAGTAATAGTCCGGTCTCCATAATTATAGTAATTTAAGAGAGACCACTACTACAGGTCCAGTTCTATATATTCGTAATACGCTTATGCCAATAATGTGAGTGAACTACTCACTGATTCAAGATAAACCATTCCTCATTAAAACTCATGGCATAATAGTCTTATCTTGATAAAATGCCAAATTCTATTGAATGACTAAGAACTCAATTTTACTTGTATGACAAGTACCCATGGTCTATACCTTACCGTGAAGAATGACCTAATACATAGACCATTACTTGTCACACTTGGACTTTAAATGTGCAATAATCTAAGAAACAAACCAAATTGAATGAATTTAGTGGACATGGTGCCAGGGTTGCTCTATTTTTCAAGAACTCCGGCTGGGCAGAGTTGACCAAGAATCAAGTCCAATGGACCCACTTGGCACTGGGTCTATTTACAATATATTTACACAAAACACATAGTTTTTCAGGCCATACTTTCCAACAAACATCATTTCCATTTCCTTATGGTAATCCTCCACACTTTTATTTTTTTGCTTGAGTGATTGAAGCCTTTGTTAAAGGTCATGGTAGTACTGGTGAGGAACAAACCTAGCCCTCATCATGTCCTTTAACAAGTTCCAATTTTCCACATCTTCTACTCCCATTTGCTTTCTTTGAGTGCTAACTTGATCCAACCAAACCAATGCATACTCCAAAAAATACAAAAGAGCTAGTCCCACTTTTGATCTTTCACCATAAGTATGACACTGAAAAAATATTTCTATTTCACCCTCCCATTCTGGTATTTCCATCAGTAGAGATGGTAATTTAATTTGTATAGGAAATATGTATGGAAATCTCTTTTATATACGTCCTATTAGAAATCAAGTGAACAATATTTAAACTGAACTTGATAATAAAAAGAGAAAGGCCATATCAAATGACTCTTATTTGTGGCATTTAAGATTGAGACATATAAATCCCAATTAGATTTAGAGGCTAATCCATGATGGGCCTTTAGATTCATTGAGATTGGAAGAATGGACTCAGTGTGAATCTTACATTAAAGGTAAAATGATCAAGAGGTCCTTTTACCAAAAAGACAGATAGAGCCATGGAAATACAAGCACTAGTCCATACGGATGTTTGTGGTCCGATGTCTACACCAGCTAGGGAAGGCTACAAGTACTTCATCACTTTCACAGATGGTCACACTCGTTTTGATTATATTTATCTAATGAGGCGCAAGTCTGACTCTTTTGATAAATTCAAGGAGTTTAAGACTGAAGTAGAGCGTCAAATAGGTAAATTAATTAAAACTTTGAGATCAGATTGTGGTGGAGAGTACCTCCTCGGTGAGTTTAAGGATTACTTAGTACATCACGGCATAGTATCTCAGTTAACTGTATCTGGGACTTCCCAACAGAAGGGAGTAACTGAGCGAAGAAATAGAACTTTGATGGAAATGGCCAGAAGCATGAGTTATACATTAATTCCTATTTCTTTTTGGGGGTATGTCTTAGAAATAGTGGCATATATTTTGAATTTGGTACCTTCCAAATCAGTTCCTAGGATACCCTATAAAATGTGGATTGGACAAAAGTCCAGTCTGAACCATCTCAAGATATGGGGTTGTCCAACTTATGTGCTGACAAAAGGAAGTAAGCTGGAGTTATGCTACTTCGTTAGGTACCCAAAAGGAACAAGAGGTGGATATTTCTATCATTCTTAACAGCATAAAGTACTTGTTAGTATTAATGCTAGATACTTAGAGGATGAACAAGTTGCATCCACCACTGGTTCAAGCAAAATACAGTTAGAAGAGAAGTTGATCATTGATTCAACTTCAGGTACTTCTAACACCCAGATGAGGAACCATGAGAAACACTACTGGATGTTCATATACAAACTGAGCCTTGTCGTAGTGGGAGGACCATAAGAGTTCCAAAAAGCTAGATCGGAGAGATCTATGATTTAGTCTCCGATCATCAGAAACAAGATCCCACTAGATACGAGGAGGTAATTATTGATGCTGATGTAGACAAATGGCAGCTAGCCATGAATAGCGCGAGATTGAGTTCATGTACCTCAATCAAGTCTGGAATCTCGTCACTACGCCTGATAGGATAAAACCTATATGGGTGTAAGTGGGTTTACAAGAGGAAAAGAGGTGTAGATGGAAAGGTTAAAACCTATAAAGTAAAGTTGGTTGCTAAAGGTTATACTTGGAAAGAAAAAATCGATTATGAGGAAACCTTTTCACCAGTAACCATACTTAAGTCTATCCGAATTCCTTTAGCCATTGCATGTCATTACAACTACGAGATATGGTAAATGGATGTTAAGACTTCCTTCTTAAATGGCTATCTTAGCAAAGACATCTATATGTCCCAGCCAGAAGGTTTTATTGCTAGAGGTTAAGAACAAATGGTTTGTAAGCTTACGAAGTCCATCTATGAACTTAAGCAAGCATCACGAGCATGGAACATACGTTTTGATGAAACTGTGAAAGCTTATTGTTTCATTCAAAACGTGGATGAATCATGTGTGTATAGGAAATCAGACAATGGCAAAGTGATTTTCTTGGTACTTTATTTAGATGACATTCTACTCATTCGAAATGATGTAGGGACATTGTCAGCCGTTAAGGTTTCGCTATCTAGTCAATTTAGTATGAAAGACATGGGAGAAGCTAGCTACATTCTACGTCTTCAGCTTCTTAAAGATAGGAAGTAGAGAATGTTAGGCTTATCCTAGGCTGCTTATATTGACAAGATATTGGTCAAGTACAGTATTGATCAATGTAAAGGGGCTATCATACCATTTAGACATATATTATCCTTATCTTCCAAGCCATGTCCTCAAACACTATAAGACAATCAGAAAATGAGTAGGATCCCTTATGTTTCGGCTGTGGGAAGTCTCATGTATGATATGCTTTACACAAGCATTCTCCCTCATAATTCTTCTACTTGTACTTTTATCCATCAAGAGCAATCAATGATTTGGAAGGTAAATCAAACTCTTAGAAAGAAGTAATGGCAAAGTATGATAACGGGTTTAAGAAAGAAATTAACAATATAGGCTCAAAATAGGCACTAGGGATAATATCAAATAGGTAGGCTTGAAAAACTCAAACTATCCAAAGAAGCCCTATTACCGTCATCCCTAAGTTAAATCATGAATGTCTTTCTTATTTCGCCTTGAGAGGTATTCAAGTAAGTTCTACAATACTCAATAAATTTTAGCAGAAAAACAAATTTAAGAACAATATAAAGCATTTGATCAAGAACTACTTAGTCCAAGTGTGTGCAAAAAGTCATGCATAAGCCACAAATGACATAGAACATATGCTCTATGATCTAGCACAAAGACATGTATTAAAAATACAGCTTGAAAGCTCAAAAAAATTCAAAAAAAATGCTCAAAAGGTTCAAAGAATTTCAAGAAGAATGAAGCATAGAAGAATTCCCATTCTAACCACTCCCCCACACTTAAACTGGACATTATCCTCAATGGCCAAACAAATAGAGTAAGGAAATATTACCACGGGACCAAAAATAAAGGGGAAAAGAGAAAAAAGAAAATACTTCCATTACATTGTGCATTCTCCTACAAAAGAGTTAAATTCCAACAAAAGGGAGCATTGTTGAAGTACCTAGAAAGAAAAATACACAAAAGAAACACGGCAAAACATAAAAACTAGAAAAGAAAAATAAGCAAAAAGTAAAGAAAATAGTATGAAAAAGAAAAGTACAAGAAATAACTAGAAAAGTCATGAAAATATAAAAAGAAAAAAAAGAAAGTGACAAGTAGGAACAAGTGCAGAAAAATCATCTTAGTCCTCCCCATCATCATCATCATGTGCTGAAGTACCATCACCACCATGCGGTCCCAAAAAATGTTGCATCCATTGAGCCCATTGTTGCTCCTAAATAGTCTTTCTCCAAGCAATATCATCAATAGAGTCTCGCATGTGTAGCAACATCTCCATCTGCTGAGCTAACTGTCCCATCACCGCAGTCTCAAAGTCAGTCCTTGGTTGGGACTGTAAACTACTGGCTTGTGCTCGTGATGGTGGGGGTGGGTGCTGCCCTCCACAAGTGGTGGTCTGGGATACTTTACCTCATAGGGATTTAGCCATTTCTTCATCTCCTGGCTATATTTGTACCCATAGCTCATCAACGTTTACTTCGTGACCAGGTCATGCTCAGTGGTAGTCTTAGTCAATTCCCTCTCAGTACTAATACCAAAATCTCTCAGAATTTTCATGATTACTAGAGGAAATACGAAGGCTTTGGTAAAGAGATGATGATGAACCACATCCCTAATGGATTGTATAATCAATTAGGCAAGAGGGATAGGCTGAGTGGTGATCATTCTATGTAAGATGTACTTATCAATAGTGTGTGCTCATTGAATCCATTGGCTCGGGGTACGACATTAAAAGCAAACATGTATACTAGAGCCCAAAAGTTGGTATCAAGATTATTGTTAGAGTAGAAGTTGTTGGCTTGGAAAGCATTTTTCTTGCATAACTCCAGAGTAGCTCTAGTTCCAATGGCATCCCAATTAGGGTTAGAAAGAATTTTTTGATGATTGATATCTATCCCGAGCCAAGAATCATCATCATACACATGGAGAAAAGTGGCTAAATGGTTTCCTGTGATGAAAATGGGGGATCCCTTCACTCGTGTCTCAATGTGTGGAAAATGCTTATTGTCCTTTGCAACCATGTTAGCATAGAATTCTTTTATGAGCACTGGACAATAATCCCCCTTAAGCTGTACTATAGGTCCCTACCCTAGTTTCCTAAATATTAATCCTAGTTTAAGGGCACGGTCTAGGGTAGGTGTAAAGGTATGCTCCACAATAAATGTATTTGAGGACCTCCTATCGTACCACTTCTCACAGGATGGATCAATGAAATCTACTGGCCTAAGGAACATGGGGTCTATAGACGAAAGGGCTGAGGAAGAAGAAGCTCTAGCCCTTTTTGGATGATTGGCCCCGTGCTCTAGATATAACACCCCACCTTTTTACTTTCGGTTGGTTACTACCTATAATAGGATGAGAATTTATATCAACGGCCAGAACAAAAGTTGATCGGTGTATTGAGACGAACACTCTAGATAAATAAAATTTTGTTGGGATCTGGATGTAATTATTGGATTTGTTTTACCCGAACCCTAAATTTTTGGAAGGCTATTAAGATTAACAGAATAAGAATTTTAGGGTACTCTAGAAAGAGAAATTGATCGGTGCAATGAGGCGCACGTTTTGGTGCGAATTATGTACCCGGGGTATCGAGGGCATTTTCGTCATTTTGACCGCGCTCGTGACTTTGACCACAAATTTGACCAAGTAGAGAGGGAATTGAAGAATTTAAGTGTTACCAATGGATTCAGTGGAATTTTTGGAGTTGGGTAGTGAAATAAAATATTTTTCATTACGGACTCGATTTTGGTCATTTCTGAAGAAAATGAAAAATTACGGTTGGAAATGGGACGTGTGGCTTCTTATAATTGGTGGATGAAAATAAGTATCGTTTAGTGATTGGTTAATGAGGCCAAGTGTTTCTATTTGATTGGTTGTGAAAAAAAAAAAGAAAAAGGAAGAAGAAATAAAGAAGAATGGCCCACAAGAAATAAATAAGAATGGTTCACAAGAAATACATAAGGATGGCCTACAAGCATGAAATTTTTGACCAAGTTGGACCACCTTTTGACTTCATTTGACCAAGCTTAATTAAGCTAATCTTGATTTGAGTGAGTTAATCAAGGTTGATTATGCATGGCCATGCAAGATTAGAAAATATCTATAATGTTCTAAGAGTTTCTACCTTTTTCTATAAATTTTTTTAAGGTTCTAGAGCACTCTAAACTTTTCCATAAGTTTCTACAAGTGATGAGTCATCACCTAAAGCTTTCTAGAAATTGTGGTTCATCATTCCATGTGTACCAATTACATTTCAAAGCTTCCTACTCAAGAGTCCTATATAAGCCATGACAAAAGCATGTGATGTAAGGCATTACATAAGAAAAGCTTCCTATACAAGCCTTCTAACATCTATAAAAAGGCCATGAAGGCCAACTAAAATGGCTTTAGATAGCCAGAATTTTGGAGCAAACAAGAGAGAAAAGAGAGAAGAGAAAAGAAAAGGAAATAGAGAAGAAAGAGAGGGAGAAATGGAAATAGAGAGGAGAGAAAGAGAGAGAGAAAAGCAAGAAGATGCTTGGACTGTCCAGCCTCCAAACGCAGCAAAGAAAAGGTAAAGATCTACCTTACTTGAAGAAAAGTTATTATATAAAGCATGGAGATCATTTTGGTATATATATTGTGAGAAGTTTATGTGTGATAGTTAGGTGAAGTTGTATGAAAGCTGTCCTTGTGTGCAGAAAATTCTGGGAGGATTTATGTTCAGGAAATATGTAATGTTTCTAGATTTGAACAAAGCAGGCATATATCTCTTTGTAGCTAAGGACCATAGAGACATTTTAGAACAAGTTTGACGTTAATCGGATTTACGGATCAAAAGTTATGGTGAAAATAATAAAAGGTGCCAAATCAGTGACGGGATTTTTACTACTAGAACTTTGTGTGCAAAACTGAACAGAATGGACAATAGAATTGGTACTCCATGAATTGGAACTGGTAAAAGAATGTCTTAAGGATATTTTAAAATTGGTTTGACATCATTTGGATTTGTGGATTAAAAGTTATGGGCAAAACAAGTTAGGGTGTCAAACTGGAAAATTGCAGAATGTTAAGGAAAGAATGAATAATGAAACTAAGTCAAAACTACTGAGGCTGTTTTTGCCCAGTACCGTGATACTGGAACCAGAAACCTAAAAACAGCCTATACTGAATTAAATTTAAGAGTCTCATGGTCATTTTGGTATATCATGGAGCCAAATTGGAGCTGTAAATTAAAAGTTATGTGCAAAACAAAATGGTGTGTAAAACCAATGAAATTCCAAAAAAGTAGTCCGAAAATGAATGGACTTAAGAGTGATTAATTATGTGATTTTGGACAAAACAATTAGGGAAACATGAAGTGAATCCCTTGTTTATGAAGTAAGGAAGGATGTGGAAAAAGAAAAATGAAAGAATTGATCAAACGATGCGAACGAAAGTTGAACGTTTTTCTTAAGCATCGGCTAACCGTCGGCCCCAACGGCTAAACGACGGTTGAACGTCGGCTAACCGTCGGGCACGTCGGCTACCCGACGGCTATTTTTTGGCCAACACCAATTGAACCGAAAATAATGTTTGGTGTAGGTTTAGCAATAAATAGCTAACGAAATATAAAAAATGGTAGGAACGGAGGTTAGACGGTCGTGAACGGAATGAGAGGCTTAGGACACAAGGTGAGTCCTATTGATTTCTAAACTTTTTTAAAGGCTAGTGTGCTTTGATTTTCCATGAAATGCTATGTTTTATGCCATTTTGGAAATCCTCGAATATGTTTAAGGTTTACATGAGCAAGATTTGCTTTTATGCTATTTTGGACTCGAATAAATTTCATATTCAGCTTGGAAACCTTACTGGATGTTTAAAACACGAATTTTGTGAATTTAGTCCTTTTGGATTAAATATTTGGGATTTCGAAAAATGGTAAATGTCGGAATTAGGTATTTGGAGAATAATCCAAATATCCTTATTGGAATATTTTATGAAAACTCTTGGAACTTGGGTATTCGGTAAATGACCGAATTATCCTTATTGGAACTCTTGTGAATATATTTCAAATCGGGTAAGGGTAAAATGACCCGAATGTCCTTAGAAAATGACTTTTGTGATTGAGTACAGAAAAAATAACCCAGTTACTCTTGGCAACACGTTTTGATGTGTGAGTAAAACCTTTTATCTGTTTTCAACATGATTTTGGAAAATATTGTTTTGGCCCCAAAATGTTTTGATTGAAGATCCTGCAGGATTAGAAAACCCTCTAGCCTGATCAGTCAGATGGGGTTGGTATTGTTGCGTTGAGTACTCAGCAAGAACTGTGATCTTTGTAGTAGCCCATGTTAGAGGTAGACGACCCCAAGTAACCTGGTAGTTCTGGGGAATTGTCTTACTCCAAACAGGGCGACAGGACATTGTGACGAGTCGTCCCTGGCTAGTCGTTGTGAGCCCGGCAATTGCCTATTGATTATGATTGGTGGGTTGTTCATATGAGACCAAGCGGAGACACTCGGTGTGTTCAACCCCTTGCCACCTCGATGGTGATTGACCTCAGGATTGGGACTCCTGGCTTATGGTGGCAAGTAAAAGATCCCTAAGTGCACTGTGAGGTACATTGGTACGCTGCTCACCCTTTCGGCGTGACACGGGTGACGTGCTGTAAGGAGCAGTCCCTGGCACAAGAGACCGTGTAGCCGAAGGCGAAGTTCTTTGAACTTTGCACGCACGTTGCACTTCTAGATGGGGAAGAACCCGCATTTATTGAATTGGGGGCCGTGTGTTTGAAAATTACAATTTTTCGAATGTACATGATAACTTGATCCTAAATTTACCAATTACTGCTATTTCGCTGTTATATAATTTACTTCAGCGAAGATTTTGAAAATTAACTCTCTTTTAAGGGAAACACTGGCACACACACGGGACTCACTGGGTGATTTTTCACTCACACGTGTCTTTTATCTTACTTTTTTTTGTAGGATTCAGAATTGGAAGAACCTACGGATAGAGGACGATTCCACAATGACAGCAGATTAGGTCCGGATGTCTCCTCTTTGGACCTTATATACTCTGTTGATTATTCGTTATAAAGACCCCTTGTCTGGGTATCTGGACGGGGCAACACCCAATATTGGTATGCTTCCACTGTTACCTTTAGTAGGGGTGTTACACTAGGCATATTAGAAAGTAGATAGTAGTGAAGATAGGAGTATAAGTACTAGGAAGCTCAAAGATTTCAGAAGAATATAATCTCCCATTTTTCAAACATAATGCACAACACCACACTCAACTCTCAACCAGCTCACACCACAATTCCCAAACTGCTTAAAGTATACCTTTCACCAACACAATAACCAATTCAACTTCCTCTAATCAATCCACCACCTATGCATAGGCAAGCAAAATATGCGTCCTTTTTCTAGAAATCAAAGCCCTTTGAAGGAAGATTGAAGATTGGGTTTTTGTGAAAAATGGAAGATTTAGAGGATTTTGATCCGTAGAATCAACAAAAGATGGATAGATTGATACTCTAGAAGTGTTTGAAAGGTGAAAAATCAAATTTTGAAATGTTTAGGATGACAAGCCGGTGCAGGTTAGAGAGAATTTGAGAGGGAGTTGGAGAGTTTGAAAGAAAAAATGGCCAAATTGGCCTGTTTTTAGTGCATGGAACCGGCGCCGGCCCAAGGCTGTCTGGGCTCTGATTTTTTTTTTTTTTTTGTGAAAAACGAAATAAAAATGATGAAAACATAGAAGTGATGAATAAAACAATTCAATTCATGAAGAAATAAATAAAAGTCTAACAAAACAAAGAAAATAAAAAGACAAGAAGATACATAACTTAACCAAAATTAACGCCGGATCGTCGGATCATGTACTAAGGCTAACACCTAGAAAAGATAAGAAGAAAGTTAGATAACGGAATTCACAATTCAAACAAAATTAAAAGAACAAATTAGTCAATTAAACATAAGTCAAAGTTAGTAAATTCTATTACAAAGATACACAAGATACAAAAGATGGCACCTTTATGCAAAAAGAACAATTGTACAAATTTACATATTTACAAAATCCAAGATTTCATGATATTGTTCCCTGGCAACGGCATTAAAAACTTGATGTGTACGAATTTGGCTATAAAAAATCATATAAAAATAAGCACATTCCCAATCAAGTTTAAATTAAAACGTTAACCCCAAATTACACATTTGAGCAAGCGTACTCATCATTAAGTATAGCATAGGGTTTAAACGAGTATCGATCCTCAAGGAACAAGCATGTATTAATCACTTTTCTTTCATTGTTGAATTGACTCAATAAAGTGAACAAGAATAAAAAGGAAAATAAAATAAAAGAAAAGAATATATACATGTCAAGGATGGAGAATTATGTAACTCAAACCATTATTTTGACAAATATGACCTTAAAGTACCCAATCATTACATAACAAATCATTCTCTTGGTATCATGAAGGATTAAGATAGATTCACTTCTTTTCCAATCCATGAAATCACTATCTTCTAGATAATTTAGCATCACATATCCTGTCTCAACTAATTCACCCAAAAGATGCATTAAACACAATCCTTGATTAAATCTCCATATCCTGGCAAATTTAAAACATGAAATTAACCAATGAATCCATATCTTGGCAGACATCAATTAACCTTTAATTACCTAGTTCTTAGCAATTAACCCTCTTTCCAAGCAAGTTAATAGACAACAAATATGAAATTAATGAATTGAGACCACCATCAACCCCTTTTTCCAAGCAAGTTAATAGAAAGAAATAACAAATTAATCTCGTAATCAACACAAGTAATTAAATACCAAGAATAACAATCAATTAATCAAAAGATCAAAGTAACTCTAAAAATCATGAATACCGAAAACAGTGTCAAATTACAATAAAACAATTAATACATCATTGTTCAAGAAACGAAAACAAAGTTAAAAGAAAGTACTCATAGACGAGCCTCCTTCTTCTTCCTTCGTAGACTCTCTTGTACAATCTTCCTTGATTTGATGAATTCCACCTTGATTTTGAGTGATTTTGTGTGTTTTCTCCTTGAATTCATACCTTTGACTTATGCTTTTCCTCTATTTATAGGCTTTAGAAGTGCCTAAATTTGTCCCTCTAGGGTTTCTAGCCGAATAGAAGTAGGAAAATAACAAAACTCTGAAAATCACCAAAAATATGCACGAAAATTGAGGTACTGACTCTGTACCAGTGCACAGCTGGCACTGCTTGTCCTGCCTAGGGCCGGCATCGGTTACATTCTGTCTCTCCATCCGTTCATCAATTTTCATGCCAAGTCTTCCAGGTCATAGCCAGCGTCGTCTCTGGGCTCCCAACCGGTGCCAGCTGTGGTCTATTCAGCTCCTGTTTTATCGATTTTTCATCGCCTCGAAGTACGTGCCAACGGTACATGGGGCGCCGCTTGTCCTATCCTGGCCGGCGTCGCCTCTAGTCTGTTTAGTACAATTTTGCCTTATTTTACCTCAAAAATTTGAAATAATGCACAAAATACCTTTCCAAGGGTAAAATCTCAAATATGATGGAATATGACCAATTATTGCACAAAATAGATCACAAAATGACCTCAAATAATTACGAAATGTATGACTAATTTAGGCTCTATCATATCACCTCATCCGAGAATTCATCCAGAAAAGGGATTTTATGGTCGATCAGATTTCCTCTGTCAACAATCTGGTGAATCCCTTTACTAAACCTTTGACAGAAAAGGTGTTTCGCAGACACTTAGATGTTATAAGCGTAGACATCTGTGGACTTTCTTAGTTTTTGTAATGCAAGTGAGAGATTGTTGGAAAGTATGCCCTCAAAGACTATGTATTCTGTGTAAACATTTTGCAATAAAATATTTATTCATTCAATTTAGTTTGTTTCTTATATTATTGCGCACTTAAGATCCAAGTATGACAAGTAATAGTCTATGTGTTGGGTCGTACTTCACAGTAAGGTATAGACAATTAGTACTTGTCATACAAGTAAAATTGAGTTCCTACTCATTTGATGGAACTA
Organism: Voacanga thouarsii; assembly: GCA_026120185.1. NCBI lineage: Eukaryota > Viridiplantae > Streptophyta > Magnoliopsida > Gentianales > Apocynaceae > Voacanga > Voacanga thouarsii. The sequence continues at coordinate 190,542 of JANUWF010002383.1, read as the reverse complement.
GGCATTTCATCAAGGTAAGAATATTATGCCATGAGTTCCAATGAGGAATGGTTTACCTTGAATCAATGAGTAATTCACTCACATCATTGGCATAAATGTATTTCGAATACATAGAATTGGACATGTAGTAGTTATCTCTCTTAAAGTACTATAATTATAAAGACCAGAATATTACTACTACAGCATGGATGGATACCTTCATACTTGAGTATGAGTTAGTAGTTTGGCGAAGCTAGGGTTTTATACTTTGATGTATGTTGGTGAGATGAATATCCTTATATGTTGGGTGTATTACTCTAGTTAGTTGAGATAGACTCGTGCGACAGAGTTTCTATACTTCACATAGTGAAGTTAAATCACTCCCTTGTGATTGTCTGAGATAATCTAATGATCCAGGGCCCTGGGAATGTAACTCTAGAATGTGTGCTTTTGGGTAGCTTCCAATGATGAGCAAGTACATTCAAGTGAGTCATGGATTATCGAACTAGAGATCTAATGAGGGCAGATGTCTTTGAGATGGGTATTAATACATTTATCCTATCTCTTTGATGGGCATTACATAGAGGGGTATTTTTGTCATTTCACATGTAGGTCGGAGACATTGCTTTAGAAATATTATTCTTGGTGTCAATATTTCCATATGGTGATAAATGAGAATATTTGAAATGGCAAAATGCAGCTACCTTGGTGTTGTTTAGACACAATCGGAGCTTTATGGATAATTATATGTCTTTTGGTCTCCGGAGTAACTCAACCTACCTTGGTGTTGTTTAGACACAATCAGAGCTTCATGGATAATTATATGGAAAAGAATAAAATTTATTCTAAGAGTCCAATTCGAATTAATTAATTAGTCTTGGGTTTTTATAAGGCCCAAAAAAGATAATTAATTAATTAAGAGAATTGAGCTGGAATAAATTAAGTAATTAGGCTGATATATGTTGACATATATTAAGAGTCCAATTAGAATTAATTAATTAGTCTTGGGTATTTAATGAAACACAGAAAAGATAATTAATTAATTAAGAGGATTGTGCCAGTTTTGGACTAATTTATGAGCACAGCACCAAACCCATTAGGGCTTGATAATTTTGGCTATTAGGGCTTGAGAAAGTCCTATGGATGGCCGAAAATAGGAGGGAAAAAAAGAGACACAACATTTTTTTTTCTTCACTCTCTAGTGTGCCGTCATTTCCTCTCTCTCTATTTCCCATTCTTCTCTTCTTTCTTTCTTAGAGAGTATCTTGATTATCCAAAGAAGGAGCTTTTATCAAGCTAACCTAAGAATAGGGTAGAGTCATATTTCGGAAAACAAATAAAGAAAACTTGAAGATGCTTGGTGTGTAGGAGCAGAAGATTGGTGAGAATACTGGTCAAACCGCAGGCACCTTCTTTTCCCCTTCCAATGCAAGTTCCAGTGCAACCCGGCCCTTCGTTGGTTAATCCACGACCAATCAAGAAAAGTAAGTACTCTCTCCTAGATGTAGCTCTGAAAACTAAAAATTACTGCATTTTCTTTGATGTTTTTCGTTTTGATCCTTCAGTCTTCTTCTTCTCATAGGAGCTTGTGGAAATCCCCCAATAGAGTGCTCATCCCAATCTTCTCCTTGTTGAGCATTTAGTGGAGGAGTGTGGGCATCACCTTTCCGAGCTTCAAATTATTCTTGATCCCTTCTTTGTGCCACAGTAGAAGAGTGACCCAAATGTTGTTTCAATCCCGTGATCTCCCTTGTCAAATCTTCAAACCTACTGTGCATTGTCCTCATCATAGCATTTAAGTCCTCTCGCAAAGCCCTAACATCAAGTGGTTCTTCTTGTGATCTACTAGGTTTTCTTTGGTTAGGCCTAGGAATTTCTTGTTCATAGGCCATGCAAATAGGATATTCAATGAGTTATACCTACAAAAAGAGATTAGTAAAAAGTAGTTCATCTCTTCACTCCCTTGCGGGTTTACTCTTAATGGTATTCACTTTACACTCGTGTTTACCCTCTCTGGCTCTTTTGATAATAGTCTCTCCCTCTTGACTTTTTCTCAACACTCAAACCTTTTTGTTCAATCCAATTTACCCCAATAGCTAAAGATTTAGTCCAGCTAAGTGAATCAACAAAAATTAATGAATTTTTCAATTTAGGGGTCTTAGGAGAATTTTAACAAACACTTGTTGGACACCTTAAATAAATAGGCTTTTCAAAAGAGAATTTCAAAGAGTGAAGGACTCAATTAACACAAGAACACAATAAAAAAAAACATGAGAAAGCAATTTCAAATCAGAAATGAACAAGAGTTAGAAAAAAATGAAGAAATAAGAGCAACTAGTAAATAGGAATAGGAAGAACAAGATAATCACAAGTGTGCAATAACAAAGATGAGTTCAATGAGCATAGATTTCAACAATAGAATGATATATCAAGTCCCAATATACCAAGGAATGAAAGATAAAAGTCAAAACTTACAACTATAGCTACAAACATTCTCATAGAACATTTATCAAATACCTTGGTTGCAATCCCGTCACTTAAAACCACCCAATATTTTCACCCATATTCAAGCCCATTTTTACCACAAACACAGGATAAATTTGTCCCCCAGCATTATACTAACATCAAGGAGTAATTTTGTCAAGAAAAAATCAAGAAATAACTAATATATTATGACCTTTTTGAATCATATTTTTGAGTTATGGGATTTTCCTTTTATTTTTCAACTTGTAGGCCTCCTATTCTTGATTTCAAGCTTTGATTGGAATCAAAGATTTCCTTGCTCTGATACTAAACTTTTTGATATAATCTTGTGTGGATAAATTTTTTGAAGCAATGAATAACAATGGACCAAACCCTTGGCTCAATTAGTGTAACCCAAATAGTGGAATTTTGTGGCTAAAAGGAAGCAAGAAAACTATCTAACTTGTAACACCCCATATTTCCATAACGTAGTGGGCTATAACTTTGTGGGATGTTACCCCATCTAATTGCTCAGACAAAGGGTCTTTATAATAAACTTTACTCAAAAGGCAGCGTAAATTTATTTTCCAACATAGAAAAGTACAAGAATTTGGCTTTTTATACACATACACTCACGAGTACAACAGGTCCAAGATGTGGCATGAGCCTTTGGGAGTCCACTGCACTTTCGTTGCCCCTCTGATCCTTAATTTTTCAAAAGAGATAACACATGTGTGAGTGTAACCTCGGTGAGTCCCGTGTGTGCTACTGTTTAATGAAAGAATTAGAGCACATAAAACCTGTGGAAAAGCATATCATTTTCCTACCAGATGCAATTCTTAAACTCTCTAAAAAAGAGTTTATTCAGAACTCAATCATTTTTAGAAAACTGTATTTCAATTTCAAACCATTGCCCCAATTTTCAAATCACAGGCACTCTTATGCAATAGAAGATCGCCCTGCATGCAAAGTTCATAAGGCTTCGCCTTCGGCGCCACGTATCATTGTGCTTAGATCGTAGCCTATAGCACTAACCGTGCATCGTCGAAATGGTAAGTATACCGCAGCATACGACCTAGAATCAAGTTAGTGCTTACGCAAAGTATTCAAGTTAGTGCATACGCTAAGTATTTAAGTTAGTGCTTACACCAAGTATTCAAGTTAGTACTTACACCAAGTATTCAAGTTAGTGCATACCCCAAGTATTAAAGTCAGTGCTTGCGCCAAGTATTCAGTTAGTGCTTGTGCCAAGAATTCAAGTTAGTGCTTACGTCAAGTATTCAAGTTAGTGCTTACGCCAAGTATTCAAGTTAGTTATGTATTAGATTTAAGGATTGACAAGTTCAAGAAATCAAGAGTTCAAGATTCATATTGTTGATCGTGTTTCCAAATACATATAGAAGGCTCACACTTGAGCACATCAAGAAACCATTTTTCATATTAGGAAAAACATGTTTTTGGGGCAAAATATCATTTTCCAGAATTTGATCCCACTGACTCCAAGTCAGATAATAATTCCCATAGGCTCTGCAGGGCCAATCAGTTCATTCCATAAGCACATCAAGCCAATAAAATAATTTCCAAGATCAAAATATCGTTTTTCAAAAATCAATCTCATATCGAGAAATCATTTTCCAAAACCATGTCAAAACAAGGCAAATAGTTCTTTTCATACACCAAAACAACTTTCGAAGTGTATTCGAATCATTTTACCCGTACTCGATCACAAAAGTCATTTCTAAGGGCATTTCGGTCATTTACCGAATACCCGATTCCAAAGGTTTCATAAAACATTCCAATAAGGATATTTGGATCATTTTCTAAATACCCGATCCCAAAAGCAACTTTTTCCAAGAATCTAGAATTCTAATCATAAAAGAGGATTAAATTCAAAGCTTCCAAACATATTTTCGTAAAATTTCCAATAAGGGCATTCTAGTCAATTTGTGAATACCCGATTCCAAAAACAACCATTTTCTGAAAATCCCAAGTGTTTTAATCCTAAAAGGACAAAATTCACAAAATTCATGTTTTATCCGTTAAGGTTTCCAAACCAAATATGAAGTTCATTCGAGCCCAAAGTGGCATAAGAATAAACCTTGCTTAGATAACCTTAAATATATTCAGGGATTTCCAAAATAGTATAAAACGTAGCATTTCATGGAAAATAAAACACACTAGCTTTCAAAAGGTTTGAGAAATCAAAGGGACTCACCTCGCGTCCTAATTGACTTTTTCCGCTCATGGCTGTTTGACCACCGTTCTCACCATTTCCAACGTACCATTGGCCGTTTACTAATAAACCTATACCAAACATCGTTTTTAGGTTAAATCATGTTTGGTCAAAAAGTAGCCGACGGTTAGCCGACGTTTAGCTAATAGTTAAGGAAAATGTTCAACTTTCGTTCACATTATTTTTTTGTTGTTTGTTCAATTCTTTCATTTTCCTTTTTCCATATCCTTTCTGCCTTCATGCACAAGGGATTCAGTCCATATTTCTCATTCTTTTCATGCAAAATAACACAATTATTCTTCCTTAAGTTTTTTCACTTCCCAAGCAAAATCCTGAAATTTTACTGCTTTGGTACACAATTTTTTTTCTCATATAACTTTCAATCCACAATTCCGATTTGGCTCTATGATATATCAAAATGACCGTAAGACTCTTATGTTTAATTCTATGAAAGCCCATTTTCCAAGACTTAGTTCCTGTGAGATGCTACAGGAAAAAGTCAGCCCAGTAGTTTTCTAGTTTTTTAATCCATTTTCACAAAACAACTTCACCTACTTGTACTTCTTAATTTATAACACCTATATAACCCTTAATCCACTTCATTTTCCCTTTAAAAAACCTTCATTCTTCAGGTCTTCAGGTTTAAGAAGCCACTAAGTTCTTATGCAAATAACATATAATCAACATCAACGTTAAAAACAATCATAATCCATTTTCTTTAACGTTTAACCCCGTTTTTATCCCAATTCTACCACCTTTCTTCGCAATCTTGAACAACCCTTTAAATCACCATTCAAATACCCTTATTTACCATACAAAATATAGCTTATAAATCCTTCATCCAACCAGTACACATACTTGCACACACAAAGTCTCACATTGTACACAATAATCACTTTCTCATGTTTTCATGATATAATTCATATCAAAACGATCACCGTAACAAATTCTACAACTTAATTATTGAAGCATAGGATTTTAGCTTATGTATGAGATGTTCTAGCTTGAATTTGCTCCAAGAATCACCAAACTCTCAAGAACACACACTTATTCTCTCCTTTTTCAATTTTCCTCAATTTTCTCTATCTTTTCTTTCTTCCCTCTTTATGGACAAATTTCCATGCTGAAATTCAGCTCTTCCACTGCCATACATGGTCCAAATTGGTGACCATTTGCCACAAATTGTGGGCTATCTGCCACGTGCCGCAATTTTATTCGTCCACCTATTTTTTTTTAATTTATTCTGTAAAACTTATTTGATAAGCTTTATCTTGTATGAAATATCATAAAACCTCTCATAATGTGACACATGTCCCTATCCACCAATCACATAGTGCTACATGTCCAAGTTTAACCTGCATTTCTAATTTTTTTCAGAAATGACCAAAATCGGGTCCGGAATGAAAAAATATTTTACTTTACCATTCAACTCAAAAAATTTCACTAAATCCATTGGTAAAACTTAAATTCTCTAATTCTTTCTTAGTTTGGTCAAATTTGCTGTCAAAGTCGCGGGCACGGTCAAAATGACAAAAATGCCCCCGATAACCAGAATAACTTATTCCACACCAAAATGTGCGTTTCATCGCACTGATCAATTTCCATTCTTAGCATACCCTGAAATTCTTATTGTATTAACAATAGTAGCCTTCCGAAGATTTAGGGTAGGGTAGAACAAATTCAATAATTACATCTAGGTCCCGACAAAATATTATTATACCAAATATTCATTTCATTACACCAATCATTTTTGTTCTAGCCATTGATATAAATTCTCATCCTATTACAAGTATTAGCCAATCAAAGGTAAAATGCAGGGTATTATATTCTCCCCTCCTTATAAAAAATTTTGTCCTCGAAATTTAGATTTGCCTTAATTTCATCAAACATTTATTTCTAATTTCTTCCACCATCTACTCCTTTTTTACTCTACATCTTCTTGTTTCTTAGTATATGGAAAACTGGCTAAAATTTGTCCCATTTTCCTACATTGATAACTTGCTCTAAGTCTCTTCCAATACTCCTCATACGTATGTCTGCCCTTGTGATAGTAAGTGATTGAACATATTCCATTCTTCTTTTTAAGTCTACTTCATGAGACACCAAGCAAATATATACATCTCAATACTTCTCATTCATATGACATGAAATAGAAGAAAAATTCTATTTAGCACATATAAATATGATCTCTTGAGAAATTATCATATTATTTCAACCTAATAAGATACCTTCACATACATCATTCTCGTATAATCTATAATTAAACCTCCAGTATTTATATCATTTTGCATATAGATCATACTTTCATTTTCTTAAACAGCCATAAATCACTTCCTATCAACTTTCATGGGTACTTTCCAGAGGTTACCCATCCTAGAATTTCTCTAACCCAAGCACGTTTAACTTCAAATGTCTAATGATTCCGGGTACATTAGTATTGATATAATCATATCCTTTCATACATTAGGATAAACCAGGACTTTTAACACTCAAATATAATACTGAAACATAATACAAGTGTGCGTATTCTTATTCACACAATTCATATAGTACTATACATACACCCAGGGCCTTTAAGTGTTCAACCTCCTTTATTCCTCATCTCACTATTACTGGTCCCAAAATAGAATGTTTAGAATTAGTTAATAATTCCTATATAAGGTCTCTCGAACCTCCATCCCGTTACTATTATCTGAATTCGGGGTCATATACCTTTTTCAGAGATATTGAATTTATCTCAAATCACCTCTTCTGGTTAATCAGAATAAATTATACCTCAAAGCCACATGTCACATCTACTCCAATATCCAATTTCATAAAATGCACTATTTCTATAAATTCACGTTTACTCATACAATGACGGACTCCCCAATGTCCAGTTAGAGGTTCAACTATATTCGGTCAAAAGCTCATTATGATTTCCACTATGCTTTAATACCATTTGTAACACTCCATATTTCCATAACGAAGTGGGCTATAACTTTGTGGGATGTCGCCCCATCTGATTGCTCAGACAAAGGGTCTTTATAACAAACTTTAATCAAAAGGCACAGAATTTTTTTTTCAACATAGAAAAGTACAAAAATTTGGCTTCTAATACTTACACTCACGGGTATAATAGGTCCAATATGTAGCATGAGCCTTTGGGAATCCATTGTGCTTTCGCTAGACTTTTGATCCTGAATTTTTCAAAAGAGATAACACACGTGTGAGCATAAAGCTCAATGAGTCCCGTGTGTAGCGTGTTTTATGAAAGAATCAGAGCACATAAAATCTTTGTGGAAAAGTATATCATTTTCCTACCGAAAGTAATTCTTAAACTCTCTAAAGAAGAGTTTATTTAGAACTCAATCATTTTTTAAAATCTTATTTCAATTTCAAACCACAGAATACTACCGAGAATCAAGTTAGTGCTTACGCCAAGTATTCAAGATAATGCATACGCCAAGTATTCAAGTCAGTGCTTCCGCTAAGTATTCAAGTTAGTGAATAAGCCAAGTAAGTTAGTGCTTACGCCAAGTCTTCAAATTAGTGTATACCCCAAGTGTTCAAGTTAGTGCTTATACCAAGTATTCAAGTTAGTGCATACGCCAAGTATTCAAGTTAGTGGTTACGCCAAGTATTCAAGTTAGTCATGTATTAGATTCTAAGATTGATAAGTTCAAGAAATCAAGAGTTCAAGATTCATATTGTTCATTGTGTTTCCAAATCCATATAGAAGGCCTGCACTTGAATACATCAGGAAACCATTTTTCATATTAGGAAAAACATGTTTTTGGGACAAAATATCATTTTCCAGAATTTGATCCCAATGACTTGCATGTCAGATAATAATTCCCATAGGCTCCGCAAGGCCAATCAGTTCATTCCATAGGAACATTAGAGCAATAAAATAATTTTCGGGATCAAAATGTCTTTTTCAAAAGTCAATCTCATATCGAGGAATTATTTTCCAAAACCATGTTGAAACAGGGTAAAGAGTTCTTTTTATACACCAAAACAAGTTTCCAAGTATATTCGGATCATTTTACCTGTACTCGATCACAAAAGTCATTTCCAAGGGCATTTCGGTCATTTACTGAATACACGTTTCCAAATATTTTCATAAAACATTCCAATAAGGACATTTGGATCATTTTCCAAATACTCGATTCCAAAAGGAACTTTTTTTAAGAATTCAGAATTCTAATCCTAAAAGAGGATTAAATTCAAAGTTTCCAAACATATTTCCATAAAATGTTCCAATAAGGGCATTCTAGTCAATTTGTGAATATTCGATTCCAAAAATAACCATTTTCCGAAAATCTCAAGTGTTTAATCCAAAAAGGACCAAATTTACAAAATTCATGATTTAATTATCTATTATGGTTTCCAAGCTAAATATGAAGTTCATCAAACCCAAAGTGGCATAAGAATAAATCTTGCTCAAATAACCTTAAATATATTCATGGATTTTCAAAATGGTATATAATGTACCATTTCATCGAAAATAAAGCACACTAGCTTTCAAAAGGTTTTAGAAATCAAAGAAACTCACCTCGCGTCCTAATTGACTTTTCCCGTTCATGGCCGTTCGACCACCGTTTTCACCATTTCCAATGTACCGTTGGCCGTTTACTGATAAACCTACATCAAATATCGTTTTTAGGTAAAATTGCGTTTGGTCAAAAAGTAGTCGACGGTTAAGGAAAATATTCAACTTTCGTTCATGTCATTTTTTCGTCGTTTGTTCAATTCTTTCATTTTCCTTTTTCCATATCCTTTCTTCCTTCATGCACAAGGGATTCACTCCATATTTCTCATTCATTTCATTCAAAATCACTCAATTATTCTTCCTTACGTTCATTCACTTCCCAAGCAAAATCCTGAAATTTTACTGCTTGGATAAGTGATTTTGTTTCTCACATAACTTTCAATCAACAACTCCGATTTGGCTCTATGATATATCAAAATGATCATAAGACTCTTAAATTTAATTCTATATAAGCACCTTTCTGAGTCCTAGTTCCCGTGAGACGCTACAGGGTAAAAACAGCCCCAGTAGTTTTCTAGTTTTTTAATCCATTTTCACAAAACAACTTCACCTAGTTGTGCTTCTTGATTTATAACACCTACATAACCCTTAATCCACTTCATTTTCCCTTAAAAAAAAACCTTAATTCTTCAGGTCTTCAATTTCAAGAAGCCACTAAGTTCTTAAGCAAATAACATATAATCAACATCAACGTTAAAAACAATCTATTTTTTTTAACATTTAGCCCCGTTTTTATCCCAATTCTACCACCTTTCTTCACAATCATGAACAACCCTTTAAATCACCATTCACATACCCTTATTTACCATAAAAAATATAGCTTATAGATCCTTCATCCAACCGGTACACATACTTGCACACACAAAGTCTCACATTGTATACAATAATCACTTTGATCATTACAATTCTCATGTTTTCATGTTATAATTCATATCAAAATGATCATCGTAATAAATTCTACGACTTTAATTCTTGAAGCATAGGATTTTACCTTATGTATGAGATGTTCTAGCTTGAATTTGCTCCAAGAATCACCAAACTCTCAAGAACACACACTTTTTCTCTCATTTTCCAATTTTCCTCAATTTTCTCTATCTTTTCTTTCATTTTTCTTTCTTTTCTCTTCCTTTTCTTTCTGCCCTCTTTATGGACAAAATTCCTTGCTGAAATTCAACTCCTCCACGCCATACATGGTCCAAATTGGTGACCTTTTGGTCACAATTGTGGGCTATCCGCCACGTGTTGCAATTTCATTCGTCCACCTATTTTTTTATTTATTTTGTAAAACTTATTTGATAAGCTTTATCTTGTATGAAATATTATACAACCTCTCATAATGTGACACATGTCCCTATTTACCAATCACATAGCACCACACATCCAAGTTTTACCCGTATTTCTAATTTTTCTCATAAATGACCAAAATCGGGTCCGGAATGAAAAAATATTTCACTTCACCATTCAATTTAAAAAATTCAACCGAATCCATTGGTAATACTTGAATTCTCTAATTCTTTCTCGATTTGGTCAAATTTGCGATTAAATTCGCGGGCGAGGTCAAAATGATGAAAAATGCCCCGATAACCCAGTAGTTTTTTCTACGCCAAAACGTGCGTTTCATCGCACTGATCAATTTCCATTCCCAGCGTACCCTCAAATTCTTATTGTATTAACAATAGGAGCCTTTTGAAGATATAGGATATGGGAGAACAATTCCAATAATTACTTCCATGTCCCAACAAAATATTATTATTCCAAAATATTTGTTTCATTACACCGATCACTTTTTGTTCTGGCCATTGATATAAATTCTCATTTTATTACAGTAGTAGCCAATCAAAGGTAAAATGTAGGGTATTACATAACTACTCTCTAGAAAACCATTGAAGAACTACGCATCACAGACCCACAAGAAACATAGCAAGATCTATTATAAATTTACCCGAATATCCTTGACACAACAAAGAAAATCAACAATAAAAGAATTAAAACTATAGGCATGTAAATAATGGAATTCAAGGTAAACTTTAGAAAAACAAAGCAACTAGGACCCAATCAAAAGAAACTACGTTGGATTATCCACAAGATTTAGAGACTTATTTAAAGGGAGGGACTAAGCCCTAAGCATTGTCTTGAACAAGATGAACAAGAAGGTAAAAACCTCTTAAAGCTCTCTTTCACAATTTGAATAAAGTATGTTGAATGTCTAGTCAAATCACCAAAAAGATATATTTATACTACCCTAACCCTAACTAAGTGATTACTAAGGCCGACAGACAAAATAAAGCCTTAAAAGGACTTTATATAGTGTTTAAAGTCAAAATAAATAGGATAAAATCGTAAAAATCAGAAAAACAGGGTTTGTGGCCTAACAGGACCTGGTGCCAGGTGTAGGCACCAGACCTAGCGCCAGGTCTATACTAGAATTCAAGTGTTTGGCTGGCTGATTGTACCTGGCACAGGTTAGGCTGCTTGGGCCTAGTGCCAGGTAGGCTCTGGTCTGCTAGGTTTTGTATTTTCACCCTCTTTTAGCACGGGCTTGAGTTGTTAGTGTGTTCCCTTTTGGATAGCCATCAAATTAAACTCTTGTTTGTCTTCTTCATCCTTCCAAATCTCTTCCATCCTCAAATATTATTGTAGGAACAATTGGATATCCCCTTGGAACCTTTTGGCCTTTGACCTTGCTAATGGTCCTTGCAAGGTCGTTCTCCCTTCTTGAGTTTGAACCATTTGGCTGGCTTGATTCCCATCATTATACTCAATAGTAATAGATGTAGCCACCCAAACTTAAAATGAAGATAAGAATAGGATGCCTCACAAAACCTTTTAACCATCAAGGTTGGCACCAAGACAATTTTGAAGATAATAAATTAACAAGCAACCTACCAATTAACAGTAGCAAAATAAGGGGAAACAAGCACGCACGGCACCAACTGGCCCAGTTCAAAACTTACTAACTTGTCGATACTGCGGCAATAGAGGTCATGTTGAAAATGACTGTTGGTCTAAAGGAGCTACGAGAAAATGCTACAACTATGGGGATTCGACACTTCTTCGGAACTGCTATCCTAAACCCCTAAGGATTGGATAGGAAGTTGCAGCATAACTTACCGAAGCCAGTAAGGCAAACAATTCTTCTAGAGCTTTAGGGAGTGGAGGTCAGAAACTTCAGATGAAGGCAAAGGTCTCTGCCCTAAATCGAGTGAAGGTTGGAGCAGATGCGATGGTAGAAGAAGGTACGTTCATTATACAGGACAATTCTGTTAATGCTTGAATAGATCCTGGATCCATGCATTCTTTTATAAGTAAGACTTTTGCATATCATATGGGTTAGGATGGAATTCAGCTACCTTACATCCTGTTGGAAAATACCCCTCTGCGAAAAGTGATGCAAACAGAAAGGTATGTGCAAAACTGTGAAGTTGGTGTGGGGAAAGAGAATTTGGAGGAAGACCTTATAGTTATAACTATTGATGATTATGATGTAATACTGGGTATAGACTGGTTCGCAAAGCATGGAGCTAGAGTAGATTGTAAAAACAAGTCAGTGCAACTTATCAGACCTAGTTGTAATATGCTAGAATTTAATGGTAAGCGAGTAAATAAGTTGAAATTTTTTTATAGCAAGGGCTAAGGCTAGGAAGTTGTTTTGACAATGATGTCATGGATATGTAGCCTGTATAATAAAAAAGCCAAAAGATCAGTGTACTTTAGAGAGCACCAAGGTAGTGAAGGATTTTCCAAACGTATTTCCTGCAAAACTCACTTCTCTTCCTTCTTCATGATATGTTAAGTTTACTATAGACATGATTTTAAGAGTAGAACCTGTGTCAAGAACTCCATACTGAATGGCCCTTGTGGAATTGAAAGAACTGAAGGAACAACGGGAGGAATTATTAAAGCAAGAATATATAAGACCTATCACTTCACCCTAGGAATCTCCAGTGCTGTTTGTAAAGAAGAAAGACAGAACACTGAGGCTACTCTACCATTGATTGACGAATTATTTAACCAGCTATAGGGATTTAGTTGGTAGTCAAAGTGGGACCTGAGACAAGGTTACCACCAAGTGCAGATTAAAGAAAAAGATATTCCTAAGATGGTTTTTAATACTAGATACAACCATTATGAGTTTGTGGTAATACTATTCGGGGTAACCAACGCACCGGCGGTTTTCATAAATCTTATGCACTGAGTTTTCTAGCCACACCTAGATAAATTCGTGGTAGTGTTTATCGATGATATACTCATTTATTCCAAAAGCCCAGAAGATCATGCTAAGCATTTAAGATTGGTAAAAAATTTAGGGAACCCAAGCTCTATGTTAAGTTTAGCAAATGTGAGTTTTGGTTGGACATATTGTTATTTCTTGGCCATGTTGTATCAAAGGATGGTATTAAAGTGGACCCAGTCAAAATGGAAGCAGACTCAAATTGGCAGCAACCTAAGAACATAACTGAGATTAAAAGCTTTCTAGCATTAGCCAGGTATTAAAGTTGTTTTATTAAGGGCTTCTCAACATTGGCATCACCTATGACATGTTTATTGAGGAAAGACTTCCTTTTGTCTGGAATGAGAAATGTGAAAAAAGTTTTCAAGAGTTTAAGTGAAGGCTGATGACGGCCCCAGTGTTGAGTTTGCTGGAGGAAGAGAAACCCTATGCTCTATATACAAATGTATCAAAGGAAGGATTCGGAGTAGTATTAACATAGGAGAGGAAGGTTATAGCTTTTGTGTCTCAAAAGTTGAAGCCACATAAAGTCAACTACCCAACTCACGATCTAGAATTAACCGCTATAGAATTTGCCCTTAAGAAATGGTGGCATTACTTGTACAGTGCTGAGTATGAAGTATTTACTGACCATAAGAGTTTGAAGTATTTACTAACCTAAATTTGAGGTAACGGAGATGGATGGAGTCTTAGAAGAATACTGGTGCCCTATCAATTATTATCCTGGAAGAGCTAATGTGGTTATCAATACTTTGAGTCGAAAAGTAAAGATTGACAAGCTAAGAATGTAGGTCTGTGGATCGCGGCCAAGAAGCATACAGAAACAACGTAAAATCGCAAAAACCAACAGCAGAAGCAATAATGCAAATATACCTCTGTGATTTTTTCTTTTCAATTTCTTAGGCTGGGCTAATGGAATTGGTGTTGATTAAATAGCTATTGTTCACTCGTGGATACCTCTGGATCGAAGCCTACAAGTCATTGGCTTCGTTTGGTTTGCATGAACGCCTTTTGGCCTTCAGTTCATGGACTATTCCTCAGCCTAATTACCGCCGATGAAAGCTATGAAGGTGAGGGATTGGTCTCATTCTCTTAACCAATTGCTATCAAGATTAGCAGTATTAAGAGGAGGAAAATCTTTGTTCTTGTTTCTAGAAAAACATAGAGAAGAACGAGAGAGATAATTGAAGGCTTGCTCAAGAGTTGTATGTATGGTTTTTCTAGGACTTTCCAAAAATACTAGATCTCCCATACAATGAAAACAATGATGAGATATAATAGGTAAAAATAAGTCATTTAAATTCAAAAAATAAATGAACTGCCGCATACCTATAACTATCTAATGGTTGTGAAATTACAACCCTTAATGCAATAACCAACCTGAACAACCTAACTTGGCTTAGACCTCCTTCCCTGTACCTTTGGTCTAGGCTAAATATTTATTTAATCTTGGGCTAATGAAAACCATAAATAAATATACTAACCCAAATGATCAAAAATAAATGCACAAGTCATTTTCTTAGTTTAGACTAGGTTAATTTTATTTATTCAATCTGAGCTCAAGCCTTGAACTAAATTAAAAAATAGCTAAACCAGATAAATTATTTAATCTCTTTGGACCATTTATTTTATTCTAGTGCAATAATAAATTAGACTTCCTGATATGACCTTGGAGTTGATTTTCTATTGAATTTCATGGCTAATTTTGGGGCAAAATGAAAGATCCAACTAAGAACTTAAAATAGAGAAGTTTGTGAAGAAATGACACACCCAATTCAAATACTAGGACCCTAAGCCAAAGTAGAGAACTTAGAATACTAGAAATGAGAATCAAGTCATCCAAATCACAACAAAAGACCCTTGATTCAAAAAGAAACCAAGAACACTTTTAAAAAGATGATTTAGGTAACCAACATTACCTCCAACAAGAACCTTAGATTATCTATAACCTAAGACCCAAATTAGCAAGCTAATTGATCTATCCTAAAAGAGTTTATAGACTCAATACATAAGAAAGGATTAGACCCTAAGAATGGTCTTGATGTTCATGGGATTTACCCAAGAGGAATCTATGAAACCCTACCTAAAGCTAACCTTAGAGTAAGGGGGTTGGGATGCATATCATATCATTTTGCATAAAAATATGCTTTTTGAATGATTTTATGTGCTTTAGAATTGTGGTTTATAGGTTAAATAGCTAATTTATGCTCATTGGGTAGGAAGGGTAAAATGGTAATTTTACTTGAGGTCAAAATAGGAAAATGGCTTGAGGTTTAGATAAGAAGAATATTTGGGTGAGAAAATAAGAACAAGAATTGATGTGGTTAAGTGGTTAGAGCTTTGTGAATTAATCTCTAAGGTCATGAGTTCAAATCCCATCACTTAAGTTTTATTCATGATTATCAAAACTATGTTTGAATTTTTTATTTTCTTACATTCCTTAAAGATAGGAATGTTGTCTTAGGGGAGACATGAAGATAATGTCTTGATCATGTCCTAAAAAGAATTCTAAAGGAATTCTTATCCCTTTAATTTCTCTAGCTTTGTCCTAACATCTTTATAATGTAAACTATCTTTAATCCATTAATCCATTCGTTTAATTCCAAAAAAATCTGAGATGAACCCCTAGCCTTGAAATTCCAGAATCAGCTCTTGAGGATGGGGAATTACTGAAAATAGGGAGAGGAGTTAGGATGGGTTTCCAAGGAAAAGAAATCACCATAGTTATTATACCTTCAATCTTACTTTCATTTTGTTCATGATTTGGTGAAGGGAAAATCTAGAAAATTTCCAAAATTTTTGCAGAATGGTTTTCAAAAATTTCAGCCAACATTCTTACCCCATTTATTGCCAGAAAAATGGTCATTTCATGTAGGTTGAAGGCGGAAAACTCTAATAATTTTCGGATTGCTCAATCTGTCCAAAACCAAAAAATTTTGCTGTAGCAATTTGTTGCTTTTGAAGCTAGAATTGAAGCCATCTTTTGGTCATCAAATTAGCTGGAACTTCCCCTATTTTCCTTCAGAAAGAAGGTTGGAAAACCACCATCAAAAGACCCTAAAACACCCCAGAAAAACAGCTGCAAATCGGGCTAGAGAATGCAGAATATTTTGCACCAAAAACCATCATCATTCAAAGCACCCTTAGAACTAGAAAAATTCCAGCTTTGTTTCTCAATGCCAAGGCAGAAAATCACCACCCAAACCTCTAAAAATCAGACCTTGTTTCAGCCATGGACTGAACACCGTTGACCTCCACACTAACCTTGAGTGTTTGGACTCCATGATCACACCTCAAAAAGCTCCTAAGATTACTCTATCCAAAACTCATTTGAACTTCAAACTAATTCCAGATTTTTGCTCTATTAAATACACTCTTGTAGCAAGTGATTGAACCAGAAATTCCTCTACCATTAGAGACCATTTTTGGCCAGCATTATACTCTGAACAACTCTCCATTCTTGGCATTAAACCTAGCTTGTTCAGCCTACACCATTGAAGAGCAAAGAGACCTCCCATGTTCAACCACCATTAACTAATCTTCTACCTTAAACAACTCCTCATCTTTCTCCATTTGAATTTAAAAAAAAAAAAAACTGAACACTCTCTCTCCATCTTGCTAAAATCGAGGCTTCTAGTTACACAAGGCCATTCAGCCAACAACAAATCCCAAAAATTCGTGAGCCAGTTTTCTCTCAAACTCTCTCAAAACACCAAGAACACACACTTAACCTCTTCAAGCCTAAGCCTATCCTAAATATCTCCAATCACTCTCAAATACTCTAGATCACTCATACTTAATCCCTTGAATTCATTTCTGGCCTTTATAACACAAAATCACACAAACTAGAATTTTCGAACGGATCAAAATCCAAGTTTTTGTTTCTTGAAGGTCCTAAGAACATCAAAAGGTAAAACAAGAATAGCCTTCTTGTTCTTCCTCTTCTATTCAATTTTTAATGTTCCATTCTAATGCTTTTTGTCTCTTTCTCTCTCTCCCTCTCTCTCTCTTTCTCTCTCTTGGCCAAAATGAAGATGGCCAACTATGGCTATTTTTCGAACATCAAAAGACTCTCAAGCACGTGGACCTTTCACTAATCAAGAAATCTTCATCAAGCAATCATCTATCAAGTATTTCTTCTTGAATCATCCTTTTAAATTTTTGAATTCATGTCTCTTAGATGATAGGAAGATTGAATATAAATGGGGGTTGAGTATATGTATGAAGGGGATGGAGTTAGGACATGAGAGATAGAATGTATGATTAAGCTATAAGGATTTTTCTTTTGAATCAATAGATGATCATCATGATTAGAGGGATTTATGAATGTTTTGATGCATGATAGATGTTATGACACCAATGGTGATTAGTCTTGTATTTTTTTTATTTTTCATTAAGGTCATGAATGATAATTTTGTCTAGTAGGAGATTGACTATGTGATAGTTTATGTTAATTCAAGCGTATATTTATGAATGGATTAATTTATTATTCGATGTTAGGGATTGTGTTCATGAATCTTTTCTTGCAATAGGAAATTATGGTAAAAGATTATTTTCTATGTTAATTCTAAAATTATTTGTATTAACAAATTTTATTACTTGAATTAGAATTATTATTATATTTTTTCTACAAAATTCGAAATCACTAGGAAGGTTTGGAAATAAGGAATTAATTAAAATGTTAATATTTTTATTAGTTAAATAAATAAAATCTTTTATTAAAAAATAATTAATAATATATAAATAATAAAATATTAGAATTAATTAATATCAAATAACTTTGTAGACCATATTAATTAGCTTTACTAAAACTTTTACCTATATCCATAAATATCACTTATATTAAAATTTATTTACTATTTATTAACTAAAATTTAAGTATAATTCATTTATTATTAATTTTATTATCTATTAATTACTAATTAAAAATTATAGTGTAATTTATTATTTATAGTAATAATACTATTTAAATATTACCATTTACCAATATTATTTAGGACTTAGAATTATCCAATATTTAACACTAGTTTATTTATTAGCAATAATACTCATAATTTATTATTTGAAACTATAATTTATTAGTATTTATTTTAGAACCCCTAGTTATCTTAACTTATCAAGCTAGATTTATTTTATAAAATACTTTATTAACTAGTATTAAAGCCTAAGACATTATAGTCATGGTTAGTTGTGGTTGTAACTAGTTGAACTAGAAATTATTTATGTAAGGCAGATATGGTCTGAATGATATCTAATGCCTCGTATTTACCCCATGCGGGGTTAGGTTGCCTTGAACTTTCTTGGAAGGCTATTGTGGAAAAGTAAGAGATCGGGTAAGTCTTTGCATAAAGATGTTTGTGATCAAATGCGTTTCTACAAGTCAAAATACACTGTTTATCGTGGAAGATGTACCTTGAGATGCAATTATGGACAATATATTCCTTCTTCTAAAATAAAATAATTTTTGTCAAGCAAACAATTTTCCAAGCAAAGTAATAAATTTTTCTTAAACAATATTTTACCTAAAGTTGTTTGAAACCCATAATTGCTACTTCAAAGAAAACTCTTCACTGATTTCACATGTTCCAAGTGGAAAAAGCATAACATTGAGTACTCAATAAGGGTAGAATACTAGGACTAGTCTTTGAAGAGTTAGGCAAGTCTCTCAGTAGTAGGCCACCTCTGAGGGGTGAACCCTGCCTAGACAAGACGACAATTCTTGTTGGTTAGGCTGGTCCGAGCTAACAGTACAGTTCAGGTGGACTGTTTATTTTCGGAGTAGACACCCAGTATATTTAGGTGTAGAGATGGAGGAGTATCTCACCCGGTGGGACGTACACCCACCTTGTGTCAGTATGCTCAACGTGTAGCATTCTGATTGTTATATTGTCATGGAGCCCAACGTGTGGTGCCATGTCCGCATGACTTCATAGTCAACTTTATTAGAGTGGTTATTTCTTTTAAAGTTGAGTATTTTTACTTTACAAATGTTGATAAAATACCACTTAGTGTTCAAAGATAAATTTCTGGGCTTGCAGACTTTTTATGAAGACTTGTTCAAAACTTGCATACATAAACTGTTTTTCTTGAAATACCATAAGCACACACAGGACTTACTAGAAAATATTTCTCACACCTTTTATATCATGTTTTCAGGTCGATCCTGCTTGAAAGGTCGATTTACTTATGCAGCCATGAACTTAGAGGATCTATCCTGATGTATTTATTTGTTAGAGATTTTGGTTACCATCTATTTGGTTCAAGTCTTGTAAATGTATTATTTTGGGATTGTAATAAGTCCATTATTAAATTATTTCCTTCTATGTTTTTTTATTACCTAGTTATAAAGACCCATTGTCCTAAGGATGGGGTAACATCCCTGCCCCTTTTGGGGTACATAAGTAGTGGGGTGTTACAGAATCACCTCTCAAAAGCTCTCAAATGAGACTCTTTGATTTCTATCAATATTTAAAGTTGTTACATTAAATGTTATAATGCCATATATATAGGCAACTAAACCTAACTAAGGTGAGATGAAATCTCTCAGCCATTCAAGTATTTAAAAGGTCTAAAATATCCTTATTACGTAATAAGAGTCGCGGGAATTAAATTGGAAACAAACATAAAATAAAACAGGAAAAATCATCAAAATAGGGATGTACCTGAATGGACTTGGCACTAGGTCTACTGGATGGGCCTGGTGCCGGGTTGGTGCTGCCAAGATTGACCAAACGAGTCGAGAAAGTCCGACGCTAAGTAGGCTGGTTAGGCCTGGCGCCAGGTATGTATTGGTTCTCTACAGCCGGCTCATTTTCTCTTGCCTTCAACCTTCCTCTTGTGCTACTTTAATCCTCCACATAAATTGTTGTTCAAGCCTTGATCCCTTTTTTGATCTTCCATCGCTTGACAACTTTCTTGATTCTTGATTTATCTTCTTAAAGGTCTTCCAATCTTCTTTTTGGCACCGACTTCTTGACAATCTCTATAACCATGGGCATGGTGGCTTATGTTGATTGGATCCTCTATTGAAAACCTTCATAATTTGGTTTTTTCTTGGTACCATAGAATTTGGTTTGAATCTCCATTCCCTTTCATTAGCTTTGGCATGATGCTTAGGTGGATTCCTATCGTTTTTCCCTTCTTGAAGACAATTCATTCTCGAATTAATACCTGTGTAAGATCTCAAACAATAATCTTTTTGTGAAGATAAAAATACAAGTTTATGCTCTCAACCTCAACTTGTTTGTTTACTTTAACATCACCACAATCACTCAACCAATAGAGTTTGTATGGTTTAGGATGTCTCATGGTTTCTAATACCAAGTCCCCCACTAAGGTAGTACTTATCACATTGGTGCAACTTCCTCCATCAATGATCATACCACAAGGCTTTTCTTCAACTAAACACCTTGTGTAAAAGATATTGTACCTTTTGTAATTCTCTTCATTCTCAACATCATTCACACGCTCAATCTATCTAGCAACACCAATCAATGGCAAAACCTTCCCAACCTTAAGCCTTTTCTCATTACCCTCTTCTTTTCTAGGCTTTTGGGTTGTTCGCAATGATTGTCATGGTGGCTTATTTTTCTGGTTTAGTGAATGTTGAAAAATGGGATTGGTATATGTGGACTTCTTTGGACAGGTCCCTTTTCTTGCACTCTTCAATTTCTTTTCTAACCCCAAACTTTTCCCACCTCTTCCCTTTGTTGTAATTTTTTGGTAACCTAACATAAAATGTTCTCCACATCCCTTCATTGGTTGCTCATATAATGGGAATGGAGGTTTGCACTCATTTCTCACTCTAAGGCTATCTCCCCTTTTTGCATTCATTGAGGTTTGGCTTTAGTTAGATTTCATCACCTCAATGTCCTTCCTTGTGCCTTCCATTTTTTCTTGAAAAATTTTAAATATGGTGTGAATATCAAAAGAAGTTCCTTGGGACATGGTATTGAGAATTTCCAAGGGTTCTCACTTAGAAAATTTGGATAAAAGTAGAAAGTAATTCCTCACAATCACTCCCTCATATGTATCTATTGGGAATATGCCCTCTTAGACTAGTTTTCTGATGAAAATATTGAATATGTTAATAAAAGAATTTATTTGTCAGAAATCGTTTGTGAAATAATTTTCTTTATTTGTGTACATTTTTGTTTGGAACAGACCCATTATGTTTGAATAAGTGATACATATGAATGAAGGTCTTTCACAGTAAGGTATGGATCATGGGTTATTTAAACACATAAACAGTTGTTCTTATCCGGTTGATGAGAATGAGAATCTCTTCATGTTTAGGTTATTATGTTATGAGTTCCAAATGGGGAATGGCTTACCTTTAGCCAATGAGGAGTCCACTCACTTCATGACATAAGCGTATTTCGAATACGTAGAATAGGACCTATAGTAGTGGTTTCTAAAAAGTACTATATGGTAGAAACCTAGACTACTACTGCTACAGCGTAGACTAGTACTCCATGACTTGAGTATGAGTTGGTGGTCTGGCGAAGCTGGAAGCATATGCTTTGGTATAGTATAGTTGAGGTTCTATCGGAGGGCCAATATACTTATATATTGGGTATGTGTAACTAGTTAATTAAGACAAACTTGTACAAGATAGTTTCTACACTATATCACCTCTTGTGGTTGTCCGGATGATCTAAATATCCAGGGCCCTGGAAAACGTGACTTGGATGTTTGCTTTAGGGTCGCTTCCTTGGAAAGAAAAAACACTCCAGGAAGTCGTGGATCATTGGACTAGAAGCCTAAGGATGGTAGATGTCTTTTAGAGAGGTGTTAATATACTTCTTCCTCTCTAAATGTACAGCGATATGTAGAGGGCTATTTTAGTCATTTTACTTGTAGGTCGAAGACTTTGTTAATGCAATATTATCCTTGGGGTCAATATTTCTTTATGGTGATATTAGAAAATATTTAAAATGCAAAATACATCTATTTATATAGTAGGGGTATTTTGGTCATTTTAGTAGCCAAGGCGATGTGTCTTTTTGGTCCTCAGAATAGCCTGTAAGTCCTAATTAATTTTTGGGTTGAGAAAATGATCTCAGTTGAGAGAGTTTTATTTTATTCGGGAAATCTAATTTATTATTGGACTGGAATAAAATAAATGGAGAGAAATTTATTATCTGGTTTAATGGGTTAATTAATTATTCAAGACCTGGGTCCAGTTTGAATAATTAGAAAATTAATCGAGACTTAAACTAGAGGAAAATAATTATTATTTAATTATTTATTGGGTTATTTATTTAATCCCAAGGAAAATAATTAATGTTTATTATTTTGGGCTTTTCGGGTCCAAGAAAAATAATAAATATTATTTTGGTCCAATAGTCTGGACCATAGGATTTTTTCGGACACCGTTTAGAAGAGTTTAGGGTGAAGCCGAAATTTATTTTGCAAATAATATTTGGGTATTAAATCCCGAGAATATTATTTTTATCAAAATAATTATTTTTGGTTTCATAACTCTTGGCTTTCTGTGTGGAAAAATAAAATAAAAGAAAAGAAAAAAATAAAATAAATGTCTCTTGGCTTTCTCTCTCTCTCATGACTTGTTGTTTTTCTGGCTCTTGGATTTCTTCATTGTTTTTCTATAACAGAAGAAAGCCAACAGATAGCTAAGGAAAAACAGCCACTGTGGAAAAATTGAGAGAACATTTTCCTTCATTCCAATTCATTGCTCACCAAACAGAAATTAGGTGTGGTCATATTCCGTGAGCCGAAAAGCCAAGCATGCACCGGAGTATTCATCTCCACCGGAGGAAGAATTCATGGATACAGTGCACTGGACGTTGAAGGAAGAAGCTATTTTTGAGCTTCAATTGATTCTACCTCATTCTTCAAATTTTTAAGGCTCCAACAGGTATGTTTCAATCCCACCATGATGCTGCCATACTCTGATATATATGTTCATGATCTCCATTTTCGTCCACTGTGAACATGCTCTGTGATTTTGTCAATTCCTTCAGTATCCACTCAAAAATTAATGTTCAACCCTCCTGTTTAACTCTCTTTTGGCTTTTAACAAGAATAAACTCACACTTTTTCCTTTTTCAAGCACTCAATTTTTCTCAATGAATTCTTTCCACAAAATCTCCCTAAATGCTTAAGAGCTAGTCCAAACTTGACAAGTTTACTAACCCTCTAAAAACAACCAACTAGACTTAAATAGAAGGTTGTTCATCAACAACAATGAGCCTCAAGGAGTTTATATAAAGAGTCAATGAATTCATGAGAGATCAACAACTTCAATGACTAAAGAATGGATGAACGGACAAGACCTAACAAAAATTTCAATGAAGCACTAGAAGTTCAATGAACATATCACTCAAGAACAAGAGTAAGAATTCAACTAATATAATGAGCTCAATTGGACAAGCATTGTCTGTCCCCAAGATACTTGAAAACAATAGCTAGCCAATTATAGAAGTGTTGATAAAAGTTTTTAGCCACAATCTCAAGTGAAAAGTTACTCAAGTAAAATATAAAACACTTGAGGTGCAACCTCGTAACTTAAGGGGTTTCAAAATTTTTAAACTTGTAGCAACCCAAAAACTCAATAATTACAAGAAAAATTAATCCCCAATGATTATACTAATATCAAGGAATAATTTCTCAACAAGTAGAAGTAAAAAACATGAGTTTTATAGTTCACAAATTTAGCATGAAAATGAGTTACGGGATTCTTTTTGAACTCAACAAATTTGTAGTAAATAAACCCAAAAAACCACAAGCCTTATGCAATTTAAAGCTTCAAATAGCTACTCAAACATCAACCCAACATACAAGATCAATTTCTCAACAAGAAAATCAAGAAAAATCAAAGCTTTGAATACCTTTTTGAAGAACCTTCCTTAGTGACGAGTTTGCTCTATTTTTCTTGCAACTTTGAAGCCTTCATCTTGAAGAACCAAGCCTTGATAAGAATTAAAGCTTTCCTCTCTCTGATACCAAACTATTTGATATGACCTTGGGGTTGATTTTCTATTGAATTCCGTGGCTAATTTTGGGGCAAAATGAAAGACCTAATTAAGAACTCAAAACAGAGAATTTTATGAAGAAATGACACACCCAATTCAAATACTAGGACCCTAAGCTAAAATAGAGAACTTAGAATACTATAAATGAGAATCAAGTCATCTAAATCACAACCAATGAACCTTGATTCAAAAAGAAACCAAGAACACTTTGAAAAAGATGATTTAGGCAACTAACTTTACCTCCAACAAGAACCTTAGATTATTTATAACCTAAGACCTAAATTAGCAAGTTAATTGATCTATCCTAAAAGAGTTTATAGACTCAATATATAGGGAAGGACTAGGCACTAAGAATGGTCCTGATGTTCATAGGATTTACCCAAGAGGAATCACCTCTCAAAGGAGACTATTTGATTTCTATCAATATTCAAAGTTGTTACATTGAATGTTATAATACCGTATATATAGGTAACTAAACCTAACTAAGGTGAGATTAAATCTCAGCCATTCAAGTATTTAAAAGGTCCAAAATATCCCTATCACATAATAAAAGTCGTGGGAATTAAATTAGAAACAAATATAAAATAAAATAGGAAAAATTCATCAAAATAAGGTTGTGCCCGAACGGACTTGGCGCCAGGTCTAATGGATGGGTTTGGTGCCGGGTTGGTGCTGCCAAGATTGGCCAAACGAGCTGAGAAGGCCCGGGGCTTGTTGGGTTGGCGTCGGGTGCGTACTGGTTCTCCACAATCGGCTCATTTTCTCTTGCCTTCAATCTTTCTGTTGTGCTACTTTGATCCTCCACACAAATTGTTGTTTAAGCCTTGATCTTTTTTGCCCTTCTTTGATCTTCTATCGCTTGACAACTTTCTTGATTCTTGATTTATCTTCTTGAAGGTCTTCCAATCTTCTTTTTGGCACCCACTTCTTAACAATCTTCATAACCATGGGCTTAGTGGCTTGTGTTGCTTGGATTCTCCATTGAAAACCTTCATAATTTGGCATTTTTCTTGGTACCGTTGAATTTGGTTTGAATCTCCATCCCCCTTCTTTAGCTTTGGCATGATGCTTGGGTAGATTCCTATCACTTCCTGAATAAAATAAAACCATCTTTAATCAAGACCATTTTTTCAACCCAAAATTAATTAGGACTAACGGGCTATTCCAAGGACTTAAAAAACACATCGTTTTGGCTACTAAAATGATGAAAATACCCCTGCTATATAAATAGTTGTATTTTACATTTTAAATATTTTCTTTTATCACCATAAGAAAATATTGACCCCAAGGACAATGTTGCGTTAGTGATGTCTCCGACCTACATATGTTATGACAAATATATCCCTCTACATAACACCATACATTCAAAGAGGAAGAGTGTACTAAAACTTCTCTAAACAATATCTACCATCCTCAGACCTCTAGTCAAATGGTCCACGACTTCCTAGAATATTTTTGCTTTCTAAGGGAGCTACTTTAAAGTAAATATCAAAATCATATTCCCCATGGCCCTGGATAATTAGATCATTCAAACAGTTATAAGGGCAATATAGCATAGAAACTATATTGTATAAGTCTGTCTTGACTAACTAGTCACATATATCCAGCATACACGTATATTAGACCTACGATAGAACATCAACTATAGTATATCAAAGTATACGCTTCTACCTTCGCTAGACCACCAATTCATACTCAAGCCGTAGGGTATAAGTCAATGTTATAGTAGTAGTATTTTAGGTTTCTACCATTATAGTACTTTTAGAAACCACTACTACAGATCGAATTCTACGTATTCGAAATACGCTTATGTTATGAAGTGAGAGGACTACTCACTGGCTAAATGTAAGCTATTCCTTACCTAGAATTCACAACATAATAACCTTATCATAAAGAGATTTCCATTCTCATTATCTGGTTAAGGATAACAGTTTATGTGTTAAGTAACCCGTAACCCATACCTTATTGCGAAAGACTACCATTCACATGGATCACTTAAGCACAGTGTGCCTTTTCCAGCGAAATCATGCACAAATTAAAATAAGAAAACACAAACGATTGTGAGAATAAAATTTTTATTAATTTTATCGAAATTACATTAGAAATACAGTATTATTGGGAACGTATTATAACAATCTCTCACTTGCACTCTAAAACTATGTAAGTCCATAGGTGCCTACCCCCATAGTATCTAAGTGTCTTCTAAAGACTCTCTCAACCAAAGACTTGGTGAATAGATCAACTAGATTGTTCTCTGAGACTATTTGTTCCAACGTGAATTCTTGTCTCTAAATAAATTCCCGAATCAAGTGGTACTTCCTCTTTATATGCTTTCCTTTTTTATGGTTTCTCGATTCTTTGGATTACAAGATTACACCAATGTTGTCGCAATACAATATAATTTTCTGTCAATTTGTGGCATGACTCCAAGTTTTGTAAGGAACTTTCGAAGCTAAATGCTTCGTTGGATGCCTCTGAAGCTACCACATACTCAACTTCCATAGTTGAGTCAGTAATGTAAGATTACTTAATACTCCTCCATGAAATAGTTCCTTTATACAAGGTGAAGATATATCCACTGGTGGATTTTTTTCTCATCTTTATCTGCCTAGAAGTCTAAGTTTGTGTATCTTGTAGAAACCAAGACATCAGCCCTATAAACCAACATATAATCTCTCGTTCCGAGGTACTTGAGAATATGCTTTACAGCTTGCCAATGAGCCTCTCCAGGGTTTGACTGATATCTACTGACTAAGTCTACGGCAAAGTAGATATCTGGATTAGTACACAACATGGCATACATGAGACTTCCTACAACTAAAGAGTAGGGAATCATACTCATCCTGTCTTTTTTTTCTTGCGACTTAGGACAGTTTTTTTAAGAAAGAGACAACCCATGTCTGCAAGGGATTAGTACTTCTTTGTATAAGTCCATACTAAACTTGGGTAACATCTTATCAATATATATGGTTTGGGATAACCTAACATTCTCTACTTCCTATTTTTAAGAAGCTTAATACAAAAAATGTAACAGGTTTTTCCCAAGTCCTTCATACTAAATTGATTAGATAGCTAAATCTTAGTAGATAACAATGTCCCTACGTCGTTCCTAATGAGTAGAATACCATCCGCATATAATATAAGAAAAACCATATTAATGCCTTCCAGTTTTCTATACACATATGGTTCATCCTCATTTTGAGTGAAACTATAAGACTTTACAGTCTCATCAAAACAAATGTTCCATACTTTTGATGCCTGCTTAAGCCCATAAATAAACTTTTTAAGCTTACAAACCATATATTCCTGGCCTTTAGCAATAAAGCTCTCTGGTTGGGACACATAGATATCTTTGCTAAGATGGCCATTAAGAAAAGCCGTCTTGACATCTATTTTCTATATTTTATAGTCATAGTGACATACGATAGCAAGCAGGATACAAATAGACTTAAGCATGGCTATCGAGGCAAAGACTTCTTTACAGTCAATATCCTCTTTCTGAGTATACCATTTCGTCAAAAGCCTAACTTTGAAAGTTTCCACCTTCCTATGTGCATCTCTCTTCCTCTTATATACCCTCTTACATCCAATGAGTTTTATCCCTCCAAGTAAAGCTACAAGATCCTAAATCTAATTGAAGTACATAGATTCAATTTCAACTTTCATTGGTTCATGCCAAAGTTTTGCATCGACATTAATAATAGCCTCCTCGTATCCAGTAGGATCTTGTTCCTAATAGTCAGAGACTAGGTCAAAAACCTCTCCAATCCATCTTTCTAGAATACTAGATATTCTCCCATTACGACAAGGCCCCTTTGTATAGGTTCCTAAGGCTGTGCCTCTTCTTCTTCCACAATTGGGTCAGAAGAAGTTGATTCAGAAGATAACTTCTTCTCGAGTTCTATCTTAACTTTCGTGGATGTACTTTAATCATCTTCCAAGTATCTAGCAATAGCACTTACCAATACTTTCTGCTCATTGGGATGATAAAAATAACCACTCTTTGTTCTTTTTGAATACTTGACAAAGTAGCATAATTCTGACTTTAGTTCGATCTTGTCTCCCTTGACCAGTACATAAGCAGACAATCCCATTTCCTAAGATAGTTCAGACTTGGCTTAGCCCAGTCCACATTTCATAGGGCATCTTAGGTACTAACTTAGAAGGCATAAAGTTTAGAATGTATGCCACTATTTCCTGGGCATATCCCCAAAAAGAAATTGAAAGAGTACCATGGGACATCATACTCCTGACTATTTCCATTAATATCATATTCCTTCTTTTAGCTACTTTGTTCTGTTGGGGTGTGTTAGAATGTATGCCCAAAATGGCCTATGTACTTCTGTATTTTAGAAATTAATAAAAGTATTTCATTCATGATTGTTTGTTTACATATATTCGTATGTTAAAGGTCTAAGTGTGTTAGTAAGTAATCTATGTGATTAGGTTGTGCTTTCACAGTAAGGTATAGATTATGGGCTACTAACACATACATAAAAATTGTTCTTGATTGATTGATGAAGTCGGGTACTTTATCGAGGTTTAGATCATTGCTCTATGGCTTCTAAATGGAAAATGGTTTACCTTTAACCAGTGAGTAGTCGACTCACAACAATAGTGTTACCGTATTTGGAATACATAGAACTGGACCACGCGGTAATAATCTTTATCAAAGTACTAAAATAAATAAAGATTGGTTTGCGTAGACAAGTACCCTAGGACTTGAGTGTAAGTTGGTGATCTAGTGAAGCTAGACTTATATTCATTGATGTATATTGGGTGAGGTCTTATTGCAAGGCCAACAACCATGTACATTGGGTATATGACTCTAGTTAATTTATATGGACTTATACTATAGAGTTTTTATGCTTCATTACGTAAAAAAATCACCTCCTTGTGATTATCTGAGATAATCTAATAATCTAGGGTCCTAGGAAACGTGACTAAGTATGTATGCTTTATGGGTAGCTCCCTAAGATAAGTTGGTACATACTGAAAGTCATGGATCGTTGGACTAACTATCAAAGGATAGTAAATGTCATTGAGAAAAGGTATTAGTTCTATTTTCCTATCTTAATGACGAGTGTTACGTAGAGGGGTGTTTTCGTGTTTACACATATAGGTCGAAGACACTATACTTGCAATATTATACTTAGAATCAATATTTCCATACGATGATAAATGTAATATTTAAAATAATTAAAATACTGCTATGTGTTAGCACGGGTATTTTGGTCATTTTAACAGCCAAGAATAATATGTCTTTTAGTCCCCATGGTAGCTTAAATAACCTTAGTAAATTTATTTATTATATGCACTCAATAGGTGAATTTATTATTGAAAAAATTATTCTAGAAGTCTAATTAATTATTTATTTGGAATAGAATAATTAATTGGACCAATTTAATTAATAAATTAATTAATTATCTTGGGTAATTTTTATTGAGCCCAAGTAGTTAATTAATTAAAAAAATTAATTATTTTGGATAATTTTATATTTTGCCCAAGTAGATTAATTAATTAATAAGAGAGCTATTTAATTAGTCATTGGACTAATTAATATAACATGGCCTATCAGGGTTTGATGTAGCCGCCATGTACAAAGGAAAAAAAAACAGAAATAGGAAATAAAAAGAAAAGGAAATTCCGTGGCTAATTTGGAATAGGAAAGACACTACAGGAAAGTGTCCTTTAGTGACAACGTAATGTTGTCACTAAATGTAAAAATGTTGTCACTAAAAACCTTTACTGACGAAAAATTTATTGTCACTAAATTTATGTTGCTAAAGGTATGGAATGACAACAACTTATTCTTGTCACTAAAGCTTGACTATTAGTAACAAAATTCCATTGCCACTAATGTAATCAACTAATAGTGACAATATTTCTCATCACTAATTCATTATAAATGTTGTCACTATTACCTATATCTTATCACTAATGATCATTCATTAGTGACAACATCCATATATATTAGTGATAAACAAATTTCTTGCCACTAATTTATTATATATATATATATATATATATATATATATATACATACATACAAACATATGTATACAAATATATACATACATATATATACATACAGATATAATTTCTATATCAAATATGTATTCAGCTAATAATGTTTGCCATCGAATACATCTTTTATACTCTGATTTTGAAGGTAAAATATTCTGAATAAAAGCTTTAACCTGAGTATTATCAATTCTTAAAAGAAATATTTTTGGAAATAAAAAGTAATATAATTTCTGACAACTTTTTATTACTGCTAAGAGTTCTTTTTCAATAATATGATATCTTTGTTGAGTATCGTTAAAGGCACCAGAACAATATCTACACAAAGATTCACCTGAACTACATCTTTTCCTGTTGTGTATATAGGTATATACATAACTATATACATACCTACATATCATCACATATGTATATACATACCTATTTTGGGTAGTTCTCCATGTCTTTTGATGAAGATGTATCAATCTTTTGAAATTCTATTTGTTGTAACAATTTCTGTATCCTTTTTTCAGCATCAAAACAGTTTCCTAATTTGGCATGATTTAAGGTGCACTCTGAGATAAGCAATTCTGTCGTTTCTTTTGAAGTGCTGGAAAAGTTAGCAATATCATTAATTTTTGAAGTATTTTTCTTTATCGAAGGTGCCTGTTTGGCCATGGCATCAATGGCCTCAATCAACTATTTTGCAAACTCTACCATCTCTAGTCAAGATATCTGCTAAAACATTTTTATCAATTTTGATAATTTCTATATCAAATGTATATTCAGATAATAATGTTTGCCATTGAATACATCTTTTATACTCTGATTTTGAAGGTAAATTATTCTGAATAAAAGCTTTTAACCTGAGTATTATCAATTCGTAAAAGAAATCTTTTTGGCAATAAAAAGTAATATAATTTTTGACAACTTTTTATATCTTCTAAGAGCTCTTTTTCATTAATCTGATATCTTTGTTGAGTATCGTTAAAGTCACCTGAACAATATCTACATAAAGATTCACCTATCTTTTCCTATTGTGAATTATAATCTATCTTTTTGAGTATGCCACTCCATCCATATTCTGATGCATCTGTTTCTAAAATTAAGTCATCTGTATTTTTAGGTAATTGGAATTTAGGAAGATTCTGACATTTTTTTCTTGATGTGTTTAACCTGATCTTCAAAATATCGAGAAAATGCAAAGATTCTATCTTTCTTTAAGAGTTCTTGAAAAGGCTTTCTTAATGCTGCTAAATTATGAATAAAATCTAAGGCATAAATAAGAATTCCAAGAAAACTCTATCCTTGTTTTTTATCGACTAATTTATCAGGAAATCCTGAAATCTTTTCTAAAATATGGCTTTATAACTGTATTCCAGTACCATCTATTTTCATTCCTAGGAATTCTAATTCTTTTTGTACAATTTTTTCCTTTTTCTCAAATAAACCTAAACCATGTTCTACACATAAATATGCAAAGATATCCAAATGTTTCAGATGTTCAGCAACTGTATCAGATAAAATAAGAATATCATCAATGTAAACAAAAATAAAATTATAACCCCAAAAGATATTATCCATCTTTCATTGGAATATCTTTGGGGGGGGAGGGGGGGGGAATTCATTTATTTGAACAAATTCTCCTTGTTCAATCATTTGATTGATATCTTCATCTATTTCAAATATATTTTTATTTTTATCAAACTTTTTAGGACATTTATTGGCATAATGGCCTATCTCATGACAATAATAGCTTTTGTAATTAGTAGGTTTTGTAACATTCTTTTTTCTTTTATAGGTTAGTTTTATCAGTTTTTTATATCCTCGTTTTTTATAATATCTAGCATTTCTTCTTTTAAAGAATCTTTTCTTAAAATTTTTTTCTTTTTATATTTCTTTTTTATCTTATTATAATAAAAAAGACTATCACATCCAATTGGAATCATCAATATAATTACCATTATAAAATCTAATCGGTACATCTTGATTATCCCATTCATGTGCATATCGATTTTCAAATTTAGAAAAATCTTCATTGGAAATTATTTCATCATTTAGAATATTTAATATAATATCCAACTCTATAGAATCTACAGTTTCTATAACTGTAATCTCAATATTTTTCACTTCTATTGTGGATATAATTCAGCTTGATGGACTTCCCACAAAATTGTGTTTATTGCTAGATTTCTCTAGAATATATTGATAGACTTGCTCGTTATTTACAAATCTTAAAAGATTCTTTAAATATAATAGATCAAGTATTTAGTGGATTAGCAAGTACAGGAATCGATACCAGTCGTTTAAGAAGATAACGAAAATTGAAAGATGAATGACAAAAACAAGTAGATTGATTATTTGGCTAAAAAGAAAAGAAAAATGGAAGCCGAATTACAAGACCATAATAATAGATATCATGAACTGTGAAGAATGTGATAGGATTTTAGCAGAAATAGCTGAAATAGATGTACAAGTTAAAGACCTACAAGAATGGGTTGATCATTATCAATTTAGATTAGACTATTCTAGAATCAATTATACTCATAAAACTTCTATAAGAGATTGTCAAGAATTGTTAGATGAAGCCTTAGTTAGGCACATAAGTGCTAGAACTGAACAAGTAAAGATTCATAAATCTTTAACTAAACATTATAGAGAAGTTCATATTTTACAAGGAAAAAGTGAAGAAGAGTGTCCAACTCAGTTGCTCCATGGAAAAGAACAAGCAGAAAGTTCAAATTCAACTGCAAAAAGCCCTTCTAGAATATAAAATTTTGGTAGAAAAGGAACACCCTTTACCTATAGATAAAGCCTTAATTGAAATACAAAAAATAATAGAATATTTTGGGAAAAAAGATATTATATGAAATAGATCAATTAAAATTAATTTTAAAAGAAAAAGATAGACCGAAGAAAATTTCGGAACAAACAATAGCTGCACATATGAGTAAGATTACCATACTAGAAGGATATAAAGGAAATAACCTAAAATGGTAACTTCTGATTTAGAATCTGAAAATCAAGATATAGATAATTTGATTACTCAAATCGGAGATTTAAATTTATTAGATAATAATTTTATAAATATAAAACCAGATCAAGTTATGAAACCTGAATGGAATCCAAATATTGCCGATCTACAAAGTACAAGTATAAACCCTGGATTTGATAAACCTACAAAAGGATATGCTGGAATTAGTTCATATACCAAACCAAGTGAAGATTATACTCCATTAGGATCAATGAGAAATAAACCAATTAATCCTTTTGGAATTTATTTAAATCTCGATTGTATTAGTAATACTAAAGAAGCCATAGATAAATGGGAAACTGCTTTAAGGATCATTGTTTCAGTAAACAAAATGGATTACGCCACTGCTAGACATTTTTTAGAAAGAAGTCTAGATAATAATACATTAAGATTTTGGCAAAATTTAGATGAGGCCACAAAAACTCAGATATTTGATACTGATGATAACATAGAAAATTTGATATCTCGAGCTACTGAAGCATTAAGATTAGAATTTGTCGAAGAAGGTAGTTTTGTAAAAGACCCTGCTATGATAAATAAATATATGATTGCTTTACTTAGATTAAAATTATGTGATTTTGTGAAATAGATAAATATATTTGTGTTTTTTAAGATTATTATTATCATATTTATAATTGTGTTGATCGGATGCAAAGTTATTTGCCTTTATTCTTTTCAAAGATACAAGATCCCTGGGATAAAAAGTTAATAGATACATATAATCTAGGTACAACCAATACCTTAGGAAAAAGGATAATCATTTAAAAGGTAAAGGTATACTTCTTGATATTGTAAATTTCCCTTAAGAATTCCAAGGTATACTTCTTCACGATTCTGTATTCTATTATCCACAATAGCTACATCTATGGGTGTATCTAAACCTTCCTTAAACGTAGATTTAAATAAGGATTATCTGAATTGCTCCTATGTGTACCCAACCTAGGGTATCACGAATTTCTGGTTTGATTCTTTGCAATTTATCTTGAAGATCTTTCTTAGATAACAAACGAATCATAACCTTATTCCCTGTAAGAGTAACATCTAAATCTCTTTCTTGCATATTTAAATCATAAAACAAATGATGTTTTCTAGGTTTAATACCTAATTTTTCAAGCATATTTACTTTAAATCCAGAATAATTTGATAAAGAAAATCCTTCATTTTGAATTTGTTTTAATTTTCTTTTATCGATTAATATATCTTGTTTATATTCTTCTAATTGTTCTTCTATATTATCTATTACGAATGAACTAGAAGCTTCCGTAATATCATTCATTATCGGACGATCTATATTCTGTATTAGTCAGAATAAAAAGACTATCTTATGATTCAATATCTTCAAATTCGTTTATTTGAACAAATTCTCCTTGTTCGACCATCTAATTGATATCTTCATCTATTTCAAATATCTTTTTGTTTTTATCAAACTTTTTAGGGCATTTATTAGCATAATGGCCTATCTCATGACAATAATAGCATTTGTAATCAGTAGGTTTTGTAACCTTGTTTTTTCTTTTATAGGTTTGTTTTATCGATTTTTTATATCCTTATTTTTTATAATATCTAGCTTTTCTTCTTTTAAAGAATCTTTTCTTAAAATTTTTTCTTTTTATATTTATTTTTTATCTTATTATAATAAAAAGGACTATCACATCCTATCATCAGGGGCATTTTAGGATTATCACAACATAAAGATATTCTTTTCTTTAATCCACGGGTCATCTTTGCTAAGATGGCATCTGCACACCATTCACTTAGTTTATCTTTTAAATGATTATCCTTTTTCCTAAGGTATTGGAGATTATATGTATCTATTAACTTTTTATCCCAGGGATCTTGTATCTTTGAAAAGAATAAAGGCAAATAACTTTGCATCCGATCAACACGATTGTAAATATGATAATAATAATCTTAAAAAACACAAATATATTTATCTATTTCACAAAATCATATAATTGTAATCTAAGTAAAGCAATCATATATTTATTTATCATAGCAGGGTCTTTTACAAAACTACATTCTTTGACAAATTCTAATCTTAATGCTTCAGCAGCTCGAGATATCAAATTTGCTATGTTATCATCAGTATCAAATATCTGAGCTTTTGTGGCCTCATCTAAATTTTGCCAAAATCTTAATGTACCATTACCCAGACTTCTTTCTAAAAAATGTCTAGCAGTGGCATAAATCCATTTTGTTTACTGAAACAGCGATCCTTAAAGCAGTTTCCCATTTATCTATGGCTTCTTCAGTATTACTAATACAATCAAGAATTAAATAAATTCCAAAAGGATTAATTGGTTCATTTCTCATTAATCCTAATGGAGTATAATCTTTACTTGGTTTGGTATATGAACTATTTCCAACATATCCCTTTGTAGGTTTATCAAATCCAGGGTTTATACTTGTACTTGGTACATTGGCAATATTTGGATTACATTTAGGTTTTATAACTTAATCTGGTTTTATATTTATAAAATTGTTATCTAATAAATTTAAATCTCCGATTTGAGTAATCTTCAGATTCTAAATTGGAAGTTACCATTTAAGGTTATTTCCTTTATATCCTTCTAGTATGGTAAGCTTACTCATATGTGTAGCTATCATTTGTTCCGAAATTTTCTTCGGTCTATCTTTTTCTTTTAAAAGTAATTTTAATTGATCTATTTCATATAATATATTTTTCCCAAAATATTCTATCATTTTTTGTATTTTGATGAAGTCTTTATCTATAGGTAAAGGATGTTAATTTTCTACCAAATTTTTATATTCTAGAGGGGCTTTCTCCAATTGAATTTGAACTTTCTCGTTGTTCTTTTCCATGGAGCAACTGAGTTGAACACTCTTCTTCACTTTTTTCTTGTAAAAGATGAACTTCTCTATAATATTTGGTTAAAGATTTATGAACCTTTACTTGTTCAGTTCTAGCACTTATGTGCCTAACTAAGGCTTCATCTAACAATTCTTGACAAACTCTTATAGAAATCTTATGAGCATAATTGATTCTAGAATAATCTAATCTAAATTGTTAATGATCAACCCATTCTTGTAGGTCTTTAACTTGTATATCTATTTCATCTATTTCTGCTAAAATACTATCACATTCTTCACAGTTCATGATATCTATTGTTATGGTCTTGTAATTCGGCTTCCATTTTTCTTTTCTTTTTAGCCAAATAATCTACTTGTTTTTGTTGTTCATCTTTCAATTTTCGTAATCTTCTTAAACGACTGGTATCGATTCCTGCACTTGCTAATCCACTAAATACTCGATCTATTCTATTTAAAGAATCTTTTAAGATTTGTAAATAATGAACAAAGTCTATCAATATATTCTAGAGAAATCTGACAATAAACACAATTTTGTGGGAAGTCCATCAAGCTGAATTATAGCCCCAATCAGAATCATCAATATAATTATCATTATAAAATCTAATTAGTACGTATTGATTATCCCATTCATGTGCGTATCGGTTTTCAAATTCAGAAAAATCTTCATTGGAAATTATTTCATCATTTAGAATATTTAAATGATGGCGACTTTGGGAATAATTTCTTACAGTTATTCCATAAAGTTATATTTGACACTACCCTCCATCAGATTATTTTCAAGATGTCATGCCATCATTTGATTGCTGTTAAGTGTATTAAACATGCTTACGCTAAGTCTTATCCCATTCCCTGTTGCCCTCGCACAACCCAATGTGGTCGATTGGGTTACACAGCTAATCTAATTTTTCCAAAAGGAACACCACTTTTACAGTATAAACATTTGTTAGATAAGCTAGAAGCTTCAATAGGATATGTTGTCAACAAATTAAAACAATGCTATACCGAAAACCTATTGCAGTTCTGGAATAAACACCAGTTGATGGCATCCCTAGAAATGAAAGACAAGGAAAAGATAATTTGCATTCCCCCAATGACATATAATCCTATAGATAAGAGGAAATGCGAAAACAAGTACAAGAATTATTAGATTTAAAGTTGATTCGTGCTAGTATAAGTCTGCACATAGTTCTCCTACTTTTATTGTTAGGAATCATGTTGAGATTGTCATAAATAAGGCAAGAATGGTAATCAACTATAAAAAGTTGAATGATAATACAATTTTCGATGGATACTTCCTACTGTATAAAGAAAGCTTGATTAATTAGACTAGCGATAAGAAGGTCTTTTCCAAATTCGATTGTAAGAGTGAATTTTATCAGATAAAAATGCATCCAGATAGTATTCACTATACTACATTCTCAACTCCACAAGGTCAGTATGAATGGAAGGTCATGCGTTTTGGATTAAAGAATGCCCCCTAGATATTCCAATGAAAGATGAAGATGGATAATATCTTTCAGGGTTATAATTTTATTTTTGTTTACATTGTTGATATTCTTATTCTATCTGATACAATTGTTGAACATCTAAAACTTTTGGATATCTTTGCAGATTTATATATAGAACGTGGTTTAGGTTTGTCTAAGAAAAAGGCAAAAATTGCACAAAAAGAAATAGAATTCCTAGGAATGGAAATAGATGGTACTGGAATACAGTTACAAAGCCATATTTTAGAAAAGATTTCAGGATTTCCTGATAAATTAGTCGATAAAAAACAAGTACAGAGTTTTCTTGGAATTCTTACTTATGCCTCAGATTTTATTGATAATTTAGCAGCATTAAGAAAGCCTTTTCAAGAACTCTTAAAGAAACATAGAATCTTTTCATTTTCTTGATATTTAGAAGATCAGGTTAAACACATCAAGAAAAAGCGTCAAAATCTTCCTAAATTAAAGTTACCTAAAAATACAGATGATTTTATTTTAGAAACAGATGCATCAGAATATGGATGGAGTGGCATACTCAAAAAGAGAGATTATAATTCACAACAGGAAAAGATAGGTGAATCTTTGTGTAGATATTGTTCAAGTTCCTTTAACGATACTCAACAAAGATATCGTATTAATGTAAAAGAACTCTTAGCAGTAATAAAAAGTTGTCAGAAATTATATTACTTTTTATTGCCAAAAAGATTTCTTTTACGAACTGATAATACTCAGGTTAAAGCTTTTATTCAGAATAATTTACCTTCGAAACTAGAGTATAAAAGATATATTCGATAGCAAACATTATTAGCTGAGAAATTATCAAAACTGATAAAAATGTTTTAGCATATTTCTTAACCAGAGATGGCAGAGTTTGAAAACAGTTGATTGAGGCTATCGATGCCATGGCCAAACAGGTACATTCGATAGAGAAAAATACTTCAAAAATTATTGATATTGCTAACTTTTCTAGCACTTCAAAAGAAATGGCAGAATTGCTTATCTCAGAGTGCACCTTAATTCATGAAAGGTCCTCTAATTATCAACATGCTTACAAAGATTTTAGAGATTCTAAGTAATAGTGTAAGATATAGAAAGGATCATAGTCCCAGATTAGCAGATTATAAACAATTTGATAATATTGAAGAAATAGATTTTTTCAATTGTTTAGAATAGTTTACTGATTCTAATTCATTAACACTTAACGATACTTATAAAGATGAATCAAGTGAAACACAAAACTAATGGATAAACAAAAATTTACAATATTAACAGAAATAGATATGGCTACTAAATTAGATAAAGATTTGATAGAGGTACAAAAATCCATTATCAGTTATGGTGAAAAAAATAATATTAGAAATAGATAAAATGACAGTTTTAATCAGAAACCTGTTACAACAAAAAGATAGAGAAAGGAAAAAAGAACTTATAGAAGCAGAAAAAGAGAAAAGAATAATAATACTTGATGAGAGGAAAAATCCTTTATTAACACACTTAGAAAGAATGAAAATACCTAAAGGATGTAAAGGAAATGAGTAATTCAGAAACAAACGAAATTCCATCTACCATAGAAAATTTAATGACAAAGATAGGAGATATAGATATGAAAAATCAATTTATAAATCTGAAACCTGAAATAACGAAAATTAAACCAGAATATAATCCAGAATATAATAATATTTCAGATATTCCAAATACAAGTAAAAATCCATCTCAAGCTTTTTGACAAACCTATTAAAGGATATGCAGGAATAAGCTCCGTTATGCAACAGCAAAAAGAAAAATTTACTCCTTTAGAAAAAAGGAGAGCTAAACCTATTAATCCTTTTGGAATATATCTGGATATAGATTGTATTGCTAATTTTGGAGAAGCAATAGACAAATGGGAAATGACAATGAGAAGAGTTGTTACCGTTAATAAATTAGATAAAGAATCTGTAGGACATTTTATACCAAGAAGTTTTAATAATGAATTAAGTGTTAGTGTTGTGCCCTAGAAGCAATCACTTGTACATTGTATATAACACATTTTATTTTAATAAAAGGCATTTCTATCTTACAGTTTCTTGTGTTTACTTTTAAGTAATATAACTATTCGATAAAGTCCATAGTACAACACTATGTTAAGAAAATTGTGATAGAGATCATGATATGAAATTCCTACTATACTGTATAGTGTTAGTACTTAAATAATCCCTAGGCATAGCATTAATGAGACAGAACATCATTAATGAGTTAAGACTAGCATGTGTTAGACTTCCTGATTTGATCAGGCGGTGGTTCTCATATCCGTGAGTATTGAGATACTCAAAGTTAACAGATGGATGCTTGTTAATAGAACAAGTTCATTGGATGGCCTAGCTTTGAGATAATCACATAGATAACTATTTAGTGCTAGTGACATAATCTTAATATAACAAACGTGCAAGTATTCTTAGACTTGAGATCTCCAAGGTACTTTGTTTGCTGAGCAATGTACTTTGATTCCAATCTCCGGAGCTCGATCGAGGGCCGCCTATGGGATGGATATTGGGTATATTATGAGGTAAACGAAAGTAGTTGAGATGGTCAACAAAGGATTCATCACTCCTAATAGTAGGAGTGAATATCTCACGGCCACTTGTAGATTGATACACATCTAGAATAGTGGATTCCTGGTACAAGTACTATTGAATTCGGGCCAGAATTAATTCTGGAGGGAGTTGACACTAATTCCGTACTCCAAACTGAATGAGATATTATATGGTGAAAGGAGTTAATTGCACTGAAGTTTGTTATTGAAGGGTTCATGTCAAGCCACTTGACTTCTTGGACTCTTGGGTGGTCATGATGTGTTGCTAGATACCGCTCATGATTTGGGAATATGGGTTTATTAATTGATGAATTAATAAATCAATTCTGCTTAAAATTAATATGATTAATTCTAATTAATTATGAATTATTAATCTTAAAGACGTTTGGATTAATTCATGTTCTCTACCAATTGACTGGGAAACCTAATAGGTCACACACAATAGAGGATTATATACTCAAGATGTTATTTGATAACATAGTGGGGTTAATTGGGAGAAAGAGAAGTTGGTGTGGACAAATTATAATTAGTTATAATTTATGGTCCAAATTGTAATTGTGAGAACTTGATGTTTCCAATTATAATTAGGGAATTCTAATAGGATTAGAATTCTCAATTTTAGCAAGATTTTTTGGTTATATATGATATAATTGAAACCCTAGCTGAGGTTGGATCAACGGACACACTAGGCAACACACAACCAACGTTCGTCTCTCTCTTTCTCGTTTTGCTGAAAACATGAAACAGCCCTGGCCACCATTTTTTTTCTGCTAGCACAGGAAATTTTGGTGCTTGAGTATTCCTCTGTGTGAATTACTGTTAGAGATAATCACACACTGTGATTATAGTGGTTAGACATTCCACTCTCGTGAAGTTGGATCAAGAGGATTGCTAGATCATGCCCCAACTTGAAGAATAAATTTTTGTTCTTCGGACGATCAAACAAAGGTAAAAAGGCTGCTACCTTTATTATCTTTATGTCTTGTTTTCCACACATAGGCGAGTCCTGGAATGGTATCTCATTTTATTTTCCGCTGCGCCGTATAGGATACGAGTCTGAGATCCCAACATTAAGATATTGGCAAAATCTTTTAGAAGATGTTTTACAAACAGTATTTGATACTATGATAGTTTATCAAATATTATTACTAGAGCTACAAAAGTATTAAAACTTAAATTTTTAGGTGAAGAAAATTTCTTTAAAGATCCATCAACTACACAAAAATATTGGATTGCCTTGCTACAATTACAACTTTGTGATATGTGTGAAATTGATAGATATATATGTGTTTTCCAAGATTATCATTACCATATTTATAATCAAGTACCCAATACATTATCTTATTTACCTTTGTTTTTTACTAAGATGCCTTACCCTTGGGGATAAAAACTTATAGATAGATATAAACCTGGTGATAATGATACATTAGGGAAAAGAATTGCACATTGTAAAGATAAATTAAGGGAATGGTGTGGAGATGCTATTTTAGCTAAATTAACTAGAGGATTAAGAAAGAAAATTTCTTTATGTTGTGATAAACCAAAATTACCATTAATGATAGAATGTGGTAGTCCTTATTATTACAATAAAGTTAAAAGGAAGTATAAGAAAAGGAAAGAATACAAAAAGAAATATTTTCAGAAAAGAAATACCTAATATTATAAAAAGAAAAAATATAAGAAGCCTAAAAAACCAACCTTTAAAAGAAGAAAGAAAAGTATAAAAGAGTGTCGATGTTATTATTGTAAAGAATTAGGACATTATGCAAACAAATGCCCTAAGAAATTTGATAAGGATAAAAAGAAAATTGAAATCGATAAAGATATTCAAAATATGATAGAAGAAGGAGAATTTATTCAAATAGATAATTTTGAGGAATTAAGTACAAATGAAAGTCTTTTTATTCTAACTGATACAGAATATACAAAAAGATCTGAAGATTGCAGAAATAATCAAAATAGATCCAATAATAGATAAAGAAGCAGAATCTTTAGGAGAATATAATAAAGAAACACTCATAGACAAAAGAAAATTAAAACAAATACAACAAGAAAACTTTTCATTAACAAAATATTCAGGATTTCATGTTAATACATTCGAAAGATTAGGTATAAAACCTAGAAAACAACATCTTTATTATGGACTAAATATACAAGAAAGAGCATTAGAGATATCTTTAACAAAGAATAAAGTTATTATACCATTATTAACAAAGAAAGATATTGAGGATAAAATACAAAAGTTAAAACCAAAAATTAAAAGAAGTCTTGGATGGATACATATAGGAGCAATTCAAATAATTGTAAAAGCAACATTCAAAGAAGGTTTAGATACGCCACTAGATCTTGCAATAATGGATAATAGAATTAGAAATAGAAAGGAAGCATGTTTAGGAATCTTAAGAGGAAATCTCCAATATGGAAAATTAAATTTTAATATTTACTCGAGAATAGCTTATAATATTAAAGATAAAGATTTTGATAAAACATTAAGTTTATTACAAAATTTTAAAAGAAAAGATTTTTTCCACAAAGAAAATAGACCTTATTCAATAACTTATGCTATTTCAAATATTCATCATTCTGATTGTTTTCATATAAAAGATACAATAGATTATACTTATCTTTTTAGTGATGTTTGTCAAGCCCAATTACCTAGTTCACCTATAATAGAAGAAATAGATTCAACACCATTAAATTTAGATTTACAAGAAAAGCCTTTGATAACTGGTAGTCATTTACCACCAAAATTATCATTTACTAATACTCATGCAATTAGTAATCCTATTAATAGGACAAATAGTGGAATGATTATAGCCCGTAATTATGAATTAAGTAATTATAAAATAAAAGGAGAATATTTTGATGGAATGCAATTCAAACCTGTTAATATTTTAATAGATACTGGCGCTAATGGAAATTATATCAACCATAAATTATGTAATAATTCACAAAAACACCCATTAGATAATCCACATCAATATGCAAATTTTAATGGAGAGATACATGAAATAAATGAAATTGTAGAAACCTTATTAAAATTTGGAACAAAAATAATTAATATTAGATTACTTATTGAAAATGAAGGAACGAATGATCCTTTAGAAATAATGTTAGGATCTACTTTCCTTGAAATAGTTAAGCCTTATCAAATAACATCATATGGCTTAAAAATAACCTATAATGGAAATTTAATATATATACCAAAATGACAAGTCTTTATAGTATTTATATCCTAATTGGAATTACATATAAAGATTATAAAGCAGAATATTTTGCTGCATATATGGATAGTGGATTAGGACCATACTTGTGCAAAGTAAATTGTTTTCCTAAAGAATACCATCAACCATTAAAACCAATCAAAGGAAAAGATATTTCTAATAATCT
Organism: Voacanga thouarsii; assembly: GCA_026120185.1. Taxonomy (NCBI): domain Eukaryota; kingdom Viridiplantae; phylum Streptophyta; class Magnoliopsida; order Gentianales; family Apocynaceae; genus Voacanga; species Voacanga thouarsii. The sequence continues at coordinate 146,787 of JANUWF010002383.1, read as the reverse complement.
TATTAAAATTTCCTCAAGACTAGAACAACCTATAATTTTATTAGGATCATTCCTTATTAAATGTCCACCATTTTACTTTTATAATAATGGATTAGATATTTTACTAGGTAATAATTTCTTACAACTATTCCATAAAGTTATATTTGATACACTTGCTTATCAGATACATTTTAAGACTCATTGTCATCATTTAATTGTTTTCAAATGATTGAAAAATGACAATGCTAAAACTTTTCCTATTAATTTTAGTTCTCGCACAACTAAGTGTGGTAATATTGGATATAATAAAAAATCGATTTTTTCATAGACATACAAATACATATATAGACCAAATACATACATACATACATACATACATACATACATACATACATACATACATATAACACAACAAATACATATATATAGATATACATATATACATATATCTATATACCATTTATATATAAATTATAGTTATTTATTAAATACAACTCTCTCTCTCTTTCTTTCTTTCTCTCTCTCTCTCTCTCTCTCTCTCTCTCTCTCTCTCTCTCCCTCTGTGTGTGTCTCTCTCTCTCTCTCTCTCTCTCTCTTCTACCCCTTCTCCCACTCTCCCCCATTCTCTCACCCATTTTCTCCTCCCTTTCTCAGCCTCTCGATCTCTCTTTCTCCCTTTTTGTCATTCTTCCTCTTCCTCTTTTTCTTTTTCTCCTTTTATCTCTCTTCCCTTTTGTTTTAGTATTCTTTCTTCCTATATATCTCTCTTTTTCTTTCTTTTTATTTTTCTCTCTCTCCATCTCTTACACACACACACACACTCTCTCTCCCCTTCCCATTTCTCTCTCTCTCTACTATCTCTCTCTCATTTTCTCCTCATTCTCTTTTTGCATCTCTCTCTCTTTCTCTTCTACTCTTCTTCCCCTCTCTCCCATTCTCCCACCTATTTTCTCCACCCTTTCTCACCCTCTCAATCTCTCTTTTTCCATTTTTCTCATTCTTCCTCTTTTTCTTTTCCTCATTTTATCCCTCTTCTCCATTGTGTTAGTTTTCTTTCTCTCCATATATCTCTCTTTTTCTTCTTTTTCTCTCTCTATATCTTACACACTCTATCTCTCTTTCTCTCTCTCATCTATCTATTCTCATTCTCTTTATATATATATCTATATATATCTCTTCGACCCTTCTCCCCCTCTCTCCCATTCTCTCACCTATTTTCTCCTCCTTTCCTTACCGTCTCAATCTTTCTTTCTCCCTTTTCTCATTCTCCCTCTTCCTCTTTTTCTTTTCCTCCTTTTATCTCTCCCCCTTTGTTTTAGTACTCTTTCTCTCCATATATCTCTCCTTTTCTTTTTCTCTCTCTCCCTCTCTTACACACTCTTTCTCTCTCCCCCTTTTTCTATCTCCTTTTGTCTCTCTCTCTCTCTCCCCTATATATATACATGTCTACATTTATTTATATCATCCCTCTACTCTCTATATAAGTAAAATTATATGAATTAAAATTCATATAATAGTATTTCTAAAAAAAAAGCGCACACATACACAATAGTGACAACATTTTTTGTCGCTAAATTCACATAAATAGTGACAAGAAAAATATTGTCACTATAAGTACACTATTTAGTGACAAGAAAATTGTTGTCACTATATGTGCACTATTTGGTGACAACAATTTTGGAGATTTCCCGCTTTCAAATAAGATTAGTGGGAAAGCCATTAGTGACAAAAAACAGTGACAATGTTTTTCTCTTGTCACTAAAAGTTATCATTTAGTGACAACCTTTTTTGTTGTCATGAAAAGTTTGAATTGTACTGACAACTTAAAATGTTGTCACTAATTCTACTATTTAATGACAATAATTTTGTTGTCACTAATATTTTTTGTCACTAAAGCCCATTTCTCCCATAGTGAGAAAAGATGTTGTTGATAAATAAAATGGAATTTTGTGTGAGCTTTTAGTTGTTGACCGAAAATTTGAAAAAAGAGAGCTTTTGGTTTTCTTTGAAAAACAAACAAAGCCACCGATTTTTCTTTTCTTTCATTTTTCCTTAACGTTTAGCTCTTTTGTTTTGTTCTAATTTTCTTCACCCTAATTCTACTTTCACTAGTAGAGGTCCATAATAGTTATAGAATACTTTGGAAGGTCAGGAGTTAGCAAACGTGGTAAGTGTTTGATGTGAAAAAGCCAATCATTGGCTAGTGTTCCTGCGAAACAAGTAGATGTTCCTCTTCAACAAGCACCGTTGAACCCGAATCCAACTTCATTTATTAAAGTTAATCACCCTAGAAGTAAGTATTCCTAGACTCTAGTCCAGAAAAAAATTTAATTTGCTATCTTCCGCTGTGTATTTAATTTTTTCGCGATCCTTCAAGTAGTATCAGAGCCATGGTTAAATCTAGGAGCATGCTTAGGGTTAATAACCAGAAAGGTGGTTCCTTTACTAATAAAAATTATGATCTTTGTGATTTTATAGATTCCTTGTGGTTTTTGATATGGGTAGATGTTGTGTATGCCTCGCGCGTGGAGGTGTAGGCACTTATAATTTAATTTTAATCGCTTTTGTAGAAATCGTGTATGCCTCATTTTGAAATATACAGGCGTTTAAAATTGTATCTTAATTTATTTAGAAATTCATATAACAAAAATTGGTGCCTAAATCGATGCCGCAAAAACCCTGAAGAAGAAACGGAGAACGCATGAAAAGTGCATGAAAAAGCGACTGGAAAAAGGTTACCAGATGATAGAGGATTTAGGTGTGCCACTACTGGCTTGGGAGACTTTCTCTCCCAAGCTGTGGGAGGCACACAATGTGCTGCAGTAGGATCAAGGCAAAAAATGCCTTGATCCACAGGAGCCACACCATGTGCCGCAGGTGGCTATGAAAGCAAAAAAAAAAAATTTCCTCAAGCCGTGAGAGGCTTGCCTAGTGCCTTTTGAGGCTAGTGGTCATAGGTACGGTCGATTCACGGGTGACAATTTGGTCGCGGGTCTTGATTCAAGGCTCTTGTAGTTTTTTTATTATTGTAATTTCTTTTTTTACTTGGGTCCATATCAAATGAGGTTATTTTTCTTGCAATGGATGGTTAGTAAAGGGGAACCACTTTAGGATTAAATAAGATCATTTTAATTTTATTATTATTATGATGTTTAGTCTATTATTTGGTCATATAAGAATTAAAGGATAGAAAATATGTGTAAAAGGTTTACTTTTTTGAGCATGTTATTTATTTAAATTTTGTGATCAAATGTACAAAAATGTTTTTGAGAAATTTAATTTTTGTTTAGAAAAAAAAAGTTAAGGGAAATGTTTTAAAAATGGAACTAAGTAATTTTTATAAAAAAAAATCATGGTTTATTCTTCCAAAGGGTTTTATCCTTAACATAGAGAGTAATTTTGAATTTAAGTATTTTTAAATTTAGCTTCTAGAAAATGGTTTTAACTTAAGTAGTGAAATAAAAAATTCATAATTTATTTTCTTAAATGGTTTTATCCTTGACATAGAAAATAATAGTTAAATTTTTGGGTTTTCACTAAAGTCCAATTAATTTTTAAAGAAACATTTTTTTTTTTCTAAAAACCTATTTTTCTCAAAAGATTACGTGTGAGAAGGGTTCCAATGGCCCCATGGTTTCCATCACAAATTCCTATTAGAGATTTTGGATTTTTTTTCATGTCTTTCTGATCATGACCCCCTATAGGATGGATTTCCATGAGAATCTAGAACTAACAGAGGAATTATAATTAAATCCTAGGATAAATGTTAGTGTCGGCCAGCTTATTGTTGGAGGCATTAATACTGGATTATCCGTAGGTGGTGAGAGTAGTGGCCATCCTATCGATAGAACTATTTCTAGATCATTACCTATTAAGAAAGTTTAATTTGTGATAGTTATACACTTAACATAGAAAATTGCTAACCTTCCTATAAAGTTCTGTCAATTATTCTAAGAGCCAAAATTTTCATATTTTTTATAATAGTTTTAATAGGTTAACCATATCACAGAAATAATATGATGTTTTAAATGTGCTTTTTATATGTGTTTTTCAAAACAAACATTTTTCTAAATGATTTTTTTTTTCAATCAATAGAAAATGTCTGGTTTTAGTCTTTTGTCCATTATTCTCAAGGAGAATGAGTTAACTAGATCTAACTACATGGACTGTAAAAGAAATCTGGACATAGTACTCACTACAGAGGAATACAAGTATGTTCTGACCGACCCCTGTCCTGAAATTGGTGAAGATTCCATGGACCAGGACCGTAAGGCAGAGAAGGAATAGAGGAAAGCTAATTAAATGGCTCAATGCTATATGTTAGCTTTCATATCCAATGTTCTCCAGTCTAAGCACGAATACATGCCAAATGCATATGAAATCGATGTATCGTTATGTACCATGTTTGCTAACAAGAGCCGATCCGCAAAGCAGGAAACTCTTAGATCAATCATGAGCACTAGGATGGTTGAAGGTCATCGAACGCGAGCATATGCTTAAGATGATTGCTTATTTTGAGAAAGCCGAGGTTCTAAGGGCAACGATTGATGCTGAAAGCTAAATTAACATGGTTCTTGAGACTTTACTAGATTTGTATTCTCAATTCAAGTTAAATTATAGCATGAACAAATTAAATATGTCTTTGACTAAGTTGATGAAAGAACTCTAGGCTGTTGAGAAAATCATGAAGCCTGTGTCAAAGGTTTTGGTTACTCACTTTGGATAATCTTCTAGAATTAGGGCCCAACCCAAGGCATCCAAGCCCGGTCCGTATGCCAAGCCCAAAGGTAAGTGTTTCAAGTGTAGCAAGAATGGGCACTTCAAAATGATTGTCGGGACTTCTTGGCCAAGTCCTCCTCATGTATTGCTGTATAATTAGAGTCTATTTTGATAGTTAGATCATCATTCACTTAGATTGTTGATTCTGGAGCCACTGGTCATATCTATAACTCCTTGCAGGTTCAACAAGATAAGGTGACTGAGTAAAAGAGAGTATTGACTTAGAGTGAGCAATGGAGCACAAGTCTGGGTTGAAGTAGTAGGAGACTTGGAGCTTTTATTTGATTGTAATAGGATTTTAGTTTTAAAGGATATTTTATATGTTTCTAATTTTAAACAGAATTTGTTTCAGTTTCAAGATTGATTAATCAAGGTTATTCTATATCTTTCCATTCTGATATTTCAACCAGTCGAAATAGAAAAGTTATTTGTACTGGAAATATGTATGGATTTTTTTTTTTTTACATTAATCCTATAACTCATCAAATAAATAATATCCAGATAGAACCTAATAATAATAAGAGAAAGGCCACATCAAATAACTCATATTTATGGCACTTAAGATTAGGATATATAAATCCTAATTGGATTTAAAGGTTAATCCAAAATAGGTCTTTGGACACATTGGAATTGGAAGAATAGCCTCGGTGTGAATCTTGTCTTAAGAGTAAAATAAACAAAAAGTGCTTTACTCAAAAGGCAAAAAGGGCCAAGGAAATATTAGAGTTAGTTCATACTGATGTTTGTGGTCCTATGTCTTCACCGACTAGATAAGGTTATAAATACTTTATCACGTTCACAGATAATCACTCGCATTTTGGTTATATTTACTTGATAAGGTGCAAGTCTGATTTCTTTGATATATTTAAGGAGTTTAAGGCTGAGGTGGAGCGTTAAATAGGTAAACTAATCAAAAAGCTAAGATCAAATCGTGCTGAAAAATATTTCCTTAGTGAATTCAAGGACTACTTAGCACATCAAGGCATAGTATCTCAGCTTACTACACTTAGGACTCCCCAACAGAATGGAGTAACTGAGAGAATAAATAGAACGTTGATGGAAATGGTCAGAAGCATGATGAGTCATGTAATTCTTCCTATTTCTTTTTGGGGATATGCTTTGGAGTCAGTATCTAGGACACCTTATGAAATGTGGACTAGACAAAAGCCCAATATGAATCATCTCAATGTATAAGGTGGTCAGCTTATGTACTGACTAAAAGAAGTAAGCTAGACCCAAGATTAAAATTGTGCAACTTTATAGGGTATCTAAAAGGAATAAGAGGTAGGAACTTTTATCATCCCGAAGAGCAAAAGGTACTTATTAATACTCATGATAGGTACTTGGCAGATGAACAAAGTGTCTCGAGTAATATGGAATTGGGAGAGAAGTTGATTGACACTTCAATTTCAAGTACCCTAATTGAGGAACCAAAAGAGACACAATTAGATGTACCCATATAGACTGAGCTACGTTGTAGTGGGAGGATATCTAGGGTTCCTGAGAGATGGACTGGAGAGGCCTTTAAGGTCGTCTCCAACCATTAGGAACAAGATTCCGCTAGATACGATAAGGCCATTGTTGATGTTCATGCGGACAAATGGCAAACTGCAATAGATTCTAAGATTGAGTCTATATACCTCAATCAAGTCTAGGATCTTGTCACTACACCTGAAGGAATTAAACCTATAGGGTGCAAGTGGGTATACAAGACAAAGAGATGTGCGGATGGAAAGGTGGAAACCTTTAGAGTATGATTGGATGCAAAAGGTTATACTCAAAAAGAATGGATCGATTATGAGGATACATTTTCACCTGTTGCCATGCTTAAGTCCATATGCATTCTCTTGGCCATTGCATGTCATTATGACTATGAGATATGACAATGGATGTCAAGACATTCTTTTTTAATGGCTATCTTAGTGAAGACATTATATGTCCCAGCCTGAAGGCTTTATTGCGAAAGACCAAGAACATATGGTCTCTATTTATGAACTTGTTAAGCAAGCATCACGAGCATGGAGCAAGTATTTTGATGAGACTGTAAAGTCTTATAATTTCATATAAAACGTGGATGAACCATGTGTATATAGGAAGTCAAATGGGAACATTATGTCCTTTATGGTACTTTATGTAGATGACATTCTACTCATTGTAAAGAACGTAGGGACATTATTATCTATAAAGGTTTGGCTATCCAGTTAATTTAGCATGAATGATATAAGAGAAGCTAGCTAATTCTAGGTATTAAGCTTCTTAGAGATGGTAAGAAAAGAATGATAGGCTTATTCCAATCTACTTATATTGGTAAGTTAGCATAGATTAATGCAAAGGGGTAATCATACCCTTTAGGCACAGATTGACCTTATCTTCTAAGTAGTGTCCTAAGACACAGAAAGAAAAAGAAATGATGAGTAGGATTCCCTATGCCTCGGTAGTGGGAAGTCTCATGTATGCCATGCTTATACTAGGCTGGATATCTACTTTGCAGTAAGCATAGTTAGCAGTTATCAATCAGACCCTGGAGAAGAACATTGACAAGCTATAAAGAATATACTCAAGTACCTAAAAGTAACAAGAGATTATATGCTAGTTTACAGAGCTGATGACTTAGTTCCTACCAATTACACAGACTCAGACGTCTAAGCAGATAAAGATGAAAGAAAATCCATTAGTGGATATATCTTCACTTTCTTCGGAGGGGTTATTTCAAGAAGGAGTGTCAAGCAATCTTGTATCAATGATTCTACCATGAAAACTGAGTATGTGGCAGCTTCAGAAGCTTCTAAAGAAGTAGCTTGGCTCCAAAAGTTCCTTACAGAACTTGGAGTTGTGCCACACATGAATAGGCCCATAACAATATATTGTGATAATTCTGGAGTTATGTTAGAATGTAAGGACCCAAGAAATCATAGGAAGGGCAAGCACATTAGAAGGAAGTATCACTTGATCCAGGAGTTTATCCAGAAACATGAGATAATGGTTGATCAAATTTTCTCAACAAATAATCTAGCAGACCTATTTATCAAGCCTTTGACGGAGAAGGTGTTCAAAAGACACCTGGACGTCATAGGGTTAGGTGTATATGGACTACCATAGTCCTTTTAGTACAATTGAGAGATTGTTGGAATATATGCCCAAAATGGCCTATGTACTTCTGTATTTTGGAAATTAATAAAAGTATTCCATTCATGATTATTTGTTTATATATATATATATATATATATATATATATATATTCACACATTAAAGGTCTAAGTGTGTTAGTAAGAAATCTATGTGATTGAGTCATGCTTTTACAGTAAAGTGTAGATTATAGGCTAAAAATACGTAAGCGAAAAATTGTTCGTGATTAATTGATGAAGCTGGACACTTTATCAAGGTTTAGATCGTTATACTATGATTTTTAAATGGAGAATGGTTTGTCTTTAACCAGCGAGTAGTCCACTCACACTAATAATGTAAGCGTATTTGGAATACATAGAACTGGACCACGCGATAATAATTTGTATCAAATTACTAAAATAAATAAAGATTAGTTTATCGCAGCTACTGCATGGACGAGTACCCTAGAACTTGAGTGTAAGTTAGTGGTCTGGTAAAGCTAGACTTATACACTTTAGTGTATGTTTGGTGATGTCATATCGTAAGGGCAATAACCTTGTAGGTTGGGTTATTACTCTAGTTAATTAAGACGAACTTATACAATAAAGTTTCTATACTTTATTACATGAAGAAATCACTCTCTTGTAATTGTCCGGGATAATCTAATAATCCAAAGCCTTAGGAAACATGACTAACTATGTACGCTTTATGGGTAGCACCTTGAGATAAGTTGGTACATACTAGAAGTCATGGATTATTAGACTAGCTATCAAAAGATGGTAGATGTCATTGAGAAAATTGTTAGTGCTATTTTCCTATCTCAATGACGGGTATTACGTAGCGGAGTATTTTCGTCATTCCACCTTAGGTCAAAGACACTACACTTGTAATATTATTCTCAGTGTCAATATTTTCATATGGTGATAAATGGAATATTTAAAATGATTAAAATACTACTATGTGTTAGCAGAGGTATTTTGGTCATTTTAATAGCGAAGAATAATATATCTTTTGGTCCATAGAGTAGCTCAAATGACCTTAGTAAATTTATTTACTATATGGGCTCAACAAGTGAATTTATTATTGGAAGAATTATTCTAGAACTCTAATTAATTATTTATTTGGACTAAAATAATTAATTGCGCCAATTTAATTAATTAATTAATTTAGATAATTTTATATTGGGCCCAAGTAGTTTAATTAATTAATAAAAAGAATTAATTTAACTAATTAGTTTATTAATTAATCATCTTAGGTAATTATATATTGGGGCCAAATGAATTAATTAATTAATAGAGAGTTATTTAATTAGCCATTGGACTAATTAATATTACATGGCCCATCAGGGTTTGATGTATCCACCATGTGTAAAGAAAAAAAGACGAAAATAGGAAATAAAAAGAAGAGAAAATTCGGTGGCTAATTTGCCATAGGAAAGAAAATTTGTTGATAAATAAAAAGGAATTTTTCATGAGCTTTTCAGTTGTTGACCAGATATTTGAAAAAAGAGAGCTTTATGTTTTATTTGAAAAATAAACGAAGCCACTGGTTTTTCTTTTTCTTTTTTTTGTTTTTCCTTAACGTTTAGCTTTTTCCATTTTGTTCCAATTTTCTTCACCCTAATTCTATTTTCACAGGTAGAGGTCCATAGTGGTTAGAGAATACTCTGGAAGGTTAGGAGCTAGCAAACATGGTAAGTGTTTGATACAAAAGAGTTGACAGTTGGCTGGTGTTCCTGTGGAACAAGTAGACGTTCCTGTTCAACAAGCGTCGTCGAACCCAAATACAACTTCAGTTATTAAATTTAATTGCCCTAGAAGTGAGTATTCCTAGATTTTGGCTTGCAAAAAATTTTAATTTGTTGCTTTTTGTTGTGTATTTAATTTTCCCGCGATCCTTCAGGGTATCCCCGGAACAGAGAGTTGTGATATTATTCCATGGTATACCATGTAATCCTTGAATTCATCAGAAAGGTACTCTCTATCACGACTCGATCATAAGATTTTGATTAGTTTATCTGTTTGATGCTCCACTTCAGCCTTAAACTCTTTGAACTTGTCAAATGAGTCAGACTTACGCCTCATCAGGTAAATGTATCCGTACCTTATACCTATATATTTTCTTTTAATCATGGCTATTCTCTTAAGGAATAGTCGTGTGATGGAAGAAATGAGGATAAGGAGGTAGGTTAGGCCATAGGCTCATTAAGCTATGTTTATGAGTATATGCTTTAATTTTATAACATAAGCTCTTTCTGAGTCCTATAATAAGAGATTGAATTTCAATGAAAAATATTCTTATTTCTCTCAGTCAAACATGTCTGTACTGTACATATCATTATTTTTATATCATAATCTCATCAAGTTTGTCATCACTTAAAAAGGGAAAGATTGTTAGCCCTAAGGGCATTCTCCTGTGTTTTAACTTATGACAAATATTGAGAGGACTAACTTGTGTGATCTACATGTGATAGGATATGTTTGACCCTAATTCTTCCAAGGCATACAAATGAGATTGCTAAGCAGCTCTTAAGGAAATGTAATCCAAAGTGGTGATTGATCAAGTGCAACTTCAACCTAAAAGTTTGCAAGATCAAGAAGTCAGTGTGAAAGAACTTTAGACTAGGAATCGTTTGATAAGGTATATTATGTAAATTCCTTTGTCTTTTTTACCTTATGATTCAATTTATTTCTACCTTGAAGCACACAAGCAAGAAGATTTCAAAGTATTAAGTCTTCAGAATTTTGGATTGAGTAATTTAGATGACTCTGCATCTAAAAGCTTCGTCCAAAACTCTGCAAATAGTGTCAAAACGTTTCTGCCTAGAAAATTTGGATTGACCTTTTGGATGCACCCTCGTCTAAAACTCTGAAAAACAAACAGCAAGAAACTAGTCATTTCTAGCTGTTGGAGCTTTATTTTTTGCTTCTATAAAAGTTTTCAAAACTTGAATTTGAAGTAGATTTTTGTCCTATCTTTCTAAGAAACACTCTTACTCTCTAAAATACAAAAATCTCCCTTTTTATTGGTGCTTCAAAGTGAAATCAAATTGGTTCAAAGAGGTAAAGGTTATTGATGCTCATTTGTTTTGCACATTCGCTCAACAATGTGAGCTATCTCTGTGTCATTTTTATAATCCTTTGTGAATATCAAGGTTATCGTGTAAAACCCATTTGGGGTGAGCCTTAATTTGTTGTTGGTTGAGAGGTTTTTATAAAATCAAGTGTAGTGATCCTCTTATGTAATTGGTGTAGATAGATACCATTGAGTTAGCTGAGTTTAAAGAAATCTGGTTTAAAATCCTTAAGTGTGAGCTTAAGGTAGTGGATGTTGAACCTTTGAGATCGAACCATTATAAATCTCGTGTTCATTCTCTATGCATTTAATTTTGACAAGTTGCGAACTTCTTTGCTCAAATGTTTTCAATCATTCAAAAGAAATCTTTAAGATTCTCACCAATCCATCTTTATTCTTGTATTAATTGCACATCTCTTGTCTCATTTCATTCAAATCGTAGTTGGTTCCTTAAGATTGCTAAAAAACTCTTCTTTGTATAATTAGCAAACACCTCAATCTGAAAAATTAAAGGAGGATTTCAAAAATAGATTTTGGAAAAGTGTTTTAAATGTGCCAAAAACCTTATTCACCTCCTCTAAGGTTTTTCAGAAACCTTAAAGGATGACAAAAAGCCTATATTTTGTAAATTTAATCCTTTTGGGATTAACTAAATAGGATTTTCGAAATATGGTGATATTTGGTATCGGGTATTCAAAAAATGACTGGAATGCCCTTATTGAAATATTTTATGGAAGCATAATTGGAAACTTTGAATCTAATCCTCTTCTAGGGTTAGAATTATAGAAATCTTGAACAAAATTCCTTTTGAAATAGGGTATGGATAAAATGACACGAATACCCTTGTTGGAACATTTTATGATGCGAAAATGACTTTTTATCCTTGTTTGCTATAGATTTTGGAAATGATCCTTTGGTATGAGACCAACTTTTGAAAAATGATATTTTGGCCCCGGAAACTGATTTATTTATATTCCTATAAGAATAATTGTTAGTGTTGTGCCCTAGAGGCAATCACTTGTAAATTGTATATAACACATTTATTTTATAATACAAGGCGTTATTTATCTTTCAGTTTGTTTTCTTTACTTTTATGTAAAATAACTTTTAGATAAAGTCCCTAGTACAACACTATGTTAAGAAAATAATGATAGAGATCATGACGTGAGATTCCTACTACACTGTATAGTGTTAGTACTTAAATAATCTCTAGTCGTAGTATTAATGAGATAAGACATCATTAATATGTTAAGACTATCACGTGTTAGACTTCCTAATCTGATCAGACGGTGGTTCTCATATATGTGAGTATTGAGATACTCAAAGTTTACACGTGGATGTTTGTTAATAGAACAAGTACATTGAATTACCTGACTATGAGATAATCGCATAGATAACTATGTAGTGCCAATGATAGAATCTCATTATAGCAAATGTGTAAGTATCCTTAGACTTGAAATCTCCAAGGTACTTTGTTTGCTGAGTATTATACTTCGATTAAAATCTCTGGAGCCAGATCGAAGGTCACCTATGGGATGGATATTGCGTACAATGCGATGTAAACGAAAGTAGTTGAGAAGGTCAATAAAGGATTCACCACTCCTAATAGTAGGTGCGAATATCTTACGGCCACTTATTGAAATTACTACTCGTGAAATCCTTGGCCAAGGTTATTGTGTATTAGAAACGATTCCAATTGATGCACATGTAGAGTAGTGGATTCCTGGTACAAGTACTAATATGTTCAGGCCAGAATTAAGAGTTATTCTGGAGGGAGTTGGCACTAATTTCGTACTCCAAGCCGAATGTGATATATGGTGAAAGGAGTTTATTACACTATAGTTTGTTATTGAAGGGTTCATGCCAAGCTACTTTACTTACTGGACTCTTTGGTGGTCATGATGTGTTGCTAGATACTGCTCATGATCTGCTGAATATGGGTTTATTAATTGATGAATTAATAGACCAATCCTGATTAGAATTGATAGGTTAAATCTAAATTATTAAGGATTATTAATCTCAAAGATGTTTGGATTAATTCATATTCACTACCAATAGATTTGGAAACCAAATAGGTCACACACAATAGAGGATTAAGTACTCAAGATGTTATTTGATAACATTATAAGGTTAAATGCGAGAATAAGAAGTTGATATGGTCAAATTATAATTAGTTATAATTTTGGGCCAAATTGTAATTGTAAGAACTTGTAGATTCCAATTACAATTAAAGAATTCTAATTCTTTTAGAATTCATCAGCGGCTATTTTTCTGGGATTTTTTTTCCAGAAAAGAGGCTGTGATTGTTTTTCCAAAAACTGACAGAGAAAATTATGTTCTCAGTTTTTTGAGATACATTTTCCCTTCTTCTTCTATGTGATTTTACCTTAGACATCATTAATTTTTCTCTGCTAGCATAGAGCTTGTGTTCTAGCATTGAGTAAGCATCCTCGTGTGGATTACTGTTAGAGTCAATCTCACGTTGAGATTGAAAAGGCAAGACAAATTATTAAACATCCGATTGTTGTCTGATCGAGAGGTTTGCTGGATTGTGCCTCAGCCTTCACACGTGATGGAATTTTTTGAATAACAGAGACATCACACGAAGGTATAATTTTAATCTTTTGATCCGTCTTACAGATACATGCGGTCCTCTTGTTATAGAATCCTTTTATTTCTACTGCGCAATGCATATTTGATGCATGTATGGATTCTAACAATAGTATCAGAGATGGTTGTGTGTGATTTACAGATCATTATTTTGCCATGAAAATGTTTCATTGGAGTCTCTGTTTTCTTCTGTGAAAATTGTTTCACATCAATGTGATGTTTGAAAGTTGTTTCGGCTTACTTTGTGAAATTGTTTCAAGAATTTTGGGTTTTTGTTGTGTTCTAAGATGTTATGAATACATCTTATTTTCTAGAAATTTGTTTTTGTGGGTTCTGGATGCAATGTTTGATGTTTCTGTAAAGGTTACATAAGGTTTCAAAAATTGTTGTGTTTCCTGAACAAATTTGATTTGTTTTATGTTGCTTGAATGAATGAGTTTATAAAATGAGAAAAAGTGAAATTTTTTTTTTTAATTAGAGAATAGTTCTCTAAAATTATAGCAAATTTGTTGAAGTATTTTTTTTCCCTGAAACCGTTTCTGGGAAGAAGACGAAAGGAAAAAAGAAAGTTTTTTTTTGCCCCAAGTCGCGGCTCGCTGGGAGCTAAGCCGCGGCTTGAGGCACAAATGGCCCCGAGCCGTGGCTTGCTCGAGATTTGTTTCCCGAAGCCAAGCTTCCGCAAGTGACCCCAGTATAGAACTTTGTCTTTTTGTGGTTTTCTATCTATATTTCCCTCCATTTCAGTTTTTTTTTTTTTTGGTAGCCCACGAAAGTTTTTATTTCTTTTTTTTTTCACTCAATGCCCAAAGCTTCCTAGAATTGTGTTATGGGACTAATCAATATTAATTTCTAAAATTGGTTTTGGAAATTAATATATACTATCTAAAATAGTGATTTTAAATATGAAAAAAAGTTTTTTTTAATTAATTCTCGCTTTGAGAATTAAATCTAATTATGATTAGTTTTTAATTGAGACCCATGATTTGGGATAAAATTATATTTTGAAAATTAATATATTTTCTAAAATATTGATTTTAGATTATATATTATTATTTTATTCCTAAAATATGATTTTAGCAATTAATAAAATTTTTAAAATATTAATTTTAGATTTTATCCTAATTAAATTTCTAGAATTTAATTTTAGAAATTAAATCTAAAATATTAATTTTAGATTTTATCTGAATTTAATTTCTAGAATTTGATTTTAGAAATTGAATCTAAATTTGTTTTATTTTTCCAAAATAGAGATTTTGGAATAATAAAATTATATGTTTAATTTTTGTTTAAGCATAATTAATGGCGTGGTGGATAGTTATAGACTAAAACCAAATTATATCTGTTCATACATTTTTACACTTTTGGTTTTTATTAAATAGGACTTGCGAGTCCTGCCTTCTCTAAAATTTCTTGTGTAATTCTCTTCTCATCTAACTCCCCTCGAATATAACTCGATGTTTCTTTATTTAGGAAATTTATGTAATTTGAGTACATTATGGCGACCAAAACAAGGTGAGAGGGTAAGACCTTCTACTTAACACATACATGAACATATACGGTTAATCATGTTAATTTCTTTTTTGGCTTGAGAAAATTAATTTAGGGAAGTCCATAACCATACCACGTAATTGCTTTATTACCATAATTTTCAATTTATGTGATTTATTGACAATTTTATGCATGTCATTTGATGAAATCACTAAAAAGAATAAATCCCTCAATTAATATTAAACCTAATTTCTTCCGTTAATATAGTAAGAACGAGAGTTCTTTTTCAAGACCAGGTTGTTGGACTAACCCAAGCCTACTTGACATCAAACATGTTCAAGCTATAGAATTAATTCTTATGAAATTAAATTCCTGATTAATGGATTGGATTTAATTAAATTCTTTATCCCGCTTGGACTAACTTAAACATAAAGAAATTTAGAGAAAATATTGGTGTAGCCCAAAAGGCTTTAAGATTAAATGATATAATCACCAAATGATCCGGTAATTACATACGATGTAATTGGTATTGGATACTTACCATTGAACTCAAGGGTCGCTTGTTGGACAAACCCAAGGTTATTCTTAAGGAATTTGGATACCAATCCACTAGAAAAGCTTCCAACGGGCTTTCCCGAATCAATAGTGGGAGCTATTGGTTTGAGTAAAATAGTGGAATGACAATGCGATTAATTAAAGACCTAATTATTTGCATTTCTTGGGAATATACAGTTAGCTAATTTTTTTTATCTTTACACCTAGATCACGTGCATTATGTCAATCAACCTAAACTTACGTAGCATCTTGTAGACTAACAAACTAACTAAATCAAACTATCTTGACTAGTATAGAAACTTGAGAATTATTCTCAAGTTAGAAAAGTTGCTTTACATGCTAAATGCTCCTATTCCGCCACCACCAACTCAAGATGCTCATGCTGATGAGCATGTTGTCCACAAGAAGCACAATGAGGATAATGGCGCGACATCTTGTATCATGTTGGCGTGAGCTGAAAAAACAACACAAGTATATCGATGCTCAATCGATGATTCTCCATCTTTGAGAGCTGTTTGATGCTTAAGCCAGAACAGAGAGATATGAGATCTCAAAGAAATTGTTCCATTGTAAAATGGCTGAGGGTGCTTCTATGGCCACTCATGGGTTGAAGATGCCGGTTTTGATTGAGAATCTTGGATCTTTTGGGTTTGTGATGGACTATGAATTAAGTGTTGACTTAATTCTACAATCTTCACATAATACTTTTTTTATAATTTGTGATTAACTATTAGATGAATAGGATTGAGTCCACCATTCCTGATTAATCTTTTCAAGACTACGGAGTCCTCTATTAAGAAGGATTCCAATACAATCTTGATAGTAGAATCTTCTTCTTCCAAGAAGAAAGTTCAAAGGAAGAAGAAGAAGGCTCCCATTAAGCCCAAGGGTGGTGTAAAGAAGAAGGATGCAGCCACCAAAGGCCCATGCCATCACTGTGGCAAAATAGACCACTGGAGGAGCAACTGCAAAGCCTACTTGGAGACCATCAAGGAAAAGAAGCAGAAAGAGAAGCTTGTGGGCACTTCTACTTCTACTCCTGGTATGTTTATAATTGAGATAAATACTATATTTAGAAATAAGATATAGGTATTAGATACCAGATGTGGATCTCATTTGTGTAATAACTTGCAGGGACTAAATGGCAGTAGAAGGCTAGATAAAGGCGACGTGGACCTTCGTGTATTGCAAATGGAGCAAAGGTTGCTACACTTACTGTGGGGACATACGAGCTGAACCTGCCTTCGGGATTAGTTTTAAAATTGCAAAACTGTTATTTTGTACTAGTTTTAATGAAAAAAATTATCTCAGTTGCATGCTTAGACTTGTATGAATTTCATTAGATATTTAAGAATAAATGTTGTTTTTTTTCATTGAATGATATTCATTATGGTTCTGCAACTTTGGTTAATAGTTTATATGTTCTAGACATGGACAATTCAATTCTCAATAAAAATAATAAGAAACCAAAAATTGATAATCCAAACACCTCTTACTTATGGCATTGCCGTTTAGGCCATGTAAACGAGAATCGTGTTTCTAAGTTACACAGCACTTGCGAGTTTTGTTTACTAGGTAAAATGGCCAAAACCTCTTTTTCTGGAAAAGGAGAAAAGGTCAAAAGTTATTAGAACTCATACATTTTGATGTATGTTGCCCAATGTCTATACAAACAAGAGGAGGTTATAACTATTTTATAACCTTTATCGATGATTTATCATGATATGGGCATTTTTATTTACTAAAATACAAATCTGAAGCTTTTGAAAAGTTCAAAGACTTTAAGAATGAAGTAGAGAAATAACTTGGTAAAAGTATTAAGACTCTAAGATCGGATCAAGGAGGTGAATACTTAAGCCAAGAGTTTCAGGGCTATCTTAGAGATAATGGATTTTTATTTCAATAGACTCCACCACATACATCTCAACATAACTGTGTATATGAGAGAAGGAATCCCTTCTAGACATGGTATGGACCATGATGGCTTTTGCAGACTTGCCAAAATTATTTTAGGGGTATGCACTAGAGACTTCTGTTTATATTCTAAATAGAGTTCCGATAAAAACGGTTGATACCACCCCATTTGAGATGTTTTTTAGAAAGAAACTAATGTTATCTTACTTGAGAATATAGGGTTGTCTTGCCTTTATCAAAAGGCCACAGTCAGACAAACTTGAAAGTAAGTATGACAAGTGTTTATTTGTAGGTTATCCGAAAGAATCTTTCGGGTATTACTTATATCTCCTTTCTGAAAATAAAGTGTCTGTTTCAAAATATGTTGCATTCTTAGAGAAGGAGCACATGCTCAAAAGGGACAGTGGGAGTAAAATTGAACTTAGTGAAGTTCAAAAAGAACAAATAAAAAAGGATCAATCGTTTGATCCCACATCTATTGAGAGAATAGATGAACCATCTACCAAACAAGATCCTCGTAAGTCGAGTACAATACGAGTGGCACCTGAGAGATATGGATTTCTCATAAGTGACTACAATAACGTATTGCTCATAGATGAAGATGAGCCTACTACCTACAAAGAAGTTCTGAGCAGTTTAGAATCTAACAAATGGCTTAAGACCATGAAGTCAGAGATGGATTCCATGTATGACAATCAAGTATAGACTTTGGTTGATCCACCCAAAGGAATCAAACCTATTGGGTGCAAATGAGTTTTCAAGAAGAAAACCGACATGGATGGTAATGTAGTTACTTATAAAGCACGACTAGTGGCTAAGGATTATCGTCAACAACATGGTATTGACGAAACCTTTTCGCCAGTACCCATGCGAAAGTCCATCAGGATACTCCTAGCCATTGCCGCCCATCATGATTATGAGATCTAGCAAATAGATGCGAAAATAGCTTTCCTAAATGGAAATCTGATTGAGGAAGTGTATATGAAACAACCTGAGGGTTTCACATCCAATGATAGCACAAAAGTGTGCAAGCTGCAAAGGTCCATTTATAGACTTAAGCAAGCTTCTAGGAGTTGGAACATCAGTTTTGATGAAACAATCAAAGAGTTTAGTTTCATTCAAAACATAGATGAGCCTTGTGTGTACAAGAAGGTCATTTAGTTTATTTTATTTATACTTTTGTGTGAATATAGCTGTTAGATAAAGTCTCAAGTGAAACACTATGTTAAGAAAATCATAATAGAGATCATGATGTGAGGTTTCTACTACACTAGATAGTGTTTGTACTTAAATTATCCATAGTCATAGTACTAATGAAATAGGACATCATTAATGCGTTAAGACTATCACGTGTTATACTTTTTGATTTGATTAGGCAGTGATTCTTATATCCATGAGTATTGTGATATTCAAAGTTAACACGTGGATGGTTGTTAGTAGCATAAATACATTAGATGACCTAACTATGATATAATCGCATGGATAACTATTTCGTTCTAGCGATAGAATCTCATCATTGCAAATGTACAAGTATCCTTAGACTTGAAGTTTCCAAGTTACTTTATTTGCTAAGCATTGTGCTTTGATTCTAATCTTTGGAGTCCTAACAAGACTGCTTGCAGGATAGATATTAGATATAACGTGAAGTAAATGAAAGCAGATGAGATGATTAATAAAGGATTCACCACTCCTAATAGTAGGAGCGAATATCTTAAGGCCACTTGTAGGATTCACTACTCGAGAAGTCCTTGGCCAAGGTGACTGTGTATTAGAAATAGTTCCAATTGATACATATGATGAGTAATGGAATCCAAGAACAAGTACTAAAATATTCGAGCCCGAATTAATTAATTTTTTGGAGAGAGTTAGTATTAATTCTATACTCTAAACCGAATGAGATATTGTACGGTGAAAAGAGTTTATTGCACTAACATTTGCTATTGGAAGGTTCATGTCAAGTCACTTGATCTTTTGTTCTTTTGGGTGGTCAAGATGTATTACTAGATGCCGCTCATGATCTGCCAATTATGGATTTATTAATTAAGGAACTAATTAATAAATTCTAATTATAATTAATAAGTTAATTCTAATTATTAAGGATTATTAATTCTAAAAATGTTTGGATTAATTCATATTTTGCAGCCAATAGACCAAGAAGCCTAATAGGTCACATACAATAGAGAATTAAGTGCTCAAGATGTTATTTGATAACATTACACAGAGTTAATTGTGAGAAGAAGAAGTTTTATGTGGTCAAATTATACTTAGTTATAATTTATAGGCCAGATTATAATTATGAAATCTTATAGGTTCTAATTATAATCAAAGGATTCCTTTTTTATGTAGGAATCTGAAAACCACATGCATGTATATACATATATATATATGATATACATGTTGTGGTTTTATGTGTGTGCGGGTTCTTCATAGAAATAGAGAAATGCTCTCTGCTGTTTTTCCCCTCTTCTTCTCCAGAAAAACCCTAGCCGCCTTATATATATATATATATATATATATATATATATATATTTCTTGCTAGCACAAGAATTAGGTGGTCGTTGAATTCTTTCCTCGTGTGGATACTGTTAGAGGCAAGCTTGTTCTTGGTTTGCAGTGGCTGTTATCATACAACAGAGAGACCATTCACGATAGAAAGCTTGCTGGATGGTGCTATTAGCAAGAAGGAAATTTTTTAAATACCAGTGACGATACCAAATGCTGTAAAGGTAAATTCTTTTACCTTTTTCTTTGATCTGTATTTCACATATAATAGATCATTGGATGGTTACTCGAGTTTTAATTCTGCTGTGTGATATTGATTGCACGATCGAGTTAATAACAGTGGTATCA
Organism: Voacanga thouarsii; assembly: GCA_026120185.1. Classification (NCBI taxonomy): domain Eukaryota; kingdom Viridiplantae; phylum Streptophyta; class Magnoliopsida; order Gentianales; family Apocynaceae; genus Voacanga; species Voacanga thouarsii. Next base: position 126,432 of record JANUWF010002383.1, on the reverse strand, counting down.
GAGACCCCTTATATGCGGTTTATAGATTTTATTTTCCTATGAAATCGTTTCATGCTAGTCACTATTTTTCTATGAAATTATTTCATGCTCTCGGGTCTTCATTGTGTATTTTGAATGCACTGGTTTATTTTGTGGGTTGTGATTTGAAGGTTATTATTCTGTGCAGAAATATGTTTCTGCAAATTTGTTTGTGTGAAGAAGATGTTCTTTGTCTGGCTCTGTTTTAGTGAACAGAATGTATATTCCTTAGAAGAAGATGAATAGGAAAATTTTCAATTTTATTAAAAAAATTTTAAAAAAATTCGGGTTTTATAACAAAAATCCTAGCTTGAAATTGTTCAAGCTGGAAGAATACCTAAGAGAGCCGTGCCCGGCTATGCACAAGCTACGGCCGGCATGTATACAGCCGGTTGTGGCTAAAGCGTAGCCGCAAGTGGCTATGGATAGCTGCGTGCGACTATAGCATAGCCGAGACCGGTTACTCTTTTAGATTAAAAAAAATTATTTTTTCCCTTTTTCAGTTCTTCACGTCAGGCCCGTAGATTTTTTTTCTTTATCCAGAGAGCACCCAAAGTTTTTCCCAAAATTTGGTTTTGGGACTAATGAAGTTAATTTTAAAATTTTGATTATGGAAATTAATATATCTTTAAAATATTGATTTTAGATTCTATATTATCTTAATTTGTAAAATTTGACATTAGAAATCAATATATTCTATAAAACATTAATTTTAGAATTTATTTTATTTTATTTTATTTATACCAAAATAGTGATTTTGGAATTATATGCTATGTTTATTTTGTTTTGAACACAAAATTAGCATGGTGGTTTGGTTATGGACTATGGACCCAATTAAATGATATTGAGCAATGAGATTGAGTTATCTTTTCTTTGTTTCTTATTATTTGTATTGAGAATTAGATCATTCATGTTTAGGACATACAAATGGAATTCTATATTGGACACTATTTAGTGAAAAAGAACAACTTTTATCCTTGGATATTAAATAAAAGTCATTCATATCCAAACAAGCGGCTGAGATAATGTTCTTAAGTAAAAAAAGGTACATAAAAACAGTTTGTAAGCTTTAAAACTAATCAAAAAACGCAAGTGTAGCTCATAAGTCCCCACAGCAAATACCGCAACCTTTGATCCATTTGCAGCACGTAGGTCTACATTGCCCTTCTCAAGCCTTCTACTGTCTTTTAGTCCCTTCAAGTTATTGCATAAATGATATCCACATTTGGTATCTAATATCCATGTCTCATTTCTTAAAGCAGTATTAATCTCAATCATAAACATACAAGGAGTGGAAGTAGAAGTGCCCACGAGCTTCTTCTTCTCCTCCCTATCCTTGACAGTTTCTAGGTAGGCTTTGCAATTGCACCTCCAATAGCCCATCATGCCACAATGATGACATAGGCCTTTGGCAGCTCCCTCCTTCTTCTTTACGCCACCTTTGGGCTTAGTGGGAGCATTCTTTTTCTTCTTTGGAGCTTTTTTCATGGAAAAGGAAGATTCTCTCATCACGACTATATTAGATTCCTTCTTCATAGAGAATTCTATACTCTTGAGAAGATTGATCGCTCGAGTATCATGGACTCAATCTTGTTCATTTGGTACTTTATCACAAATTGTGAAAAACTACTTGGTAATAATTGTAGAATTAAGTCAATACTTAATTCGTTGCCCATTACAAATCCAAGAGATCCAAGCTTCTGAATTAAGCCCAACATCTTTAGTCCATAAGTGGCCACGAAGTACCCTCAGCCATTTTAGAATGCAATAGTTGTTTTGAGATCTCATATCTCTCCATTTTAGCTTGTGCGTCAAATAGCTCTCGAAGATGTAAAATAATCGAGTAAGTATCTATATGCTCATGTTGCTTTTGCAATTCTAGGGTCATTGACGCCAGTATCACACAGGATGCTGTGTCAGTATCCTTTTTGTACTTCTTGTGGACAGCATGCTCATTAGCACGAGTGTCTTGAGCTGGTGGTGGCGGAATAGGAGTATCCAGTGTGTAGAGTAATTTTTTCGATTTGAGAACAATTCTCAAGTTTCTATACCAGTCTAGAAAATTTAACTCGAAAAGCTGTTGGTTTCCAAAATGCTACATAAGTTTAGGTTGGTCGACATGATGCAAATGACTAAGATATAACGATAGAGAAATTACCAAAATATATATACACGTGATATGCAAATAATTAGGTGTTTAATTAATTGCATAGTTATTCCACTATTTTACTTGAACTACTAGCCCTACTATTGATTTGGGAAAGTCCGTTGGAAGCTTTCCTGTTGGACTATATCCAAATTCCTCAAGAATGACCTTGGGTTAGCCCCTCTTAAGTTCAATGGTGGGTATCCAATGCCAATTACATCGAATATAATTATCGGATCATTGGGTGATTAATATATTTTAATCTTAAAGCCTTTAAGCTAACATAACCTTTCCTATAATATTCTTTATGCTTGAGTTTGCCCAACCGGGATAAAGAAATTGGTTAAACTCAACCCATTAATCAAGAATTTAATTTTCATAGCTTGAACATACTCGATGTCAAGTGGGCTTGGGTTAGCCTAACAACTTAGTCTTGAAAAATGACTTTCGTTCTTACTATATTAATGGAAGGCATTAGATTTAATATTAATTAAGGAATTTGTGATATTAGTGAGTCATACATTTCATGCATACAATCAACATATTTATACATAGAAAAATAATATCGTGGTTAGGTTATAGACTTTACTAGATTAATTTTGTTGAGCCACAAAGGAACTTAATTTGGTCAATCCTAAGTGTTCATGCATAATTTAGGAAGAAAGTCTGACCATCCTCCTTTTGGTCTTAATCACCTTCTCCTTGACTTGTAATAAATTCTAATCCTATCTAACATATGTAATCTAATTACATAAAATCCTAATAAAGAAATCTCGAGTTACATTCGAGGAAAGATATATGAGAAAAGAAATTACATAAGAAAAATAGAGAAGGCAGGACACATAGGCCCTATTTAGTTCAAAACCAAAGCGATAAAAATGCATGAATAATTTAATTGGGTCCATAGTCTATAACCAAACCACCATGCTAATTTCGTGTTCAAAACAAAAATAAACATAGCATATAATTCCAAAATCACTATTTTGGTATAAATAAAATAAAATAAATTCTAAAATCAATATTTTATAGAATATATTGATTTCTAAAATCAAATTTTACAAATTAAGATAATATAGAATCTAAAATCAATATTTTAAAAAATATATTAATTTCCATAATCAAATTTTGAAAATTAACTTCATTAGTCTTGAAGAATCTTTTAGGTATTACTTCTACCTACTTTTTGAAAATAAAGTATTTGTTTCAAAGCATGTTGTTTTCTTAGAGAAGGAACACATGCTCAAATGAGACAGTGGGAGTAAAATTAAACTTAGTGAAGTACAAGAAAAAAAAAACAAATAATGATCAACCAGTTGATCCTACATCTATTGAAAGAATAGATGAACCTTTTTCTACACAAGAACCTCGTAGGTCAAGTAGAATACATGTGGCATTTGAGAGATATGGATTTCTCATAAGTGACCACAATGACTTGAAGGGACTAAAAGACAGTAGAAGGCTTGAGAAGGGCGATGTGGACTTACGTGCTGCAAATGGATCAAAGGTTGCTGTACTTGTTGTGGGGACTTATGAGCTACACTTGCCTTTTGGATTAGTTTTAGAGCTTACAAACTATTTTTATGTAACTTTTTTACTTAAGAACATTATCTTAGTCGCTTGTTTGGATATGAATGACTTTTATTTAATATTCAAGAATAAAAGTTGTTCTTTTTCACTAAATAGTGTCCAATATAGAACTGTGACTTTGATTAATAGTTTGTATGTCCTAAACATGAATGATCTAATTCTTAATACAAACAATAAGAAACAAAGAAAAGATAACTTAATCTCATCTTACTTATGGCATTGTCATTTAGGCCATATAAATGAGAATCGCCTTTCTAAGTTACACAAATTGGTTTAGTTAAAGTCATTTGATTATGAATTATATGACACATGCGATTCTTGTTTACTGGGTAAAATGGCTAAAATTTCTTTTTCTAAAAAAGAAGAAAGGGTCAACGAGTTATTAAAACTTATACATACTGATGCATGTGGCCCAATGTCAATACAAGAAAGAGGATGTTATCACTATTTCATAACCTTTATCGATAATTATTCATGATATGGGTATTTATATTTAATAAAATACAAATATAGGGCCTTTAACAAGTTCAAAAACTTCATGAATGAGGTAGAGAAAAACTTTGCAAAAGTATTAAGACTTTAATATCCGATCGATGAGGTGAATACTTAAGTCAGAAGTTTTAAGGTTATCTTAGAGATAATGAGATATTATTTTAATAAACACCGTTATATACACCTCAACATAATAGTGTATTTGAGAGAATGAATCAAATCATTCTAGACATAGTACAGACTATGATGGTTTTTGTAAACTTACCAAAATCATTTTGAAGGTACGTACTAGAGATTGTTGTTTGTATTCTAAATAGAGTTTCGTAAAAAATGGTTGACAGTACCCTATTTGAGCTATTCTTTGGTAAAAGACCAAAGTTTTCTCACTTGAAAATATAGGATTACACTACCTTTGTTAAAAGGCCATAGTCAGACAAACTTGAGAGTAAGCCTGATAAGTGTTTGTTTGTAGGATATCTTAAAGAATCGTTTGGGTATTACTTCTACTTACCTTCTGAAAACAAACTATTTGTTTCAAAGCATGCTATTTTCTTAAAGAAGGAACACATGCTCAAATGAGACAGTGGTAGTAAACTTAAACTTAGTGAAGTACAAGAAAAATAAACAAATAATGATCAACCAGTTGATTCTACATCTATTGAAAGAATAGATGAACATTCACCTACATAAGAACCTCGTAGGTCGAGTAGAATACATATGGCACTTGAGAGATATGTATTTCTCATAAGTGACTACAATGATGTATTGCTTATAGATGAAGATGAGCCTACTACTTAAAAAGATATTCTGAATAGTTCAGAATCTGACAAATGGCTTGAAGCCGTGAAGTTAGAGATGGATTCCATGTATAACAACCAAGTATGGACTTTGGTTGATCTATCCAAAAAAATCAAACCAACTGGGTGTGAATGGGTTTTTAAGAACAAAACTGACATGAATGGTAAAGTAGTTACCTATAAGACATGACTGGTTACTAAAGGTTATCATTAATAGTATGGAATTGACTATGACGAAACTTTTTTACCAGTTGCAATGCTGAAATCTATAAGAATACTTCTCTAGCAATTGCCGCCCATTATGACAATAGGTCTGGTAAATGAACATGAAAATAGCTTTCTGATATGAGCTAAAAACACAGAAGCCTCTTGATTTTGAAGAACCCTGGAGTTGATCACCCAACTCCCTACTAAATTCACACAAATAAATAAACTAAATGCAAATGCACTTAACCCAATGAGAATTAGTGAATCTAGTCTACTTCAAAACACTTAAATACATTAATCTATCAAGAGATTAGAACAAAAAGATGATATTTGAAGGCACGCAAAAACTCAACTTATCAAGAACACTAGAGAAATACCAGCACCCAAGAATAGAGAAAGAGATTTAGATTATCCATTTGAAATTTAGAGACTTTGAATCAAAGGTAAGACTAAGTGCTTTGATTTGGTCTTAAATGGGAATCACCCCTTACATACTCTCCTCTAGAGAGAATTTGGTTTCTCTACCAAAATATTCTAATTTTCTAAAAACCATCTATTACAAGAGTAAAGAGGCATATATAAAGATAACAAACTAAACCTACCAAATGGGAGATGTAATCTCAGCCATTCATCTCCTAAGTAAGTTCCAAATATACCTATTATAAGTCAAAAGTCATAGGAATTAAATTAGGAACAAAATAAAATAAAACAAGAAAAATTAGGTCGTGCCCGAAATGACCTGGCGCCTAGTGTGCTCTGTGAAATTTGGCCAATAGGCTGAGTGGACCTGGCACCGGGTGCTCTTTGTTCTCTGCCTAGCATGCTTTTCTTGCTTTTCAGTTCCCTCTTATGCTCCTTTGGCCCTTTATATCAATTGTTGTCCAAGCTTTGATCTTTTTGGCCATTCTTTAATCCTCCATTGCTTGACAACCTTCTTCATCCTTGGCTTGCAATCTTGAAATGCATATTGAAGCTTCTTGAAAAGGAGCTTCACCCATCGAGTCGTGTATTACTTCTTTGTCCTCCTTCCCTCTTCTTTAGAATGACCTTCATGGTTGGGACGATTCCTATCATTTCCCCCTTCTTTGTGATGATTCGTCCTCGAATGGTCACCTACATAAAATTTAAACAAGGATTTTCGGTTGAAGGAAAAAATGTAGTCTTTTGAACATTGCCATGCTCATTATTTTCTCCTTTCACTACCCACATTTTACTTCACATTTTACCTCCACTTTCATTTCTTTTCTCACCTTCTTGTTTGTCACTCGATTCTTTTTCTCTCAAATTTGAAGAGGTTATTCTATTTCTTCTTCTTCTCCTTTCCATTTCTCCACTTTGTTCTCAACCTCTTCTTCTTTTCTCTCAATCTTTTCCCCCTCTTTTTCTCTCTACTTTTGTTTTCGTTCTCCCTTAAAATATTTTGATCTTTCAAAACCTCACTAGGGGATAAGAGAGCTAAGTGAACTTTTTTTCATCTCTTTTCAAGGTAAGTATTTTTCCTCCCCTTGTGGACTACATCCTTATCAAACATTCAAGGTCTTTCCAACAAAATATGCCCAACATGCATGGGATATACATCACATAACACTTCATCATGGTATCCCCCCATGTTAAATTCAACCTTGGCTTGTTTGTCCACCTTCATTTCTCCACAATTATTCAACCAATGAAGCTTGTAAGGACTAGGGTGTTTCAAGATTTCTAACTCTAATTCCTCCACCAATATATCACTACTCAAGTTTTTACAACTTCCCCTATCAATAAGCACGCTACATAATTTTTCTTTGATAAGACACTTTGAAAAGAAAATAGTTTCCCTTTGCATCTCATCTCCTTCTTTACTCTCACAAGCATCCCCATATCTTCTTGCTATTCCAATCAATGGACAAATTGGCTCAATCATCTTTCCTCTTTTACTACCTATTCCAACCCCTCCAAGTTTCTCTTTGCCCACATCTCTTGATCGATTAAGTGGATGGTTGGAATAAGTGGTTTGCTTTGGGTCTACTCTCCTTTGGGGTTGCTTCTCAACCTCTAGAATTTATTTTTCAACATTCGCATGCCTTCGTTTATCACCTCGTACTCCATAAAATTTCTTATGTGTCAATTTGTGGGGAAAAGTAGCTTTGGTGTGTCTATAGGTGAAATTTCTACAACCTTGCAACTTATCCTTCCTCCATTATGGTTCATTAGGACAATTGTAAAAATAGTGGCCTTTTTCCCAGCAATTAGAGCAATCATACTCACTCTTTTGCACATGCTCTCTCTTTTTTTGCACTCCATTATTTGAATAATTTTACAATATACCATTTGCTCTCTTTGGAGATACTCCCACAAGAATTCCATCACACTCATAATCTATCCGCTCAATTTTTCCCTTTTCACATCCACCATTTCTATCTCCACTAGTGCTTTGCTCTTCAACACAATCATATAACAATTCACAATTATCTTCACATTCTTTATAGTCTCATCCTTCCTCATTATAGTCATCATATTCTCCTCTACTTGAACATGATATTTCATAGAAATCACTTACTTTACCTTGAGCACACATAGAAGATGAATCATATGAACATCATAAGCCATATGAGCACACACAAGAAAAATTCCTCACTTCACACCCCCACGTGTTTAGCACTCAATCAATGTCACTCAACCCTCGTGTTTACACTCTTCTTTTGCTTTTACAACAATGAGCTCACCCTCTTACCTTTTTCAATCCACTCAAGTGCTTCACAAGCTCAAGACTAATTTAAAGAGAAATAAACTTTCTAGTTGCTATAAGAAAGATTTACTTCACCAAGAATAGTCTACTATGCTAGGAGATAATGTAGTTCATGAATGGAAGCTTGAGATAGTCATGTATAAGCAATCATAAGTTATTGATGCAATATATCAAACACCTTGTGTGCACCTAGTAACTCAACTTTGATTGACAAATTTCAGCTTAGTTTTGACCCCAAATCAACAAATTTTGACACTCAACTACTTTCCAAATGCCAATATATCATATAGGATCAAATTCATAACATTCCTATGGCACAAATTCAAGTTTTTAACCCACAAAAATTGTAAGAAATTTTTTAGTTACGGGATTTCTTATGTGCAAAATTTTGTGCAGCCAATCAATTCAAATAACTTCAAATTTTCAACAATATTAATCCTCAAATGGCTACCCAATCATAAACCTAACATGTATGTTCAATTTCACATCAAGTTCATGGCACAATATTAAGTTCTAAGCATTCAAAAATAGCCCCAAAATAAGTGAAGAAAATTATACTTTTTCCTAAAGAAAGTTGTATTGATTAAAATCAACACAATCTTGATTTGATACCACTTTGATATGCTAAAAACGTGGAAGCCTCTTAATTTTGAAGAACCCTAGAGTTGGTCACCCAACTCCCTACCAAAGTCACACAAACAAATGAACTAAATGCAAATGAACTTAACCCAATGAGAATTGGTGAATCTAGCCTACTTCAAAACACCTAAATACCATAATCTATCAAAAGATTAGAACAAAAAGATGAGATTTGAAGGCACCCAAAAACTCAACCTATCATGAACACTAGAGAAAAACTAGCACCCAAGAATAGAGAAAGAGATTTAGATTATCCCTTTGAAGTTTAGAAACTTTGAATCAAATGTGGGACTAAGCTTTTTGATTTGGTCTTGAATAAGAATCACTCATTACACACTCTCTTCTAAAGAGAATTTGGTTTCTCTACCAAAATATTTTAATTTTATAAAAATCATCTATTACAAGAGTAAAGAGGCATATATAAAGATAACAAACTAAACCTAACAAATGGGAGATGTAATCTCAGCCATTCATCTCCTAAGTAAGTCTAAAATATATCTATTACAAGTCAAATGTCATAGGAATTAAATTGGGAACAAAATAAGAAAAATCAGAAAAACTAAGCCATGCCCGAAGTGACTTGGCTCCAGGTAGGCATGCTGGGCCTGGTGCTGGGTGTGCTCTATGAAATTCGACCAACAGGCCGATTGGACTTGGCGCCGGTGGTCTTGTTGGGCCTTGTGCTGGGTGCTCTCTATTCTTCACCCAACATGTTTTTCTTGTCTTTTCAGCTCCCTCTTATGCTTCTTTAGCCTTCCATACCAATTGTTGTCCAATCTTTGATTTTTTTAGCCCTTCTTTAATCCTCTAATGCTTAACAACCTTCTTCATCCTTGGCTTGGAATCTTGAAATACACCTTGAAGCTTTTTGAAAAGGAGCTTCACCCATGGAGCCGTGTGTTGTTTCTTTGCCCTCCTCCCTTCTTTAGAATGACCTTTGTGCTTGGGACGATTCCTATCACTTTCCTAAACAGAAACCTAATTGAGGAAGTGTATAGAATACAACCTAAGGGTTTCACATCCAAAAGATCTATTTATGATAGTACAAAAGTATGCAAGTTGCAAAGATCTATTTATAGATTTAAGCAAGCTTCTAGGAGTTGGAACATCCATTTTGATGAAATAATTAAAGAATTTAGTTTTATTCAATACATTGATGAACCTTGTGTATATAAAAAGGTTAGTGGGAGTGTAGTCATTTTCTTGTTGCTTTATGTAGATGAATATTGCTAATAGGAAATAATGTACCTGTCCTTCAAACAGTAAAAGTTTGGTTATCTAAAAAATTCTTCATGAAAGACCTTGGAGAAGCAACCTATATTCTTAAATAAGGATCTATATAAATAGATAAAAAAAAAAAAAAAGTTGCAAGGACTTTCACAGTCTATATACATAGACAAAGTGCTAAAGAGGTTTAGCATGAATTGATCCAAAAAGGATTCTTACCTATGGGGTAAGTATTTCAAAGTTGATGTATCCAAAGACACAAGTTAAAAGGGATCACATGAGTAGCATTCCATATGCTTTGGCAATTGGATCTATCATGTATGCTATGATATGTATTAGACTCGTATATCCTGTGCTCTTAGTTTGACGAGCTGATACCAATTTGATCCTAGTAAGTATCATTAGGCGGCTGTAAAGAATTTTCTTAAGTGCTTGTAAAGGACTACAAATATATTCTTGGTATATGGAGAATGTGATTTGATAATAAACGGGTATATTGATACAAGTTTCCAATCCAATAAGGATGATTTCAAATCATAGTTAGGCTATGTATTTACATTGTATGGAGGGACAGTGAGTTGGAAAAGTTCTAAACAAGATACTATTGCCGACTCAACGACTGAAGCTAAGTACATAACCACTTCTGAAATAACTAAGGAAGTAATTTGGATCAAGAAGTTCGTCATGGAACTTGGAGTAGTTCCTAGCATTGTTAATCTAATATCTCTGTATTGTGATAACAATGGAACTATTGCACAAGTAAAAGAGCCATGGTCTCACCAGAGATCTAAGCATGTACTTAGACATTTTCATTTGATTAGGGAGATCAATTATAGATGTGATGTAAAGATAGAGAAGATTCCTACTGATAAGAACATAGCTGACCCACTCACTAAAGAGCTATCCTATTAGCAACATGATAGACATGTTGAGTTATTTGGTATTAGATACATGAATGATTGGCTCTGGTGAAAGTGAGAGTCTGTTAGTGTTATGCCCTAAAGACAATCACATGTATTTTGTATATTGCACATTTACTTAATTATACAATGTATTCTTTATCTTTCAATTTTTTTTATTTATCTTTTGTGTGAATATAACTATTAGATAAATTCCAAGTGCAACATTGTCTTAAAGAAATCATGATGTGAGGTTCTTATTGTATTGGATAGTGTTTATACTTAAATTATCCATAGTCATAGTATTAATGAGATATGACATCATTAATGTGTTAAAACTAGTACATGTTATACTTCTTGATTTGATCAGGTGGTGGTTCTCACATCCATGAGTATTGTGATACTCAAAGTAAACACATGGATGCTTGTTACTAGAATAAGTACATTGGATGACTTAATTATTAGATAATTATATGAATAACTATTTAGTACCAGTGATAGTATCTCATCATAGCAAATGTGCAAGTATCCTTAGACTTGAGGTCTCCAAAGTATTTTGTTTGCTAAGCACTGTACTTTAATTCCAATCTCTAGAATTCTAACAAGACCGCCTGTAGTATGGATATTGGATACAATGTGAAGTAAATGAAAGTAGTTGAGAGGACCAATAAAGGATTCACCCCTCCTAACAGTATGAGTGAATATGTTAAGGCCACTTGTAGGAATCATTACTCAAGAAGTCCTTGGCCAAGGCAACTGTGTATTGGAAATAATTTCAATTGATACACATGATGAGTAATGGATTCCGAGAACAAGTACTAAAATCTTCGTGCCAGAATTAATTAATATTCTTGAGGGAGTTGGAACTAATTTCATACTCTAAACCAAATGATATGTTGTATGGGGAACGGAGTTTAGTGCACTGATGTTTGCTATTGAAAGGTTCATGTCAAGCCACTTGATTTTTTGGACTTTTGGATAGTCATGATGTATTGTTAAATGTCACTCATGATTTGCCAAATATAGATTTATTTATTAGTGAATTAATACTTCAATCATAATTAGAATTAATTATTAAGTATGATTAATCCTAAAGATATTTCGATTAATTCATATTTTGTTGCAAATAGACCAGGAAACCTAATAGGTCATGCACAATAGATGATTAAGAACTCAATATATAATTTGATAACATTATAGAGAAGAAGAAGTTTTCTGTGGTCAAATTATAATTTGTTAGAATTTATGGGTCATATTATAATTATGAAATCTTATGAGTTATAATTATAATCAAAGGATTCCTTTTTTTATTTAGAAATCTAAAAACCACATGCATGTATATATGATATACATTTTGCGATTTTGTGAGCGTGTGTGTGTGTGTGTGTGTGTGTGTGTGTGTGTGTGTGTTCTTTAATAGAAATAAAGAAATGCTCTCTAATGTTTTCCCCCTCTTCTTCTCTAGAAAAACTCTAGCCACCTCATATATATTTCTTGCTAGCACAAGAATTAGGTGTCCATTAAATTATTTCCTTGTGTGGATACTGTTGGAGGCAAGCTTGCTCATGGTTTGCAGTGGCTATGATCATACAATAGAGAGACCATTCACGATAGAAAGCTTACTGGATTGCGCCATCAGCAAGAAGGAAAATTTTTAAATACTAGTGATGACACCAAAGGCTGTAAAGGTATATATTTGAAAAACCTTTGGGGGAGGGGGGGTGAATAAGGTTTTTTGCAAACAAAAAAATTTCTCTTAAAAAATTTTGTTTTGAAGGATAGAGATGTTCTTTAAATTTTTGACCAATGACACTTGCAACAGCGAGAGCTTTCCAGCATGACTTTGAGAAATATCTAAACTTAGAATGAGGTAAGATGCACAATGCAATTAATGCGGGATTGAAAATGGGTTGGTGAAAGCCTTTAAATATTTCTTTAAGGAACTAAGAAAATTTGAGCTGGGATGATTTGCAGCTGATCCGAAAATAAATGTCGATAGTAAATGTAAAGAAATATAACACGAGATTTATAGTGGTTCAATATATCAAGATCTATATCCACTAACTTAAGCTCATACTTAAGGATTTTCAACTAGATTTCATTTACTCAACTCAATGGTATCAATCTGTACTAAATACAATAGAGGATTACCACACTTGGTTTTCCAAAACCTCTCAATCAACCAACAAATCAAAGTTCACCCCAAATGGGTTTTACACGATAACCTTGATACACAAAGATGATTGAAAATAAATGAAACAAAAGTGGCTCACTTCTTTGAGCATATATACAAGAAGAATAAGCTCAAATACTTTTACCTTTAAGACACAATTTGATTTCACTTTGAAGTACTTTAATAATAGAGATTTTTATTTTCTATAGAGCAAGAATGTTTCTTAGAAGGATAGGACAAAATCTACTTTCAAATCGAGTTTTGAAACCTTTTATAAAGACATAAAGCAGAGCTCCAATGGCTATAAAACAACTAGTTTTCGCCGTCAAATTTACCAGCATTTTGGCCGATGGTGTATCCAAAAGGTAAGTACAAATTGGCATTTTTCCAGGCAGAATCGATTTGATACTGTTCACAGAGTTTTGGACGTAGCTTCTGGATGCAGGGTCACCCAAAATGCTCAATCCAAAATTCTGAGGATTTTAAAATCTTTTGTTTCAGTGCTTCCAGGTGGAATTAAACTAAATCAAAAGATAAAGAAGACATAGGAATTTACACAGAGAGATCCCTTAACAAGGATTCCTAGTCTAAGGTTCTTCCACAATGGATTCTTTGTTTGCAATCTCTTAAGCTTGATCTTTTTCTTAATTTTCCATTTTCGGATTATATTGTTTCAAGAGTTGCTTAGTAATCTTATTTGTACGCCTTAGAAGACCTGAGGTCAAACATGTCCTATAACAAGTAGATCACACAAGTTAGTCCTCGTCAATGTTTGTCATAAGTCAAAACATAGAAGACCACCCTTAGGGCTAACAATCTCCCCCTTTTTGAGTGATGGCAAAGTTGATGGGATTGTGATATAAATAATAATAATAATATGTACAGTACGGGCATGTTTAGACCAAGAGGAATAAGAATATTTTCATTAAAGTGTAATCTCTATTTATAGGACTCAAAGAGTGTTTAAAAAATTATGATTAAGGAAAATCGAAGCATATACTCACAAACATGGCTCAACGAGCTTATGGCCCAACCTACCTCCATATTCTCCTTCCTTCTATCACACGACTATTCCTTAAAAGAATAGCCACTATAAAAATTGTATAAATATGTATAAAGGGAGGTATAGTAAATAAATCATAAGATGAAATGCTACCTCTTAATATGTGCATATATGAATATCTATAAAGTATGAGAGAAAACTGGAGTCAACTTTTGGACGTCCAAAAAGTGTATCCAAAACTAGGTGAAGGAGAGTATGGAACTTTCAATTTTTTCAGTTTTGGATGTCCAAACCATGTGTCCAAAGTAAGATATAGTTTAGATAGAAACTAATCCTTTAAAAGAACTTATTTTTGGACTAGACTTTTGGATCAAGAGAATATGTGTCCAAAACTCTCCTTGTCACAATGCAGGAGATAATGGGTTCTCAAAAATTTTGATCCGTCCTAGTTTCTCAAAGAGTTTTAGTCTTTAAGGAAAGTTTTGTGTAATAAGAGATATCTGAATAACTATCCTTAATATCTGAGATTTTTATCAAAGTACATATCATAGAACCGTATCACAATAGTTTTTTTTAAAAAGTTCACCAACAACCCCAGTCTTAATGATACCTTTATACTTGAAGAGAACATCTTTGACAAAAAGCAGGATATTACACTAGTTTCTTTTTGGACATCAGCAAACTGTGATCACAGATCATGAACCAATAAAATTTCACAGCATGCAGTTCAATCAAATCCTAATCCCAACATAAATTTCATAGAGAGAATCACAAGATCTTAACAACATTCAGAATCAGCATATGAGTTTGTTTCAGTGCAGAACATCAATTCAAAGCACAAACTTTCACAGTCATCAGTTTATCTAGCAAAATAAGAATTAGACTACTTAAAGACAGTCAACAGTTAATCAGCAGTGTAGAGTTAATAGATAGCTATAGAGTGCATAGCACAATACTACAATATGGAGTTCAATTAAATTGCTGCCATTCTTCCAAAGTGTAAATGCACACTCATGCATACATACTTGCCCAATCACATTAATCTCAGCATAACAACCATAATACAATAAGCACAATCATCACAATCAGTAATTCATCCAGCATAAAAGGCACAATCCAGCTAGCTACCATTTTTCTTCCCTTTTTGTCATCAACCAAATTGGAGAGTAATATATGAAGCAATGATAATTATATATATTTGAAGCATTTATAAGTTGAGCAGAGGTTGCAGTTAAAAGACAAAAAATAAATTGTTCAGTTGATAGAGCGGAAAGTGAAAATAGTTAAAGAAAGTAGTAAGAATGGGTTTGGGTAGAGGTCAATTGAAGTTCAGCCTACTGATCTGGGCACTCAAGAAATGTGAACTATCTTAATCTTTGACCTGGCACCTTTTCTGGAGTGTTGTCCAGCAAACCTACATGCTTTCCTCTTGACTACCATATGTTTCTGTCTCTTCCCAGGTGAGACACGATGTTCAGAGGGAGCAGGGGGTGCTACATCTTCCTGATATGAGGATTCTTCTTTCCCTTGTGTAGGGACTATCACATCCTCAACAGCTCTCTCTTTTGCAGTTTCTTCTTCAGCCTCAGGGACTGTTGTCTCTACAGTTGCCTTTACTGGAGATGGTGATGACGGAGCAGACACCGATTCATTTGTTCTCACCTTTTCCTTCACAATAGTCAGCTTGTTTCCAAGAGTTTGAATCTTTAAACTAAGGCCATCTAATTTAATAGCCTGAGAATTGATGGCATCCATGATGCTTTCAGATAATCCTTTGTCTTGAGCCCACTCTTTCTCTTTGGCAGAGGATTCTTCCTGAGGTTTTACCTCAATTTTTCTTTTGACTCTAATAGAAGGGGTATTCTTGCCTTCAGCTTTCACTTTTAACGATTTTTCCTTTTCATCACCAGCTGCATCACGAAGCAGCTTCCATTCATCTTCCAATCTCACATATCCCATGCACTCAAAAGACTCAAAGCTGTATACATTCATTTTTTAGGGCACAGAGGGGACTGAATTTAGATCAACATCAAAATGCCTGAACACTTTCGTTAGCAAATTTCCATAAGGTAATGCCTTGTTAGAGGTGTTTTTAGTCTGCAACATCAACTTGACAACCAAGAACCCAAAACTTATTTGCCAGCCTTCAGCCAGTGCTAGCATAATCACTATTTGCATTATGTTGATAGAGATTTTGTGACCGAAGCTTGGGACTACCATGGTTGAGACCATGTGGTGTAGGATCCTATCCTCTCCATTCAGCCACTTTGTGTTTCTATCACTAGAGTTCTTGAAACTCCTTCCGCCAACAAATACTTCTTCAAATTTCTTTAAATCAAACATGTCAGTTCCTTCTGGAAATTTATTCAATTCAAAGTACTGAATTCCTCTATCTCTAACCTCACACACTCGGTTTAATAGACGGCGGTCGAACTCGTTATTTTTACCCCCAACTCTAGAGGTGTACCATCTGATCATAATTCCTCCTCCAGTTTCCTCAAGTCACACTTTTCTCAGGTTAGCATAGAATTCCCAAATAAGCGAGGTAAATAGTTTTTCATCAACGGACAGTATACTACCCCAACCAATAGATTTAAACATATTTAACGCATTAGAGAAATTCAAAAAAGATGATAGATTTACTTGATAGCCAACAATCACAGTTCGATTTCTCAAGACCTAACCATTATAATCTGATTCACTTTTTTATTCTAAAAAGCAAAGTACCTAGGTTTCGAAACTCTCTTGTTCTGGCAATGATTTAGAGGAGTCATTATTGGAAGATGAGAAATCTGGAGCAATTTCTTTTCCTTTATTTGTTGCTGATGATTTCTTTTTCATCATCGGAGATATTTTTCGGACCTTCTTTGGTTTCGGTTTGGTTGATTTGTTTTTGCCATTACAGTGAGAGGATGAGGGTTTGAACTCTCGGTTGTTCAAAGAAAAAAAAACTCAGAGGATGAAAAATGGTTGGTTCTAGAATAAGGGAGAGAGAAGGGAGAGATAGTTCTTTGTGAGTTCCTAGGAAGTTGTGATAGTAAGTACACTCAAATACATTGAAAAAGCCATTTTGATCAGAGATTTCAAAAAGGCGTCTTAAGAAAATAGCTAACATTTTGAAATTCAAAAATGAAAATGTAGAAGAAGTTATTTTAAAAGGAAATACGAAGCATCAAAGATGATTTCGTTTTGGATTCAGGCCCGTTCCGAAATGTACATTCAAACGGAACTTTTTCAAGAGAGAGTTTTGGAAGTAAGTTTTGGACTGAAATGATGCATCCAAAAGCTTTGTCTTCAGTAGTTCTGCAAAATAAAAATAAAAATCTTGTGCAAACATGTCAGTCATATTATTTTTGTAATTCTTAAACCTCCTCGCAGATTATTGAATCTTTCTTCGGCCAGAGGTTTTGTAAAGATATTGGCGAATTGTTCATCAGTTGAAATATATTCAACACATACATCACCTTTAAGCACATGATCATAGATAAAATGATGTTTAACTTTTATATGCTTGGTCTTAGAATGTTGAATAGGATTTTTAGTTATATTTATAGCACTTGTATTGTCACATAATATAGGTACGCAATTAAAATTAAGACCAAAATCAAGCAATGTATTTTTCATCCACAAGATTTGTGCGTAGCAGCTTCCTACTGCAATATATTTGGCCTCGGTTGTGGATAATGATACACATGCTTGCTTCTTGTTGTGCCATAACATTAGAAAGTGTCCAAGAAATTGGCAATGGCCACTTGTGCTTTTTCTTTCCATATTACAGCTCGCATAATCTACATCGGTATATCCTATAAGATCAAATGTGTTAGTATGAGGATACTATAAGCCATAATAATATGTGTCAATTAGGTATCTAAGGGTGAGTTTTACTACACATAGGTGTGATTCCTTTGGACATGATTAAAACCGGGCACAAAGACAAACTGAAAACATGATATCTAGCCGACTAGCAGTGAGATAGAGTAAGCTTCCAATCATACCTCTATATTAGATTCATCTACCTTCTTATTACCCTTTTCATCCTTATCAAGTTTTATGGAAGTACTCATAGGTGTGTAGATTTCTTTGGCTTCGTTTATACTAAACATTTTAAGCAGTTCCTTGGCATCCTTAGCTTGATTTTGGAAGATTCCATCCCTGGTTTGTTTGATTTGCAGTCCGAGAAAAAAGTTTAGTCCTCCCATCATGCTCATTTGAAATTCTTGTTGCATTGTCTTAGCAAAGATATTGCATAAGGAATCATTAGTGGCACCAAAAATGATATCATCAACCTAAATTTGAGCAATAAGAAGATCACCAGGTTTTTCTGATTTGATAAACAATATGGTATCGATCAAGCCTCTTAAGAACCCTTTTGAAAGCAAGAATCCACTAAGCTTTTCATACCAAGCTCGTGGGGCTTGTTTTAAACCATAAAAAGCATTTGAAAGTTTGAAAACATCATTTGGAAAATGCTCATGAATAAAACTCGAAGGTTGTTCTACATACACCTCCTTCTCAATAAAAACTATTTAGAAATGCACTCTTAACATCCATTTGATAAAGCATAAAACTTTTGAAGGATGCAAAGGCAAGAAGCATTCTTGTAGAGTCTAATCTAGCTACGAGAGCAAATGTTTCATCATAATCAATGCCCTCTTCTTGATCGAATCATTGGGCAACCAATCTTGCTTTATTTCTAATGACAGCTCCATTTTTATCAAGTTTGTTTCTAAACATCCACTTGGTACCAATAACCAGATAATTAAGTGGTCTAGGGACAAGTTTCCAAACTTGATTTCTTTCAAATTAGTTTAGTTCTTCTTGCATAGAAATTATCCAAAATTCATCATGCAATGTTACATTAATACAATTATGTTCTATACTTGAGAGTTATCTATGTAATACCATCTAGTTTTGACTCAGTAGCTTGGATCACCAATGATTTGTTCTTTTGGAAGACCGGTTTTGTATTTCTAATCCTTTGGTGATTCTTGATCTATGGGTTCTTCAATTTATTGCTTTCCCTTTTTAGCTTGTTGTTCTTCAATTTCTTCTTCTTTCGCATGAGTATCTAGCGGCGGTGCTTTGTGTTGGTCTTTCCTTATTTCTTTTGAACCTCCTATATCATCATCATCATCTTTCCTTGAAGTATAAATGTTAGATTCATAAAAAACATGTACGAATTCTTCCACACATAAAGTTCTCTTATTATACACTCTATATGCCTTTTTATTGGAAGAGTATCCAAGAAATATAGCCTTATCGGATTTGCTATCAAATTTTCCAAGATTGTCTCAGGTATTAAGGATAAAACATTTACAACCAAAATACTTTAGGATAGGAAATTGATGAAGTTTTGTCAAACATAAGCTCAAATGGTGTTTTTCTCAAGAAGGGTCTCAACATTACTCAGTTTATAATATAGCATTTTGTATTAATAGCTTCAGCCCAAAAATATTTTAGAAGGGAGTTTTCACAAATCATGGATCTAGCTATTTCTTGGAAAGTTCGATTTTTCCTCTCAACAACACCGTTTTGTTGAGGTGTTTTAGTTGCTGGAAAGTTGTGAAATACTCCATTTTCATCACAAAAGTGTGTAAATTCATTATTGCAAAATTCTTTACCATTATTATCACTTCTAATAGAAATCAGTTTGCAACCAATAGAGTTTTGGATGCACTTGAACAGTTTTGAAAATTCAAAAAAGGCTTCGTCCTTTTGTCCAAGAAATAAAATCCAAGTAAATCTTGAGAAGTCATCAACTAACACATAAGTATACATTTTACCACCAAGGCTAGTGGTCCTCATTAGTTCAAACAAATCCATATGAATTAATTCAAGAGGTTTTGAGGTGGAAATGATTTTTTTTAGGTTTGAAAGAGGTTTTGATTTGTTTTCCAATTTGGCATGCATCACAAATTTTGCTTTTATCAAACTTCATTTTAGACAATCCCCTAACAAGCTCTTTTGAGGATAATTTGTTTAGCAAATCAAAAGATACATGGCCTAATCTTCTATGCCAAAGATAACCATCATTGTCATGCACGGAAAGACATCTAATACCATGGGCTATAAGGTCATTTAGATAGAACACATAAACATTTCCAGCACGATTGGCAACAAAGATTGTTTTATTAATTGAGCTATCCATGATAGAGTAAGAATCCTTTTCAAAAATGACTTTGCAGCCGTTGTCGCATAATTGGCTAATGCTAAGCAAGTTATATTTCAGCTCATCAATTAATAACACTTGTTTTATGATGGTTGAAAAACCTTTACCAATGTTACCTATGCCAAGAATTTTTCCTTTCTTTTTGTCTCCAAAGGTAACGAATCCTTTATTTGTGGTTTGCACATCCTCTAATAGAGCTACATTTCTAGTCATATGTCTTGAACATCTGCTGTCCAAAAACCACTTGATGAAACTTATTTTCTCTAATGAATGTGCCTATACATGAGAAGGAAGAGTGATTTGTGGTACCCACATTTTCTTGGGTCCACGGGGGTTAGTAGTGTTTCCTCTAATTTTTCAAAATGTTTGTGCACCGAATTCCACTTTCTTCTTAATATGACACCTAAATGCTTTGTGTCCAGATTTTTCACAATATGTGCACAATTTGTGTGTTACGTAAGATGAGGTAGCTTTTAAAAATTAAGTTTGTGAATTTTATCCTTGATCTCATGCCTATAACCTAGGCCATTTTGGTTTCCAGCTAGGTGTTGAGCCCCAAGCAATATTTCTAGGTTGTTTTTACCATTTGTAAACTTTTCAATACAAGTGGTGAGATCAATGACTCTATTTTTCATATCATCAAACTTGCTAACTGTACCTTCAAGAGAATGAATTTTATCATATAAACATCCATTTTCTAGAGACACATACTGTAGGGTAGTGATGATAACAACCTTTTCCGTAATGGCACATATATGTGACGACTCAAGAGACATTTTTTTCCCATTTAACAACTTTTCATTCTCATCTAACAAACAATCAATCTTTATTTTCATTTCTTTATTTCTTCTAAACTGCCTTTTCAGTTCACAAAACATGTTAATTAGCAATTCATTTGGATCATCATGTTTTTCATGATTAGAAATATACAAATTAGACATGGAATCAGTGGTGCTAGAATTTACCTCATTTTCCATTTCCATGAAGCATATGTTGGTAGTTTTGTTTTCAGAATCATCTACCTCAGGCTCAGACTCATTTTGGTCCTAAGTTCCTGTTGGGTATCTCACGCATATCATATATGGCGCAGCGAAAAAATAAGAACGAGATACCAACTCAGGATCCGCATATGTGTGGAAAACAAGACATAAAGAGACCAAAGGTAACCGATTTTTACCTTTCTTTGATCGTGTGGAAAACAAAATTTTCCATCTTCAAGTCGGGGTGCGATCCAGCAATCCTCTTGATCGAACACCACGAGAGTTGAACGTCCAACTACTATAATCACAATGTGTGATTAGCTCTAACAGAAATCCACACAGAGGATACACTCAAGCACCAAAATTTCCCGTGCTAGTAGGAAAACAATGGCGGCTAGGGTTTTGATCAAGATCAATGAGAGAGAGAAAGAGAAGAGAGAGCTTTCGTGGCTGTTGTTTTTCGTGAATCACACTACCCCTTAGGGTTTCGTGCATATCCCCTATATGTCACGAAAATCATTGAAAACTGAGAATTCTAAAACAATTAGTTTAGAATTCCCTAATTGTAATTGGAAACAACAGGTTCTCACAAGAACAATTTGGATCATAAATTATAACTAATTATAATTTGTCCACAACAACTTCTCTTTTTCGCAATTAACCCCACTATGTTATCAAATAACATCTTGAGTATATAATCCTCTATTGTGTGTGACCTATTAGGTTTCCCACTCAATTGGTAGCGAACATGAATTAATCCAAATGTCTTTGAGATTAATAATTCATAATTAATTAGAATTAATCATATCAATTCTAATCAGGATTGGTTTATTAATTCATCAATCCATAAACCCATATTCCTAGATCATGAGCGGTATCTAGTAATACATCATGACCACCCAAGAGTTCAGAAAGTCAAGTGGCTTGACATGAACCCTTCAATAACAAACTACAGTGCAATTAACTTCTTTCACCATATAATATATCATTCAGTCTAGAGTATGGAATTAGTGCCAACTCCCTTCAAAATATATATTAATTCTGGCCCAAATATAATAGTACTTGTACCAGGAACCCACTACTCTAGATGTGTATCAATTGGAGCTGTTTCCAATACACAGTCGCCTTGGCCAAGGACTTCTCGAGTAGTAATTCCTACAAGTGGCCGTGAGATATTCGCCCCTACTATTAGAAGTGGTGAATCCTTTATTGACCCTCTCAACTACTTTCGTTTACCTTACAATGTACCCAATATCCATTCAATAGGTGGCCCTCGATCTGGCTCCAGATATTGGAATCAAAGCACAATGCTTAGTAAACAAAGTACTTTGGAGATCTCAAGTCTAAGGCTACTTGCATGTTTGTTATATTGAGATTATATCACTGACACTAAATAGTTATCAATGTGATTATTTTATAGCTAGGTTATCCAATGAACTTGTTCCATTAACAAGCATCCATTTGTTAACTTTGAGTATCTCAATACTCACGGATATGAGAACTACCACTTAATCAAATTAGGAAGTCTAACACATGCTAGTCTTAACGCATTAATGATGTCCTGTCTCATTAATACTACGACTAGGGACTATTTAAGTACTAACACTATACAGTTTAGTAGGAATCTCATATCATGATTTTCTTAACACAGTGTTGTACTAGGGACTTTATCTAACAGTTATTTTACATAAAAGTAAACAAAAAAAATTGTAAGATAAATAATGTCTTTTATTTAAATAAAATATGTCAAAAACAATATACAAGTGATTGCCTCTAGGGCATAACACTAACAGTTCCCATCAATTCTTTAACTTTCTTTGCTTTTAGCTCATTCTTCTTCTTCTTAAACATTTTGCCTTCATTTTCTTTAGCAATAGGGCAATCAGTAATGAAATTTTCAGTGCTTTTGCATTCATAACATAACATTGAGGCTTAAATGCTGAGGTTTGTCCTTTTCTCTTTACGAACTTCTTCCCCCTTTTGAAGTTTCCTTTGTTAAACATCCTTCTAAATTTCTTTGCTATCATTGTTAGTTCTTCAGTGTCTACTTTAGTCTCATCGCCGCTGTCTGATTGACTAGTTTCAATTTCCTCTTTTTCAGCTTTCAGTGCTATTCCATTTTTACTTTTATTATCATGATTATCGGATTCTTGAAACCTCTTGATTTTCATTTCACGTGTTAGAAGGGAGCCAATCAGCTCTTCAATTGGTAAGGATTTCAAATCCTTAGATTCTTCCACAGCAAGAGCTTTCGGCTGCCAGTTTTTAGGCAATGCATCCAGAATTTTTTAGTTTTGTTCACCAAGGAAATAGACTTTCCCATAGGCTTTAAGACCATTTGTGATATTTGTAAATCTGGTAAACAAATCAGTTATGCTTTTGTTTGGCTTCATCGTGAACAATTCATAGTCATGAATTAAAAGCCCCAATTTAGATTCCTCAACTTGGTTTATCCCCTCACGGGTGACTTCAAGTAGTTTTCACATGTCATGGGCTAAATCACAGCCACTAACTCGATTATATTCAGTGGCATCAAGAGCACAACACAAGTTATTCATAGCTTGAAAGTTCAATGTCATCTTGGCATTGTCTTCGACATCAAATTCGTCATTTTGTTTAGGCACTTTTTTGCCATCAATAACTTTTAACGGAACAAAATGATCATTTTCAATCAAATTCCACAACTCAAAGTTGATTGAACAAACATAGATTTTCATTCTATTTTTTCAGAATATGTAGTTGTTTTCATTGAACAATGGAGGTCAATTTGTTGATGAACCTTCAACATATGGAAGAGAAGATGAGTTTGCCATGAGGATCTTTCCTACAAGGTTGTTAGATCGAGAATAGAGTAGACTAGGCTCTAATACCAAATGAAAAACCTTAAAGGGGGAGTCGATAAGGTTTTTGGCAAACAAAAAAATTTCTCCTAAAAAATTTTGTTTTGAAGGCTCTATGTTCTTCGAATTTTTTACCAAAGACACTTGCAATAGTAAGAGCTTTCTAGAATGACTTTGAGAAATATCTAGACTTAGAATGAGGTAAGATGCACGATACAATTAATGCTAGATTGAAAATGAGTTGGTGAAAGCCTTTAAAGATTTCTTTAAGGAACTAAGAAAATTTGAGCTAGGACGATTTGCAGCTGATCCGAAAATAAATAACAATAGTAAATGTAGAGAAATATAACACGGGATTTATAGTGGTTTAATCTACCAAGATCTACATCCACTACCTTAAGCTCACACTTAAGGATTTTTAACCAGATTTCTTTTACCCAACTTAATGGTATGAATCTGTACCAAATACAAGAGAGGATCACCAAACTTAGTTTTTCAAAACCTCTCAATCATCCAACAAATCAAGGTTCACTCCAAATGGGTTTTACACCAAAAACTTGATACATAAAGATGATTGAAGATAAATGAAATAAATATGGCTCACTTCTTTGAGCATATATACAAGAAGAATAAACTCAAACACTTTTACCTTAAAGACACGATTTGATTCCACTTTGAAGCACTTTGATAAAGGAGATTTTTGTTTTCTATAGAGCAAGAGTGTTTCTTAGAAGGATAGGACAAAATCTACTTTCAAATCAAGTTTTGAAACCTTTTATAGAGACATAAAGTAGTGCTCCAACGGCTATAAAATGACTAGTTTTCGCTGTCAGATTTACCAGCGTTTTGGACAATAGTGTATCCAAAGGTAAGTCCAAATTGGCACTTTTTCAGGAAGAATCAATTTAATACTGTTCACAGAGTTTTAGACGTAACTTCTGGATGTAAAGTCACCCAAAATGCTCAATCCAAAATTCTGAGGATTTTAAAATCTTTTACTTTAGTGCTTCTAGGTGGAATTAAACTAAATCAAAAGGTAAAGAAGACATAGGAATTTACACATAGAGAGATACCTCAATAAGGATTCCTAGTCTAAGGTTCTTCCACAATGGATTCATTGTTTGCAATCTCTTAAGTTTGATTTTCCATATTCGGATTCTATTGCTTCAAAAGTTGCTTAGTAATCCTATTTGTACGTCTTGGAAGACTTGAGGTCAAACATGTCCTATAATAAGTAGATCACACAAGTTAGTCCTCATCAATGTTTATCATAAGTCAAAACACAGAAGACCGACCTTAGGGCTAACAATACTCTTTTACCTTTTTCTTTGATCTGTATTTTGCGTATAGGAGATCCTTAGGTGGTTACTCGGGTTTTAATTACATGGTGTGATATTGATTGCAGGACCGAGTTACTAACAAGAAATTTTGGTGGAAACAAAGGCTAAAAAACACCTTTTATCCTTTCTAAGAGTGAACGAGTTGGTGTGACAAGAGGTAAGGATCCAAACCCTTCTTTTCTTTAATTTTTTTTTTTCCTTAGTGCCACCATTATAGACCAATATTAGGGTTTTGTCGAATAAATTGAGAATGTGTTTTTCTAGATCAAAAATAGTTAAGGATGTGTGCCTAAGGGTAAACTTGCTCAACTCTTGGAAACGAAGGCGTTTTACAAAGGATTGACACCAAAAGAAATACCCTTTTATTTTGAATAGCTATTTTTACAAAAATTGGAATTTTTCCTAAGGAAGAGATAATTTCTTGATATGTTCTTGAGTGATCTTGATGTGTTTAATACTAGAATTGTTGTCACCAACTTGAGTTCATTCTATATTTGTGATTTCTTTGCTTAACAAGTCTAAGGGAACAATTTCTTGAAGGAAAGGGTAAATGTTATGCTTGTTGGAATTTATGAAAGTATGTGCTAGTGGCTTGATTTAGTTCAAAATAAATTAGCAATATAATTTATTATTATAGGGCCTTTAAATATTGGTTTCTAGACATGTAAGGGAAGTTATTTATGTTACAAATTATGCAGAAAAACCCTGGTTTTAAGCCTAGAAATTTTTCAAAAAAACTGAAGGGGCAGAGTGCCCAATTTTTGCTATATAGTTAGATTGATGCCATTATTTCGGTATGATCAATTTCGAATTTGAGAAAGGTAAAAAAAAAACCATAGCTTTATGTTTTTAGATGCTACCTATAAAATTTCAGAATTGTTTGATGTGGAAATTAGAAGTTACGAATTTTTATGTAACACTAATCTGTTCTAGGTAGAAAGCTATAGTAGCGTAAATAATTTTCTGAACCTGATTTAAATCTGATTTTTGTGAAGAACCACCTGAATCTTGTTTTAAATGCATTAAGGTTTATATTTGAAAATTTTGAGGTTAATTTGAGGTATTTTTCTATGTATTATATACTTGGGAAAGAATGTTTAACTTGCTAGAATTTGGGAGCAACTTAATAATCTCTATGGAAAACTCTCCAATAATAATTTATATCCTTCCTTAAGTGTAGTAATTATATGTGTTGACACTTAGGAAATTTTTAAAGGTTTGGACAATGATTTATTTAAAGCCTCGTTGATTGGATAGGAATAAAGAATTAATTATAAGGAATATGATTTTCTGAAGTACTAGGAGTAAGTTGTGACTTCTTTATATTATGACTTCTAGACTTGGAAGGTGGTCAAGGGCAAGGAATTTTACATTGGAATTAAGGAATTTATTTACTATACTAAGGTAAGTTCTTGCATTAAAATTATTTGTAAAATATAGCAATTGCAATATTCAAATGTTACGGTTTGCCATTGGAAACACGAGTTTTGTATTAAAAAGCAAGGCTACTATTGCAACTCTGCACTGATATCTTAAACAAAAAGGATTTCAAAACAATTCACTTGACTTTTTCAATAAATGATTTAATCAAAGTTTACCAAGTCATGAGGGATATTTTCTTTTTTATTACTACTTGATGCTAATAAGTTTATTTGATGCAAAAACATTGAGTACTCAATAAGGGTATGCTACAAGTGGTAGGGAGTCAAGCCAATTTGAGTTAGCAACTAGTTCCAAGTGGGACTGTATTTCTCTGAAATGAATGATGGGTGGTTTTGGGTGGATAGGAAATAGTATAAACAATCCACAAAAATCAAGTTTTAAAATTTAAAATTCTAAACAATAAAACAACACATATGGGCAAGTATACCCATTGCATAATATAGGGAATAGCAAGTATCGAATCTGATGCGTAAATTTTATGTGTATAAAAATTATTAAATTTAAATCCATCCATTAGCCAAGTTTTAATTAAAACATTAATTCCAAATTACACATACGAGTAAGTATACTCATCGCAAGCATAGTATAGGGAATTAACAAGTATTGATCCTTAAGGGAACAAATACACACTAATAACTGTTTATTCATTATTTAACCGACCTAATAAAGTGATAAGATAAAGGGGTCCAAATTCACACTTACCCCCTTGCCCCCAAGTGAGGTGAACAAAGACTAAAGAATCATGAGGGAAAGAGAAAAGAAAAAGAAAGCACAAGATGTAAAACAAAAATAAGAGTTAGAGAGAAAAGAATAAGAGAGGAAAGAGAAAAAGTTGAGGGAGAGAATTGGAAGACAAATGCCTTTGGCCATCACGGATGGGAATGAGCAAGGAAAAGAGAGGGGAGGAAAAAGAAGAGTGAACTACTTTGCAAAAGGGAGTGAGGTCATAGAAGTAATAGAAGTTAAGAAATTGGTTATTTTTTTTACTTGCAAAGGATCTTATGTTTCTACTAATGATTCTACTTTGTCTTTGCCTAATAAAATTGCAGCCATTCTCCAAGAGTTTGATGATGTTTTTCCAAATGAGGTGCCTAGAGGATTACCACCCATAAGAGAAATCGAGCATCAGATAGATTTTGTACTCAGAGCCGTCATCCCTAACTGACTGGCCTATGAGCCAATCCAGAAGAGGCTAAGGAATTACAAAAGTAAGTGGAGGAATTTCTTGAGAAGGGACATGTAAGAGAGGGCCTAAGCCCATGTGCGGTTCCGGTTCTCTTTGTTGGTATGAAGGATGGGACGTTGTGCATGTGTGTGAATTGTCACGCCATCAACAATTTCTTGGTTAAGTATTACTATTCCATTCCTAGACTGGATGACTTACTTGATGAGTTGTTTGGTGCATCCATTTTCTTTAAAATTGATTAAAAATCCAGTTATCACCAAATTAAGATTAGGATAGGGGATGAGTGGAAAATGACCTTTAAAAATAAATAAGGATTGTACGAATGGCTTGTTTTGCCTTTTGGGTTGTCTAATACTCCTAGAACTTTCATGCGTTTAATGCATCATGTCTAAGGGAATTTATTGGAAAGTTTGTTGTAGTGTACTTTGATAATATATTGATATATAGCAAATCATATGTGGATTATTTGAATCATCTTCAATGTGTGCTTGTTGGTCTTAGAAGGGAGAGATTATATGCTAACTTGAAAAAATTCTCTTTTTGTTTGGAGAGGGTTATATTCCTTGGGTATGTTGTGAGTGCTAAGGGAATTGAGGTTGATCAGGAAAAAGTGAAAGCCATCCAAGATTAGCCCACTCCTACCACCATTACCCAAGTTCATAGTTTCCATGGGCTAGTTAGTTTCTATAGGAGATTTATCAAGAACTTTAGCACCTTAGCAGCCCCTCTAACCGAAGTGATGAAGAAAAATGTGGGATTTAGGTGGGAGAAAAGCCTAACAACAAGCCTTTCAAACCCTTAAGAACAAATTGAGCCAAGCTTCAATTCTCATCCTACCTAACTTTGAGAAGGCATTTGAGATAGAGTGTGATGTAAATGGGATAGGGATAGGTGTAGCTAACCTAAGACTAAAAGCCTATTGCATATTTTAGTGAGAAGCTGTCCGAGGCAGCTATCAATTATTCCACTTATGATAAAGAACACTTTACCTTAGTTAGGACCCTAGAGTATTGGCAACACTACCTATTATCAAGAGAGTTTGTGATCCATACGGACCATACCGACCAAGAAACCCCTAAACACCTCAAAAGCTAATAAAATTTGAACAAGAGGCTTGCAAAGTGGATGGAGTTTATTGGGACATTTCCTTATATTTTTCAATACAAAAAGGGTAAGGAGAATATGGTTAAGGATGCACTATCTCGAACGTATGTACTATTAAACTCTTTGGATGCTAAACTTCTTGGTTTTGAACTTGTGGAAAGAATTGTGTGATAATGATGAAGAGTTTGGGGAAATTTTTCATGCTTGTGAGAAAAGTGCAATTGCTAAGTATTATAGGCATGATGATTTCTTGTTTGGAGAGGCAAGGATTTGTGTACCAATGGGGTCCATTAGGGAATTGCTAGCTAAGGAGGCCCATAGTAGGGTGGTTAATAGGACATTTTGGTATTACAAAAACTTTAGGCATACTTAAGGAACATTTCTTTTGGTAAAAAATGAGAAGGGATGTGGAGAAACATTGTTCTCAATGTATAATTTGTAGGTGGGCTAAATCTAGATCACTTCCCCGTGGGTTGTACACTCCTTTACCCACTCCAAATGCTCTTTGGGTTGATATCTCAATGGGCTTTATTTTAGGATTGCCTAGATTCAGAAGGCGTAAAGATTCTATATTTGTGATTGTTGATCAATTCTCGAAAATGGCTCATTTTATAACTTGTTCCAAGGCTAATGATGCTTTCCATATTGTAGATTTATTCTTCAAAGAAGTGGTGAGAATGCATGAGATTCCAAAGACTATTGTATCGAATAGGGACACTAAGTTTCTTTGTCATTTTTTGAGTGTCTTATGAAACAAACTTGGCACTAATCCTTTGTTTCCCATAGCTTGCCACCCTCAAATAGATGGATCAATGGAAGTGGTCAACCGAACACTTACACAACTCTTGAGGACTATCATTAAGAAGAACTTGAAGAATTCGAAAGAATGTTTGCCACACATTGAGTTTGCCTACAATAGGGATATTCACTATACTATTTATTATTCTTCCTTTGAAATTGTATATGGTTTTAACCCTCTAACTCCTTTGGATTTAGTTCCTTTGCTGGTAGGTGAAGGAATGAACCTTGATGGAGATAAAAAGGTGGAATTGGTGAAGACTCTCCATAAAAAAGTGAAAGTAACTATTGCAAAGCGAAATGAAGAGATCGCCCTTAAGCGAAATCAAGAAAGGAAAAAGGTTTCATTTGAGCCCAATAACAGGGCACGGGTGCACCTTCGCAAGAAGAGATTTTCAACTTAAAGAAAAAGAAAATTAGATCCAAAAGACGATGGGCTCTTCCAAGTCATTGCCCAAGTTGGAGATAATGCCTATAAAATTGATTTACCTAGTGAGTATAAAGTGAGTGCAAAGTTTATCGTTAGTGACTTAACTCCTTTTGATGTAGGTGATGATTTGTGGAAGAATCAACTTCAAGAAGGGGGAGATTATGGGAATTAAGCTAGCCAATTAGTTCAATCTCAAGAAGGGGGAACGACCTTGCAAGGACTAATGATGAGATCGAGAACCAAGAGGTTGCAAGGTGATATTCAATTGCTCCTGCAACCATGTTTGAGGATAGAAGAGATTTTTAAGGATGATAAAGGTAGCCAAGAGCTCAATTTGATGGCTATTTAAAAGGAACCCCAACAATAACTCAAGTCTATGCTAAAAGAATGAGAAAACACTGAAGTCCAGTGAACCAGTGTTGAACTGGTGCTAGCCCTAGCCAACTGAGCCAGCGCTGGCTACACATTGTCGGCAAAACTGCTGGCCTCCAGCGAAGAGTAGTGCCAGTGCCAGCCCTAATGCCAAAATCAGTGCCAACACCAGTCCCTGTTTTTGCCGATTTAGATGATTTTTCACCGGTTTCTTTCCACTTTAAACACTATGTAAAGACCTTTTAAGGCCATAATTTGTCTGAGGGCCTTAGTAATCACTTAGCTAGGGTTAGGGTAGTATAAAGATATCTTTTTTGGTGATTTGATAAGACATTATAGTTACTTTATTCAAATTTAAAATAGAGTCTTGAGAGGTCTTTACCTTCTTGTTCCTCTTGTTTAAGACTATGCTTATGCTTAGTCCTCTCTTTGAATGAGTCTCTAAACCTTGTGGATAATCCAATTTGGTTTCTTTCAATTGGGTCTTAATTGCTTTGTTCTTCTAAGATTTTTCTTCAATTCCATTATTTGGGTGCCTATAATTCTACTTCTTTTGTTCTTGATTACCTTTATTGTTTCAAGGATATTTGGGTGAGTCGATAGTTGATCTTACTACTATTTTGTGGGTCTTTGATGCTTAGTTCTTTAAGGGTTTGCTAGAGTGTAGATAGATGGTTATTTTCCTCTATTTTGGCTACAAAACTTTAATGTTTTGGTTTCACTATATAAGCTGAGATTTTTGCCCATTGGTCCATCAATTTAACTACTCAAGATCATATCACTTAATTCATCCTCTTGCTCTAGCTCCATCTTCTCTCCAACCTTAATCTCAACCTTGGGCTCCACCTTCGATTCTACCTCAGACTTAATATCGAACTCTATCTCAATCACCTTGTCCGACTCCTCCTCACCCTTATCATCAGCTTAAGCAAGTATACTGTCATCTAAAGACATCTCTAGTGATACCGCATCAGCCTTTTGTGTAGCATTATTAATGAAGATCTTAGCCAAACTTTTAAAAAAAACATTAAGCATTTATAGATCACCCTTAGACTACTCGCTAGAGATATCTGAGCTATTGTCACGGTCATCAGAGTTACTTGTCTCCAACTGCATCTTCTTGAGAGACCGATCTATGGGGGGTATAAATAAGAGGCTCTCCTAGGTCACCAAAGGACGAGATCGTCCTCTTAGGCTAGGACTTGTCTCTACAAAGAACTGATTGGGTCTAGGACCTACACATGTCTTCCTAATGTGTCTCCGACGAGAGCACTCACCTACCTCCTTCTTTTGCTCACTACTGGTCTATTCATCTAGAAGTCACTTGACTTATCATTAGGCATATCTATAAATGAAGGTAATTCTATCAATCTCTCTCAAAATAATACAATGTCTTACAATTATGTCTCTAATACCAGTTGTAACACCCCTAACTAATAACATATGAAAGTGTGTAAAAGCATCGGGAGTCACCCTATCCAGTTGCCCCGACAAGAGGTCTTTATAACAAACAAAGTCATAAAGTGCATAACATAATATAAATATGCTAAAACTTAACATGCTAATATACATCCCAAAAAGGATAACTACAACTTAAAGTGCATCATTGTATATTACAAATATACTAAATACTAATATACAACGCGTTGTAAGGATTTCACCTTTAGAAAAGGAGTACTGGCATCTCTAAGGTTGACTCTTGGCTCTTGGTACTAGGAAAATAGAGTAAAATAGGTGTGAACGAAAAATCACTTAGTGAGTCCCATATGTGCTAGTGTTTAACAAAATAGATGCAAAATTCATATTAGAAATGAAAATTAAGGTTTCTCATGAATTTGTTTTCAGAAAATTCAACTGTAGGAGGTAATTGCATTTTTCACTGAAAATAACTCTATAATTGTAGAACTGAGAAAATTCAGTTTCGTGGTTCAAAACTGTTACATATTTGGAAAATATTAGTTTTCAACTCAATGCCCTAATTTCAGAGAAAATGTGGGTACTTCACTCATCAAAAGAACACCCCGCTTGCAAAGCCCATAGAACTTTGTCTTTGGCTATGGTACTGTTGTGTTCAAAACTTCCCTTTCGTACTAGACAATATCCTACCATTTTGGCTGTTGATGGTTCTCAGTACCCCGACCCTGATGTCCAACACTTAACCTTACTTGTCACGTCGGAATGGTAAGTGATCGCAGACCTTCACCTTACAATTTAGATATTTTATTTGCCACTATAAGCTGGGTTCCCAATCTTGACGTCAATCAACATCGAGGTGATAAGGGTGAACACACTGGTGTCCCTGCCGATATCAATAAAACACCTAATATACACCCTTGATTACATCTGTTAAAATAGGCAACTACCGAACAAACAAACGGCTAGCAAGGGATGGCTAATTTCAATGTTCTATCATCTCGTTTAGAGTAAGACAATCCCCAAAACTAGCATGGTTACTTGGAGTTGTCTATCTCTAATGAAAGCTAGTACAAATAGTATAGGCCTTACTGAGTACTCAACATCTTCATTGGATTGCAACCCAGTCTGCTATACAATAATTCCCAAGGAATCCCTAAATTCTTAAGGGAATAGAAAGAAAATAGTTTTTAAGGGAAAAATTATCATTTCTAAACTCCATTTCTCTATCGAGAAATCATTTTCCAAGAAATAAGCATAAAAGGATAAAATGTCCTTTATGCGATTAAATACATTCCTTAAGGGAAATTACGTAATTTATGAGTAATCAGGTCCAAAAGGAATAAAATCAGCTTAATCCAAGAATTTAAATCCAGAAGATATGAATAATTCAAGGATTTAGGATTTCATCACATTTCCAAGTAAAAAGGCATTTTCATAATTTTTCAACAGAAATATGTTATAATTGAAGAATTTAAACAATACACATGGTATAAGGTTCATTTGAGTAAAACTAAAAGCTAATTTGATTCATAGAATATGAATGGAATGCTTTGAAACATATAATTGTTTACGGAAAAATATTCACAATTGAATAAATTCTATTTCTTATTAAAATGCATTATTTCTCAAAATAATGACCATTTCTCGTTCAGGAAAACTATAAACGATTCAAGAAAAATCTAAAGCCACACATTCGTGTTTTTTCATGCTTTAGAACATTATTCATCAAAATAAATATTTTCAAGAATAAATCTCATAAATTTCATGGCATTTGAATATGAAATGAAATCATAGATTTTATCAGAAAATCTATATTTTCTTTAGAACAACCAAATCGTTCAAATGTTCATTTTTGTCATAACAATTACACCCTAGCATTTCTATCATACAAGATATCGAAGGACTCACATTTTCATAGGGAATCTTAACAAGATTGGGAGCATGTTAAATACAAGAAGCCTAAAGTTTTATGAAGAAACCAAAGGTATATGTTATGCACAACTTTAATTAGCACCAACCACTAGCATAAGCTAGGTTTTCAAGCATTCAAATGACTCACCTCGAATATGCTATTGCTCAATCATTAGAACGTCTAACAATTATCACAAGTTCATAATCAAAATGCCTACATTAAAGATTAATCCCAATTCTCTTTAGTAAGCATTTCATGAACCAACATTATTCATGTAACACATTTTCAAGAAATTTAATCATTCCTTTAATATTTCACTTCTTCTTGAAATGAAATAAATTACTTGGAATACTACTATTCTAAGTTATCCATTTCTTATTAATCTCCCAAACACAATCCCCAACATTTCAATCCATTCAATTCTTGTTCTTTAATTCCACCAATCAAATGGAATTTCACTCAAGAACATGTATTATCTCAAAGTTTCCAAATTTCCTCATTAAAGCACATCTCACTAACTAATTCATATTTTTCAATATACAACTCAAATTCATTCCAAATTTGCTCCGAACTGTTTCTATTTCACTTAACGATTGTTTCATAGCTTGATTTCATAACAACAATAGAATTTCGATAGGTTTTCTATAGCATTTTTCATGGCTGAAATTCAGCTTTTTCAGTCCTTTTTCACCAAAATCTTATTCTATCTTGTTAATCCTTTCATCTAATGCAAAAACTCCAATTAATTCTTCCATTTTCCCTCAATTTTTTGTCCTCAAAACTCACTACTTTCTCAGCATTTTCCAGCAGAAAAATGTCACACACAGCAGCAGCAAAATCCGACAGCCTTAATCCATTTTGCATGGTCAGATAATCTCAACTAACATTAAAGTCATTCCTTTACTTCATTGAATCTTTTCTTCATTAACTTCTTCTACTTGCAGCCATCAAAATCCCTTCCAAACATAATCAAAACCTCACTAAAACATCACAAATGGTGTATGAAAGCGGTAAAATGAAGTATGAAAAGAGGAATGAAAAGAATGAGAATCATGAAGAGATATTATGCTTATGAAGAGAAAGGAAACATGGAAATAACAAATGAAGGATTCAGATATATTATATATGTATATATGTGTGCTTATTCTACAAAAAGAATGAAGAAATAGGAAATGAGTGATTTCCTGACGTTAGTACTAGTTGATTATTGAGCTAAGCGTTGGTATATCAAACTAAACATGAAATGACACTTAATTTAGGTTGTTTACGTTAAACATTTGGTGACCAACTAAATATGATATCTAATAAGCTATAACGTAGAACATGAGGTGAGTCCTTTTGTTTTATAAACTCTGTTTTATGCTAGTGAAATTATAGTTGTATTGAGAAATGTTCTATGACCCCTTTTAGTTTCTCTAAATGAGAATATGGTTTTTTCGAGAAAGAAATTACATCATGATATGTTAGATTTGAATGAAAACATGGATTCTTATTTTTTGAAATTATTTATAGTAAGTGACCATTTCCTAAAGTATAACAATGAGGTTGAGGAACCTTTGTGGTTTCCTAAACAAGATATGGTTTTCCTAAATGAGAAATGGTTTCTCTGAACGGAAACTTTTGGAAACTTTATGAAAAAATATTTTCTACAACCACTTTTGGGTCACTTAAATTATGAATAATTCATCGGTACAAATGTATACCTGAGAGGATTTCTTCTCATTAATTATGAGACGAAATCATATTTTATGCTGGGAAAGCATTAATGTTCCTTGTATGGAAAGGATTTTTGGGAAAATGTTGTTTATGGATTTTAGGGAAGCATAATTGGAATTTCTTAAATTAATCCTTCTTTTAGGGTTAAAAATTTGGAATTCCTGAATAAAACTACTTTTGGAATTGGTTATTATTCAAATGACAAAAATACACTTGGAAACTCATTTTACGACACGAAAAGGCTTTTTATCCTTTTCTGCTATGGTTTTGGAAAACCATCTCTTGGTATGAGATTAACTTTTGTAAAATGATATTTTGGCCCCAAAAAAAGTTTTATTAGTATTCCTTCAGGAATGGATATTTATCTAGTCTTGTGACCCAGTGAAATTGTGGACTGGTCTTGTAAACTAATGGAAATGTTGAGTACTCAACAAGAGCCAACCTTTGTACTAGCTCACGTTAGAGGTAGATGACCCCAAGTAACCTATGTAACACAGCACTACCTACGTACTTAAATAGGCGGGATGTAGCCCTGTCCAAAGGACTAGGGGTCTTTATAACGAGGTACAAAATGAATGAAAATGACTAAATAAAATAATGCGATAATCTTATTACAACCAAAGTTAAAATTTATACAAGTCTGAGAATCTAAAATGAACAATCATCTCTCGCAAGAAATACCAAGCCGAAAAAAATAACCTAAATGTCACTCTTATCTCTTCAACTTGCTCAATAAACGCAATCCCCTGAAAAGATGATGTAAAATAGTGTGAGATTGGTATCTCAATAAGTCCCATGTGTGCGACTGTCATCTATAAACGTTTCATAGTGCAGGTTTATCAAAACTAAAAAATCATGTTTGCAAGACTTTTTATCAATAAACAATGAGTCAAAGGAGCATTGCTCATCATATCCAAAGCAGTTCTCAATAAATCATCTCATCATAATCATAAAGGAGTATTGCTCATGCATATCCAAAGCAGTTCTCAATAAATCATCTCATCATAATCATAAAAGAGCATTGCTCATCATATCCAAAACAGTTCTCAATAAATCATCATCGCTTTATAATCATAAGTTCATTATGTAGGGATTAGCAATGATTCAAACAATAGTATCACAATCTATATCATGGTTACCACCATGATAGCGACCAATATAACCTTTCAACAATGGGCAGCGAGAGATTCTCCCACGAGGGTGAGATACTCCTCCATCTTTACACCTAACATACTGGTTATCTAACTCGAATACTTAAAGTCCATATGGATACATATGCTAGCTCGGACTAGCCTGACAAAGTAGTACTGTCATTATTCTAAGTTGAGTTCATCTTCTAGAGATGGCTTCCTGCTAGAAGACTCACTCTAGCTTTTCATGACTAGCACCACTAGCCTACCCCCACTGAGTACTCAATGCTCCCCATTTAGGGGAAGAATCATTTCTCTTGTTTCCACAATCGTAGATTACTTGTCTTTGTAAAACATGATTTTTCACAATAAGTTTTCCAAAACGTTTAGTAATAAAGAAAAGAAATCATTTTCAGTTTAAAAGTTGAGATTTGACAAACTCATTTAGAGAATAAAATGACCATGTTCTCAAACCAAGTATCAAAATACTACAGTACAATTCATCATATTCAACCAACGTTCCAATCATCATGTCAGTCATCATATTGACACGATTTCAAATATCATTGTACAAAAATACTTGCAAACATGTAATATTTAGCAAAATAGTTATGCAAGAACTTGCTTGGATATTCTCAATAATCAACCAAGGCAACGCTTGATCTCTTTTTCACTTTCATACATCATGAATCCCTATGATCATATCATCCATGACATCTAGAGAGTTAGCTCATCGCTATAGCTTCCCATGATTATGCTTCTCATCATGGCATGCATATAATCGAATCTCATCATCAATACAAGGACCTCTAATACAAAGATATACATGCCTAGTTCATTCTATTAAACCCTCAAACTCATCAATATAGTCTATTCATGCTTTCATCTAGCCTCCACATATGACAACACCACCATAAAAGCAACCGTGTTTAAGCAAAAAGGGATAGAGATCAAGAATACCTCTTGACACAACACACACTAAGAGCAAAGGTGGAGCCTTTGGTGGTTGCTTGGGTTCACTGGAGGAAGTAAGATTAATTGTGATGCTTTTGGTCTTCTTATTGAAAATCTCCAATAAAAGGGGGCAAGGATCAGCCTTTTGATGATCGAGATTGAGGAGAAAAGAAGGAGATTATTTGAATGAAAGTTAAAAGGGGTTGAAGGGTTACTCACCTTGGGTTTAGTTTTCAATTTTGGAGAGGATTGGTGGGTACAATAGACGAAGTCCTTAGACAGAGTGGTGGCTGGAATTCTTGGGCAGAAGAGGGTGTTTAAGGTTTAGGAGAGTTTGATCATGCTTCAGTCGCTTGATTACAAGAAGGAAAAGATGACAGCTTTTGTCCTAATTACCATAGTCAAATTCCAGCAAGGTTTAAGAGGAGTTTTGGGCTAGTTTTTGGTAGCTGTTTTTTAGTTGTTATTGTGGCCAAAATAAGGGAGGAAAAGATGAGAAAAGAAGCTACCTTTTGGTTCTTATGTTGGCCAAAAATTGGAAAAGAGGGATGATGGATTTTTGGTGTTGTTGTTTTAGCTAAAACAAGAGAAGATTGGAGAACAAGGCTGCAGGAATTTTCGTGAGTGTGTATGTGTAACTGGTTTTTGTTTAGCTTAGGAGAACTTTGAGAAATAAGAGTGGAAAGGTTTGCAAGAGTTGGGATTTAAACTCAAGTCATCAAGTATTAAACACTAAGTTTCAACCACTAAACCACAACAACTAACCACAACAACTCTTGTTTCAACCACTACACCACAACAACTCTTGTTTCAACCACTAAACCACAACAACTCTTGTTTTAATTACTAAACTACAACAACTCCTGTTTAAATATTCCTCCAACAAATACCTTAACTCCCCACTCACGTACTCCATTTTACTAAATTCTAGTCAATAAAACAAAAGCTCAAGTCCACCAAGAAACAAACACTAAACTTTAACTACTGGACTACAATCACTCTTGTTCCCTTCTTATAATAAAAAAAAAGCTCAACCATCTCAACCAACACAATTATATCAAAGTTAATAAATTCATGAACTAACAAACTCATATATCACATATACCTATGAAAATTATTTAAGTTATCGAATGCCATATAAAATGTTATGTCATGCATGACTTTCCTCATCTCATTAAGGTGGGTTTAAATGGGGTATTACATTCTCTTCCCCTTAAGAGAATTTCATCCCGAAATTTAGAGCGCTATACCTTTAGAGCAAGTTCGGGTATTTCTTCTTCACCAACTCTTCGATTTCCTATGTGGCATCCTGAGTACCATGATGATCCCATAAAATCATCACCATAGGTATCTATTTACTCCTCAACACCTTTACACTCCAATCCAGAACTTTAATCGGTTTCTCCACGTTGCTCAGATAGGCTATAGAATCAATTGCTCCTCGTTTAATACATGCTCCAGGTCAGGGTTGTATTTCTTTGACTGAGATACATGGGACACATCGTGAATTCCTGCCAACCCTTCTGGCAACTCCAATCGATATATTACAAGTCCAATCTTCTCGATCACTGGAAATGGTCCTAAATATCTAGGACTTAAACTCCTGCCTTTGGGATGTTTCAGAATCCTCCTGCTAGGTGTTATCTTCAGAAAAGTCTGATGCCCCACTTGAAACTCCAATTCTCTTCTTTTGTTGTCCGCATAACTCTTCTGTCGGCTTTGCTTCACTTTCAGTCTCTCCCATATCAGCTTTACTTTGCCTGCCATCTCCTCAAGGTTTACCTCCCTAGTCTTGCCGATTTGCCCATCCTCAGTCCAACCCCAGTGTAACGATACTTGACATTTTCGTCCATCTAATGCTTCATAGGGTGCCATCCCGATTGACGCTTGGTGACTATTATTGAATGCCAACTCAACATAAGGTATACACTCTATCCACTTATCTCCAAAATCTAACACATAAGCCCTAAGCATGTTCTCTAATATCTGGATAACTCTCTCGGACTATCCATCAGTTTGTAGATGAGCAAAAGTGCTGAGCTTCAGAGTCGTCCCCATTGACTCTTGAAACTTGGTCCAAAATCTTGAAGTGAACCTAGAATCTCGGTCGGATACGATACTTGATGGGACACCATGCAATCTAACCATTTCCCGAATGTATGTCTTAGCTAGCTTCTCTATAGAATCCTTAATATTTATCGGAATAAAATGAGTAGTCTTGGTCAACTTGTAAACCACAACCCAAACAACATCCTTCAAAGTCTTTGACATAGGTATCCATCGTCACCTCTTGCCACTTCCACTCGGGAATAGGTAACGGTTGTAGTAATCTTCTGCTTTTTTATGCTCCACCTTCACTTTCTGACAAGTTAAACAAGTAAAGACGTATTGTGTCATATCTCTTTTCATTCTCGGCTACCAGTAGACCTTCTTCAAGTCTTGGTACATTTTCACTTCTCCAGGATGAATAGTATACTTGCTCTTGTGAGCCTCATCCATTTTCTTCCTCTCCAATACTGGGTTATTCGGTACACATAGCCATTCTCGAAAATAGAACACTCCAGCTTCATTAGTTCAAAACTCCTGATTTCCTCTTTTGATTTCCTTTGCTTTAAAAGTTTGAAAGTCTTGATTGCCTCACTGCACCTCTCCAATCTTTTGCCTCAGCTCAAGTTCTATCTTTATATTACATAAGCTAATCTTTCCTTCTCCTACTTCCGCCTTTCGCTCCAAGAGTTCTTGTACTATTTGGACTTCTTGCACCCTCAACTCTTTTACCTTCTTCCCACTAAACTCCAATACATCACATCCGGGTCTAACGAACTACACCGTCTTAACCTTGCAATCCACTCTTACTCCATGTTTCACTAACCAATCCAAACCCAGAATCACATCATAGTCGTTGATAGGTAGGATTATGAGGTCCACCTTCAAAATATCCTTCACGACCACAATATCACACCCTTGCACTACCCTACTCATATCTCTCTGCCTCCCTAAAGAGGTTCTCACTAATATGGTATAAGGTAATTGTACGACTCAATGCCATCTACTACCATTTGTACCCATTACAAGGTTTATCAAGGGAAAGTTCATGACATGCAATTGAGTAGCTTATAGATTGGAAACAATTTGCAATTCGATGGAATATAGATTCTCCAAACAGAATAGAGAAATCAATAAAATCATGCTTTCATTAACCTAACCAAATCCAACTTACTAGGTACTTCTTTTATTTGCGAATCAAATAAATAAACGAACATCTCTTCATGAAAATAAAAAAATAATCACTAAGGGCTGGATTGGATAGAGAGATTTGGGAGGATAAGAGATTCATTTCTTTCATTTGAGAGTTTAAAATGGAGAGAAGAGAAGAGAAATGAAGGGATAAACAACCCTTCTCTTCTCTCCATAAGTGGAAAGAAGTGGAAAGATTGACCAAAGTAAGCATAAGTGGAGAAATGAAGTAACTAAATAACCCTCAAATGTTTATTTTTTATTACAAATTTAAGGACAAATATATAAATTACTCTTATAAAATGGAATTTCTCTTCTTTTCTTTCTTAACACCCAAAATGAGACAATAAAATCATTTATTTTCTATCTTAAACTCCCAAACATAACAATCTCTTCTTTTCTTTTCTCTTCTCTTCTCATTAACGCTTTCTCTTCTTTACTTTTCTTCCTTAAACTCGCAAACTATCCCTAAGGATCCTATGAACTCTAAGCTTCAATAGAGTTGCTGGAATCCTCAGAAGTCTCAGGAGAAGGTTCCATTATCCATTGCACTGCTGTTGGGATGATCTTCCACACGATAATTGGTGAAACCAAAAGATTGAGGCTTCTTCTTAGGCTAATCTAAAATGTACTCTACATTATCCCTACCTCTTAGCTTGGCCCTCGACTCCGCATCCCAAAGCTTTTCCATGGCTAACATCAATGCACTCTTAGGCTCCCAAGATTTTGACTCGCATGACTCGCTTCCCAGAAGCGTTGGGATTCCTTTCTCTATTGATGGGGTCGTAGGTGCATCAATTCTATCCTCCCCCTCAATCACTTCCCCTTCACCCTCACTCTCAAGCTTTCCTATCTCCCCCTTAATCTCAAGTCCCCCCAGATTTCATTCCTTTTTGGCATGGGAATTGAATCTAAAACCTATTGGTAAAGTTTGTATTTTGGGTAAACTTGTATATTAGGAATGAAATGGTTAGATCTTGAGAATTTAAATTAACCTAGTTTAGGCTTTTCTAAAAGTGACACCATAATGTTTCTTAGGAATTGAGGTAGTGGTTGTGATTGAATATAAGCATGCAACTTTAGGTTAATCTTTGTTTTGTGATTGCTAAACTTGTCTTTATTCCATGTGATCAAATATAGATTGAGGTAAAACAATGCGAGAATAATGCAAGGTAATATAAAAGCTATAAAATCCTTATTCATATCTTTACTGGGCCTTTGCATTACCTTGTCTAATCCATAATAAAATAGAAAAGTTTCTAAAGTAAGATGATGCAAAAGCTGAAAAATCCTAACTACACATCTTTACTAGGCTTTTGCATTACCTTCCTACAAGGGGGGAAAGAGGAAAGAATTGGAAAAGCATTGAGAGAATAATGTGAGCTTATGGACCAATCCTATATTTGTCAATCTGGACTATGGTGGTTGGGAGATAATAAAACTTTGAATTAATCTATTGAGCCTAGCCTATGTGAATCACGCTACTCATTTTCGAAACCCAAAGAATCAAAATGGAACACCTTGAATGAGCTTAGACTTGTTTTAACTTTACTTCGATGCCTTTGATATTTTCATTCCTAATTTATTAGTTTATATGAAAATTGGCTTAGTTATTTA
This sequence comes from Voacanga thouarsii, assembly GCA_026120185.1. Lineage (NCBI taxonomy): Eukaryota > Viridiplantae > Streptophyta > Magnoliopsida > Gentianales > Apocynaceae > Voacanga > Voacanga thouarsii. Next base: position 83,872 of record JANUWF010002383.1, on the reverse strand, counting down.
GGTTTTGGACTTAATTCTTAAATCAATTGGGAAATAATACCTTTACCATCTTGGCCAACTCATGTTCGAAAATCTCGTCCTATTTTGTGAAGGACTATTTACTTGTGGTGCTTTATGGCTAAGCAAAGGTTTAAGTGTGGGAGCGTGTGATGAGGCTTTATCATATATACAGTTTCTACTATTTTTGTGCCTCACTAAGGATAAATTCTTCCATATTTCACTACTCACCACATTTTTTTAACCTTGATTTTACTAGGAAATGGAAAATATAAAGTAAATATAAAAGGGAAGAACAAGGAAGAAGAAGGAGAAAAAAAATATATGAAAAAGAATCAAAGAAATCAAGGAAACCGTGTGCATTGGTCCGATGAATATGCAGCCAAGGGAACTTGGACTTCCCTAGGCCGCCAAGTGAACAAAAATTGTGTAGTTTGTTCAGGAAGCAGACGGCCAACCTTGGCCCGCCTAGTTATCTTCTGCTTGTAAAAAATTCTAGAATGGTAACAGCCTAGGGAAACATCACTTCCCTAGGCTGCCTGGTTGTAGATCTATGACTCTTGTTCTTGGATATTTGGTTATTTGAGCTTATTTGCTTACCTTTGGTTGAATGGGTCTTGATAGATTTATTTCAATTAAAGGTTCTTCCTTAATGATTTTGAGAGATGGGGTTGAGGATAGGACACCCACTTGACTAGGTTAACATTTGCCATTTTCAATTGACCCGAGAGGGGGGTTAGGAATTAGGGCTAATAAAAATAATAATGTTTATGAAATTGTAGCCTCTGGATAGGGATTTTGTGGCCTCTAGATAGTTTGAGATGGCGAGTGCTGATTATGCAGCATTAGGTTTGGTTGGTTAGATAGAGATACCAATTAATTGAATTTAGAAGTAGAAATCTCACGGCTCGAGAGAGAGTGAAATTGATATTTGTCTCACTCTGGTGCCTAGAGTTAGTAATTATAGGTCCAAGGGGCACTCATTTCATAGGTCTTAAGTGGGAGACTTCCTTTTGTTAAATGGGTTATTCTATTTCTTATTCCTTAGGGAAATTATAACTCTCTCTTGTGTGCAAGAATATAACCTCTCTCCTTAGAAAAAGGGGGTGCACAATGTAGAACTTAGATATATTTTGTAGAGTGCATCACCAATATTCTCTCGAGAGAAATAATTCAAGGAGGACTGTTCAAAGGGAGTCTTCAAAGAAGAAGAAATACGCTTGTCTATGAGCGCTTTCTTTTTTCCCTTTATCTTCGTTTTCTTTAGCAATGATGTATTCGATGTTTTTATTGTAATTTAACATTATTTTGGGATTCATGATTGTGGGTTAATTTAGTTATTTGATCAATTCTTTGTAATTTGACATTATTATCAGTAACATTAATTAATTTTATTTGTTACTAATGTGAGTTCTTCTAATTGACTTGAGATGACGATGTTAGGAGTTTCATTACATTGATTTCGTATTTGTCTAATCATAATGGACTTGAGCGACGAAGTTAAGGTTATAGGACTAAGTGATCAAAGATTTGTTGTTTTTGCCTCGTGCAAAGGGTTATTAACTAATTTTATGTTTTAAGAAATTGAGCCTAATGCATGTTTTGGTTAGGATTAGCTTGATTGGAAACTCTATTAATGTAATCAAAATATAGGATTCCGTGGATTGGGACATGAAGTGGGATTTACCTAAGTAGAATCATGACGATTGAGTTTCACTTTATATTCCATCATGATGCCAAGATGATAATTAGTTGGGAGAATTGCTAATTGGTTCATTGTCATGTTTTCTAGAATAATTGTCTAAATTACATAAACCTACATCTTTGAGTTGTATATGTTTCTGTAGTTTTTCTTTTTATTCTTTTCTTACTTTATTTGGGTCAGCTAAACAATGAAAGAAAAGTGATTAGTGTATACTTGTTCCTTTGAGGATCGATACTCGTTAATTCTCTGTACTATGCTTGCGATGAGTATACTTGCTCACATGTATATTTTGGAATTAATGTTTTAATTAAACTTGATTAAGGACTTAAAATTGATGATTTTATATGCCAAAAATTTACGCATCAGTAAACCAGGCTAGTTAAATAAAATAAAACCCATTTAAAACAATACCATTTCCTTTGTCCAAAACCATCAGGATTATGGGCTATTTTGAGGACCAAAAGACACATTGCCTTGGCTACTAAAATGACCAAAATACCCCTACTATAAAAATAGTTGTATTTTTCATTTTAAATATTTTCTAATATCACCATAGAAAATATTGACCACACAGATAATGTTACGTTTAGCAATGCCTCCGACCTATAGGTATTATAACTAAAATATCCCTTTATGCTTCGACGTACATTTAGAAAGGAAGAGTGTACTAACACCTCTCTAAAGGATATCTACCATCCTTAGACCTTTAGTCCAATGATCCATGATTCTCTACAATATTTTAGCTTTATTAAGGAGCTATCCTAAAGTAAATATCCCAGCCATGTTCCTAGGGCCGTGGATTATTAAATCATTCGAACAATCACAAAGGGCAATATAGCACAGAAGCTATCTTGTATAAGTTTGTCTTAACTAACTAGTCACATATACCAAACATACAATTATATTGGTCCAACAATAGAACCTCAACTATAGTACATTAAAGCATACACTTCTAACTTTATCAAACCACGAACTTAATTCATAGAGTGTAAGTCCACACTATTGTAGTAGTAGCCTGAGTTTCTACCATATAGTACTTTAAGAAACCACTACTATTGGTCCAGTTCTACGGATTCAAAATACACTTGTGTCATGAAGTGAGAGGACTACTCACTGGCTAAAGGTAAGCTATTCCACATTTGGAATTCACAACATAATAACCTAACCATGATAAGATTTTCATTCTTATATTAGTTTAAGAAAAATAGTTTATGTTAAGTAACCCATGATTCATACCTTACTATGAAAGTTCACTATTTATATGGACTACTTACTAAACACAATGGGTTTTTTTTAGTGAAACTATGCACAAAAATAATGTAAATTCACAAACAAAATTTTGAGAATAAATCTTTTATTAATATTAATCGAAATTACATCAGAAACCTAGTCTAAGAGGACTTACATACTAATAATCTCCCATTTGCACTCTAAGACTAAGTAAGTTCTTAGATGTCTACTCATATGGCGTCTAAGTATCATCTAAAGATTTTCTCAGCCAAAGGCTTGGTGAATGGATCTTCTAGATTATTCTCTGAGGCAATCTATTCCATCACAATTTTTCATCTCTGGTTGAATTACCGGATCAGGTGGTACCACTTAATGTGTTTTCCCTTCTTATAGTTCATGAGTTCTTTGAATTGCGAGACTGCGATACAGCTGAAATGTAGGAAATCCTACTCATCTTGTCTTTCTCTTCTTAGGACTTTGGATAGTCATTTGAAGAAAAAGATAACCCATATCTGAAAAGGATTAACGTTCCCTTGTATGAGTCCATGCTGAACTTGGGCAGTATCTTGTCAATATATGTAGCTTGGATTATTTCTAACATTCTCTGCTTTTTATTTCTAAGAAGCTTAATTTCGATAATATAACTGACGTTTCCCAAGTCCTTTATACTGAATTGACTAAATAGACAAACCTTAGTAGATGACAATATCCCTACATCATTCCCAATGAGTAGAATGTCATCCACATACAGTATAAGAAAAATCACATTTATGCCTTCCAATTTTCAGTATACATATAGTTCATCCTTTCTTTGAATGAAATCGTAGGACTTTATAGTCTCATTAAAATAAATATTCCATGTTCTCAATGCCTGCTTAAATGCATAAATAGATTTCTTAAACTTACGAACTATATATCCCTGGCCATCAGCAATAAAGCCTTTCGATTGGGATATATAGATGTCTTCGCTAAGATGACTATTGAGAAATGCCATCTTGACATCTATTTGCTATATCTCATATTCATAATGACATGTGATGGAAAGGAGTATATAGATGGACTTAAGCATGCCTACCAGGAAAAACGTTTCCTCATAGTCAATTCCATTTTTCTGAGTGTACCTTTTCTCCACAAACCTTGCTTTAAAGGTTTTCACCTTCCCATCTGCTCACCTCTTTCTCTTGTATACCTACTTACACCTAATGGGTTTTATTCCTTCAGGTAAGGAAATCTCAAACCTGATTGAAGTATATAGACTTAATCTCGACTTTCATTACTTCATGCCATAGGATTACATCGGCATCAGCAATAGCTTTCTTGTATCTAGTGGGATCTTGTTCTAGATAATTGGAGACTAGGTTAAATACCTCTCTAGTCCACCTATCTAGAACCCCGGATCCCCTCCCACTACGATGAGGTACCCCTTGTATAGGTTCCTATTCTTTTTCCACAATTGGGTTAGAAGAAGTTGATTCAGAAAATAACTTCTCCTTGAGTTCCAAGCTTATTGAACCTTTTATAGAAGTTCTTTGATCATTTTCCAAGTATCTAGATTTAGTACTTACTAGTACTTTATGCTCCTTGGGATGATGGAAGTAACCACCCATTATTCCTTTTGGATACCCAACAAAATAGCATAATTTTGAACTTTGTTGTACTTTGTCTACCTTGATTAGTACATAAGTTGGATAGCCCCATATCTTAAGATGGTTTGGACTTGTCTTGCACCCAATCCACATCTCATAAGGGGTCCTAAATACTGACTTCGAAGGTATCAAGTTCAGAATATATGCTACTGTTTCCAGGGCATATCCCTAAAAATATACCGAAAGAATAGCATAAGATATCATGCTTCAGACCATTTCCATCAATGTTCGGGTTCCTTCTCTCAACTACTCTATTCTTCTGGGGTGTCTCTGGCACAGAGAGTTAGGATACTATCCCATGATGAACCATGTAGTCATTAAATTCACCAAGAAGGTACTTTCCATAATGATCCGATCCTAAGGTCTTGATCATTTTACCTGTCTGACACTCCACTTCAACCTTAAACTCTTTAAACTTGTCAAATAAGTTAGAATTGTGCCTCATCAAGTAAACATAATCATACCTAGTACAATTATCCATAAAGGTGATGAAGTACTCAAATCCCCCTCCAGCTGTTGTAGACAAAAGACCACACACATCAGTGTGAACAAGACTCAATATCTCTTTGGCTATATCTGTCTTTTGAGTAAACAACCTTTTGGTCATTTTTCCCATAAAATAAGATTCATACTGAGGCCAACTTTTCAATTTTAATGAGCCCAAATGCCCATTATGGATTAACTTGTGAATCCAGGTTGAGTTAATATGACCTAACCTTAGATGCAAAATATATGGGTCATTGACATTGGTCTTTCTCTTTCTATTTAAAGGTTTAGATTAAGCATTGTTTAATTGATTATTAATTGGATTAATGAAGAATATATTTCTATACATATGCCCAGTACATAAAGTTTTTCTATTTCTACTAATAGTGATACCAGAATGGAAAGAAACAGAATATTCTTGATTTATTAATTTTGCAACTGAAACCAAATTTTGTCTAAAACCAAGAACATATAAAATATTCATCAAAACAACTACTCTATTATAATAAAAAATAAGTTCCAACTCTCCCACTGCTAAGGCCCATCCATACTTGTGATCTATCTCCCACGCTTAATCCATGTTTGCCTTTTTGGAATATTCTTATCCTTCTAAACCCCTACAAGGAGTTACAGATATGATCAGTGGCTCATGAATCAACAATCCAAATGGAAGTTGATCCAACTATTGATATAGACTCTAGATAGAAAATATTACGTGTGGGGTTTTTCTTGGCTTGAAGATCTGGACACTCTTTTCTCCAGTGTCCCTTCTTCCAGTGTTTGAAGCATTTGCTCTTGGATTTGTCTTTGGGCTGAGACTTGGGCTGGGCTATTGCATTACATTTCTTCTTCTTGAACTTTCTGGGCTTGGGCCTAGTTCTTGTAGAAGAAGCAATCACAGCCTTTAATTGTGGCTTCATGACCTTCTCCGCCACCTGGAGCTCTTTCATTAACTCCGTTAAACTCATGTTATAATTCAACTTGAACTGAATAAAAGAGCTTGTAGAGACTTGAGAACCATGTCCGCTTGGCTCTCGGGGTCAATCACAGCCCCAAGACTTTTGCTTCCTCAAAAGTAGTAGTCAAAAGAGCTCTTGTTTAGCGAAAGTCGTATTCGAATTCCGCTTGAGCGGCCTTCTCTCTCTGAGTTAGGGCAAAGGTACTTCGGTAAGCCTTGTAATCTAGTATGACCGAAGTATTAGCCCTGTCTCTATCCTTGGGCTAAGGGCCCATAGACCGAAATTAGTGCGGTGAGGTAGCTTAGGATGATGAAACCGTACCTAATGACTTTCGGACTTTCTTGCTGGATTGACTTCAACCATTTTGGTGTTGATAATCGTTCGAAGAGCCTCCTACATTGTGGGCCAGCTCTTGTCAGCGAACATCGTGACTAATGATGTGGTAATGTCGTAAATAGTGGCTATGTCCATGTGTTTTGATTGGAGCATATTCGACATGGAGGCTGACATATAGTAGTGAGCCATTTCGTCAGCCTTCTTCCATGCCTTTTCAGCCTCTAGCTCCATATCGGTGGAACCCTCTCTAATAATTGGGCAGGTTTCGTAGAGGACATACTTATACTCCTTGATTATGAGTATTATGTCCAAGTTCCTTTTTTAGCCCATATAGTTAAGACTCGTTATTTTATTCTCACGAAGAATAACGGCTAAAGGATTGAAAGAACATTTACCAACTATTTTTGAAAATCAAAAATAAAAGAAAATCTCAATTTGTGAAAAATAAAATAATGCGTGCACTTTATTTTCATATTAAAACTGATAATAGTTACCCTTACCACTATTAAGTTTAATATGATTAGTTTGGCTCTTAGGAGAACTGATGTAACTGTTGGAAAGTATACCCTCAAAGACTATATATTATGTGTAAATATATTGCAAATAGACCCGACGTCAGGTAGGTCCAATGGACGTGGTGCCAGGTCCACTAAATTCATTTAGTTTGGTTTATTTCTTATATTATTGCACATTTAAGGTCCAAGTGTGACAAGTAATAGTCTATGTGTTGGGTCACTCTTCACAGTAAGAAATAGACCATGTGTACTTGTCATACAAGTAAAATTGAATTATTAGTCGTTTAACAGAATTGGGCATTTCATCAAGATAAAACTATTATGCCATGAGTTTTAATAAGGAATGGTTTACCTTAAAGTAGTGAGTAGTTAACTCATATCATTAGCATAAGCGTATTACGAATACGTAGAACTGGACTAGTAGTAGTGGTCTTTCTTAAAATATTATAATTATAGAGACTATACTATTACTGCTACATCATGGATGGTTACCTTCATACTTGAGTATGAGTTGGTGGTCTGACGAAGCCAGGGTCTTGTACTTTGATCTATGTTGGGTGAGATTTCTTTTGTAAAATTAATAACCTTATAGGCTGGGTGTATTACTCTAGTTAGTTAAGACGGACTCTTGGAATAGAGTTTCTATGCTTCACTTTGTGAAGATTAATCACCCTCTTGTAATTGTCCAGGATAATCTAATAATCCAGGACCCTAGGAACATGACTCTAGAATGTGTACTTTTAGGTAGTTTCCAATGATAACCAAGTAAATTCGAGTGAGTCAAAGATTATTGGACTTAAGATCTAAGGATGGTAGATATCTTTGAGATGGGTGTTAGTGCATTTATCCTGTCTCATTATGGGTATTACACAGAGGGCAATTTCTGTCATTTCACATGCGGTCAGAGACATTAGTTTAATATAATTATTTTTGGGGTCAATATTTTCATATGGTGATAAATGAAAATATTTAAAATGGTAAAATGCAACTATTTGATAGTATGGGCATTTTGGTCATTTTAGTAGCCATGAATAATATGTCTCTTGGTCCCCGAAGTAGCTCAAGTTACCTTGGTGTTGTCTAGACACAATTTGGGCTTAACGGATAATTATGTGGAAGAGAAATAAAATTTAATCTAAGAGTCCAATTAGAATTAATTAATTAGTCTTGATTTTTTCATAAGACCCAAAAAAGATAATTAATTAATTACGAAAATTGGGTTTGAATAAATTAATTCATTGGACTGATATATGTTGACATATATTAAGAGTCCCATTGTAATTAATTAATTTGTCTTGGGTATTTAATAAAGCCTAGAAACGATAATTAATTAATAAAGAGGATTGGGCTAATCTTGGACTAGTTTATGAACCCAACACCAAGCGTATTAGGGCTTAGTTTGTTTCGGCCCACTAGGGCTTCATTAAGCCCTAGGGTGGCCAAAATTTAAGGGAGGAGAAGGTAGGTTTTCATCAACCAGGCTCTCTCCCTCTTGTGTGTGCAGCCACCATTCCTCTTGTATTTTTTTCTTCCTTCTCTCCTTTCTCTCTAGGAGTAGATCTTGGTTATCCAAATGAGCTTTCACCAAGCTAACCCAAGATCAAGGTAGTGTTATACTCTGGAAGACTAACAAAAGAAGCTTGGAGAAGTTTGATGCATAGGAATAGAAGATTAGCAGGAATATTGGTCAAACCGCCAACGTCTCCTTCTCCTTTTCCAACACAAGTTCCAAGGCAACCCAATACCTTGTTGGTCAATCCGCGACCAAACAAGAAAAGTAAGTACTCTCTCCTAGATGTGGATTGAAAAACTAAAAATTTTCTACTACATTTTCTTTGATATTTTCCATTTTTTATCCTTTAATTGATATTAGAGCCACGGTTTTCATCTAGAAGGATGTACTAGGGTTAAAAACAAGAAAAGGTGGTTCCTTTACTATGAAAAATGAATCTTTTGTAATTTCATGTGATCCCTCATACATTGGTTTCTAGATTTCATATACGCCTTGTGGTTAGAGGTATAGGATCTTGTATTCTAATGGTTTTCCCATTATTTTTCTGGTTTTGAGTAGATGCGATGTACGCCTCGTGTTTAGAGACATAGGTACTTGTAAAGGCATGTTTTTATGCGTGGTTTTACGTTTCTTTTAACCTGTAAATATTGGGGATTAAAGAACATGGTTGTTGGAATAGTTGAGGGGTGAAAAAATGGCTGAAAAGTAGGATTTTTCCAGAAATTGGTGAACTCCATAGTAGGCCCGATGTCAGGTAGGCCCACTAAACCTGATGCCAGGTCCATTCTGCTCAGCGAGATGAAGAAATAGAATAGACCCGGTGCCAAGTGGGTCCAATAGACCTGGTGCTAGGTCTACTCTATCCATCCGGGAATTCTTGGAGAAACTGAATTGACCCCACTCCAGGTGGGTCCAATGGTCCTGGCACCAAGTCCACTCTGTCCGGAAGTTGGAAAAACATAACATACCCGGTGCCAGGTGGGCCAAACGGACCAGCGCCGGGTCCATTCTGCCCAGAGACAGATGCACGCAATTCTGTCTAAGAAAATGGAGAGCACTATTGAAGTTCTGTACCTTAATTTTTCCTTGATATAATAATGTTTTGAAACCATTGTATGAGAATAATTTTTTGCAATAGTTTTATTTATCTATGGATGAATAATTTACATGAAAATGAGTAGTAAATGATGGAACCACCTTAGGATTAAACAGATCATTAATTTTTAAATTGATGATGTTTAATCCATTATTTGGTCGCTTAGAATAAATTAAATAGTTTGAGCATGAAAAAGTTTACTTTTGTTATCATGCTTATATCATTTTTGTGATCAAATATGCAAGTTCTTATGAGACCAAAGTCTCACTAGATAGAACGGTTGTTGATAAAACGTTTCAATCTAAGAAACTTCAAAATAAAAGAGTTTACGGTTTATTCTCTTAAAGGGTTCAATCCTTGTAATAGAGAATAATATTGAACTTGAGGTTATTTAATAAAGTTTTACTTGGCCATTAACTTAGGTGAGTAAATAAATTCATAGTTTAGTATCTCAAATGATTTAATCATTGGCATAGAAAATAATATTGAATTTTAATTTTTTACTAAAGTTAATGAAGCCATAAGATTGTAGAAAACGTTTTTTATCCTAAAACTCTATTTTCAATAAAAGATTAAGTGGGAGAGGGGTTTTACCGACCCTATGGCTTCCATCACAACTCTCATTAGAGATAGTGGATTTTCTCATATCATTCTGAGCATGATCCCCTATAGGATGGATTTCCACAAGTATTTAGAACTAATAGAAGAGTCAAATTAAAAGCCAATGGTATGTGCTGGGATTGACTAACCTACATTGGATGTTTTTTAGCACTAGATTTTGCCTTTAGGTGGTGTGAATCAATGGTCATCCTATCGGTGGAACATTTTCTAGACCATTACCTATTTAGGAAGTTTTGATTCGTAATGGTTATACACTTAACTTAGAATGCTATTAATGTTCTACGAAGCTCTATAAGCTTTTCTAAGAGCCAAACTATTTATATTATTGATAATGGTTTTAAGAATAATCTATTATCAAAGAAATAATATAAAGAAATGTGCATTTTTACAAACTAAATGAATGTTTTTCATAATACTTTAGAAATGTCTGGTTTCAGTCCATTGTCAATTATTCTCAAAGAGAATAAGTTGATCGGCCCAAATTATGTGGACTGAAAGAGGAACCTGAACATAGTACTCACTACCAAGGAGTACAAGTATGTTCTTACGGATCCCTGTCCTGTGATTGGGGAAGATTCCACTGATTATGAGTGAGAGGCCGAGAAGGCATGGAAGAAAGCTGAGGAGATGGCTAATTGCTATATGTTAGCTTCCATGTCTAGTGTGCTCTAATCTAAGCATGAGCACATGGCCATTGCGTATAACATTGATTTATCATTGTGTACTATGTTTGCTGACAAGAGTTGGCCCGCAAGGCAGGAAGCTCTTAGGGTAATTATGAACACTATGATGGCTAATGGGGCATCGGTTCGAGTGCATTTGCTCAAGATGATTGCCTACTTCAAGGAGGCTGAGGTCATAGGTGCAACAATAGATCTTGATAGCCAAATTAACATGGTCCTTGAAACACTGTCTGATTCATATTCCCAATTCAAGTTGAACTACACAATAAACAAATTGGATATAAATCTTATGGAGCTTATGAAAAAGCTCCATGCGGCAGAGAAGATCGTGAAGCCTATGTTAAAGGTTTTGGTCTCTCATTCTGCTTCTTCTAGAATTAAGGCAAAGCCTAATAAATTTAATAAAAGGAAGGTCCAGAACAACGTAAGGACCTAGCCCAAAGCATATGGTCATGACAAGCCCAAAGGCAAATGCTTCAAGTGTGGCAAGAAAGGACATTAGAAGAAAGATTGTCCAGACTTCTTAGCCAAATCTACTTCAGGTATTGTTCTATACCTAGAGTCTATTTTGATGGTTGAATAAACATCTTCTTGGATACTTGATTCTGGAGCCACTGACCATATTTGTAACTTTTGCAGGGATTTAGAAGGATAAGAAGACTCGGCAAGGGTGAGCATGGATTTCAAGGAGGCAATGGAGCAAGAATATGGGCTGAAGCAGGGGGAGATCTTGAGCTTTTTTTTTTATTATTGTAATAGGAATTTAATTTTAAAAGATATTTTATATGTTTCTTGTTTTAAATAAAATTTGATGTTAGTTTTCAAATTGATAAACCAAGGATATTCTTTTTTTTTTCCATTCTGGTGTTTCCATCAAAAGAAATGGTAATGTAACTCGTACAGGAAACATGAATGGAAATATCTTTTATATACATCCTATTAGGAATCAAGTAAATATTATTCAAACTGAACTTGATAATAAAAAGAGAAAGGTCATATCAAATGACTCGTATTTATGGCATCTAAGGTTGGGACATATAAATCCCAATCAGATTTAGAGGTTAATCCATGATGGGCCTTTAGGTTCATTGGGATTGGAAGAATCACCTCAGTATGAATCTTGCCTTAAAGGTAAAATGACCAAAAGATCCTTTACCAAAATGGTTGATAGAGCCACAGAAATACTTGCATTAGTGCATACAAATGTTTGTGGTCCGATGACTACACCAATTACGGGAGGTTAGTACTTTATCACTTTCACAGATGATCACACTCGTTTTGGTTATATTTATATGATGAGGCACAAATCTGAATCTTTTGATAAATTCAAAGAGTTTAAGGCTGAAGTGGAGTGTCAAACAGCTAAATTAATTAAAGCTTTGATATTAGATTGTGGTGGAGAGTACCTCATTGGTGAGTTTAAGGATTACTTGGTACATCACGGCATAGTATCTCAGTTAACTATGCCTAGGACTCCCCAGTAAAACGGAGTAGTTGAGAGAAGAAATAGAACATTGATGGAAATGGTCAAAAGCAAGATGAGTCATGCATCTCTTCATATTTCTTTTAGGGATATGCCTTAGAAATAATGGCATATATTTTGAACTTGGTGCCTTCCAAATCAGTACCTAGGACACCCTATGAGATGTGGACTGGACGAAAGGCCAGCTTGAACCATCTCAAGATATGGGGTTGTCCAACATAAGTGCTGACAAAAGTAAGCAAGCTAAAACCAAGATCGGGGTGTTAGAAGTACCTAAAGTTACATAAGGTACTTGTTAGTACTAATGCTAGATACTTAGAGGGTATACAAAAGTTATGCTACTTTGTTGGGTATCCAAAAGAAATAAGAGGTGGATATTATCATCCTTAAGAGCATAAGGTACTTGTTAGTACTAATGCTAGATACTTAGAGGATGAATAAGTTACATCCACCATGGAATCAAGTAGAATAGAGTTAGAAAAGAAGTTAGTCACTGATGTAACTTCAGGTACTTCTAACACACCGATCGAGGAACCAAGAGAAACACTACCTGATGTTTCTATACAAACTAAGCCTCGTTGTTGTGGGAGGATCACAAGATTTCTAGAAAAATGGACCGGAGAGATTTATGATCTAGTCTTTGATCATCAGGAACAAGATTCCACTATATATACGAGGAGGCCATTGTTTATGCTGATGCAGATAAATGGCAGCTAGCCATGAATGCCAAGATTGAGTCTATGTACCTTAATCGGGTCTGGTAATAAAACCCATTAGGTGTAAATGGGTCTACAAAAGGAGGAGAGGTGCGGATGGAAAGGTTAAAACCTATAAAGCAAGGTTAGTTGCTAAAGGTTATACTCAGAAAGAAGGGATTGATTATGAGAAAACATTTTCACCAGTAGCCATGCTTAAGTCTATCTGTATTCTCTTAGCCATCACATGTCATTATGACCACGAGATATGGCAAATAGATGTCAAGACGGACTTCTTAAATGGCTATCTTAGCGAAGACATCTATATGTCCCAGCAAGAAGGTTTTGTTACTATAGGTCAAGAACAAATGGTCTGTAAGCTTAAGAAGTCCATCTATAGACTTAAGCAAGCGTCGCAAGCATGGAACATATGTTTCGATAAAATTGTGAAGGCTTATGGTTTCATTCAAAATGTGGATGAACCATGTGTGTATAGGAAATCAGACAATGGCAAAGTGATTTTCTTGGTACTTTATGTAGATGACATTCTACTCATTGAAATTAATGTAGGGACATTAGGGACATTGTCATCTGTTAAGATTTGGTTATCTAGTCAATTTAGCATGAAAGACATGGGAAAAGCTAGTTACATTCTAGGTATTAAGTTTCTTAGAGATAAGAAGCAAAGAATGTTAGGCTTATCCCAGCTTGCTTATATTAACAAGATATTGATCAAGTGCAACAAGGATCTATGTAAAGGAGCTATTATACTCTTTAGACATGGATTATCCTTGTAATACCCCACTACCTAGGCCTGCCAGGGCTGGGGATGTCGCCCCATCCAAAGGACAAGGGGTCTTGATAACTAGGTCACACAAACAAAATTGCGGAATAAAAATAATACTTTAACTTAAAATTTATTATAACCCAAGAATAAATCCAAGAATAACAAAAACAAATCCATAATAAAATTTATTCACTATCATCTCCCCAAAGCACTACACAAAATAAATTATCAGAAAATCTTCCAAGGCAGGCAATATCTAACTATTCATCTCCACAGCAGGATCGACCTAAAATCATGATAAAAATGGTGATGAGACAAAAATCTCCATAAGTCCGTATGTGCTTTGAGTGTCCAATGAAAGCAGCTCGTGAATGCAAAGTATAAATCTTTATAAGAGAAATACTGGCAAGTAATAAACATTAGTTAAAATCAAGAGTGGTGTTTTAGCTTTTCCAACCATACATAATCAATAAAATCAACCACTCAAAAGAAATGATCATGGATTACCACACGTTGGGCCCCATAACCAGTCAGAATGCTGACACTTTGTGCAGACGACAAAAAAGGTAGGTGATCGGCCTACCGGGCAAGATACTCCTCCTTCTCTATACCCAAACAACAACCAGGTGTCCATTCCGGTAAAACACAGTCACTTGATTGAAAAATAAACTGCTAGCTCAGACCGGCACGACCTACTGGACTGACATCTTATCCGGACAGGACTCACCCCTTAGAGGTGGCCACCTACTGAGAGACTTACCCTAACCCCTTAAAGACTAGCCCTAGCAGTCCATCCTTATTGAGTACTCAACGTAACGTATCCCACATGGGAAAAATGAACCAAACACAGTTCCACTTGAAAATGGCAATTAAGGGTTTCCAAAGTCTTTATCAAAATCAATTTTAGAAAGAATTTTGAGTTTGAGTAAATCTGCTTATTGGTTTTCAAATAATTCATTTATCTGAAATAAGAAAGAAGTCAATCCTCAATTGCCTTTACAGAAATGAGTGTCCATGCACTCTACATTTGGCTTGCCATAATAAACATTTTACATCAATCAGGTTTTATGCAGGAGCTTACCTGATCATTAGCTCGAGATAAAATAAACATCTTCGATCGCTAACCCAACCCCGCCTGGGGTAAATATAAATCACAATGAAACTCTAGCCAAAATCTACTTTCACAAATAAGACTAACTCAACTCACTACTACCATGATCTTAGTGTCCCAAGCTTTAAGGCCAAATAATAAATAAAAGGTTTGTAAGCTAAGTCTAATTTGATATTTAAAATAATTAGTGTTTTGGGAAATAGGTACTAATAAGTTGAAGGTTTAGTTCTTGCTAAGAATAATTTAGAGTTTATTTGATGAAAAGTCCTATGTGGTATTAGGTAAAAAAATGATTTACTAATTATTAATTTTTTGAAAATAATGGCTAACTAAAATTAGTTGAAAACAAATTTTAATGGGTCTTGATTGGAAGCTAATAAATAATTTTTAACAGGTTTTGATTAAAAGATAATAAATTTTAATGATATTTATGAATATAAGACTTACAAAATTAATATTTTTACTTATTATGATTATTTATATAAAAGGCTTTATTTGATATTATTATTATATATAATATCTATATATTTTATTTCGTTAATAAAAGCTATCATTTATTTGACTAAAATATAATAATCCAAATCTACCTTCCTAGGGTTTTCGAATTTGATAACAAAAATTATAATATTAAATATTTTATTGAAGAAATAAAATTAGCTTAGGGACAACTAGTTCATGATCATAATTCCACTTGCTAACTACAATCATGAACATATACTCCACTTCAATTCATCAAATCATCTAAATCATGAATAAAAATATAGATCCAAATTTATCAAGGTATGATCCAACCTCTACTAGCATAAACATAACCATGGCTTCAATAATCATACATGAATATAAATCCTATTCATTATAGATGACATAATCTCTAGCATACTTGATCACAAATACTACCTATGACATGGAGACATGCATTAAACCCTGAAAATACCATACAATCAACCAAGACAATCAACTCATGCATAAATCCCATTTCCATCATAAACACACATTTATTCATGCTTCAATCTCTACTCATCACAACAATACATGCTCAAATCCTATTCATAATCCATCCCCTACCAATATCATCCTAGAGATATGAATCCAGAATTTAAAAGGAGGGTTGAAAAGGCTTACTTGATTGATGAGTACCTTGAAGGAGTTTCGAATGGATCTCAACTCCTAGATATCTAAATCCGTCCAAGGAAGTTGAAGAAAGCATGGCCATTGGGGAAGAACCATTCGGCCAAGAAGAAGAGGGTGTTCAGCCGAGAGAGAGAGAGAGAGAAAAGAAGAAGAGAGTCCATTAGCATGCTTATTCATATATATATTCATTAGAGATCAAAGATTAGTGAAGATGAAGTTGTTTGAACAAACCTACCTTGAAGGTGTTCTTGAGCCTTCACAAAATTTCTGATTTTTTATCCAAAAGAGCAAGTTAGATTTTGGAGTTTGATGTTAAAAATAGTATGGATGGACTCACAACAGTGAGTAGATGAAATCTGAAATTTTTGAAAGAAGTTTGAAGTGATTTGGAGAGGTATTAGGCGAAAAAAATGAGTAGGTGTTCTTGGTGTTCTATGTGTGCTTGAAGGTTGAAAAGAATGGAGGAATTTTGGTTAATGCTGGCCGAAATTTTGAGGGAGAGAGTGACCAAATTGTTTTGAGAGGTTTTGGAAGATGATTTTTCTGGTTTGAAAGGAAAAGGAAAGGCTGGTTGTTGAAATCCTAAAAGAATATTTTTGGAAATCAAATTTGGAAACAAAATATAGCAAGAATATTTTGATCAATGGAGAGCTTTTTGGAACTGTTATGGCCAACTGATTGCTTTGTGATTCGGCTGGACGAAAGCTGGTTGAAGAAGGTTAACGGTGGTCGAAAAGAAGGAGTGTAATGGTAAAGGGAATGTCTGGTTGTTTAAGGGACATTTTATGGAAGGTTGCTAAATTAAGTTTGCTGGAATTTTGGTATCCAATCAAGGCATGATTACAGTGATTTGTTGGAGATATTTTCGGGCAGCCATGACTGACTTTCGTACAGAATGCTAGAGAAGACAATGGAGTTCAGTTCATGGCTGTTCAAGAGAAGTTTGGGCAGAAAAATGGTGAACGTTTCGGACAAGGCTGAAGGAGAACAAAGCTGGAAATTGTGTTCAGTGATTTCGCAAGTTTGAAGGAAAATTCTGGGCAGATTTTTCTGCCATTGTTCAGTTAGTTTGTAGAGGGTTTGAGGGGGTATTCAGAGGTCTTTCAAGGCTGTTTTCCAGCCTTCTTCATAGAGGGAAAATGTGGCTAAGGAGCTAGAGAAAAACTGGAAGAAAACAGCTTGGTTTGAACTCACTTATGCTGCGATTTTGCCCAGAAAATTTTTTGGTTTTGCACAGCATTTGTGCAGTCCGAAATTGGCCAGAAAATTCCAGGTTTCAAGCTGATCAAGAGGGCCATTTTCTGGAAGCATTTGGAAGGGAATAATGGTTGAGAATTTCAACTCTTTGCATGCACAAGAAGCTGGAAAAAAAATTCCTGAACACTTCATGAAGGAAATGAACCTAGCTAGAGTGGAGTTTTGAAGGTTCACTAGGGGAATTAATTCTCTTGGAACCTTCCCCAACTCTTCCACATTTTTAGACCATAAGATGCCTTTTCCTTAGACATTTTGAACCTTCAAAGCTACAACACTTTACTGAATTTTCTAGAATGAAATTGGCTAGAACAAATTGACCAATCTAATGAATTAAGAAGTAGGAAAAATTAAGGATCAAGAAGGGATGAATTCCCTTAGGAATTTTTGTAGGGCACAAGAATAGGATTAGGATACTCTTACCATGTCTCCCCTAGGACAACACCTCTACTCTACTCTAAAGCACCTAAGGCCGAAAATACAACCTTCCCAAACAAAAATAAAATTTAATCATGCTAAAGCTCCAATGATGGAATTTGAACTCAAGACCTCAAGAATTAATTACAAAGCTTTAACCACCAAACCACAACAACTCTTGTTCTTATTTTCTCTCTAAAACATTTTTCCTATTTAATCTTTAAGTTATCTCCTTATTTTTACCTCAGGTAAAAATTACCATTTTACCCTTCTTACTCAATAACCATAATCAAGCCCTCTAGACTATAAAACCCAAATTCAAAGCACATAAAATCATCTAAAAATATATTTAATCATGCAATAAAGTATGATATGCATCCCAACCCCCTTACTCTAAGGTTGGTTCCGACTGGGGTTTCACAATCCTTATCTTTTAAGAAGTCTTCTCAGACACAGGAAGACAAGCAGGATCCCTTATGCTTCGGTTGTGGGAAGTCTCATTATGCTATACTTTGTATTAGGCCAGATATCTGCTTTGCAGTAGGCATCGTTAGTAAATATTAGTTAAATCCAAGGGAAGCTCACTGGTAAGCAAGCGGTCAAGCATTTACTAAAATATCTCAAGAAAATAAGAGATTATATGCTTGTATATCGTGCTGATGATTTGATTCTTACTGGTTACACAAACTCAGACTTCTAGGCGGATAAAGATGAAAGAAAATCCACTAGTGGATATGTATTCACTTTGTCTGGAGGAACTATTTCATGGAGAAGTATCAAGTAATCCTACATTACTGATTCTACCATGGAAGTTGAGTATGTTGTTGCTTCAGAAGCTTCTAAAGAAGATGTGTGGCTCTGAAAGTTCCTCACAGAACTTGGGGTAGTACCGCACATGGACAGTCCTATCATGATTTATTGGGACAACATGGAAGCAATGTCACAATGCAAGGAACCTCAAAACCATAGGAAGGGCAAGCACATAGAGAGGAAGTATCACCTCATCTGGGAGTTCATCCAAAAATGGGAGATTATGGCTGATTAGATTTTCTCGGTCAACAATCTAGCAGATCCCTTTACCAAGCCTTTGACAGAAAAGGTGTTTTGCAAACACTTAGATGTCATAGGGGTAGGCACTTGTGGACTTTCTTATTCTTTATTGTGCAAGTGGGAGATTGTTGGAAATTATGCCCTCAAAGATTATGTATTCTGTGTAAATATATTGCAAATAGACCCGGTGCTAGGTCCACAAAATTCATTAAATTTGGTTTATTTATTATATTATTGCACATTTAAGGTGCAAATATGACAAGTTATGGTCTATGTATTCGGTCGTTCTTTATAGTAAGGTATAGACCATGGGTACTTGTTATACAAGTAAAATTGAATTCTTAATCATTTGATGGAATTGGGAATTTCATCAGGATAAGACTATTATGCCATAAGTTCCAATGAGGAATGGTTTGCCTTGAATCAGTCAGTAGTTAACTCATATTATTGGCATAAGTGTATTACGAATACGTAGTACTGGACCTATAGTAGTAGTCTCTCTTAAAGTGTATAATTATAGAGACCATACTATTACTGCTACAGTGTGGATGGATAGCGTCATACTTAAGAATGAGTTGGTAGTCTGGCAAAGCTAGGGTCTTGTACTTTGATGTACATTAGGTGAGATTTCTTTTGTGAGATAAATAACCTCATGCATTGGGTGTATTACTCTAGTTAGTTAAGACGGACTTATGCAACATAGTTTCTATGCTTCACTTTGTGAAGATTAATCACCCCCTTGTGATTGTCTAGAATAATCTAGTAATCCAAGGCCCTGGGAACATGACTCTAGAATGTGTACTTTTGGGTAGCTTCCAATAATAACCAAGTACATTTGAGTGAGTTAAGGATTATCGGACTAGAGATCTAATGATGGTAGATATCTTTGAAATAGGTGCTAGTGCATTCATCTTGTCTCTTTAGTGGGTGTTACATAGAGGGCTATTTCCATCATTTCACCTATGGTCAAAGACATTGTTTTAGCAATATTATTGTTGGGGTCAATATTTCTACACAGTGATAAATGAAAATATTTAAAATGGTAAAATGTAGCTATTTGATAGTAAGGGCATTTTTGTCATTCTAATAGCCATGAATAATATATCTCTTGGTCCCCGAAGTAGCTCAAGTTACCTTGGTATTGTCTAGAAATAATTTGGGCTGAATGGATAATTATCTGGAAGAGAAATAAAATTTATTCTAAGAGTCCAATTAGAATTAATTAATTAGTCTTCATTTTTTCATAAGACCCAAAAAAGATAATTAATTAATTAAGAAAATTGAGTTTGAATAAATTAATTCATTGGACTAATATATGTTGACATATATTAAGAGTCCCATTAGAATTAATTAATATATCTTGGGTATTTAATAAAGCCTAGAAAATATAATTAATTAATAAAGAGGAGTGTGTCAGTCATGGACTAGTTTATGAACCCAACACCAAGCCTATTGGGGCTTAGTTTGTTTTGGCCCACTAGGGCTTCATTAAGCCCTAGGGTGGCCGAAATTTAAGGGAGGGGAAGGTAGGTTTTCATCAACCAAGCACTCTCCCTCTTGTGTGTGTAGCCACCATTCCTCTTGTATTTTTCTCTTCCTTCTCCTTTTTCTCTCTAGGAGTGGATCTTGGTTATCCAAATGAGCTTTCACCAAGCTAACCCAAGATCAAGGTAGTGCCATACTCTGGAAGACTAACAGAAGAAGCTTGGAGAAGTTTGATGCATAGGAGTAGAAGATTGGTAGGACTACCGGTCGAACCGCCTATGTCTCCTTCTCCCTTTCCAACGCAAGTTCCAGTGCAACCCGGCACTTTGTTGGTCAATCCGTGACCAAACAAGAAAAGTAAGTATTCTCTCCTAGATGTGGATTAGAAAATTGAAAATTTTCCATTGTGTTTTCTTTTATGTTTTTCATTTTTAATCTTTCAATAACTTCTTAGAAATATTAACAGTCTCCTAAACTAAGTGTGTTAACTATCACAAATTAATTTTCCTTTTAGGTAATGATTTAGAAGATAACTCCATCGATGGGATGTCGATCATAGCATGTGTCCTAGGTTATTAATTACATCTTTCCATTAGTTTTAGATCCTTGTGGTATCTCCATCCTATACGGGTTCACTCCTAGGGTGACGCAAGAAGACCTACGATTTCTAATGAAGACCATGATGGAAGCCGTGGGGTCGTTAGAACCCCTCTCCCACTTAGTCTTTTAAAAACAACGGTTTTCTTTGAAAAATATCCTTTTAAAAATTTCCATTAAGTTCTCTCTTAACTCAAAAATAAGATATCTAAACCCATACAAATCTTTATGTCAATGTTTATACCCTTTAAGAGACTTTTCCATAGATTAATTTTATTTAATTTAAAAAAAATTTCATTAAAAATTTCTAGAGACTTTGGTCCCAAGTTTTGTTTGACCAAAAAAAAAATTGTAAAAAATAAATTAAAATGGTTTTCCAATTTAACTTACAAAAATATCTAAATCCATAATATTTTCTATGTCAAGGATAAAATCTTTTAAGAAAATTACAAATGATTAATTTTTGTTTAAGTTAAAATTAACCATTTAATTGAAGAAAAATGTTTTAGGGATATAAAAGGTAAAACTCTTCTCTTCAAGAATTAAAGTTTTTCTATAGATTTTGGGGAACATTCTAATGGTCATTTTCATGGGAACGTACCATGAATTATAGAAAGTGATATATGAAAGATTATTGTTATGATGTTGTTTTGGAAAAGCTATGGGTTGGTTTCTTAGGTGGGTTATTTTCTATAATTTTTATGGTGTTTAGATACGATTTGAAGGAGTTATAAGAAGTTGATGATGATCATACATGAAGAAGGAAATAAATATAGAAATGAAGAAAGAAAAATGAAGTATAATTATTGGAAACACAATATTTGATTATGTTGTGCAAGGTTACTATTGCATTGCTTTGTATATATGGGTGATTATGTGATGTTTAGATGAGGAATAAAGTGAATTAAATGATGGTTAAGTGCTAAAATAAGAGAAGAATGAATAAAGAATGCCTTTGTTGGAAAAGAAGATTATTTTCTGGAAAAACAAGGATATATTTGCAGTAGTTCAACAACAGCTGTGAATCTTGTTGTGTTGATCTTGCAGCTTTGATGCTAACTGTCCTAGAACATTTTGGGACCAATTTGACATGATTTGGAATTGTGACTAGAAAATTATGAGAAAATTACAAAAGACTGCCAAGCTGGGATGAGCAGAATGACTCATTTAGATTTTTGGGACTTTATGACCAGAACTAAACACAATAAAGAAAGGTGTTGGTATTTGATGAATTGGAACTTGTAAAAAGATGTATTAAGAGTTTTTTGGTACATATTTGAGGTCAGTCGGACTTGTGTATCAAAATTTATGACAAGAATATGGATTGGTATCATGAAGTGGAAATGCATAAATTATAATTGAACAACTATTCTTATAGTTTGTTTTCAATGGAATTAGTGATTATGTGGGAAGTCATAAGGCTAATTAAATGACTTGTAAATGTATAAATTGAAGGGATTAAGAGATGGATGTTAAGGAGAGATAATATCTCTTTGGTTATTTTAACTAATTATGTTTCCATCCCTTATAATTGGAATTTAGGGAATTAGATAATTTCCTTCTTAGCTTGTTTTAGTATCATATTAGAACCTTTAGAAGCTAATAAAGGGATGAAAGACTCTTTAATATAGGTTTAGATATCAAAAATGCTTTGTGAAGTGTTGTGAGCCACAATTAGCCAAGTGATAGTGATATGACCTTGGTGTGATTTTCTATTGAATTTCGTGGCTAAATTTAGGGCAAAATGCAAGACCCAGCAAAGAACTCAACAGTGAGTTTAGTGAAGAAATGATACACCTACTTCAAATACTAGGACCCTAAGCCAAAGAACTTAGAATGCTAAAAATGAGAATCGAGTCATCCATATCACAACCAAAGACATTTGATTCAACAAAAAACCAAGAACACTTTGAAGAAGATGATCTAGGCAACCAACTTTACCTCCAACAAGAACCTTAGATCATCTATAACCTAAGACCTAAATTAGCAAGCTAATTGATCTATTCTAAAAGTATTTATAGACTTAATACATAGGGAAGGACTAGGCCCTAAGAATATTCTTGATGTTCATGGGATTTACCCAAGAGGAATCACCTCTCAAAAGCTCTCAAAAGAGACTATTTGATTTCTATCAATATTCAAAGTTGTTACATTGATTGTTATAATGCTATATATATAGGCATGTAAACTTAACTAAGGTGAGATGCAATCTCAGCCATTCAAGTATTTAAAAGGTACAAAATATCCCTATTATATAATAAAAGTTGTGGGAATTAAATTGGAAACAAACATAAAATAAAACAAGAAAAAATCATAAAACAGGGCTTGTGCCTGAATAGACCTAGCGTCAGGTCTACTGGATGGGCTTTGCGCTAGGTTGGTGCTACCAAAATTGTCCAACTGGCCGAGAGGGCCTGGCGCCAAGTGGGCTTGTTGGGCCTGGCATCGGGCTCGGATTAGTATCCACACAGTCGGCTTTTCTTATTTTGTTAGCCTCCTATTTTTCTCCCTTGGCCCTCCACACTAATTGTTGTTCGAGCTTTGATCTTTTTGGCCCTTCTTTGATCCTCCATCACTTGACAAATTTCTTGATTCTTGATTTGTCTTGTTGAAGGTTTTCCAATCTTCTTTTTGGCACCCACTTCTTGTCATCTTCATAACTATGAGCTTGGTAGCTTGTGTTGCTTAAATCGTCCATTGAAAGCCTTCTTAATTTAAGTTCTTCCTTAGCACCATGGAGTGAGCTTTGAATTTCCATCCCCATTCTTTAGCTTTGGCATGATACTTAGGTGGATTCCTATTAGACAGCATTAGGCTTTTAATAGCCCTTTTCACCTTTCTTTCACATAATCCATGAAAATGCATGATTGAGCATTTTCACACTTTTTCTTTCCAACCATGGTTGCTTATGTGTCTCAAGGTAACCGAAATCAGGGTTACTATTCATCTCAATCCGAAAAAAAATGTTATTCCACCAACATATTCTACGCATTATACTGCACATTTTGGTGTCTCTTAGATTTTCGATATCACGTCTCGATTTTTCTCTATTCACAGTTGAAAATTACATCGACATCCCTTAAACTTTTTTATTACACAAAAATATTTGTCTTATTATACTGATCAATTTTTGTTCTAGGCCTTTATACATATTCTTACTCTTTACATAGTAATATCTAATTAAAGTGTACGACAGGGAGGGATGTTGCATTTCTGGTCTCTCTCTAAAAAAAAAAATCCTATAAACCCCAATTGGCTTACACCTTTTAGTTTTCTTTTATTTTGTTTTGTGGCCCTTGTTTTGTGAGCTTTTATTTGTTCCAACCAAATAGGTTGGACAATTTTAAGCCCAACAATCTCCCCCTCGAACTCATTTAAGGGGCACAATCAAACCTGCTTCATGTCTGCAAAAAAAGAATTCCTTCTTGGGCAATACCTTGGCAATATATTTTCACCATTATCACTCACGTGCACCTTCTCATGCGTTAACAACTTGGAATCCAAAACTTCCCTAATCCAATCATATCTCACATTATTATGCTTGGATCAAAGGTAACACGTAGAATTCTTATATAGATGAGTAGTACTCAAACTATCACAATGAGGATATATTTCTTTTGTTTCAAACTTAATTCCCAAAAAAAATCCTTGCAAACAAAGAATCTTTTTACAGGCTTCAGTAGCTATGATAAATCTACCTCTGTGCTAGAAAGAGCAATACATTTTTGCAACTTGTTTTGCCACGATACCGCTCCCCCTGCAAAACTCATCAAATATCTAGATGTAGATCTTCTATTATCAAGGTCACCTCCCATATTTGAATTAGAATATTCATCGGGCATGATATTGCCATTTCCAAAACATAAACATAATTTGGAATTTCCCTTTAGGTAATTGAGAATCCAATTAATGGCATTCCAATGCTCTCTACTAGGATTAGAGAGATATCGACTAACCACTCTAACTGCATGAGCTATATCTAGCCTGGTGCAAACTATAACATACATTAGACTACTAATTGATGAAGCATAAGGAACCTTCTTTATATCTTCTTTCTCTTTCTCACTTTTCAAACACTACTTGATGTTCAGCTTGAAGTGACCCATAAGTGAGGTAAAATCTTCCTTAGCATTGCCCAAGATACCTGTCCAGTACTATCTTAACATACTTTTTTTGAGATAACCAAAGCTTTCCATTTACTATCTCGAGTGATTTTTATTTCAAAATTTTGATTAGCCAGACCTAAATCTTTCATTGCAAAATATTTGCTTAACTTATTTTTCAGTATGTCGATCTTTACAACATCATGGCCAACAATCAACATATCATCCACAAACAATGAATGGATAATAAAATTGCCATCTGAAAAATTCTTCACATAGACACAATGATCTAATATATTCTTGTGATATTTTTTATATGTAGTATAAAAGTCAAACTATTTGTACTATTGTTTTGGTGCCTGTTTCAATCCATATAGACTTTTATTGAGATGCCATGCTAGATTCTCTTTGCCACTTTCTTTGAACCCCTCCAGCTATTCTATATAGATTTCATCTTCCAAATCACTCTATAAGAAGGTTGTCTTCATATCAAGTTGTTCAATCTCAAGATTTAAACCAGTAACAATACCAAGAACAACCTGAATAGATGTCATCTTTACCACTAAAGAGAAGATGTATTCAAAATCTATACCTTTCTTCTAACTAAACACCTTCATAATTAGTCTTGCCTTGTACTTTAGCTGTGAGCTATTCTCTGAGTCTTCAGTCTGTAAACCAACTTGTTCTTCAATGTTATCTTGCCTTTAGGCAATTTTATTAAGTTATAAGTATTATTTTCTTGCAAGGACACCATCTCTTCTTGCATAACTTGTAGCCATTCTTCCTTCTTCTCATGCTCTAAAGCTTGACTATAGGACTTTGGCTCTCCTCCATTAGTCTTCAAGACATATTCATTAGGATTATACCTGGTGGGAGGTCTTCTTTCCCTTATGGATCTCCTAAGTTCATCTTGTGGCATTGGTGTTAGTGGTGTTTTTTGCTCAATCTCACATACATCATTGTAACACCCCTACTAAAAGTACAGTGAAAGCATATCAACACCGGGTATCGCCCTGTCCAGTTTCCTAGACAAGGGGTCTTTATAACGAAAAGCCAATAGGGTATTATCCAAAAGGGAAACATCTGAACCTATTCTGCTGTCACTGTGGTATCGTCCTCTATCCATAGGTCCTTTCAACTCCGGATCCTACAAAAAGGTAAGATAAAAGACACGTGTGAGTGGAAAATCACTCAGTGAGTCCCGTGTGTGCTAATGCTTTATTAAAGAAGCAGACTACACAAAACTTTTATGAAATAACATATTATTTGTTCATTAGAAATGAATCCAAAACTCTTTAATGAAGAGTGTATTCAGAACTCAATAATTTTTGAAAAACTTCATTTCAAATTTCAAAACGTTGCCCCAGTTTTCAAAACACAGGCACTTCTCCAACAGAAGGTCGGCCTGTATGCAAGTCCCGCAGTCCTTGCCTTCGGCTACACAGTTTCTTGTGCCAAGGACTACGCCTTACAGCACATCACCTGTTTCAGCCAGAATGGTGAGCAGCATACATATGTACCTCATCTTGCACTTAGGGATCTTTTACTTGCCACCATAAGACAGGGGTCCCAATCTTGACATCAATCACCATCGAGGTGGCAAGGAGTCAAACGCGCCGAGTGTACCCGCTCGGCATCCAACGAATGACTTACAATCAAAGTGTTGGGATTCGTGGACTCCTAAACGCGGAAAACATCTACGAATCCCTCCCGAGGACCCAAGTAAACGATTAAGAAGATGTAAACGATTAAGAGTTACCTCCGGTTGCTTGTAATCGAAATCCTTCGATTCCGGTTGCGTTCGTTGTACGTTCGACCCGAACAATCACCAGACGCTGCAGTATGCGAACGTCCTCTACGGGTACACACCGCGAACTCACTCGATACCCGGGGAGTGCTAGCGCCTAGGGTTTTGAGAGGTTTTTTTTTTTTTTTTTTCTTTCTCTAGTAGAGAATGGCACGAATGTTCTCAACCGAAAAAATTGGACTATCGAAAGACGGCTAGGGTTTTCTTAAAAAACCCTCGAACCTCTTAGAGTCCAACCCTAATCATATCTTATCATATTCTAATTTAAATTCAAATTAAATTAAAACTGATATGATAAGATTCTGCCATTATCTCGGTAATTTAACTAATTATTTTACCGAGTCGATTCTTATAATCCGGATATCATCCAGATTCATCGAACTCGGTCACCAGAAAAATAACCTAACAAGTTCGCTTATTGTGTGACCCTATAGGTTCATTTAACACTGGCAGCGTGCCTAAATCGTATTTAAATGGCCCACAAGTTATAAGCGGTTTCTAGCAAAACATTATAACTATCCAGGTTAAATGAAGATCGGTGATCTCTTTGAACCAAACCATAATTTTATATTTAGTCCCTTTGTCACACGATATCCAGATTAAGCATAAGGCACGGAGCATGTCATCCTTATTAAGCTTAATCAATTATTTCTTGATTTCATAGTAGATCTGTTCAAACAAATGATATCAATATCTTAGATTGATATATTTGAGCACGGCCATGCATTTTTTTAACGATCTAACTTATCAAGGGGCCCATGGATATCTCTCCCATAATTGAGAGGGACAAATTCCTTCACAATCAATCATATTCCTCTCCTTGATTTATTTTATATCCAACAGTAGTCTAATTTATTATCTAGTTAAAGACAACTTTAGACAATGTCAAAATATAGAATTTATCAAGTAAGAAACTATGATGAATTTAGGTCGAAGGACTTTCAATATTATTATGGCTAGAAAGTACTTATGACATATTCCATGAAGTACTCTCACGAGTGGGTCATGTCCAATACAATGTTCTCTAACATTTATTTATGTCTTGACTCGATATCACAAATATCCATGGCCGATAAAACATAGCCATCAAGTCACAAACATACTAATCTTAATTTATTATTATTCCAATAATAATAATCGATCGAGGACGATTTTAGAATAGTCATTGTATTCATTGTAGGGTTTTACTATCAAGTCACGTACTTGATGACCAACAAAACAAAATTCACTATTCATGGAAAGGAAAGCCTCATATTATTATATAAAACATAATGACAATTGTATAAGTACAAATTGACTCTAGGGCATATCCCCAACACAAAGAGCGCCCGCGGATGTGGCAATTGCTAGGCTCAAAACGGTTAGCCAGGTACGACTCATCTCAATGTCCGGTCGCCCTATTTGAAGTAAGACAATCCCCAGAACTGATCAGGTTACTTGGGGTCGTCTATTTCTAACATGAGCTAGTACAAAGATCAAAATCCTTACTGAGTACTCAATGTCACCAACCCTGTCTGACTGATTAGGTCAGAGGGTTATCTGATCTCATAGAATTTTCACATCAAAACAGTTTTTGGGGCAAAACAACATTTTTCCAAAATCATGATGAAACCAGATAAAGGGTTCAATTCACACATCAAAATGTGTTTCTAAGAGTAACCGGTCATTTTTTCGTACTCGATCACAAAAGTCATTTCTAAGGGTATTCAGGTCATTTTGTCGATACCGAGTCCAAAAGACTTTCCAAGGGTATTTGGGTCATTTTACCCTTACCCGATTTGAAAAATATTCACAAGAGTTTCAATAAGGATATTTCGGTCATTTACGGAATACTCGAGTTCCAAAGGTTTTTATAAACTATTCCAATAAGGACATTTGGAACATTTTCCAAATACCCGATTCCAAAAAGGAACTCATTTAAGGAAATCCAGCATTCTAATCTCAAAAGAGGATTAAATTCAATGTTTCCAAACATATTTCTATAAAATGTTCCAAACGGTAAATAATATAGCATTTCATGGAAAAACAATGCACACTACCTTTAAAAGAGTTTTAGAAATCTAAGGGACTCACCTCGTGTCCTAAGCAATCATTTCCGTTCATGGCCATTTAACCTTCGTTTCTACCGTTTTCGATGTTCCATTGACCGTTTATCGCTAAACCTACATCAAACAACGTTTTCGGGTCAATTTGTGTTTGGCCAAAAAATAGCCGATGTCCGGCCGACGTGCCCGACGGTTAGCCGACGTTCAACCGTTGTTTAGCCGATAGGGCCGACGGTTAGCCAACAAGGCCGATGGTTAGCCGTCGATCAAGGAAAACGTTTAACTTTCGTTCTCGTCGTTTTTCCGTCGTTTAATCAATTCTTTCGTTTTCCTTTTTCCACATCCTTCCTCCCTTCATAAACAAGGGATTCACTTCATGTTTCCCCAATTAATTTATCCAAAATCACATAAGTAGTTACCCTTAAGTCCATTCATTTTCGGACTACTTTCTGGAATTTCACTGGTGTGACACACCATTTTGTTTTACACATAACTTTCAATTTACAGCTACGATTTGGCTCCATGATATACCAAAATGACCATAAGACTCTTAAATTTAATTCAGTATAGGCCATTTTTAGATTTCTGGTTCCAATATCACGGTACTGGGCAAAAACAGCCTCAGTAGTTTTGACTTAGTTTCACTATTCATTCTTTCCTTAACATTCTGCAATTTTTCAGTTTGACACCCTAACTTGTTTTGCCCATAACTTTTAATCCACAAATCCAAATGATGTCAAACCAATTGTTAAATATCCTTAATACATTCCTTTACAAGTTCCAATTCATGGAGTACCAATTCTATTGTCCATTTTGTTCAGTTTTGAACACAAAGATCCAGAAGTAAAATCCCGTTACTGATTTGGCACCTTTTACTTTTTTCACCATAACTTTTGATCTGTAAATCCGATTAACCTCAAATTTGTTCTAAAATGTCTCTATGATCCTTAGCTACAAAGATGTCTGCCTAATTTGTTCAAATCCAGAAATGGTACAGATTACTAAACATAAAACCTCCCAGAATTTTCTGCTCACAAGGACAGCTTCCACACAACTTCACCTAACTAGTTTCCAGAATTCACACATAAACTTCTCACAATATATATACCAAAATGATCTCCATGCTTTATATAATAACTTTACTTCAAGTAAGGTAGATCTTTACCTTTTCTTTGATGCGTTTGGAGGCTGAACAGTCCAAGCATCTTCTTGCTTTTCTCTCTCTCTTTCTCTCCTCTTTATTTCCGGTTCCTCTCTCTCTTTCTTCTCTATTTCCTTTTCTTTTCTATCCTCTCTTTTCTCTCTTGTTTGCTCCAAAATTCTGGCTATATAAAGCCATTTTAGTTGGCCTTCATGGCCTATATATAGAGGAATATGGTCTTCAAGTCAAAGGTGCATTAAATGGCCTTAACATTTGGAAGCCCTTGATTGGTCCACTTAGCTACTTAGGTGTCTTTGGAATATCCAAGAGTTCTATGGAATTCTTTAGAAAGTTCTTGCATGAATGTTCTTATAACCATTCATAGAATCAACACTTGGTGAGTTTTCATTGGTCCATATGGTGATGAAGTATAGAAATTCCTAAAATTCTCAAGAATTAATAAATATTTTCTAATCTTGCATGGCCATGTATAATCAACCATGATTAACTTACTCAAATCAAGATTAGCTTAATTAAGCTTGGTCAAATGAGGTCAAAAAGGTGGTCCAACTTGGTCAAACTTTTCATGCTTGTGGGCCATTGTTATTTATTTCTTGTGGGCCCTCTAAATTATCTCAACTTATCACAACCAATCAAATAGAAACACTTGACCTCATTAACTAATCAAATAGAAGCAATTGTCTTCATTAACCAATCACTAAATGACACTTATTTTCATCCACCAATCATAAGAAGCCACACGTCCCATTTCCAACTGTAATTTTCTATTTTCTTCAGAAATGACCAAAATCGGGTCCGTAATGGAAAAATATTTTATTTCACTATCCAACTCCAAAAATTCCACTGAATCCATTGGTAACACTTAAATTCTTCAATTCCCTCTCTACTTGGTCAAATTTGCGATCGAAGTCACAAACGCGGTCAAAATGACGAAAATGCCCTCGATACCCCGTGTAGCACGTTTTGCACCAAAACGTGCATCTCATTGTACTGATCAATTTCTCTTTCTAAAGGACCCTAAAATTTTTATTTTATTAATCTTAATAGCCTTCCAAAAATTTAGGGTACAGGTAAAACAAATCTAATAATTACATCCAGATCCTGACAAAATTTTATTTCACCAAAATATTCGTCTCAATACACCGATCAACTTTTGTTTTGGCCATTGATATAAATTCTCATCTCATTACAGGTAGTAGCAATCGGGAGTAAGAAGGTGGGGTGTTACATCACCATTTTCATCAATATTTTCTCCTTGTTCTACCTCATCTCCCCCGTGATTTGAATCATCTATTTTAGGAACTGGCTCTTCAGAATTAACAAGTATAGGAATTGGATTTGAACTAGAAGGAATATTATTAGAGAATCTTAGCTTAGACTTGTGTAATACCTCACACAATCATGCTACATATAACATGGCATTTCATGAGCATATTATTCTACAGAAATTTATTTGAATATATTATATGGGAATATTTGCATGTTCTTATAAAGATTGTATTTGAATAAATAATATAACTACTTCTATACTATTTGTTTATAAATGAATATTTGTGTAGGAAATTAGCGTACATTTATGTAAATATGTTGTGATACTTGATAGTGATTAATTTTATGTCTTGAATGGGGAATTATTCATTACAAAGTGTTTTGTGCAAGTATTTAGTGAAAAACATTGGTTTGGGGGCAAATGTGAGAAATTAATTTTAATAAGGACCCAATGTTGATTTTTATTAAAGAAAAGCCCTATTACAATATTTTGACCATTTTAATTTTTTACTTTAAATAATTTTAACTACTAATAGACCAAATCTTTGAATTGTTTGAACCTTTTGACTATTCTTTGATAATTTTTACTTAAATGTGAACTTTTTGAACCTATTCTTATTATTTTTATACAAGACTAATTTTATTTATTTATTTAATTTCATTAAACCTTAATGTGCCCTAAAGAATGAAATTACCAACATATCCTCCCTTAGTGCAACCATTCTTTATTAAATCTCCACCACTAGTATGTTTCACTCTCAACCTTTGAATTTCATTACATCTTAGAAATAAAAAATTACTTCCAAAACAAGCTATTCAGTCTAAAATATTCATTCAATATATAAAAACAGAAAATTTCCAGACCTATCTCTTTATTATTTTGGCCACCAAAAGGAACACTTACAAAAATTTTCATTTCTTGTTCTTCACTCGTTTGTTCAAATGCCGCATACACTCTCTTCTTGGTTCTTTGATTTTCTTCACACAAACTCTTCAATTCTTGCTTAATTATTGAAGATTGAAGTGTTTTGAAGTTGATAATTGAAGTAATTATATGTGTTGTTCAAGAAGGTAAGAGATTTAAACTCACTTCACTTGTAAATTCATGTTTTGTATGTAAAGTCCATGTTGGGCAGATTTGGTGTTCTTGAGGAAAATTGGTTTTTGGTGGTTTCGATGTGAATGTATTGTGGACAAATTGATGTTAATATATTGTATTGATATTGCGTGGATGGATTTCGGTGATTGGAGATTTGTAATTGAATTGTTGCTTAGGAGATCAGTTTGTATCTTCGGTTTACAATATCTATGAAGTTGTGCTTTCAGTTCTAAAATTGTATGCTAAGGACCATACCATAATCTATTTTCAATTGATTCTAATATGTCTTAAGAGTTTTTTTTTTTTTTTTTGCATTAGTATTATGTTATTTTAATTTTTTATTGATTTTATATGAATTTTTGAAGTTGCCCTATTCAGTGACCTATGAAATCTGACATTACTGTGAATTTGGACCCCTGATTTAACCCCTTTCACTTTGAATTTCAAATTATTATTTTTTGACAATAAAGTAAAATATCTTAGGAGTATTTAGGTACTTGAATCACCTATATTGGACTTACCAATTGTTCTCAGTAATTTTTACATATTTGTTGCCAAAATAGAGCTCTACAATTACTGTAGCATCACTCTAACTTTAAGCATTTAATTAACATGCTTAGGCTCATTGGATTTTGATGAATTTTTTTATTAACTTTCCAACATATTGAAGTAATATCCTGTAAATTTTCTTGGCATTTTGAGTTAATTTGCTTGGTGATCTGATTACACCAAAATGTACTCTGTTCAGCCATCACTACAGGAAGAGTGACCTTTAGTGACAACGTAATATTGTCACAAAATGCAGAAATGTTGTCACTAAAGACATTTAGTGACAAAAAATTTGTTGTCACTTTAATGTCACTAAATCTATGTCGCTAAAGGTATGAAGTGACAACAACTTATTCTTGTCACTAAATGTTGACTTTTAGTGACAATATTCCGGTTGTCACAATGTAATCAACTATTAGTGACAACATTTCTACGTCACTAATTTGTTTCAAAGATCATCACTTTTACCAATATATTGTCACTAATTGCTCACTCATTAGTGACAACAAACACCTTGTCACTAATTGGCCATTCATTAGTGACAATATACGCCTCTACAGGAAAAAAACTTCATTAGTGACAACGAAAAGTTGTCAATAAATATCAAATTGTTGACACTAATCCCATTTAGTGAAAACAATAATTTGTCACAATGTTGTCACTAAATCACTATCGCTAAAGAGGGTGGGTGACAACAACTGAATATTGTCACTAAAGGCGAGTTTTCATTGACAAGAAATTGTTGTCACTAATGCCTCTAGACAATAGTGACAACAAAAGTTATCACTATTTTGCTTCGGCTATTGTCACTATTTCTCTTGGCTTGTCACTAACATGGCATAATAAGTGACAATTTTCTCCAAATTCTAGTAACAACTTTATTTGTTGTCACTACTATTCAAAAATAGTGACAACTTTTGTTGTCCAAGTTCATTTAGTGACAACTTTTATTTGTCATAACTGTTAAACTCTAAATAGTGACAACTTTTGTTGTCATAATTTATTTTAATATAGTGACAACTTTAATTTGTTGTCACAATTGTATTATAAATAGTGACAACTTTTATTATCATGACTAAAACTAATTTAATGACAACTTTAGTTTGTTGTCACATTGCTATATACATAATGACAACTATCATCATTAATCAAATCATTTTTAGTGACAACTTCATTTCCTTGCCCATGTTGTGTTATATATAATCACCTTGGTAGGCATACAATAAGCTAGTAAAAAAGCCTGAAATAAATTAGAACTCACAATTTACCAAATATCCAAACTAACATAATCCTTTATAATACATAGGTTAATACAACTATTTATGAATACATCCATAATGTGATCAATCCAAAAACTATTTACAACTGAAGCTATTCATTTAGTATACTAACAATGATTACTTCCAAAATATAACTCCCCAATTGTGCAAAATGCTAGCTTGAATTTTCAACCTTGTTGAGGAGCTTATCAAAAACTCTGCATTATTAACAATTCAAAAGAAACATTTGAACATGATTAGTGTGAAAGAACAAGCATCAATGGAAACAAAATAGAAGCAGAGGAAAAACAATACTAACTATAAGTACATTAACTTGCCATTACCATGTTTCATGTTTCCTTCTTGTCTTCGATTGCATTATAGCCTCATGCTACCTTGTTCAATTCCTCAATCAAGTGATAGGTACTGATTTTTATATCAACTTTTAATGTTTGGATTAAATTAGTTCCATTTGCTCATGTACATTAGATAATTATTCCATTTAATATTCCGATAGGCTAGTTTCAATGCTTCTTGTTATTTTCAATTCCTTAGTACCATATATACTACGAAAATGATTGGCTTATTTACCTATAAACTGCTCTTAGAATTTTTTTTCTTGGAGAATCTCTCAAATACTTCATCAATAAATTATCCAATTCTTTGATCAAATTTTGAAAGAAGAAGCTTCTAATTTCACAACATTGCCACAAGCTTTGCAAAGCTACAATCCAGCTTTCACACACAATTTCCCACAAGAAACTGATCAAGCACTTCTCACACATAAAAAAAAAAAAAAACTATCCTATAATTATTTGTTGTTTAGAACTCAGAGATTTTAAGCCTTTGTGTTCATTATTTTAAAACTGTCAAGCACGCATCAAACTGTGTCAAACAATTTTCGAAACAATTATCTCCTAGAATGCAAACTTTATTTCAACAAGCATTAGGTCCAATCATATCTACTCAATTCGGTCTATGTATTTGTATTGAATTTGATCAAGATAACATATATTATGGTTGAAAATTTATGAATATCAATTATCAGTTTGTCACTTGATAGCGTGTCGAGCAATCACAATTCATTATAATTTCACTCAATTCTTCAGTTCACTCAACAAGAGCTCATCAAAACCCACTATTTAACATATTTTTTACTAGTATTTCCAACCACTATTTATCAACAAATACAAATCATATAAATTTACAAAGCATAAATGAACGAACTACTCAATTTTCTACCAACTGAAGAATAATGGGTTATAACTTCATTTTTTTCATATCAAAACTCATTCAAAACAAGTGTAAATCACTTCTAAAATGTATTTCTAAGGAGAACAAAACTTCTTTGTACAGGATAAACATGATTCATTCAAGAAACTCACAAAACAAGTTATGAAAATGGAATTTCACATGGTAAAACACACCAACAACTGTAAATTAATTGTAAAATGCCCAATGCATAAAGTTCAAAGAAATTATATTAAGGAATAAAAACATACTCTTGTACACTTCATGCCATAATAGTGATATGGTCCATCTTTGTTCCAATTATCTAAAAATAGCAAAAGAAAAAACAAAGTAAGAAATATTAACTAGTAATTCAATAAATTTGCAAAATGTACTTCAATTTTTAAAAGAGTGTAATGGGAAACCTTCAACTTACATTAAAATGATGCTAAAATACTCTTTAGTTCTTCCCATCTGTGCTAATATAGTTTTCAGAAGATCATTTGTCTTTTGTTGCTCTTCTTGCAAAAGTTTGATCTCTTCCTTCATTTCAGCAACTTGTTGCTCTACTTCTTCTCTCTTGTGCTTATTCTCTTCTATCTCTGAAATATGTTGGTCCTCATAGAATGATCTTAGCAACTTCATACTTGCTCCTCTACTATGTATGTACCCTGGTAAGTGGCCAATAGTTTCCTCGCAAATTTCAGCCGAACTTATTCAAGTTGTGAGGTACTCTTTTTCTTTTCTCCTAAACAATAAGATTACCGAATTGTCAAATAAAGTTATAGATCCTAAACAGTGATATTATTAGATACTCTTCATATCTCTTGCTTTCTTATTCACAAAGGCTTTCTTTTTCTTGGAGAACTGAGTGAGCTCATAGATCTCAATATCATCAAGATCCTTTCCCTCCTTCCTTTGCTAAAAAATCAGAAGACAAATAATTATTTTCCTCTTCTTTGGACAGTAATTTATGGTATATAAATGCTGAATAAAGTTAGTTTTTACCTTTTCATCGTGTAAACGTGCAATAGACCTTGTCCCAATTGTATGTGGTACGGCTAACTTCTACAACCTCCTTCTTCCTTGGAATCTACTATCAAACTCTAAATAAACCATGCCAAGTCTCTAAGAAAATTCTCACATCAAAAAGGGAATGCAAGAAATGTAGGAGTGGGCATAGCTTTTAAGCTTAAGGGTAATCAACTTATTTGGAGTATCAAGATGGCAAAAAAAAAAATTGACAGAGTTTCCCCTGTATACTGGACGTTTCTAGGCACAAAACCACCACAAAACCAACAACATTTGAAAAAAAAATATTAATTGTCAAAACAATAAAAGGGTAATCACCCACTACCCATGGGAAATGATCACCCAACACTCACGAGGAATGATAACCCATCACTCAAGGGATCCATTCTTATAATTTAAAAAAAAGAGAAAAAAAAATACTGAGAACTAATGGAAGGGTAATCATACATGCTTCACGTAGCATGTAATGCAAAGTGGAGAAAAATACTGAGAAAAATTGGAGAAAAATTGGCCCATGCTTCACTTAGCATCTAGAATTCTCAAAAATAATATAACTAACCATATATACTTTAAATTCAACCTGTACTGCTAAGCATAAGTCATTTAAGACTTTTTTTTTTCCCATTAAAGCAGGAAACAGGAAAAGCAACTTTAAGCTCAAATTTTCAAAATAAAAGAATCCAATAGTCATAACTACAAAACTCAAATTAGCTAAAAAGCAGAGTAAAGCCTAATATGAAGGTGTATATTCAACAAATGAAAGCATTTCTAGAGGATAAAAATGAAAGCAGAAATATTGGAACAGGCCAATTGAATTGCGAATTTGGACATAGAGAAGCCAAATTCAGCAGGGAGTATTATTTGCTATGCAATTGAATATCTCACACTTGAGCCCTGTTTTCACATCAATTATTTTCAACAAAGAACAACAATAGCTTTTAAGTTCCCCATGCATTATATTTGTCTTCTCCTTATCTAAGCATGCTATGCTTTTTTCTCTTATAAATTTTATTCGTGAATTGAATGGATTTTGGAATTTAAACTCTCTTGGCAAGGGTTGCTCCGAGGCACGTGATCTAGAAGTACATTTCACTACAAGAAATCTATCAATTTTCCATGGCTAAACTGGAATTTGCCACGGATCTGCCACGGAAAAGGTCCATAGCAAAAACCTTCGTGGCTAAGTATTTTTTTGCCACGGAAATATTTTTCGTGGCAATTTGCCACGGATTTGTCACGGACGATTCTCAAACTGGACGTTTCCATGGCAAATCCGTAGCAGATTGTCACAAATTTGCCACGGAAACAAATTTGTCACAAAAACGTTATTTTTTCCATATTAAATTATAACGGATTTGCCATGGATTATTAAAAATAAGGGTAATCAACTTATTTGGAGTATCAAGATGGCAAAAAAAAAATCGACAGAGTTTCCCCTGTATACTGGACGTTTCTAGGCACAAAGCCACTACAAAATCAACAACATTTAAAAATATATATATTAACTGTCACAACAATAAAAGGGTAATCACCCATTACCCATGGGGAATGATCACCCATCACTCACGAGGAATGATAACCCATCACTCACGGGGATCCATAGAAATTAGCCACAACAAATTCCAGTATATATAGTATATATTGCCACTGAAGAACTCAAACATGCAAAAGCTAGTTAGAGAAGCACACTCCTAGTCAATGAAATGATTCAAAGACATGGTATGATGCAGATATTTGGAAATATTGCTTAATAAATGTACAAAGACAAAAAATAGAGAACAATAACATTGTAAACACTTCACTAACAATCTCTATGAGTCTATGTTCAAAATTTGCAAAACAGAACATCCCAAAAACAAAAACAAAAAAAAGTATATCTAAAATAAAGACCTTCAAGCAAATGATGCTGGTTCAATGTGAATTTAAGACCTCAAACAACTTGCCTAGAAGTTTGAACAGAAATCTGCATCTCAATCATTTAAGTTGCAGAAAGCAAATAACTCTTGAGGGTGTTAAGGTTAATTGACGAGTAAGGACAAATCATAAAAGCAATCATACTAACCTGCTGACGAGCAGCTGCAAGTTTTAACAGTTCATCAACCTCGGAGAAATTTGTGAACCACTGAGCTAGGGGATGAGCTTTGGTGTCACCTCTTCTCCTCTTGTCCGTGTCCTCTATTGGAACTATAGATAAACTCCAAAAGAAATAGTAATTAAAGAGCATCAAGGTGACAAAAAGAATCAACAAAACTTAATTTGCCATCTCATATTCTCCTTATATATATCCTTCTGAGAATAAATTCACAAGTAAGACATTCTAGAATCTTCTAGAGATTCTCCAGGAAACAAAAGGGAATGTTGGTCATGAAGGGGAAAACAACCAAATACTACTTTCTTGAAGAACATGATAATTAAGAACTACATGAATCATTGGCACGTTTAGGACATCCAACAATCACATGAAAAACCCTGGAAAATGAAAGAACATCTTGTATGGATATTCGGCTGGGGGAAGGGAGAAGGGGGGGTTGTGGGGCAGGGAGCAGAGGTGGGCCCTGGAGGGGGAAGTTCGGGGGAGAGGCACATGGGCTGGGGGAAGGGAGGTAGATTTCGGTGGGCGGAGGCGAGAGCGGGGAGGGGGGGGAGTTACGGGGAGAGGCGCGCGGGCTGGGGGAAGGGTGATGGGGTTGCGGGGGGTGGAGGCGGAGGCGGGAGCGGTGGGAAGGGGAGGGGGTGCGTGGGTGGGTGGGCGACCGGGGGAGAGGGTGATAGGGGTGAGGGGGGAAGGGGGAGCTGCGGGAAAAGAGGGTGGTCGCGCTGGGGGAGATCCGGAAAGGGGGACCGGCGGGAGCTGCAAGGGGCGGAAGCGGTTGCCGGGGGGGGAGGGAGTTGCACAGGCGAGGGCGGGAAGGTGTTGCACAGCGGGGGCGAGGGTGCAATGGAGAAGGGCGGCGGGAGGGAGAGGGCCAAATCTGGGGTTGGGGGAGAGAGGAGGCAAGCAGGG
Organism: Voacanga thouarsii; assembly: GCA_026120185.1. NCBI lineage: Eukaryota > Viridiplantae > Streptophyta > Magnoliopsida > Gentianales > Apocynaceae > Voacanga > Voacanga thouarsii. Next base: position 44,516 of record JANUWF010002383.1, on the reverse strand, counting down.
GGGCAAATCTTGGGTTGGGAGGCCGATAGGGAGGGGGGGCTACTATGGGTTGAAGAAGAAAGAAGAAAGATGAAGAAGGACAGTGCAAAAAAGGTGTCGGTGGAGAAGAAGAGGGAGAGCACGGTACAATTATTATCTAATAGTACACAATTGTTATAAATGTCGAAAATAATTGTTATTCAAGAACATGAAACCATTGATATAAATATTGAAAATTTTAATTAATGAATTAAAACTCATAAACCCTTGCGAGGATCAAAATATTATTGGACAAGTATGATAAAAAATACAAGTTAATATATAAGAATAATTAATAATAATTAAAAATATTAAAAATGATGCCGATGGGAATTTTAAATAATAATTATTGGAGAAGAATGACGAAAAATACAAGATAAAATATGTGATTAAAAATAAAAACCAAGCCCCTGACGAGAATTGAACTCGGGAACTTTCGCATCCACAATTACATGCACTATATGTGTGTGTGTGTGTGTGTGTCACACACACACATATATATGTGTATGTATATATATATATATATATATATATATATATATATGTATATGTATATACATATGTATGTACATACATATGTATATGTATATACATATACATATGTATATGTATAAATTATATATGTGTGTGTGTGTGTGTATATACATATATAATATATATACACTCACATATATATATATATATATATATATATATATATATATATATAAGTTTGTCCAAGAATGGCCACTATTGGTTCGGCTGAGAGAGAGAGAGAGCTAGCTTCCTCTTGAATAGAAGTGAAGATTTAATTTTAATTTTGAAAAATTTTGAATAGAGTAAACATAAGAGCGTTTTGAGTGGAGTAAATTAAGATACTTACAAAATATTTCGTCGTTGTTATTTAAAAGGTATGGAACAAAAATTAATACAAACCAATATCACTAAAAAATTAGAAAAAATAGAAAAAAAAATCCGATTATCTTCAAATTTGGTCATAACACTTTTATTAACAATTTAAACAAATCTAACGGTCGGATCATTAATTTAAATTGCCTATATTTGTAAATGCCTTGGGTTTCGTTATTTTTTATGATATTTGTTGGATTGCATGCCAAAATATATCCGATTATCTTCAAATATGGTCATAATACTTTTATTAGCAATTTAAACAAATCTAACGGTCGGATCATTAATTGAAAATCTCTATCTTTGCAAATGCCTTAGGTTTTCGGTCTTTTGGTAGACATTTGGTGGATTGCATGCCAAAATATATCCGATTATATTCAAACTTGGTAATAACACTTTTTCTAGCAATTTAAATAAATCTAACGGTCAGCATCATTAATTAAAAGTGCCTATCTTTGTAAATGCCTTAGGTTTCGGTCTTTTTGTAGACATTTGGTGGATTGCATGCGAAAATATATTCGATTATATTCACACTTGGTCATAACACTTTTCATAGACATTTAAACAAATCAAACGGTCAGATCATTAATTAAAATATCCTATCTTTGTAAATGCATTAGGTTTTCGGTATTTTTGTTGATATTTGTTGGATTGCATGCCAATTTATAGCCGATTATCTTCAAATTTGGTCATAGTACTTTTCTTAGCAATTTAAACAAATCTAATGGTCGGATCATTAATTGAAAGTGCTTATCTCTGTAAATGCCTTAGGTTTTCGGTCTTTTTGTAGTCATTTGTTGGATTGCATGCCAAAATCTATTCGACTATCTTCAAATTTAGTCATAACACTTTTCTTAGAAATTTAAACAAATAAACGGTCGGATCATTAATTGAAAGTACCTATCTTTTTAAATGCCTTAGGTTTTTGGTCTTTTTGTCGATATTTGTTGGATTGCATGCCAAAAGATATCTGATTATCTTCAAATTTGGTCATAAGACTGTTATTAGAAATTTAAACAAATCTAACAGTCGGATCATTAATTCAAGCTTTCTATCTTTGTAAATGCCTTAGGTTTTCGATATTTTTGTAGATATTTGTTAGATTGCATGCCAAAATATATCCGATAATCTTGAAATTTGGTCATAACACTTTTATTAGTAATTCAAACAAATCTAATGGTCGGATCATTAATTGAAAGTGACTATCTTTTTAAATGCCTTAGATTTTTGGTATTTTTGTTGATATTTGTTGGATTGCATGCCAAAATATATCCTATTATCTTCAAACTAGGTCATAACACTTTTATTATCAATTTAAACAAATCTAACGATCGGATCATGAATTGAAAGTGCCAATTTTTGTAAATGTCTTAAGTTTTCGGTCTTTTTGTAGTCATTTGTGGATTGCATGCCAAAATATATCCGACTATCTTCAAATTTGGTTATAACACTTTTTTTAGCAATTTAAACAAATCTAACGGTCGGATCTTTAATTGAAAGTTCCTATCTTTGTAAATGCCTTAGGTTTTCAATATTTTTGTTGATATTTGTTAGATTGCATGCCAAAATATATCCGATTGTCTTCAAATTTGGTCATAAAACTTTTATTAGAAATTTAAACAAATCTAACGGTCGGATCATTAATTGAAAGTTCTCATCATTGTAAACGCCTTAGGTTTTCAGTATTTTTGTAGATATTTGTTGGATTGCATACCAAAATATATCCGATTATCTTCAAATTTTGTCATAACTCTATTCCTAGAAATTTAAACAAATCTAACGGTCAGATCATTAAATGAAAGTGCGTATCTTTGTAAATGCCTTAGGTTATCGGTGATTTTGTAGACATGTGGTGGATTACCTGCCAAAATATATCCGATTATATTCAAACTTGGTCATAACACTTTTCCTAGCAATTTAAATAAATCTAACAGCCAGATCATTAATTGAAAGTGCCTATCTTTGTAAATGCCATAGATTTTCTGTCTTTTTGTAGACATTTGTTGGATTGCATACCAAAATATATCTGATTATCTTCAATTAAGGTTATATCACTTTTATTAACAATTTAAACAAATCTGACGGTCGGATCATTAATTGCAACTGCCCATTTTTGTAAATGCCTTAGGTTTTCGGTATTTTTGTAGATATTTGTTGGATAGCATGCCAAAATATATCCTATTATCTTCAAACCTGGTCATAACACTTTTATTATCAATTTAAATAAATCTAACAGTCGGATCATTAATTGAAAGTGCCTATCATTGTAAATGCCTTAGGTTTTCGGTATTTGTAGACATTTGTTACATTGCATGCCAAAATATATTCGATTATCTTCAAATTTAGTCATAACTCTTTTCCTAGAAATTTAAAATAATCTAACGATTGGATCATTAATTGAAAGTGCCTATCTTTGTAAATGCCTTAGGTTTCGGTCTTTTTGTTGATATTTGTTGGATTGCATGCCAAAATATATCCGATTATCTTCAAATTTGGTCATAACGCTTTTGTTAGAAATTTAAGCCAATCTAACGATCGGATCATTATTTGAAAGTGCCTGTCCTTGTAAATGCCTTAGGTTTTCGGTCTTTTTGTTGATATTTGTTGGATTGCATGCCAAAATATATCCGATTATCTTCAAATTTGGTCATAACACTTTTTTTCGCAATTTAAACAAATTTAATGGTCGGACCATAAATTGAAAGTACCTATCTTTGTAAATGCCTTAGGTTTTCGCTATTTTTGTAGGTATTTGTTGGATTGCATGCCAAAATATATCCGATTATCTTCCAATTTGGTCATAACACTTTTATTAGCAATTTAAACAAATCTAACAGTCGGATTATTAATTGAAACTGCCCATCTTTGTAAATGTCTTAGGTTTTCGGTCTTTTTGTAGTTATTTGTTGGATTGTATGCCAAAATATATCCGACTATCTTCAAATTAGGTCATAACAATTTTCCTAGAAATTTAAACAAATCTAACGGTCGGATCATTAATTGAAAGTGCCAATCTTTTTAAATGCCTTAGATTTTCTGTCTTTTTGACGATATTTGTTGTAGACATATGTTGTATTGCATGCCGAAATATATCCCATTACCTTCAAATTTGGTCATAATACTTTTCATAGAAAATTAAACAAATATAACGATCGAATCATTAATTGAAAGTCCCTACCTTTGTAAATGCCTTAGGTTTTCGGTATTTTTGTTGATATTTGTTGGATTGCTTGCAAAAATATATCCGATTATCTTCAAATTAGGTCATAACACTTTTATTAGCAATTTAAACAAATCAAACGGTCGGATAATTAATTGAAAGTGCTCATCTTTGTAAATGCCTTAAGTTTTCGATATTTTTGTTGAAATTTGTTGGATTGCATGCCAAAATATATCCGATTATCTTCAATTTTCGTCATAATACTTTTATTAGTAATTTAATCAAATCTAACAGTCGGATCATAAATTGAAAGTACCTATCTTTGTAAATGCATTAGGTTTCGATATTTTTGTTGATATTTGTTGGTTTGCATGCCAAAATATATCCGATTATCTTCATATTTGGTCATAACACTTTTATTAGCAATTTAAACAAATCAAACGATCGGATAATTAATTGAAAGTACTCTTCTTTGTAAATGCCTTAGATTTTCGGTATTTTTGTTGATATTTGTTGGATTGCATGCCAAAATATATCCAATTATCTTCAAATTCTGTCATAATACTTTTCATAGTAATTTAAACAAATATAACGGTCGGATCATTAAATGAAAGTGCCAATCTTTGTAAATGCGTTAGGTTTTCGGTCATTTTGTAGACATTTGGTGGATTGCATACCAAAATATATCCGATTATATTCAAATGTGGTCATAACACTTTTCCTAACATTTTAAATAAATCTAACGGTCAGATCATTAATTGAAAGTGCCTATCTATGTAAATGCCTTAGGTTTTCGATCTTATTGTTGATATTTGTTGCATTGCATGCCAAAATATATCGGATTATCTTCAAATTTGGTCATAACGCTTTTCTTAGAAATTTAAACCAATCTAATGATCGGATTATTAATTGAAAGTGCCTGTCCTTGTAAATGCCATAGGTTTTCGGTCTTTTTGTTGATATTTGTTGGATTGCATGCCAAAATATATCCGATTATCTTCAAATTTGGTCATAACAATTTTATTCGCAATTTAAAAAAATCTAATGGTCGGATCATAAATTGAAAGTTCCTATCTTTATAAATGCCTTAGATTTTCGGTACTTTTGTAGATAATTGTTGGATTGCACGCCAAAATATATCCGATTATCTTCCAATTTGATCATAACACTTTTCAAAGAAATTTAAACAAATCTAACGGTCGGATCATTAAATGAAAGTGCGTATCTTTGTAAATGCCTTAGGTTATCGGTGATTTTGTAGACATTTGGTGGATAACCTGCCAAAATATATCCAATTATATTCAAACTTTGTCATAACACTTTTCCTAGCAATTTAAATAAATTTAACGGTCAGATCATTAATTGAAAGTGTCTATCATTGTAAATGCCTTAGGTTTTCAGTCATTTTGTAGACATTTGGTGGTTTGCAAGCCAAAATATATCCGATTATATTCAAATGTGGACATAACACTTTTCCTAACGTTTTAAATAAGATATAACGGTCAGATCATTAATTGAAAGTGTCTATCTATGTAAACGCCTTAGGTTTTCGGTTTTTCTGTAGACATTTGGTAGATTGCATGCCAAAATATTTCCGATTATCTTCAAATTTAGTCATAACGCATTTCCTAGAAATTTAAAATAATCTAACGATCGGATCATTAATTGAAAGTGCCTGTCTTTGTAAATGCCATAGGTTTTCGGTCTTTTTGTTGATATTTGTTGGATTGCACGCCAAAATATATCCGATTATCTTCAAATTTGGTCATAACACTTTTATTCGCAATTTAAACAAATCTAGTTTTCGGATCATAAATTGAAAATACCTATCTTTGAAAATGCCTTACGTTTTCGGTATTTTTTTAGATATTTGTTGGATTGCATGCCAAAATATATCCGATTATCTTCCAATTTGGTCATAACACTTTTATTAGCAATTTAAACAAATCTAACGGTCGGATCATTAATTGAAACTGCCCATCTTTGTAAATGCCTTTAGTTTTCGGTTTTTTTGTTGTCATTTGTTAATTGCATGCCAAAATATATCCGACTATCTTCAAATTTGGTCATAACAATTTTCCTAGAAATTTAAACAAATCTAACGGTCGGATCATTAATTGAAAGTGCCTATCTTTGCAAATACCTTAGGTTTTCGGTATTTTTGTTGATATTTGTTGGATTGCATGCCAAAATATATCCGATTATCTTCAATTTTCGTCATAACCCTTTTATTAGTAATTTAAACAAGTCTAACGGTCGGATCATAAATTGAAAGTAACTATCTTTGTAAATGCATTAGGTTTCGATATTTTTGTTGTTATTTTTGGATTGCATGCCAAAATATATCCGATTATCTTCAAAATTGGTCATAACATTTTTCATAGAAATTTAAACAAATCTAACGATCGGATCATTAAATAAAAGTGTGTATCTTTGTAAATCCCTTAGGTTATCAGTGGTTTTGTAGACATTTGGTGGATTGCCTGCCAAAATATATCCGATTATATTCAAACATGGTCATAACACTTTTCCTAGCAATTTTAATAAATCTAACGGTCAGATCATTAATTGAAAGTGCCTATATTTGTAAATGCCATAGGTTTTCCGTATTTTTGTAGACATTTGTTCGATTACATGCCAAAATATATCTGATTATCTTCAATTAAGGTCATAACACTTTTATTAATAATTTAAACAAATCTGACGGTCGGATCATTGATTGAAACTGCCCATCTTTGTAAATGCCTTAGGTTTTCGATATTTTTGTCGATATTTGTTGGATAGCATTCCAAAATACATCATATTATCTTCAAACTTGGTCATAACACTTTTATTATCAATTTAAATAAATCTAACGGTCGGATCATTAATTGAAAGTGCCTATCACTGTAAATGCCTTAGGTTTTCGGTATTTTTGTAGACATTTGTTAGATAGCATGCCAAAATATATCCGATTATCTTCAAATTTGTTCATAACGCTTTTCCAAGAAATTTAAAATAATCTAACGATCGGATCATTAATTGAAAGTGCTTGTCTTTGTAAATGCCATAGGTTTTCGGTCTTTTTGTTGATATTTGTTGGATTGCACGCCAAAATATATCCGATTATCTTCAAATTTGGTCATAACACTTTTATTCGCAATTTAAACAAATCAAATGGTCGGATCGTAAATTGAAAGTACCTATCTTTGTAAATGCCTTACGTTTCCATATTTTTGTAGATATTTGTTGGATTGCATGCCAAAATATATCCGATTATCTTCCAATTTGGTCATAACACTTTTATTATCAATTTAAAAAAATCTAACGGCCGGATCATTAATTGAAACTACCCATCTTTGTAAATGCCTTAGGTTTTCGGTCTTTTTGTAGTCATTTTTGGATTGCATGCCAAAATATATCCGACTATCTTCCAATTTGGTCATAACAATTTTCTTAGAAATTTAAACAAATCTAACAGTCGGATCATTAATTGAAAGTGCCGATCTTTTTAAATGCCTTAGGTTTTCGGTCTTTTTGTAGTCATTTGCTGGATTGCATGCCAAAATATATCCGACTATCTTCCAATTTGGTCATAACAATTTTCCTAAAAATTTAAACAAATCTAACGGTCGAATCATTAATTGAAAGTGCCGATCTTTTTAAATACCTTAGGTTTTCGGTCTTTTTGTTTATATTTATTGGAATGCATGCCAAAATATATCTGATTATCTTCAAATTTCGTCATAACACTGTTACTAGAAATTTAAACAAATCTAACGGTCGGATCATTAATTCAAGGTTTCTATCTTTGTGAATGCCTTTGGTTTTCAATATTTTTTGTTAATATTTGATGGATTGCATGCCAAAATATATCCGATATTCTTGAAATTTTTTCATAACACTTTTTTTAACAATTCTAAAAATCTAACGGTCGGATCATTAATTGAAAGTGCTCATCTTTAAAAAAAGCCTTAGGTTTTTGATATTTTTGGTGAAATTTGTTGGATTGCATGCCAAAACAAATCCCATTATCTTCAAACTAGGTCATAACACTTTTATTCTCAATTTAAACAAATCTAACGGTCGGATCATTAATTGAAAGTGCTTATCGTTGTAAATGCCTTAGGTTTTCAGTCTTTTTATAGTCATTTGTTGTATTGCATACCAAAATATATCCGACTATCTTCAAATTTGGTCATAACACTTTTATTAGTAATTTAAACAAATCTAACGGTCGGATCATTAATTGAAAGTTCCTATCTTTGTAAATGCCTTAGGTTTACGGTATTTTTTTTATATTTGTTGGATTGCATGCCAAAAAATATTCGATTATCTTCAAATTTATTCATAACACTTTTATTAGCAATTCAAACAAATCTAACGGTCGGATCATTAATTGAAATGGCCTATCTTTGTAAATGCCTTAGGTTTTCGATTTTTTTGTTGATATTTGTTGGATTGCATGCCAAAATATATCCGATTAACTTCAAATTTGGTCATAACGCTTTTGTTAGAAATTTAAGCCAATCTAACGATCGGATCATTAATTGAAAGTGTCTGTCCTTGTAAATGCCTTAGGTTTTCGGTCTTTTTCTTGATATTTGTTGGATTGCATGCCAAAAGATATCCGATTATCTTCAAATTTGGTCATAACACTTTTATTTACAATTTAAACAAATCTAATGGTCGGACCATAAATTGAAAGTACCTATCTTTGTAAATGCCTTAGGTTTTCGGTATTTTTTTAGGTATTTGTTAGATTGCATGCCAAAATATATCCGATTATCTTCCAATTTGGTCATAACAATTTTATAATCAATTTAAACAAATCTAAAGATCGGATCAATAATTGAATGTGCCTACCTTTCTAAATGCCTTAGGTTTTCAGTCTTTTTGTCGACATTTGTTGGATTGCATGCCAAAATATATCCGATTATCTTCAAATTTGGTCATAAAACTTTTATTAGCAATTTAAACAAATAAAACGGTCGGATAATTAATTGAAAGTGCTCATCTTTGTAAATGCCTTAGGTTTTCGGTATTTTGGTTGATATTTGCTGTATTGCATACCAAAATATATCCAATTATATTCAAATTTTGTCATAATACTTTTCATAGTAATTTAACCAAATATAACGGTCAGGTCGTTAAATGAAAGTGCCAATATTTGTAAATGCCTTAGGTTTTCGGACATTTTGTAGACATTTGGTGTATTGCATGCCAAAATATATCCGATTATATTCAAATGTGGTCATAACACTTTTCCTAACATTTTAAATAAATCTAACGGCCATATCATTAATTGAAAGTGCCTATCTATGTAAACGCTTTAGGTTTTCGATTTTTTTGTAGTCATTTGGTAGATTGCATGCCAAAATATATCCAATTATTTTCAAATTTGGTCATAACGCATTTCCTATAAATTTAAATTAATTAACGATCGGATCATTAATTGAAAGTGCCTATTTTTGCAAATGCCTCAGGTTTTCGGTCTTTTTGTTGATATTTGTTTGATTGCATGCCAAAATATATCCGATTATCTTCAAATTTGGTCATAACACTTTTATTACCAATTTAAATAAATCTAACGGTCAGATAATTAATTGAAAGTGCTCATCTTTGTAAATGCCTTAGGTTTTCGGTATTTTGGTTGATATTTGCTGTGTTGCATACCAAAATATATCCAATTATATTCAAATTTTGTCATAATACTTTTCAAAGTAATTTAAACAAAAATAACGGTCGGGTCGTTAAATGAAAGTGCCAATCTTTGTAAATGCCTTAGGTTTTCGGTCATTTTGTAGACATTTGGTGTATTGCATGCCGAAATATATCTGATTATATTCAAATGTGGTCATAACACTTTTCCTAACATTTTAAATAAATCTAACAGCCATATCATTAATTGAAAGTGCCTATCTATATAAACGCCTTAGGTTTTCGATTTTTTTGTAGTCATTTGGTAGATTGCATACCAAAATATATCCAATTATCTTCAAATTTTGTCATAATACTTTTCATAGTAATTTAAACAAATATAACGGTCAGGTTGTTAAATGAAAGTGCCAATCTTTGTAAATGCCTTAGATTTTCGGTCATTTTGTAGACATTTGGTGGATTACATGCCAAAATATATCCGATTATATTCAAATGTGGTCATAACACTTTTCCTAACATTTTAAATAAATCTAACGGTCATATCATTAATTGAAAGTGCCTATCTATGTAAACGCCTTAGGTTTTCTATTTTTTTGTAGACATTTGATAGATTGCATGCCAAAATATATCCGATTATCTTCAAATTTGGTCATAACGCATTTCCTAGAAATTTAAAGTAATCTGACGATTAGATCATAAATTGAAAGTGTCTATCTTTGTAAATGCCTTAGGTTTTCGGTCTTTTTGTTGATATTTGTTGGATTGCATGCCAAAATATATCCGATTATCTTCCAATTTGGTCATAACACTTTTATTACCAATTTAAATAAATTTAACGGCCGGATCATTAATTGAAACTTCCAATCTTTGTAAATGCCTTAGGTTTTCGGTCTTTTTATAGCCATTTGTTGGATTGCATGCCAAAATATATCCGACAATCTTCCAATTTGGTCATAACAATTGTCCTAGAAATTTAAACAAATCTAACGGTCGGATCATTAATTGAAAGTGCCGATCTTTTTAAATGCCTTAGGTTTTCGGTCTTTTTGTAGTCATTTGTTGGATTGCTTGCCAAAATATTTTCGACTATCTTCCAATTTGATCACAACAATTTTCCTAGAAATTTAAACAAATCTAACAGTTGGATCATTAATTGAAAGTGCCGATCTTTTTAAATGCCTTAGGTTTTCGGTCTTTTTGTTGATATTTATTGGAATGCATGCCAAAATATATCTGATTATCTTCAAATTTCGTCATAACACTGTTACTAGAAATTTAAACAAATCTAACGGCCGGATCATTAATTCAAGGTTTCTATCTTTGTGAATGCATTAGGTTTTCAATATTTTTGTTGATATTTGATGGATTGCATGCCAAAATATATCCGATTGTCTTCAAATTTGGTCATAACACTTTGCCTAGAAATATAAACAAATATAACGGTCGGATCATTAAATTAAAGTGCCTATCTTTGTAAATGCCTTAGGTATTCGGTCTTCTTTCTGTTGATATTTGTTGGATTGCATGCCAAAATATATCTGATTATCATCAAATTTGGTCATAACACTTTTATTATCAATTTAAACAAATCTAACGGTCGGATCATAAATTGAAAGTACCTATCTTTGTAAATGCCTTAGGTTTTCGGTATTTTCGTTGATATTTGTTGGATTGCATGCCAAAATATATCCGATTATCTTCAAATTTGGTCATAACACTTTTATTAGCAATTTAAACAAATCTAACGGTCAGATAATTAATTGAAAGTGCTTATCTTTTTAAATGCACTAGGTTTTCGGTATTTTTTTTATATTTGTAGGATTGCATACCAAAATATATCCAATTATCTTCAAATTTTGTCATAAAACATTTCATAGTAATTTAAACAAATATAACGGTCGGATCATTAAATGAAAGTGCCAATCTTTGTAAATGCGTTAGGTTTTCGGTCATTTTGTAGGCATTTGGTGGATTGCATGCCAAAATATATCCGATTATATTCAAATGTGGTCATAACACTTTTCCTAACATTTTAAATAAATCTAACGGTCAGATCATTAATTGAATGTGCCTATCTATGTAAACGCCTTAGGTTTTCGATTTTTTTGTAGAAATTTGGTAGATTGCATGCCAAAATATATCCGATTATCTTCAAATTTGGTCATAACGCATTTCCTAGAAATTTAAAGTAATATAACGATCAGATCATTAATTGAAAGTGTCTATCTTTGTAAATGCCTTAGGTATTCGGTTTTTTTGTTGATATTTGTTGGATTGCATGCCAAAATATATCCGATTATCTTCAAATTTGGTCATAGCGCTTTTGTTTAAAATTTAAGCCAATCTAACGATCAGATCATTAATTAAAAGTGACTGTCCTTTTAAATGCCTTAGGTTTTCGATCTTTTTGTTTTTATTTGTTGGATTGCATGCCAAAATATATCTGATTATCTTCATATTTGGTCATAACACTTTTATTCGCAATTTAAACAAATCTAATGGTCGGACCATAAATTGAAAGTACCTATCTTTGTAAATGCCTTAGGTTTTCGGTATTTTTGTAGGTATTTGTTGGATTGCATACCAAAATATATCTGATTATCTTCCAATTTGGTCGTAACACTTTTACAATCAATTTAAACAAATCTAAAGATCGGATCATTAATTGAATGTGCCTATCTTTCTAAATGCCTTAGATTTTCGGTCTTTTTGTCGACATTTGTTGGATTGCATGCCAAAATATATCCAATTATCTTCAAATTTGGTCATAACACTTTGCCTAGAAATATAAACAAATATAACGGTCGGATCATTAATTGAAAGTGTCTGTCTTTGTAAATGCCTTAGGTTTTCGGTCTTTTTGTTGGTATTTGTTGGATTGCATGCCAAAATATATCTGATTATCATCAAATTTGGTCATAACGCTTTTGTTAGAAATTTAAGCCAATCTAACGATCGGATCCTTAATTGAAAGTGTCTGTCCTTGTAAATGCCTTAGGTTTTCGGTCTTTTTGTTAATATTTGTTGGATTGCATGCCAAAATATATCCGATTATCTTCAAATTTGGTCGTAACACTTTTATTTGCAATTTAAACAAATCTAATAGTCGAACCATAAATTGAAAGTACCTATCTTTGTAAATGCCTTAGGTTTTCGGTATTTTTGTAGGTATTTGTTGGATTGCATGCCAAAATATATCCGATTATCTTCCAATTTGGTCATAACACTTTCATAATCAATTTAAACAAATCTAAATATCGGATCATTAATTGAATGTGCCAATCTTTCTAAATGCCTTAGATTTCGGTCTTTTTATCGACATTTGTTGGATTCCATACCAAAATATATCCGATTATCTTCAAATTTGGTCATAATACTTTACCTAGAAATATAAACAAATACAACGGTCGGATCATTAATTGAAAGTGCCTATCTTTGTAAATGCCTTAGGTATTCGGTCTTTTTGTTGATATTTGTTGGATTGCATGCAAAAATATATCCGATTATCATAAAATTTGGTCATAACAATTTTATTATCAATTTAAACAAATCTAACGGCGAATCATAAATTGAAAATTCCTATCTTGGTAATTGCCTGAGGTTTTCCGTATTTTGGTTGATATTTGTTGGATTGCATGCCAAAATATATTCGATTATCTTCAAATTTGGACATAACACTTTTATTAGCAATTTAAACAAATCAAACGGTCGGATAATTAATTGAAAGTGCTCATCTTTGTAAATGCCTTAGATTTTCGGTTTTTTTGTTGATATTTGTTGGATTGCACACCAAAATATATCCAATTATTTTCAAATTTTGTCATAATACTTGTCATAATAATTTAAACAAATATAACGGTCGGATCATTAAAAGAAAGTGCCAATCTTTGTAAATACCTTAGGTTTTCGGTCATTTTGTAGACATTTGGTGTATTGCATGCCAAAATATATCCGATTATATTAAACCTAAGGCATTTAAACAAATTTGTTGGATTGCATGCCAAAATATATCTCATTATCTTCAAACTAGGTCATAACACTTTTATTATCAATTTAAACAAATCTAACGGTCGGATCATTAATTGAAAGTGCCTATCTTTGTAATTGACTTAAGTTTTCGGTTTTTTTGTTTATATTTGTTGGATTGCATGCCAAAATATATCCGATTATCTTCAAATTTGGTCATAACGCTTTTGTTGGAAATTTAAGACAATCTAACGATCAGATCATTAATTGAAAGTGCATGTCCTTGTAAATGCCTTAGGTTTTCTGTCTTTTTGTTGATATTTGTTGGATTGCATGCCAAAATATATCCGATTATTTTCAAATTTGGTCATAATACTTTTATTCGCAATTTAAAAAAAATCTAATGGTCAGATCATAAATTGAAAGTTCCTATCTTTGCAAATGCAATAGATTTTCGGTATTTTTGTAGATATTTGGAGGATTACTTGCCAAAATATATCCGATTATATTCAAACTTGGTCATAACACTTTTCCTATCAATTTAAATAAATATAACGGTCGGATCATTAAATGATAGAGCCTATCGTGGTAAATGCCTTAGGTTTTCGGTCATTTTGTAGTCATTTAGTGGATTGCATGCCAAAATATATCCGATTATATTCAAATGTGGTCATAACACTTTTCCTAACATTTTAAATAAATCTAACGATCAGATCATTAATTGAAAGTGCCTATCTATGTAAACGCCTTAGTTTTTCGGTTTTTTTGTAGACATTTGGTAGATTGCATGCCAAAATATATCCGATTATCTTCAAATTTGATCAAAACGCATTTCCTAGAAATTTAAAATAATCTAACGATCGGATCATTAATTGGAAATGCCAATTTTTGTAAATGCCTTAGGTTTTCGGTCTTTTTGTTGATATTTGTTGGAATGCATGCCAAAATATCTCTGATTATCTTCAAATTTGGTCATAACGCTTTTCTTAGAAAATTAAACCAATCTAATGATCGGATCATTAATTGAAAGTGTCTGTCCTTGTAAATGCCTTAGGTTTTCGGTCTTTTTATTGATATTTGTTGGATTGCTTGCCAAAATATATACGATTATCTTCAAATCTGGTCATAATACTTTTATTCGCAATTTAAAAAAATCAAATGGTCAGATTATAAATTGAAAGTTCCTATCTTTGTAAATGTCATAGATTTTCGGTATTTTTGTAGATATTTGTTGGATTGCACGCCAAAATATATCCGATTATCTTCCAATTTGGTCATAACACTTTTCATAGAAAATTAAACAAATCTAACGGTCGGATCATTAAATGAAAGTGCGTATCTTTGTAAATGCCTTTGGGTTATCGGTGATTTTGTAGACATTTGGTGGATTACCTGCCAAAATATATCCGATTATATTCAAACTTGGTCATAACACTTTTCCTAGCAATTTAAATAAATTTAACGGTCGGATCATTAATTGAAAGTGCCTATCATTGTAAATGCCTTAGGTTTTCGGTCATTTTGTAGACATTTGGTGGTTTGCATGCCAAAATATATCCGATTATATTTAAATGTGGACATAACACTTTTCCTAACATTTAAAATAAATCTAACGGTCAAATCATTAGTTGAAAGTGCCTATATATGTAAACGCCTTCGGATTTCGGTTTTTCTGTAGACATTTGGTAGATTGCATGCCAAAATATATCCGATTATCTTCAAATTTGGTCATAACGCATTTCCTAGAAATTTAAAGTAATCTATCAATCGGATCATTAATTGAATGTGCCTATCTTTGTAAATGTCTTAGGTTTTCTGCCTTTTTGTTGATATTTGTTGTATTGCATGCCAAAATATATCCGATTATCTTCAAATTTGGTCATAACGCTTTTGTTAGAATTTTAAGCCAATCTAACGATCGGATCATTAATTGAAAGTGCCTGTCCTTGTAAATGCCTTTGGTTTTTTGGTCTTTTTGTTGATATTTGTTGGATTGCATGCCAAAATATATCCGATTATCTTCAAATTTGGTCATAACACTTTTATTCGCAATTTAAACAAATCTAATGGTCGGACCATAAATTGAAAGTACCTATCTTTGTAAATGCCTTAGGTTTTCGGTATTTTTGTTGGTATTTGTTGGATTGCATGCCAAAATATATCCGATTATCTTCCAATTTGGTCGTAACACTTTTATAATCAATTTAAACGAATCTAAAGATCAGATCTTTAATTGAATGTGCCTATCTTTCTAAATGCCTTAGGTTTTCGGTCTTTTGATCGACATTTGTTGGATTACATTCCAAAATATATCCGACTATCTTCAAATTTGGTCATAACAATTTTCCTAGAAATTTAAACAAATCTAACGGTCGGATCATTAATTGAAAGTGTCTATCTTTTTAAATGTCTTAGGTTTTCTGTCTTTTTGACGATATATGTTGGATTGTATTCCAAAATTTATCCTATTATATTCAAACTTGGTCATAACACTTTTATTATCAATTCAAATAAATCTAACGGTCGGATCATAAATTGAAAGTGCCTATCCTTGTAAATACCTTAGGTTTTCGGTATTTTTGTAGACATTTGTTATATTGCATGCCGAAATATATCACATTATCTTCAAAATTGATCATAACACTTTTCATAGAAAATTAAACAAATATAACGGTCGTATCATTAATTGAAAGTGCCTATCTTTGTAAATGCCTTAGGTTTTTGGTATTTTTGTTGACATTTGTTGGATTGAATGCCAAAATATATTCGATTATCTTCAATTTTCATCATAACACTTTTATTAGCAATTTAAACAAATCTATCGGTCGGATCATAAATTGAAAGTACCTATCTTTGTAAATGCATTTGGTTTCGATAATTTGGTTGATATTTGTTGGATTGCATGCCAAAATATATCCGATTATCTTCAAATTTGGTGATAACACTTTTCATAGAAATTTTAACAAATCTAACGGTCGGATCATTAAATTAAAGTGCGTATCATTGTAAATGCCTTAGGTTATCGGTGATTTTGTAGACATTTGGTGGTTTACCTGCCAAAATATATCCGATTATATTAAAACTTGGTCATAACACTTTTCCAAATAATTTAAATAAATCTAGCGATCAGATCATTAATTGAAAGTGCCTACCTTTGTAAATGCCTTTGAATTTCTGTCTTTTTGTAGACATTTGTTGTATTGCATTCTAAAATATATCCGATTATATTTAATAAAGGTCATAACACTTTTGTTAGCAATTTAAACAAATATAACGGTCGGATCATTAATTGAAACTGCCCATCTTTGTAAATACCTTCGATTTACGGTCTTTTTGTAGTCATTTGTTGGATTGGATGCCAAAATATATCCGACTAGTTTCAAACTTGGTCATAAAACTTGTCATAGAAAATTAAACAAATATAATGGTCGGATCATTAATTGAAAGTGCCTATCTTTATAAATGCCTTAGGTTTTCAGTCTTTTGTGGTAATTTGTTGTATTGCATGCCAAAATATATCCGACTATCTTCAAATTTGGTCATAACACTTTTATTAGTAATTTAAACAAATCTAACGGTTGGATCATTAATTGAAAGTGCCTATCTTTGTAAATACCTTAGGTTTTCGGTATTTGTGAAGGTATTTGTTGGATTGCATGCCAAAATATATCCGATTATCTTCAAATTAGGTCATAACACTTTTATTAGCAATTTAAACAAATCAAACGGTCGGATAATTAATTGAAAGTGCTCATCTTTGTAAATGCCTTAGGTTTTCGGTATTTTTGTTGATATTTGTTGGATTCCATGCCAAAATATATTCGATTATCATCAATTTTCGTCATAACACTTTTATTAGCAATTTAAACAAATCTAACGGTCGGATCATAATTTGAAAGTACCTATCTTTGTAAATGCATTAGGTTTCGATATTTTTGTTGATATTTGTTGGTTTGTATGCCAAAATATATCCGATTATTTTCAAATTTGGTCATAACACTTTTCATAGAAATTTAAACAAATCTAACGATCGGATCATTAAATGAAAGTGCGTATCTTTGTAAATGCATTAGGTTATCGGTGATTTTGTAGACATTTGGTGGATTACTTGCCAAAACTTATGCGATTATATTCAAACTTGGTCATAACACTTTTCCTAACAATTTAAATAAATCTAACGGTCGGATCATTTAATGAAAGTGCCTATCTTTGTAAATGTCTTAGGTTTTCGGTCTTTTTGTTGATATTTGTTGTATTGCATGCCAAAATATATCCGATTATCTTCAAATTTGGTCATAACGCTTTTGTTAGAACTTTAAGCCAATCTAACGATCGGATCATTAATTGAAAGTGCCTGTCCTTGTAAATGCCTTAGGTTTTCGGTCTTTTTGTTGGATTGCATGCCAAAATATATCCGATTATATTCAAATTTGGTCATAACACTTTTATTCGCTATTTAAACAAATCTAATGGTCAGACCACAAACTGAAAGTACCTATCTTTGTAAATGCCTTAGGTTTTCGGTATTTTTGTAGGTATTTGTTGGATTGCATGCCAAAATATATCCGATTATCTTCTTATTTGGTCATAACACTTTTATTAGCAATTTAAACATATCTAACGATCGGATTACTAATTAAAACTGCCCATCTTTGTAAATGCCTTAGATTTTCGATCTTTTTGTAGTCATTTGTTGCTTTGCATGCCAAAATATATCCGACTATCTTCAAATTTGGTCATAACAATTTTCCTAGAAATTTAAACAAATCTAACGGTCGGATCATTAATTGAAAGTGCCTATCTTTGTAAATGCCTTAGGTTTTCGGTCTTTTTGTAGTCATTTGTTGCTTTGCATGCCAAAATATATGCGATTATCTTCAAATTTGGTCATAACGCTTTTTATAGAAATATAAACCAATCTAACGATCGGATCATTAATTGAAAGTGTCTGTCTTTGTAAATGCCATAGGTTTTCGGTCTTTTTGTTGATATTTGTTGAATTGCACGCCAAAATATATGCGATTATCTTCAAATTTGGTCATAACACTTTTATTCGCAATTTAAACAAATCTAGTGGTCGGATTATAAATTGAAAGTACCTATCTTTGTAAATGACTAACGTTTTCGGTATTTTTGTTGATATTTGTTGAATTGAATGCCAAAATTTATCCGATTATCTTCCAATTTGGTCATAACACTTTTATTAGCAATTTAAATAAATCTAACGGCCGGATCATTAATCGAAACTACCCAACTTTGTAAATGCCTTAGGTTTTCGATCTTTTTGTAGTCATCTGTTGGATTGCATGCCAAAATATATCCGACTATCTTCCAATTTGGTCATAACAATTTTCTTAGAAATTTAAACAAATCTAACGGTCGGATCATTAATTGAAAGTGCCGATCTTTTTAAATGCTTTAGGTTTTCGGTCTTTTTGTAGTCTTTTGCTGGATTGCATGCCAAAATATATCCGACTATCTTCCAATTTGGTCAAAACAATTTTCCTAGAAATTTAAACAAATCTAACGGTCGGATCATTAATTGAAAGTGCCAATCTTTTTAAATGCCTTAGGTTTTCGGTCTTTTTGTTTATATTTATTGGAATGCATGCCAAAATATATCTGATTATCTTCAAATTTCGTCATAACACTGTTACTAGAAATTTAAACAAATCTAACGGTCGGATCATTAATTCAAGGTTTCTATCTTTGTGAATGACATCGGTTTTCAATATTTTTGATAATATTTGATGGATTGCAAGCCAAACTATATCCGATATGCTTGAAATTTTTTCATAACACTTTTTGTAGCAATTTTAAAATTCTAACGGTCGGATCATTATTTGAAAGTGCCCATCTTTAAAAAAAGCCTTAGGTTTTAGGTATTTTTGGTGAAATTTGTTGGATTACATGCCAAAACATATCCCATTATCTTCAAACTAGGTCATAACACTTTTATTATCAATTTAAACAAATCTAACGGTCGGATCATTAATTGAAAGTGCTTATCTTTTTAAATGCCTTAGGTTATCAGTCTTTTTCTAGTCATTTGTTGTATTGCATACCAAAATATATCCGACTATCTTCAAATTTGGTCATAACACTTCTAATAGTAATTTAAACAAATCAAACGGTCGGATCATTAATTTAAAGTTCCTCTCTTTGTAAATGCCTTAGGTTTACGGTATTTTTTTTTATATTTGCTTGGATTGCATGCCGAAAAATATTCGATTATCTTCAAATTTATTCATAACACTTTTATTAGCAATTTAAACAAATCTAACGGTCGGATCATTAATTGAAAGTGCCTATCTTTGCTAATGCCTTTGGTTTTCGGTCTTTTTGTTGATATTTGTTGGATTGCATGCCAAAATATATCCTATTATCTTCAAACATTGTCATGACACTTTTATTATCAATGTAAACAAATCTAACGATCGGTTCATTAATTGAAAGTGCCTGTCCATGTAAATGCCTTACGATTTCGATCTTTTTGTTGATATTTGTTGGATTGCATGCCAAAATATATCCGATTATCTTCAAATTTGGTCATAACACTTTTATTCGCAATTTAAACAAATCTAATGGTCGGACCATAAATTGAAAGTACCTATCTTTGTAAATGCCCTAGGTTTTCGATATTTTTGTAGGTATTTGTTGGATTGCATGCCAAAATATATCCGATTAGCTTCAAATTTGGTCATAACAATTTTATAATCAATTTAAACAAATCTAAAGATCGGATCAATAATTGAATGTGCCTATCTTTCTAAATGCCTTAGGTTTTCAGTCTTTTTATTTATATTTATTGGAATGCATGCCAAAATATATCTGATTATTTTCAAATTTCGTCATAACACTGTTACTATAAATTTAAACAAATCTAACGGTCGGATCATTAATTCAATATTTCTTTCTTTGTGAATGCATTCGGTTTTCAATATTTTTGTTAATATTTGATGGATTGCATGACAAAAAAATTCCGATATTCTTGAAATTTTTCATAACACTTTTTGTAGCAATTCTAAAAATCTAACGGTCGGATCATTAATTGAAAGTGCCCATCTTTAAAAAAAGTCTTAGGTTTTCGGTATTTTTGGTGAAATTTGTTGGATTGCATGCCAAAATATATCTCATTATCTTCAAACTAGGTCATAACACTTTTATTATCAATTTAAACAAATCTAACGGTCGGATCATTAATTGAAAGTGCCTATCTTTGTAATTGACTTAAGTTTTCGGTTTTTTTGTTTATATTTGTTGGAATGCATGCCAAAATATATCCGATTATCTTCAAATTTGGTCATAACGCTTTTGTTGGAAATTTAAGACAATCTAACGATCGGATCATTAATTGAAAGTGCATGTCCTTGTAAATGCCTTAGGTTTTCTGTCTTTTTGTTGATATTTGTTGGATTGCTTGCCAAAATATATCCGATTATCTTCAAATTTGGTCATAACACTTTTATTTGCAATTTCAACAAATCTAATGGTCGGACCATAAATTGAAAGTACCTATCTTTGTAAATGCCTTAGGTTTTCGGTATTTTTTTAGGTATTTGTTGGATTGCATGTCAAAACATATCCGATTATCTTCCAATTTGGTCATAACAATTTTATAATCAATTTAAACAAATCTAATGATCGGATCAATAATTGAATGTGCCGACCTTTCTAAATGCCTTAGGTTTTCAGTCTTTTTGTCGACATTTGTTGGATTGCATGCCAAAATATATCCGATTATCTTCAAATTTGGTCATAAAACTTTTATTAGCAATTTAAACAAATCAAACGGTCGGATAATTAATTGAAAGTGCTCATCTTTGTAAATGCCTTAGGTTTTCGGTATTTTGGTTGATATTTGCTGTATTACATACCAAAATATATCCAATTATATTCAAATTTTGTCATAATACTTTTCATAGTAATTTAAACAAATATAACGGTCAGGTCGTTAAATGAAAGTGCCAATATTTGTAAATGCCTTAGGTTTTCGGTCATTTTGTAGACATTTGGTGTATTGCATGCCAAAATATATCCGATTATATTCAAATGTGGTCATAACACTTTTCCTAACATTTTAAATAAATCTAACGGCCATATCATTAATTGAAAGTGCCTATCTATGTAAACGCTTTAGGTTTTCGATTTTTTTGTAGTCATTTGGTAGATTGCATGCCAAAATATATCCAATTATTTTCAAATTTGGTCATAACGCATTTCCTATAAATTTAAATTAATTAACGATCGGATCATTAATTGAAAGTGCCTATTTTTGCAAATGCCTCAGGTTTTCGGTCTTTTTGTTGATATTTGTTTGATTGCACGCCAAAATATATCCGATTATCTTCAAATTTGGTCATAACACTTTTATTTGCAATTTCAACAAATCTAATGGTCGGACCATAAATTGAAAGTACCTATCTTTGTAAATGCCTTAGGTTTTCGGTATTTTTTTAGGTATTTGTTGGATTGCATGCCAAAATATATCCGATTATCTTCCAATTTGGTCATAACAATTTTATAATCAATTTAAACAAATCTAATGATCGGATCAATAATTGAATGTGCCGACCTTTCTAAATGCCTTAGGTTTTCAGTCTTTTTGTCGACATTTGTTGGATTGCATGCCAAAATATATCCGATTATCTTCAAATTTGGTCAGAACGCATTTCCTAGAAATTTAAAATAATCTAACGATCGGATCACTAATTGGAAATGCCAATTTTTGTAAATGCCTTAGATTTTTGGTCTTTTTGTTGATATTTGTTGGATTTCATGCCAAAATATCTCTGATTATCTTCAAATTTGGTCATAACGCTTTTCTTAGAAATTTAAACCAATCTAATGATCGGATCATTAATTGAAAGTGCCTGTCCTTGTAAATGCCTTAGGTTTTCGGTATTTTTATTGATATTTGTTGGATTGCTTGCCAAAATATATATGATTATCTTCAAATCTGGTCATAATACTTTTATTCGCAATTTAAAAAAATCAAATGGTCAGATTATAAATTGAAAGTTCCTATCTTTGTAAATGGCATAGATTTTCGGTATTTTTGTAGATATTTGTTGGATTGCACGCCAAAATATATCCGATTATCTTCCAATTTGGTCATAACACTTTTCATAGAAATTTAAACAAATCTAACGGTCGGATCATTAAATGAAAGTGCGTATCTTTGTAAATGCCTTAGGTTATCGGTGATTTTGTAGACATTTGGTGGATTACCTGCCAAAATATATCCGATTATATTCAAACTTGGTCATAACACTTTTCCTAGCAATTTAAATAAATTTAACGGTCGGATCATTAATTGAAAATGCCTATCATTGTAAATGCCTTAGGTTTTCGGTCATTATGTAGACATTTGGTGGTTTGCATGCCAAAATATATCCGATTATATTCAAATATGGACATAACACTTTTCCTAACATTTTAAATAAATCTAACGGTCAAATCATTAGTTGAAAGTGCCTATATATGTAAACGCCTTCGGATTTCAATTTTTCTGTAGACATTTGGTAGATTGCATGCCAAAATATATCCGATTATCTTCAAATTTGGTCATAACGCATTTCCTAGAAATTTAAAGTAATCTATCGATCGGATCATTAATTGAATGTGCCTATCTTTGTAAATGTCTTAGGTTTTCGGTCTTTTTGTTGATATTTGTTGTATTGCATGCCAAAATATATCCGATTATCTTCAAATTTGGTCATAACGCTTTTGTTAGAATTTTAAGCCAATCTAACGATCGGATCATTAATTGAAAGTGCATGTCATTGTAAATGCCTTAGGTTTTCGGTCTTTTTGTTGGATTGCATGCCAAAATATATCCGATTATATTCAAATTTGGTCATAACACTTTTATTCGCAATTTAAACAAATCTAATGGTCGGACCACAAATTGAAAGTACCTATCTTTGTAAATGCCTTAGGTTTTCGATATTTTTGTAGGTATTTGTTGGATTGTTTGCCAAAATATATCCGATTATCTTCTAATTTGGTTATAACACTTTTATTAGCAATTTAAACATATCTAACGATCGGATTATTAATTAAAACTGCCCATCTTTGTAAATGCCTTAGATTTTCGATCTTTTGGTAGTCATTTGCTGCTTTGCATGCCAAAATATATCCGACGATCGGATCATTAATTGAAAGTGCCTGTCTTTGTAAATGCCATAGGTTTTCGGTCTTTTTGTTGATATTTGTTGGATTGCACGCCAAAATATATGCGATTTTCTTCAAATTTGGTCATAACACTTTTATTCGCAATTTAAACAAATCTAGTAGTCGGATTATTAATTGAAAGTGCTCTTCTTTGTAAATGCCTTAGGTTTTCGGTTTTTTTGTTGATATTTGTTGGATTGCATGCTAAAATATACTCGATTATCTTCAAATTTGGTCATAACGCTTTTGTTAGAAATTTAAGCCTATCTAACTATCGAATCATTAATTGAAAGTGTCTGTCCTTGTAAATGCCTTAGGTTTTCGGTCTTTTTGTTGATATTTGTTGGATTACATGCTAAAATATATCCGATTATCTTCAAATTTGGTCATAACACTTTTATTTGTAATTTAAACAAATCTAATGGTCGGACCATAAATTGAAAGTACCTATCTTTGTAAATGCCATAGGTTTTCGGTTTTTTTGTAGGTATTTGTTGGATTGCATGCCAAAATATATCCAACTATCTTCAATTTGGTCATAACAATTTTCCTAGAAATTTAAACAAATCTAACGGTCGGATCATTAATTGAAAGTGCCGATCTTTTTAAATGCCTTAGGTTTTTGGGTCTTTTTATTTATATTTATTGGAATGCATGCCAAAATATATCTGATTATTTTCAAATTTCGTCATAACACTGTTACTATAAATTTAAACAAATCTAACGGTCGGATCATTAATTCAAGATTTCTATCTTTGTGAATGCATTCGGTTTTCAATATTTTTGTTAATATTTGATGGATTGCATGACAAAATATATCCGATATTCTTGAAATTTTTTCATAACACTTTTTGTAGCAATTCTAAAAATCTAACGGTCGGATCATTAATTGAAAGTGCCCATCTTTAAAAAAAGTCTTAGGTTTTCGGTATTTTTGGTGAAATTTGTTGGATTGCATGCCAAAATATATCTCATTATCTTCAAACTAGGTCATAACACTTTTGTTATCAATTTAAACAAATCTAACGGTCGGATCATTAATTGAAAGTGCTTATCTTTGTAAATGCCTTATGTTTTCAGTCTTTTTGTAGTCATTTGTTGTATTGCATACCAAAATATATCCGACTATCTTCAAATTTGGTCACAACACTTTTATTAGTAATTTAAACAAATCTAACGGTCGGATCATTAATTGAAAGTTTCTGTCTTTGTAAATGCCTTAGGTTTACATTATTTTTTTTTATATTTAATGGATTGCATGCCAAAAAATATCCGATTATCTTCAAATTTATTCATAACACTTTTATTAGCAATTCAAACAAATCTAATGGTCGGATCATTAATTGAAAGTGCCTATCTTTGTAATTGACTTAAGTTTTCGGTTTTTTTGTTTATATTTGTTGGATTGCATGCCAAAATATATCCAACTATCTTCAATTTGGTCATAACAATTTTCCTAGAAATTTAAACAAATCTAACGGTCGGATCATTAATTGAAAGTGCCGATCTTTTTAAATGCCTTAGGTTTTTGGGTCTTTTTGTTGATATTTTTTGGAATGCATGCCAAAATATATCTGATTATTTTCAAATTTCGTCATAACACTGTTACTATAAATTTAAACAAATCTAACGGTCGGATCATTAATTCAAGATTTCTATCTTTTTTGAATGCATTCGGTTTTCAATATTTTTGTTAATATTTGATGGATTGCATGACTAAATATATCCGATATTCTTGAAATTTTTTCATAACACTTTTTGTAGCAATTCTAAAAATCTAACGGTCGGATCATTAATTGAAAGTGCCCATCTTTAAAAAAAGTCTTAGGTTTTCGGTATTTTTGGTGAAATTTGTTGGATTGCATGCCAAAATATATCTCATTATCTTCAAACTAGGTCATAACACTTTTGTTATCAATTTAAACAAATCTAACGGTCGGATCATTAATTGAAAGTGCTTATCTTTGTAAATGCCTTATGTTTTCAGTCTTTTTGTAGTCATTTGTTGTATTGCATACCAAAATATATCCGACTATCTTCAAATTTGGTCACAACACTTTTATTAGTAATTTAAACAAATCTAACGGTCGGATCATTAATTGAAAGTTTCTGTCTTTGTAAATGCCTTAGGTTTACATTATTTTTTTTTATATTTAATGGATTGCATGCCAAAAAATATCCGATTATCTTCAAATTTATTCATAACACTTTTATTAGCAATTCAAACAAATCTAATGGTCGGATCATTAATTGAAAGTGCCTATCTTTGTAATTGACTTAAGTTTTCGGTTTTTTTGTTTATATTTGTTGGATTGCATGCCAAAATATATCCGATTATCTTCAAATTTGGTCATAACGCTTTTGTTGGAAATTTAAGACAATCTAACGATCGGATCATTAATTGAAAGTGCCTGTCCTTGTAAATGCCTTAGGTTTTCAGTCTTTTTGTTGATATTTGTTGGATTGCTTGCCAAAATATATCCGATTATCTTCAAATTTGGTCATAACACTTTTATTAGCAATTTAAACAAATCAAACGGTCGGATAATTAATTGAAAGTGCTGATCTTTGTAAATACCTTAGGTTTTCGGTATTTTGGTTGATATTTGATGTATTGCATACCAAAATATATCTAATTATCTTCAAATTTTGTCATAATACTTTTCATAGTAATTTAAACCAACATAACGGTTGGGTCGTTAAATGAAAGTGCCAATCTTTGTAAATGCCTTAGGTTTTCGGTCATTTTATAGACATTTGGTGTATTGCATGCCAAAATATATCCGATTATATTCAAATATGGTCATAACACTTTTCCTAACATTTTAAATAAATATAACGGTCATATCATTAATTGAAAGTGCCTATCTATGTAAACGCCTTAGGTTTTCTATTTTTTTGTAGACATTTGGTAGATTGCATACCAAAATATATCCGATTATCTTCAAATTTGGTCATAACGCATTTCCTAGATATTTAAAGTAATCTATCGATCGGATCATTAATTGAAAGTGCCTATCTTTGTAAATGTCTTAGGTTTTCGGTCTTTTTGTTGATATTTGTTGTATTGTACGCCAAAATATATCCAATTATCTTCAAATTTGGTCATAACGCTTTTGTTAGAATTTTAAGCCAATCTAACGATCGGATCATTAATTGAAAGTGCCTGTCTTTGTAAATGCCTTAGGTTTTCAGTCTTTTTGTTAATATTTGTTGGAATGCATGCCAGAATATATTGGATTTTATTCAAATTTGGTCATAACGCTTTTCATAGAAATATAAACCAATCTAACGATCGGATCATTAATTGAAAGTGCCTGTCTTTGTAAATGCCATAGGTTTTCTGTCTTTTTGTTGATATTTGTGGGATTGCACGCCAAAATATATTCGATTATCTTCAAATTTGGTCATAGCACTTTTATTCGCAATTTAAACAAATCTAGTGGTCGGATTATAAATTGAAAGTACCTATCTTTGTAAATGCCTTACGTTTTCGGTATTTTTGTAGATATTTGCTGGATTGCATGCCAAAATTTATCCGATTATCTTCCAATTTGGTCATAACACTTTTATTAGCAATTTAAATAAATCTAACGGCCGGATCATTAATCGAAACTACCCAACTTTGTTAATGCCTTAGGTTTTCCGTCTTTTTGTAGTCATCTGTGGGATTGCATGCCAAAATATATCCGACTATCTTCCAATTTGGTCATAACAATTTTCTTAGAAATTTATACAAATCTAACGGTCGGATCATTAATTGAAAGTGCCTATCTTTTTAAATGTCTTATGTTTTCGATCTTTTTGTAGTCATTTGCTGGATTGCATGTCAAAATATATCCGACTATCTTCCAATTTGGTCATAACAATTTTCCTAGAAATTTAAACAAATCTAACGGTCGGATCATTAATTGAAAGTTCCTATCTTTGTAAATGCCTTAGGTTTACGGTATTTTTTTTTATATTTGTTGGATTGCTTGCCAAAAAGTATCCGATTATCTTCAAATTTATTCATAACACTTTTATTAGCAATTCAAACAAATCTAACGGTCGGATCATTAATTGAAAGTTCCTATCTTTGTAAATGCCTTAAGTTTTTGGTTTTTTTGTTGATATTTGTTGGATTGCATGCCAAAATATATCCGATTATATTCAAATTTAGTCATAACGCTTTTGTTAGAAATTTATGCCATTCTAACGATCGCATCATTAATTGAAAGTGCTTGTCCATGTAAATGCCTTAAGATTTCGATCTTTTTGTTGATATTTGTTGGATTGCATGCCAAAATATATCCGATTATCTTCAAATTTGGTCATAACACTTTTATTCGCAATTTCAGCAAACCTAATGGTCGGACCATAAATTGAAAGTACCTATCTTTGTAAATGCCTTAGGTTTTTCGATATTTTTGTAGGTATTTGTTGGATTGCATGCCAAAATATATCCGATTATCTTCAAATTTGGTCATAACAATTTTATAATCAATTTAAACAAATCTAAAGATCGGATCAATAATTGAATGTGCCTATCTTTCTAAATGCCTTAGGTTTTCAGTCTTTTTGTCGGCATTTGTTGGATTGCATGCCAAAATATATTCGATTATTTTCAAATTTAGTCATAACGCTTTTGTTAGAAATTTATGCCAATCGGATCATTAATTGAAAGTGCCTGTCCATGTAAATGCCTTAGGATTTCGGTCTTTTTGTTGATATTTGTTGGATTGCAGGCCAAAATATATCCGATTATCTTCAAATTTGGTCATAACACTTTTATTCGCAATTTAAACAAATCTAATGGTCGGACCATAAATTGAAAGTACCTATCTTTGTAAATGCTTTAGGTTTTCGATATTTTTGTAGGTATTTGTTGGATTGCATGCCAAAATATATCCGATTATCTTCAAATTTGTTCATAACAATTTTATAATCAATTTAAACAAATCTAAAGATCGGATCAATAATTGAATGTGCCTATCTTTCTAAATGCCTTAGGTTTTCAATCTTTTTGTCGGCATTTGTTTGATTGCATGCCAAAATATATCCGATTGTCTTCAAATTTGGTCATAACACTTTTATTAGCAATTTAAACAAATCAAACGGTCGGATAATTAATTGAAAGTGCTCATCTTTGTAAATGCCTTAGGTTTTCGGTTTTTTTGTTGATATTTGTTGGATTGCATGCCAAAATATATTCGATTATCTTCAAATTTGGTCATAACGCTTTTGTTAGAAATTTAAGTCAATCTAACGATCGAATCATTAATTGAAAGTGCCTGTCCTTATAATTGCCTTAAGTTTTCGGTCTTTTTGTTGATATTTGTTGGATTACATTCCAAAATATATCCGATTATCTTCAAATTTGGTCATAACACTTTTACTCGCAATGTAAACAAATCTAATGGTCAGACCATAAATTGAAAGTACCTATCTTTGTAAATACTTTAGGTTTTCGGTATTTTTGTAGGTATTTGTTGGATTGCATGCCAAAATATATCCGACTATCTTCAATTTGGTCATAACAATTTTCCAAGAAATTTAAACAAATCTAACGGTCAGATCATTAATTGAAAGTTCCGATCTTTTTAAATGCCATAGGTTTTCGGTCTTTTTGTTTATATTTATTGGAATGCATGCCAAAATATATCTGATTATCTTCAAATTTCGCCATAACACTGTTACTAGAAATTTTAACAAATCTAACGGTCGGATCATTAATTCAATGTTTCTATCTTTGTGAATGCCTTCGGTTTTCAATATTTTTGTTAATATTTGATGGATTGCAAGCCAAAATATATCCGATATTCTTGAAATTTTTTCATAACACTTTTTGTAGCAATTCTAAAAATCTAACGGTCGGATCATTAATTGAAAGTGCCCATCTTTAAAAAAAGCCTTAGGTTTTCGGTATTTTTGGTGAAATTTGTTGGATTGCATGCCAAAACATATTTCATTATCTTCAAACTATGTCATAACACTTTTATTATCAATTTAAACAAATCTAACGGTCGAATCATTAATTGAAAGTGCTTATCTTTGTAAATGCCTTTGGTTTTCAGTCTTTTTGTAGTCATTTATTGTATTGCATACCAAAATATATCCGACTATCTTCAAATTTGGTCATAACACTTTTATTAGTAATTTAAACAAATCTAACGGTCGGATCATTAATTGAAAGTTCCTATCTTTGTAAATGCCTTAGGTTTACGGTATTTTTTTTTATATTTAATGGATTGCATGCCAAAAAATATCCGATTTCTTCAAATTTATTCATAACACTTTTATTAGCAATTCAAAGAAATCTAACGGTCGGATCATTAATTGAAAGTGCCTATCTTTGTAAATGCCTTATGTTTTCGGTTTTTTTGTTGATATTTGTTGGATTGCATGCCAAAATATATCCGATTATCTTCAAATTTGGTCATAACGCTTTTGTTGGAAATTTAAGCCAATCTAACGATCGGATTATTAATTGAAAGTGACTGTCCTTGTAAATGCCTTAGGTTTTCGGTCTTTTTGTTGATATTTATTGGATTGCTTGCCAAAATATATCCGATTATCTTCAAATTTGGTCATAACACTTTTATTAGCAATTTAAACAAATCAAACGGTCGGATAATTAATTGAAAGTGCTCATCTTTGTAAATACCTTAGGTTTTCGGTATTTTGGTTGATATTTACTGTATTGCTTACCAAAATATATCCAATTATCTTCAAATTTTGTCATAATACTTTTCATAGTAATTTAAACAAATATAACGGTCGGGTCGTTAAATGAAAGTGCCAATCTTTGTAAATGCCTTAGGTTTTCGATCATTTTGTAGACATTTGGTGTATTGCATGCCAAAATATATCCGAATATATTCAAATGTGGTCATAACACTTTTCCTAACATTTTAAATAAATCTAACGGTCATATCATTAATTGAAAGTGCTTATCTATGTAAACTCCTTAGGTTTTCGATTTTTTTGTAGACATTTGGTAGATTGCATACCAAAATATATCCGATTATCTTCAAATTTGGTCATAACACATTTCCTAGAAATTTGAAGTAATCTAACGATCGGATCATTAATTGAAAGTGCCTATCTTTGTAAATGCCTTAGGTTTTCGGTCTTTTTGTTGATATTTGTCAGATTGGATGCCAAAATATATCTGATTATCTCCCAATTTGGTCATAACACTTTTATTACCAATTTAAATAAATCTAACGGCCGGATCATTAATTGAAACTACCCATCTTTGTAAATGCCTTAGGTTTTCGGTTTTTTTGTAGTCATTTGTTGGATTGCATGCCAAAATTTATCCGACTATCTGATTATCTTCAAATTTCGTCATAACACTGTTACTAGAAATTTAAACAAATCTAACGGTCGGATCATTAATTCAAGGTTTCTATCTTTGTGAATGCCTTCGGTTTTCAATATTTTTCTTAATATTAGATGGATTGCATGCCAAAATATATCCGATATTCTTGAAATTTTTTCATAACACTTTTTGTAGCAATTCTAAAAATCTAACGGTCGGATCATTAATTGAAAGTGCCCATCTTTAAAAAAAGCCTTTGGTTTTCGGTATTTTTGGTGAAATTTGTTGGATTGCATGCCAAAACATATCCCATTATCTTCAAACTAGGTCATAAAACTTTTATTATCAATTTAAACAAATCTAACGATCGAATCATTAATTGAAAGTGCTTATCTTTGTAAATGCCTTAGGTTTTCAGTCTTTTTGTAGTCATTTGTTGTATTGCATACCAAAATATATCCGACTATCTTCAAATTTTGTCATAACACTTTTATTAGTAATTTAAACAAATCTAACGGTCGGATCATTAATTGAAAGTTCCTATCTTTGTAAAAGTCATAGGTTTACGGTATTTTTTTTTATATTTGTTGGATTGCATGCCAAAAAATATCCGATTATCTTCAAATTTATTCATAACACTTTTATTAGCAATTCAAACAAATCTAACGGTCGGATCATTAATTGAAAGTGGCTATCTTTGTAAATGACTTAAGTTTTCGGTTTTTTTGTTGATATTTGTTGGATTGCATGCCAAAATATATCTGATTATCTTCAAATTTGGTAATAACGCTTTTGTTAGAAATTTAAGCCAATCTAACGATCGGATCATTAATTGATAGTGCCTGTCCTTGTAAATGCTTTAGGTTTTCGGTCTTTTTGTTGATTTTTGTTGGATTGCTTGCCAAAATATATCCGATTATCTTCAAATTTAGACATAATACTTTTATTCGCAATTTAAAAAAATCAAAATATATTGGTGGATTCGCAATTTATACTTTTGTAGACATTTGGT
Organism: Voacanga thouarsii; assembly: GCA_026120185.1. Classification (NCBI taxonomy): domain Eukaryota; kingdom Viridiplantae; phylum Streptophyta; class Magnoliopsida; order Gentianales; family Apocynaceae; genus Voacanga; species Voacanga thouarsii. The sequence goes on along the minus strand of JANUWF010002383.1, from coordinate 12,350 downwards.
GGATTACTTGACAAAATATATCCGATTATCATCAAATTTTTTTCATAATACGATTCATAGTAATTTAAACAAATATAACGGTCGGGTCGTTAAATGAAAGTGCCAATCTTTGTAAATGCCTTAGGTTTTCGGTCATTTTGTAGACATTTGGTGTATTGCTTGCCAAAATATATCTGATTATATTCAAATGTGGTCATAACACTTTTCCTAACATTTTGAATAAATCTAACGATCATATCATTAATTGAAAGTGCCTATCTATGTATACGCCTTAGGTTTCGGTTTTTTTGTAGACATTTGGTAGATTGCATGCCAAAATATATACGATTATTTTCAAATTTGGTCAAAACGCATTTCCTAGAAATTTAAAATAATCTAACGATCGGATCATTAATTGGAAGTGCCTATCTTTGTAAATGCCTTAGGTTTTCGGTCTTTTTGTTGATATATGTTGGATTGCATGCCAAAATATATCTGATTATCTTCAAATTTGGTCATAACGCTTTTCTTAGAAATTTAAACCAATCTAATGATCGGATCATTAATTGAAAGTGCATTTCCTTGTAAATACCTTAGGTTTTCGATCTTTTTATTGATATTTGTTGGATTGCATGCCAAAATATATCCGATTATCTTCAAATTTGGTCATAATACTTTTATTTCCAATTTAAAAAAATCTAATGGTCAGATCATAAATTGAAAGTTCCTATCTTTGTAAATGCCATAGATTTTCGGTATTTTTGTAGATATTTGTTGGATTGCACGCCAAAATATATCCGATTATCTTCCAATTTGGTCATAACACTTTTCATAGAAATTTAAATAAATCTAACGGTCGGATCATTAAATGAAAGTGCGTATCTTTGTAAATGCCATAGGTTATCGGTGATTTTTTAGACATTTGGTGGATTACCTGCCAAAATATATCCGATTATATTCAAATTTGGTCATAACACTTTTCCTAACAATTTAAATAAATATAACGGTCGGATCATTAATTGATAGTGCCTATCATTGTAAATGCCTTAGGTTTTCGGTCATTTTGAAGACATTTGGTGGTTTGCATGCCAAAATATATCCGATTATATTCAAATGTGGACATAACACTTTTCCTAACATTTTAAATAAATTTAACGGTTAGATCATTAATTGAAAATGCCTATCTATGTAAACGCCATAGGTTTTCGGTTTTTCTGTAGACATTTGGTAGATTGCATGCCAAAATATATCCGATTATCTTCAAATTTGGACATAACGCATTTCCTAGAAATTTAAAGTAATCTATCGATCGGATCATTAATTGAAAGTGCCTATCTTTGTAAATGTCTTAGGTTTTCAGTATTTTTGTTGATATTTGTTGTATTGCAAGCCAAAATATATCTGATTATCTTCAAATTTGGTCATAACGCTTTTGTTAGAATTTTAAGCCAATCTAACGATCGGATCATTAATTGAAAGTGTCTGTCCTTGTAAATGCCTTAGGTTTTCGGTCTTTTTGTTGATATTTGTCAGATTGGATGCCAAAATATATCTGATTATCTCCCAATTTGGTCATAACACTTTTATTACCAATTTAAATAAATCTAACGGCCGGATCATTAATTGAAACTACCCATCTTTGTAAATGCCTTAGGTTTTCGGTTTTTTTGTAGTCATTTGTTGGATTGCATGCCAAAATTTATCCGACTATCTGATTATCTTCAAATTTCGTCATAACACTGTTACTAGAAATTTAAACAAATCTAACGGTCGGATCATTAATTCAAGGTTTCTATCTTTGTGAATGCCTTCGGTTTTCAATATTTTTCTTAATATTAGATGGATTGCATGCCAAAATATATCCGATATTCTTGAAATTTTTTCATAACACTTTTTGTAGCAATTCTAAAAATCTAACGGTCGGATCATTAATTGAAAGTGCCCATCTTTAAAAAAAGCCTTTGGTTTTCGGTATTTTTGGTGAAATTTGTTGGATTGCATGCCAAAACATATCCCATTATCTTCAAACTAGGTCATAAAACTTTTATTATCAATTTAAACAAATCTAACGGTCGAATCATTAATTGAAAGTGCTTATCTTTGTAAATGCCTTAGGTTTTCAGTCTTTTTGTAGTCATTTGTTGTATTGCATACCAAAATATATCCGACTATCTTCAAATTTTGTCATAACACTTTTATTAGTAATTTAAACAAATCTAACGGTCGGATCGTTAATTGTAACTACCCATCTTTGTAAATACCTTAGGTTTTCAGTCTTTTTGTAGTCATTTGTTGTATTGCATGCCAAAAAATATCCGATTATCTTCAAATTTATTCATAACACTTTTATTAGCAATTCAAACAAATCTAACGGTCGGATCATTAATTGAAAGTGGCTATCTTTGTAAATGACTTAAGTTTTCGGTTTTTTTGTTGATATTTGTTGGATTGCATGCCAAAATATATCTGATTATCTTCAAATTTGGTAATAACGCTTTTGTTAGAAATTTAAGGCAATCTAACGATCGGATCATTAATTGATAGTGCCTGTCCTTGTAAATGCTTTAGGTTTTCGGTCTTTTTGTTGATTTTTGTTGGATTGCTTGCCAAAATATATCCGATTATCTTCAAATTTAGACATAATACTTTTATTCGCAATTTAAAAAAATCAAAATATATTGGTGGATTCGCAATTTATACTTTTGTAGACATTTGGTGGATTACTTGACAAAATATATCCGATTATCATCAAATTTTTTTCATAATACGATTCATAGTAATTTAAACAAATATAACGGTCGGGTCGTTAAATGAAAGTGCCAATCTTTGTAAATGCCTTAGGTTTTCGGTCATTTTGTAGACATTTGGTGTATTGCTTGCCAAAATATATCTGATTATATTCAAATGTGGTCATAACACTTTTCCTAACATTTTGAATAAATCTAACGATCATATCATTAATTGAAAGTGCCTATCTATGTATACGCCTTAGGTTTCGGTTTTTTTGTAGACATTTGGTAGATTGCATGCCAAAATATATACGATTATTTTCAAATTTGGTCAAAACGCATTTCTTAGAAATTTAAAATAATCTAACGATCGGATCATTAATTGGAAGTGCCTATCTTTGTAAATGTCTTAGGTTTTCGGTCTTTTTGTTGATATATGTTGCATTGCATGCCAAAATATATCTGATTATCTTCAAATTTGGTCATAAAGCTTTTCTTAGAAATTTAAACCAATCTAATGATCGGATCATTAATTGAAAGTGCATTTCCTTGTAAATACCTTAGGTTTTTGATCTTTTTATTGATATTTGTTGGATTGCATGCCAAAATATATCCGATTATCTTCAAATTTGGTCATAATACTTTTATTTCCAATTTAAAAAAATCTAATGGTCAGATCATAAATTGAAAGTTCCTATCTTTGTAAATGCCATAGATTTTCGGTATTTTTGTAGATATTTGTTGGATTGCACGCGAAAATATATCCGATTATCTTCCAATTTGGTCATAACAATTTTCATAGAAATTTAAATAAATCTAACGGTCGGATCATTAAATGAAAGTGCGTATCTTTGTAAATGCCATAGGTTATCGGTGATTTTGTAGACATTTGGTGGATTACCTGCCAAAATATATCCTATTATATTCAAATTTGGTCATAACACTTTTCCTAACAATTTAAATAAATATAACGGTCGGATCATTAATTGATAGTGCCTATCATTGTAAATGCCTTAGGTTTTCGGTCATTTTGAAGACATTTGGTGGTTTGCATGCCAAAATATATCCGATTATATTCAAATGTGGACATAACACTTTTCCTAACATTTTAAATAAATTTAACGGTCAGATCATTAATTGAAAGTGCCAATCTATGTAAACGCCATAGGTTTTCGGTTTTTCTGTAGACATTTGGTAGATTGCATGCCAAAATATATCCGATTATCTTCAAATTTGGATATAACGCATTTCCTAGAAATTTAAAGTAATCTATCGATCGGATCATTAATTGAAAGTGCCTATCTTTGTAAATGTCTTAGGTTTTCAGTATTTTTGTTGATATTTGTTGTATTGCAAGCCAAAATATATCTGATTATCTTCAAATTTGGTCATAACGCTTTTGTTAGAATTTTAAGCCAATCTAACGATCGGATCATTAATTGAAAGTGTCTGTCCTTGTAAATGCCTTAGGTTTTCGGTCTTTTTGTTGGATTGCATGCCAAAATATATCCGATTATCTTCAAATCTGGTCATAACACTTTTATTCGCAATTTAAACAAATCTAATGGTCGGACCATAAATTGAAAGTACCTATCTTTGTAAATGTCTTTGGTTTTCGGTATTTTTGTAGGTATTTCTTGGATTGCATGCCAAAATATATCCGATTATCTTCCAATTTGGTCATAACACTTTTATTAGCAGTTTATACAAATCTAACGGTCGGATTATTAATTGAAACTGCCCATTTTTGTAAATGCCTTAGGTTTTCGGTCTTTTTGTATTCATTTGTTGGATTGCATGCCAAAATATATCCGACTATCTTCAAATTTGGTCATAACAATTTTCCTAAAAATTTAAACAAATCTAACGGTCTTTGTAAATGCCATAGGTTTTCGGTCTTTTTGTTCATATTTGTTGGATTGCACGCCAAAATATATCCGATTATCTTCAAATTTGGTCATAGCACTTTTATTCGCAATTTAAACAAATCTAGTGGTCGGATTATAAATTGAAAGTACCTATCTTTGTAAATGCTTTACGTTTTCGATATTTTTGTAGATATTTGTTGGATTGCATGCCAAAATTTATCCAATTATCTTCCAATTTGGTCATAACACTTTTATTACCAATTTAAATAAATCTAACGGCCGGATCATTAATCGAAACTACCCAACTTTGTAAATACCTTAGGTTTTCGGTCTTTTTGTAGTCATCTGTTGGATTGCATGCCAAAATATATCCGACTATCTTCCAATTTGGTCATAACAATTTTCTTAGAAATTTAAACAAATCTAACGGTCGGATCATAAATTGAAAGTGCCGATCTTTTTAAATGCCTTAGGTTTTCGGTCTTTTTGTAGTCATTTGCTGGATTGCATGTCAAAATATGTTCGACTATCTTCCAATTTGGTCATAACAATTTTCCTAGAAATCTAAACAAATCTAACGGTCGTATCATTAATTGAAAGTGCCGATCTATTTAAATGCCTTAGGTTTCGGTCTTTTTGTTTATATTTATTGGAATGCATGCCAAAATATAAATGATTATCTTCAAATTTCGTCATAACACTGTTACTAGAAATTTAAACAAATCTAACGGTCGGATCATTAATTCAAGGTTTCTATCTTTGTGAATGCCTTCGGTTTTCAATATTTTTGTTAATATTAGATGGATTGCATGCCAAAATATATCCGATATTCTTGAAATTTTTTCATAACACTTTTTGTAGCAATTCTAAAAATCTAACGGTCAGATCATTAATTGAAAGTGCCCATCTTTAAAAAAAGCCTTTGGTTTTCGGTATTTTTGGTGAAATTTGTTGGATTGCATGCCAAAACATATCCCATTATCTTCAAACTAGGTCATAACACTTTTATTATCAATTTAAACAAATCTAACGGTCAAATCATTAATTGAAAGTGCTTATCTTTGTAAATGCCTTAGGTTTTCAGTCTTTTTGTAGTCATTTGTTGTATTGCATACCAAAATATATCCGACTATCTTCAAATTTTGTCATAACACTTTTATTAGTAATTTAAACAAATCAAACGGTCGGATCATTAATTGAAAGTTTCTATCTTTGTAAAAGCCTTAGGTTTACGGTATTTTTTTTTATATTTGTTGGATTGCATGCCAAAAAATATCCGATTATCTTCAAATTTATTCATAATACTTTTATTAGCAATTCAAACAAATCTAACGGTCGGATCATTAATTGAAAGTGGCTATCTTTGTAAATGACTTATGTTTTCGGTTTTTTTGTTGATATTTGTTGGATTGCATGCCAAAATATATCTGATTATCTTCAAATTTGGTAATAACGCTTTTGTTAGAAATTTAAGCCAATCTAACGATCGGATCATTAATTGATAGTGCCTGTCCTTGTAAATGCTTTAGGTTTTCGGTCTTTTTGTTGATTTTTGTTGGATTGCTTTCCAAAATATATCCGATTATCTTCAAATTTAGACATAATACTTTTATTCGCAATTTAAAAAAATCAAAATATATTGGTGGATTCGCAATTTATACTTTTGTAGACATTTGGTGGATTACTTGACAAAATATATCCGATTATCATCAAATTTTTTTCATAATACGATTCATAGTAATTTAAACAAATATAACGTCGGGTCGTTAAATGAAAGTGCCAATCTTTGTAAATGCCTTAGGTTTTCGGTCATTTTGTAGACATTTGGTATATTGCTTGCCAAAATATATCTGATTATATTCAAATGTGGTCATAACACTTTTCCTAACATTTTGAATAAATCTAACGATCATATCATTAATTGAAAGTGCCTATCTATGTATACGCCTTAGGTTTCGGTTTTTTTGTAGACATTTGGTAGATTGCATGCTAAAATATATACGATTATTTTCAAATTTGGTCAAAACGCATTTCCTAGAAATTTAAAATAATCTAACGATCGGATCATTAATTGGAAGTGCCTATCTTTGTAAATGCCTTAGGTTTTCGGTCTTTTTGTTGATATATGTTGGATTGCATGCCAAAATATATCTGATTATCTTCAAATTTGGTCATAACGCTTTTCTTAGAAATTTAAACCAATCTAATGATCGGATCATTAATTGAAAGTGCATTTCCTTGTAAATACCTTAGGTTTTCGATCTTTTTATTGATATTTGTTGGATTGCATGCCAAAATATATCCGATTATCTTCAAATTTGGTCATAATACTTTTATTTCCAATTTAAAAAAATCTAATGGTCAGATCATAAATTGAAAGTTCCTATCTTTGTAAATGCCATAGATTTTCGGTATTTTTGTAGATATTTGTTGGATTGCACGCCAAAATATATCCGATTATCTTCCAATTTGGTCATAACACTTTTCATAGAAATTTTAATAAATCTAACGGTCGGATCATTAAATGAAAGTGCGTATCTTTGTAAATGCCATAGGTTATCGGTGATTTTGTAGACATTTGGTGGATTACCTGCCAAAATATATCCGATTATATTCAAATTTGGTCATAACACTTTTCCTAACAATTTAAATAAATATAACGGTCGAATCATTAATTGATAGTGCCTATCATTGTAAATGCCCTAGGTTTTCGGTCATTTTGAAGACATTTGGTGGTTTGCATGCCAAAATATATCCGATTATATTCAAATGTGGACATAACACTTTTCCTAACATTTTAAATAAATTTAACGGTTAGATCATTAATTGAAAATGCCTATCTATGTAAACGCCATAGGTTTTCGGTTTTTCTGTAGACATTTGGTAGATTGCATGCCAAAATATATTCGATTATCTTCAAATTTGGACATAACGCATTTCCTAGAAATTTAAAGTAATCTATCGATCGAATCATTAATTGAAAGTGCCTATCTTTGTAAATGTCTTAGGTTTTCAGTATTTTTGTTGATATTTGTTGTATTGCAAGCCAAAATATATCTGATTATCTTCAAATTTGGTCATAACGCTTTTGTTAGAATTTTAAGCCAATCTAACGATCGGATCATTAATTGAAAGTGTCTATCCTTGTAAATGCCTTAGGTTTTCGGTCTTTTTGTTGGATTGCATGCCAAAATATATCCGAATATCTTCAAATTTGGTCATAACACTTTTATTCGCAATTTAAACAAATCTAATGGTCGGACCATAAATTGAAAGTACCTATCTTTGTAAATGTCTTAGGTTTTCGGTATTTTTGTAGGTATTTCTTGGATTGCATGCCAAAATATATCCGATTATCTTCCAATTTGGTCATAACACTTTTATTAGCAGTTTATACAAATCTAACGGTCGGATCATTAATTGAAACTACCCATCTTTGTAAATGCCTTAGGTTTTCGGTTTTTTTGTAGTCATTTGTTGGATTGCATGCCAAAATTTATCCGACTATCTGATTATCTTCAAATTTCGTCATAACACTGTTACTAGAAATTTAAACAAATCTAACGGTCGAATCATTAATTCAAGGTTTCTATCTTTGTGAATGCCTTCGGTTTTCAATATTTTTGTTAATATTAGATGGATTGCATGCCAAAATATATCCGATATTCTTGAAATTTTTTCATAACACTTTTTGTAGCAATTCTAAAAATCTAACGGTCAGATCATTAATTGAAAGTGCCCATCTTTAAAAAAAGCCTTTGGTTTTCGGTATTTTTGGTGAAATTTGTTGGATTGCATGCCAAAACATATCCCATTATCTTCAAACTAGGTCATAACACTTTTATTATCAATTTAAACAAATCTAACGGTCGAATCATTAATTGAAAGTGCTTATCTTTGTAAATGCCTTAGGTTTTCAGTCTTTTGTAGTCATTTGTTGTATTGCATACCAAAATATATCCGACTATCTTCAAATTTTGTCATAACACTTTTATTAGCAATTTAAAGAAATCTAACGGTCGGATCATTAATTGAAAGTTCCAATCTTTGTAAAAGCCTTAGGTTTACGGTATTTTTTTTTATATTTGTTGGATTGCATGCCAAAAAATATCCGATTATCTTCAAATTTATTCATAACACTTTTATTAGCAATTCAAACAAATCTAACGGTCGGATCATTAATTGAAAGTGGCTATCTTTGTAAATGCCTTAAGTTTTCGGTTTTTTTGTTGATATTTGTTGGATTGCATGCCAAAATATATCCGATTATCTTCAAATTTGGTAATAACGCTTTTGTTAGAAATTTAAGCCAATCTAACGATCGGATCATTAATTGATAGTGCCTGTCCTTGTAAATGCCTTAGGTTTTCGGTCTTTTTGTTGATATTTGTTGGATTGCTTGCCAAAATATATCCGATTATCTTCAAATTTGGTCATAACACTTTTATTAGCATTTTAAACAAATCAAACGGTCGATAATTAATTGAAAGTGCTCATCTTTGTAAATGCCTTAGGTTTTCGGTATTTTGGTTGATATTTGCTGTATTGCATACCAAAATATATCCAATTATCTTCAAATTTTGTCATAATACGTTTCATAGTAATTTAAACAAATATAACGGTCGGGTCGTTAAATGAAAGTGCCAATCTTTGTAAATGCCTTAGGTTTTCGGTCATTTTGTAGACATTTGGTGTATAGCTTGCCAAAATATATCCGATTATATTCAAATGTGGTCATAACACTTTTCCTAACATTTTAAATAAATCTAACGGTCATATCATTAATTTAAAGTGTCTATCATTGTAAACGCCTTAGGTTTTCGATTTTTTTGTAGACATTTGGTAGATTGCTTGCCAAAATATATCCGATTATCTTCAAATTTGGTCATAACACTTTTATTCGCAATTTAAACAAATCTAATGGTCGGACCAAAAATTGAAAGTACCTATCTTTGTAAATGCCTTAGGTTTTCGGTATTTTTGTAGGTATTTGTTGGATTGCATGCCAAAATATATCCGATTATCTTCCAATTTGGTCATAACAATTATATAATCAATTTAAACAAATCTAAAGATCGGATCAATAATTGAATGTGCCTATCTTTGTAAATGCCTTAGGTTTTCAATCTTTTTGTCGACATTTGTGGGATTGCATGCCAAAATATATCCAATTATCTTCAAATTTGGTCATAACACTTTTATTAGCAATTTAAACAAATCAAACGGACGGATAATTAATTGAAAGTGCTCATCTTTGTAAATGCCTTATGTTTTCAGTTTTTTGGTTGATATTTGCTATATTGCATACCAAAATATATCCAATTATCTTCAAATTTTGTCATAATACTTTTCATAGTAATTTAAACAAATATAACGGTCGGGTCGTTAAATGAAAGTGCCAATCTTTGTAAATGCCTTAGGTTTTTGGTCATTTTGTAGACATTTGGTGGATTGCATGCCAAAATATATCCGATTATATTCAAATGTGGTCATAACACTTTTCCTAACATTTTAAATAAATCTAACGGTCATATCATTAATTGAAAGTGCCTATCTATGAAAACGCCTTTGGTTTTCGATTTTTTTGAAGACATTTGGTAGATTGCATGCCAAAATATATCCGATTATCTTCAAATTTGGTCATAACGCATTTCCTAGAAATTTAAAGTAATCTAACGATCGGATCATTAATTGTAAGTGTCTATCTTTGTAAATGCCTTAGGTTTTCGGTTTTTTTGTAGGTATTTGTTGGATTGCATGCCAAAATATATCCGATTATCTTCAAATTTGGTCATAACACTTTTATTAGCAATTTAAACAAATCAAACGGTCGGATAATTAACTGAAAGTGCTCATCTTTGTAAATTTCTTATGTTTTCGGTATTTTTGTTGATATTTGCTGTATTGCATACCAAAATATATCCAATTATCTTCAAATTTTGTCATAAAACTTTTCATAGTAATTTAAACAAATATAACGGTCGGGTCGTTAAATGAAAGTGCCAATCTTTGTAAATGCCTTAGGTTTTCGGTCATTTTGTAGACATTTGGTGTATTGCATGCCAAAATATATCCGATTGTATTCAAATGTGGTAATAACACTTTTCCTAACATTTTAAATAAATCTAACGGTCATATCGTTAATTGAAAGTGCCTATCTATGTAAAGGCCTTAGGTTTCGATATTCGACTATCTTCCAATTTGGTCATAACAATTTTCCTAGAAATTTAAACAAATCTAACGGTCGGATCATTAATTGAAAGTGCCGATCTTTTTAAATGCCTTAGGTTTTCGGTCTTTTTGTAGTCATTTGTTGGATTGCATGCCAAAATATATCCGATTATCTTCAAATTTATTCATAACACTTTTATTAGCAATTCAAACAAATCAACGGTCGGATCATTAATTGAAAGTGGCTATCTTTGTAAATGCCTTAAGTTTTCGATTTTTTTGTTGATATTTGTTGGATTGCATGCCAAAATATATCCGATTATCTTCAAATTTGGTAATAACGCTTTTGTTAGAAATTTAAGCCAATCTAACGATCGGATCATTAATTGATAGTACCTGTCCTTGTAAATGCTTTAGGTTTTCGGTCTTTTTGTTGATATTTGTTGGATTGCTAGCCAAAATATATCCGATTATCTTCAAATTTGGTCATAACACTTTTATTAGCATTTTAAACAAATCAAACGGTCGATAATTAATTGAAAGTGCTCATCTTTGTAAATGCCTTAGGTTTTCGGTATTTTGGTTGATATTTGCTGTATTGCATACCAAAATATACAATTATCTTCAAATTTTGTCATAATACGTTTCATAGTAATTTAAACAAATATAACGGTCGGGTCGTTAAATGAAAGTGCCAATCTTTGTAAATGCCTTAGGTTTTCGGTCATTTTGTTGACATTTGGTGTATTGCTTGCCAAAATATATCTGATTATATTCAAATGTGGTCATAACAATTTTTCTAACATTTTAAATAAATCTAACGGTCATATCATTAATTGAAAGTGCCTATCATTGTAAACGCCTTAGGTTTTCGATTTTTTTGTAGACATTTGGTAGATTGCATGCCAAAATATATCCGATTATCTTCAAATTTGGTCATAACACTTTTATTCGCAATTTAAACAAATCTAATGGTCGGACCATAAATTGAAAGTACCTATCTTTGTAAATGCCTTAGGTTTTCGGTATTTTTGTAGGTATTTGTTGGATTGCATGCCAAAATATATCCGATTATCTTCCAATTTGGTCATAACAATTTTATAATCAATTTAAACAAATCTAAAGATCGGATCAATAATTGAATGTGCCTATCTTTGTAAATGCCTTAGGTTTTCAGTCTTTTTGTCGACATTTGTTGGATTGCATGCCAAAATATATCCGATTATCTTCAAATTTGGTCATAACACTTTTATTAGCAATTTAAACAAATCAAACGGTCGGTATTTTGGTTGATATTTGCTGTATTGCATACCAAAATATATCCAATTATCTTCAAATTTTGTCATAATACTTTTCATAGTAATTTAAACAAATATAACGGTCGGGTCGTTAAATGAAAGTGTCAATCTTTGTAAATGCCTTAGGTTTTTGGTCATTTTGTAGACATTTGGTGGATTGCATGCCAAAATATATCCGATTATATTCAAATGTGGTCATAACACTTTTCCTAACATTTTAAATAAATCTAACGGTCATATCATTAATTGAAAGTGCCTATCTAAGAAAACGCCATAGGTTTTCGATTTTTTTGAAGACATTTGGT